>CM067479.1:29173259-29198002 GCA_034552555.1 Semaprochilodus insignis | reverse complement strand
CCCCATCCCCCACCACCCTGTGCTCGACGAGTATCGGTGTAATCTACTGCTGTAGCCAGTACAAATGGTGTATTGTGGAGGGCTGTTCTTCAGTAATTACACTGTAAAATCTCAGCATCCATCACAGACGCTTTAGCTGGAGGCATGTGTCTGTATAGAGAATGCGAGATGTCAGATGCTGAAGGGAGTATTTTTGGAAAAAATTTTTTTTAGGGAAGATGGTTCCCTTAGCAACTTGTTCCTATGGCAATGGCATCAGCACTTTTCTTCTCCGAGCATGGTGAGGGGGGTGGGGTAAAACATCCTGGCATCACTTTTGGGTGGGGACATTTGAGCTAACACTTGGTTACCATGGCAACATCCCTTACGGACACAATGTCACTCTAAATGCCCTGAAAGGGCAGAAATCAGCGTTTTCACAATAGACCTTTTACCACGGACAGATCTATTAAAGGCCTGTTAGCAGGTCATCTTTACTTTACAGAACTAATGATGTGGAATCAGGAGGGAAAGTGGTAATAAGGTTGTCTTCATGTTTGCTGTTTGGTTCTGTGCTATGCTCATTACTCCAGCACAACCTATAAACTTAGCCTCTTTACAATTATCAGGATATTTGATGGTGTCCTATACTGGCATTTATTTACAATGGCAAAAATCTAGTCCACCTTAATTCTCCACACGAACACCAATATTAAATCATAGCTATGTCTATGATTAAACCGCTGATGTTTGGTGGGTGATGCCACGCTGGTATGCCAAAGGCTTTAGCTGTCTGGTCACAATGCCTAGTGCTCTTGTCTAGGATCCGTGTTTTTGGCAGGATTCAACTGGGTCAGAATCTGTGTGTGAGTGACATATGCTGTTTACAGAGGATCAGGGGCTGATTGAAACAGAGCAGTCAGTTAAATCCACCATGCTGTGCACATACCACAAAGACTAATCTATAATAGTAGATCAGGACAAGATGATATAAAGCACCTCAGTTCTAAAGCTGATACAGTTCATTTTACATTCATTCGAGTACACTATGGATGCTTCACCTTAAGGAGAATTCCACCAATTTTCCACCAATTTCCACCATTTTCATTGTAGAGAAACCTACAGAGTCTCAAAAAGGTACATTGCAGTTACTGCATAATAATAATAATAATAATAATAATAATAATAATAATATTTATAGAATACTTTGTACACCAGTAGCAAGTACTGTATCGGTAATAGAATAGAAACTATGAGTTTTAATAAGCCAAAGAAACAGAACAAATATATAAGCACCAAGAAGAAATAAGAGCTTTAATTAAACCCTGAGTTAAGAGATACATTTTAAAATGTTGCTTAAAACTAAGCATTGAGTTTGACTGTCTAATAAAATGTAATTGAGTTCTACAGTTTAGAAGCATAATAACTGAACAAGTCTCTTAATGTTTTCTATAGTTTGGCTNAGACATTCTGTGATGTAAGCAGGTGCTAGATTATTTAGAGCTTTATAAACTATTAGCAGAACTTGAAAATATATTCTCAAAGATACAGGCAGCAAGTGCAGCTTTGAAAACAGGACTGATATGAGCTCTCATTTGTTTTAGTTAGGATCTGTGCTGCTGCGTTTTGTACATGCTGTACAGAATGGATTGTCTTAGTAAACCCAGAAGCAAGAGCATTACAGTGATCAAAGCTGCTTGTAACATGTTTCCCTGCATCGCTCTAAGATGGCCAAACATTAGCAATATTTTTCAAATGATAAAAAGCTATTTGTGCATTTACATGCGGGATGAAACAGAGCTCAGAGTCTAAGATCACACCCAGGTCTCGCAGTTCAGCTTCAGAATTCATAACTAAACAACATAGTCTGTCAAAAGTATTTTTTCTGACTTTTAGTACCAATAATCAGTATTTCAGTTTTTCCTTGATTTAGTTGTATACAATTTGTGACACACAGCTTGTAAGTCTGTCTACCGAGTCCTGATTATCAGAAGGAATGGAAATATATGGTTGGGTGTCATCAGCATAGCTGAAAATGAAATTCTATATTATGTTTCCTAATAACATTATGTAGAGCTAACATGTACTCTTAAACTGAATACTATGCAGTGCTATGGTTAGAAAAAAATGATTAAAACTTCTCATATAACTTGTTTGATAGTAGTTAAGCTGTTAATTGTTTGAAAACACTTTTTTCTAAGTTACTTAAGAAAGGAAGGTGTGAGATCGGTCTAAAATGCCACTCTTTCTTCATAGAGACTCACCGAAGCAGTCTTAAAAGTGTCTGGAGCAGCACCTGTTAAGAAATACATTTTTACAATAATTAGGGCATTATTTTAAACACAGTCAGACACCATAAGGAATGAAGTAGGAACAGGATCAAGATCACTTGTGGTTGAACTTAATTTTTTTATAATAGTTGCAATCTCCTCATAACTGGTAACATAGAAAGATCTCCTTACTGATGTAGGCGTATCAGGAAGGTTATTGGAACTTGTCCCAGCTTGCTGAGCTGTGCTGTCTCTTCAGTGCCATTTTATTTTGAAAATGAATTACAGGTTTTGGAAGTCACCATAAGACACATTGGAAACTTTAGGGTTGATTACTCAGTCTATGGTGGAAAAAAGGTGTTTATTAATGACTGTCTGGATAT
The DNA here is from genome assembly GCA_034552555.1 of Semaprochilodus insignis. Lineage (NCBI taxonomy): Eukaryota > Metazoa > Chordata > Actinopteri > Characiformes > Prochilodontidae > Semaprochilodus > Semaprochilodus insignis. The sequence continues at coordinate 29,195,370 of CM067479.1, read as the reverse complement.
TTTCATTATAGCATCATTGTAGGTGGAGATCTGCTCTTTGAGAATCAGAATGAATCATAAGGTACCTGCAATTTACTTTTCCTCCACAAGCTCTCTGATTTACCACAGTCTCTCTTAAACTGCCATATTTCATCTTTTATCCATGAACTTTCGAACTTTCTTAAATACATGAGTTTTTCCTCTCTTTCACTGGTGTAAGAATGTGATTTCACTGGTGCGCGTTTCCTTTAATCTAGCATTTAAATCAGAGACCAGATCATTACACGAGGCAGCCAAAGCTGTATTTGATGCATATCTGAGTCAATGTAATGGTTTATAAAGTAATTTTCAGGCTTTTTCTTTCTTATTTCTATATTGACCACATACAAAAGATACAGAAATGATCAGACAGAAACATGCATTAATATGCTATATGCTAATATGCTAATTTAGCCTAAAACATATTCATTCTATATTTAACATTATTAACACCACATATACAACTCAAAAGACACAAGTAGCTCACTATAGTTTTATATAGTAAATAAATGGCTATGTCTGGTTCTTGTATAAGCCTGGTTACTATCTGTAACTGTAAAGAATTCCAGAGAGTTCAGACAGTTTCTCTGCAATAGACCATTTCACATCCAAACCCTTTTAATGACTTTGCTTATCTCTACAAAGATCAATGGTATTCCCAATTTAGTTCATTGTGCCTAGTAATGATGTTCTGGAAGGATCTAGTCTGGCATCAGATGGTCAGCAGTCCAGCTGAAGTGGGAGGTCGACCTTCATTATGATGTTGCGGAGGCAGATTGAATGGGGCGGTTCCTGACTGTAAGGCGGGAGGGAAGTAGTTACAGTGCTGGAAGCATGGAGGCAGATGTGGATTCAGATAACAGTAAGAAACAATGTGAGTTCAGGAAACTTATGACAGTGCCACTGTATTATTCTCTAATGGATTATTTAGTACATTACATTGAATATTTGCTATCTGGTTAATCAGTTGAGAACAGGGTGAAAAAGTAAGGTGTTGTGCAGGCAGTATGATGTGCTTATCACTGATTTGAGGTCTTAAGGTTGCTGATACACCAGAATGAGCAGAAAGAGCAGATGTTAAAGAAGAGTTTTATCATGATTAAAGCTCCTCTAATCTTGCCATGTAAATGCCTCAGATGAATTGATGACATGTGCATGGATTTCTTCCAGGTGCTCCACTTTCCTTCAGCAGGTGAATTAGAGATGCTAAATTGCTCCTAGGTGTCAGTGTGAATGTGTTTGTCTGTGTGTTTGCCCTGTGACGACTTGGCGGCCTATCCAGGGTGTTTCCTGCCTTATGCCCTCTGAACGCTGGGATAGGCTCCTGCACCTCCCGTGATGCTGAAAGACCAGCAGTTTAGAAGATAAGTGAGTGAGTGAGAGAGAGTGAAGACGAAGGTGAAATATTTTCCATCACAGAACACATAGTGTAAAGTAGGAGATTATTCGTTTTTAAGCTTATTTACATTTGTTTATTTTGTTTATAGGATATGTCAATGTTTACTGGGTTTTTATTTCAAAGTCAACATAGAAAAAGAAAGTACAATAAAAACATACAATAGCATGCATCCACATTCAAAAATACAATATTTTTCTCTTGCTATAAATCTCTATTCAGCCTATTCAGTTCTTTTTAAGTGTCCTTAAGCCCCACCTCCTGATGAATGCACTGTGCTCTGACTGGTCAGCTCTCCCACTCTGCTCTGATTGGTTGGCCAATAGAGCTGTTAAATATGGTAACAGCATTCTGCCACAAGTTCCATCCCGACAGGCGGCCAGGAAGGGTTGTGGTACGAGATGACATCATCTTGTAACAGAGAAAAGAAATGTAATTCCAATGAGGCATTTCAGGCAGGTGAGAAAAGTAGTTTCTGAGGGAGAGAGTTTCTCCCTCTGGTCTTCCAGGCCCAGGGTTGGGAACCACTGCTCTATAATAGGGTGAATGTAATCAGTCCAAGATGGTCACACCAGGTCTTCTCAGTCTCCTCATAAAATGTTAATTGCTCTTGGATTTTTTAACAATTATGATGATTTCACTGTAAATCAGAGTGTATCAAAATTCCAAGCATTTTAATTCATTACAAGATGGTCGTTGTTGACCAGACCAGGGGAAGAGCGATTGGAGAAGGCAGGTTTCACCAAAATGTTACAGTCATAATATTCACTTTAGTTGGATTTAATGCCATTTGACGCTAGAGAACCCAATTGTGTAGATTATGTAGAATCATCTGAGGAGATCACCTGCTATTATCACGTCTCTGTCCTGCTCCTCTAGTGCGGGGAAGCACACCTGAGAGGCAGTTGTGATGTGCTGCACAAGACTGCAAGCCAAATGATTTGATACAGAAAAACAGTGACATTCTCACAGAATGTTTGCATGTTAAACCTGGTCCTGCTCTCTGAATAGAGAAGTGAAGAAGTGAATAGTTAAGCTAAGACAGTTCAATACAGTGCCAAATATCAGTGACAATCACTTACCTCAGCAAACAGCTTCTCTGAGTTCCAGCAGTGAATAAGGGACCTTAAAATAAGTTACATGAAAGTTTGATATGGTAACAGATGCTCATAGTTCATTTCTCATTATCAAAACATTTACCACCATTGCTTGCTTTTTTGAGCTCTTTACTAGACCCCCACCTTGCCCTGCTATCCAGAGAGTGCTAATATTTCAGGATTACAGAAAGCTCCTCTGAAGACCTGAATGCCAGAAAGAAGACCACGTGTGCCTATTCATTTACTGTTAGTCACAACTGTGCCAGTAAACTGTTTTACTGACCATCGGTCTCATTGCATAATAGTGAATTATTTATGTTAGTGAAAGTAAAACAGGCAATATTCCTATTGATCACGGCGGATAGATCCTTTCTAACACAGCATACAATTGCTTTAGTAGTTCATTTTGTCATTGCTGTTTCTTTGTTTCATTTTGGTACCTGAGAATGAGAACCATATTATTGGAACCACCAGCTCCACCTGATGGTGAAATTGAGTACAAAAACATGAACAGCAGCCTATAACACTGTTCCTCAGCTCTAGTCTTGGAGACTCACGTTATTACATAACCATTTTCCATTCTCTGTTTATCCTGGAAATAACAGATTTTTGTTACTGTAACTTTAATATTGCATTATGCAAATGGGCTCAGTTCTGACTGCACTGTATTGTGTTGAAACACTCCGTATAAATTCAATTTGAAAGGGTGGGGCTAAATTGCTATAGTATGAATAGGCAGATATATCATCCCTATCCAAAGAAAAACATGTATCTCCATTTTTGTCCATTTTTACTTTTATGCATCATTTGAATTGAACCAAATGTTGCTGTTTACATTGTGTGAAATGACCCAAAATTGCCTGTAAAAATGCCTGGTACCACTGACTTAAATTAAAATTAAATTAGGTTTTTGCCCTCTCCTGTAAAGTGGTCAGTGAGGAGATACTTGTTTTCCTTTAGACCGTGACAATATAAAGGTACAAACTGTTTTTGCAACTAAATGAATGAAACATTTACAATGTTTACGTACTACGTCAACTTTTATTTTAAACTCAAAATGAATGAACATTTGAATTATTATTAGGACAATCCCCCAAGATTACAAACTGAACGATCTCAAATATTCCTGGTCGTGCAACTGATTATCCAGCCATTAATGAGCACAAAAAATAAAGATAAAAGCAGGCATTTGAAACTATGCTGGCCCTTGGACAGCTTAACGTTATGCACAGAAAGTCATGACTGGCCGAGCTTATGGCCACGCTTAAAGCCCTGTTGGTGCGTCCAGCCCCAGGACTGGAGTTCACAACTGCTGTGTAATGCATATGAAATATCCCAATGTGTTTTTATCCTTTTTTATTTGTCACATAATTATAGACCATTTGGAAGCCCAAATCCTCAGTAATTACATCTTTAAAGTTACACTTCACATACATTATATTTGTTTTAGCCAGGGGTGCACAACACCAGCCCTGGGGTGGGGGGGGGTCGATGCCCTGCACTGTTTGCTAGTTCCCCTGACTCAAAACACACCTACCAAACCCTACAGTTAACAGAGGAGGTTAGTCATTGGTGTATGAGCAGGTAAATTACTGAACTGGGCTGGTCACCAGACCTGGACCAGAATTGTGCCCCTGGGCTTAATGAAGAATAGGCCATTTTTAATGGACATCATTTTACGTTGGTTTTCAACCATATGCTGCAATAGCTAGCAGCTTTGTTGCCTACCATGTTGCCCTGGTAACCAAAGAGTTCACTCGCACAGCAGAAAACAAATGTAGGATCAGGTAAAAGAAAGTCTGTGTGATTCCGAACACAGTTAATAGGATGTTTAAAAGATTCATGCATGTTCATCTCTGTCTCATTGATGAATGATGTAGATATACACCAAGAGTTCATTCAGTCTGATGGATTATACTGTGGAGAGACTTGGAAACTCGGACAGCTTGTCTTTTAAATTGCTGAACGCAGGACCGGTACACCCAACAGAGATCTGTAGTTACAAGACTGTGAATTCACAGACAGTGGTTACACAGCATAGCGTTACTTATTTATCTTTGTTTTTATGAAACTGAGCTGTTATAAGTTCTATCACGTGCTCATGTATCACAGCAGGGATCAGTAGACAGTGCCATATCGGTCAAAGCAGTCATGTGCCAAAGCAGACTTACTGTCTATTACAATGGAGAGAACCTGGAAATTTAACATAGAAAGGCAAAATTAATTTAATTGCTGTGTTATTATTGCACACATTAGTGTTTATCTTAAATGACATATAGGAGCTGTTCTGATTCAGGACCTTTCAGGTTACAGGATTGAACAATTTTGTATCTAGCAAAATTGTATTTGAAAGATGCATTTTATGCACACTCAAGCCCAGTATAGTACATTTTCACCATCAAAGTTTTAAATTATTGATATCAAATACATACTGTGATACGAAATCCCTCTTTATTTTTTGTAGACCCATGAACACCTATGACAGAGGAAGTAGTGTGTGAGAGCATAGAGAGACTTTAGTATAAGCATTGTAGGAGTTCTTACCTGCAGGGTACATAATGTAGACTAGAGAATTGGATGTAACTTTGTCAGGAACCTCCACTAGAGGGCAACCTAATGCAATGACTCCCTATACAGCCTTGCACTAGTGATAGAAAAGTTACATAATTTGGTAATAAATTTACATAATTTACTTCTTTTACCTCCAGTTTACGTAAGAAACAGACCCACCACAAGTCATGACAGCATAGGAAGAGTTGTGAGTTCAAATAGACTATGTATAGAATGGGTTTATATTCCTGCCCAGTAAATTCAGTTGTTTATAGTGATTGTTGAAAGAAATACTAAAAAGTGGTAACTTTAAAGGAGAAGGCAAAACTTTCTTTACTTTAACTGTAACTTAATGTAAACATTTTATTCCAAGCAGTTTTAGAGCATTTCTATTGGCCTGTTCATTACAATTAAAGGGCAGCATCTGTATTCAAACGATGCAATGTAATAAAAATGTAAAGAAATTGAGGTATATGCTGTTGATTGTTTTTTTGTTTGTATGTTTTTGTGGACAGTGACGCTACATCTATACACAAATATTGAACTCCCAATTATTAAATAATAATAATAATAATAATAATAAGGACGTAATCCCCCCAGAGATGGGGTGTGGTGAGGAAGTGAGTACCATTAGCCATGACATTTATGTTTATGGACTCCAATAATGAATCCTCTTTCATAGTCACTTATCCTGCATCTTCTTGCGATATCCTGCATCTTCCAAATCCAAAATTGAGGTCAACAAGGCCAGAGTGCAGGTCGGACATAAACTGCTTAATTGTATTTCCATGGAGCATAGGAGGCACGGCTATGTGGAGCGACCATGCACTGTGGAGAAATTAAAGAGAGGCTAGATTGGCTATGTAGTTCATACATCTTTAAGCATGCGAGCATTGTGATGCTGAAACAGGAAGGATGACTACAAAGTTGGAAACACAGAGGTAGTACAGGTGGCGGAGGTGGTATTGCTAGAGGGTGGTACTGTCCACATGAAGCTCCCTAGTAAACTAGCCACCAAAACGAAGACCATATAGCATTAATTACCTAGTGGGAGACTTCTTGCATGTGGCAACTGAAAACAAGCAACTACTGCTCTGTTTTGTATACTCAGTAAGTCTTGTTAAATGTTGCTTTGGAGCTGAACATTTTACTTTATTACTTAGCATAACTAAATACATTGAATATGCATCCAAACTGAATTGGGTTAGTCCTCAGTTTGCAACATTTTATTTTCTCTTTTTCTCTTTATCCAGCAATTGGTAGATGCCATTCTATTAGGGCCAGTTAAGTCTTTGTGGGGGGCTCACAGAATTTTGTGATCAGTTGTGTGGGCCACAAGTTGCAAAGGGTTGGGAACTTGGCATTGCACATGGTGATCTTGTGTGTGGAAGCTTGGCCATGGAAATCTGATCCCTGAAGATTCCAATGAATGGACTAAATCTGAGGACAGATGACTGTTTTTTGCACTACAAGCTTCAGCAGTGGCTGGTTCTTGTTCTACTCTTTTACGGCTGAGCTGCTGTTGCTTCCAAATGTTTTCATCTACAGCACCTGATCAACACCACTATAGCAGAGTGGAAGTGTGATGAACTGAAAAAGTGGTTCCCTCTGCCAGGGTCATGTTGAAAGTTCTGAGCTCTTCTAAGGAGACCACATGCCATACCATGGATTGCAAGAACAAGAGGGTGGGCAGTAGCATTCTAAAATGGCAATAATGCTGGTGAGGGGAAAGACCACTGTTGTTATTTGCCAAAGTAACCCGGTGGGCTTACTGATTTTGCATTCATTTTAGCTTACCTACCAAAGTACAAATAGCAGCACCAAATTTCCTGTGTGATAAACAGCAAAACAATAAATTCAACTACAAGTGATTTATTGTTTTCTTCACTAATCATTTAAAACATGTATGACACTATGTAACACAAGATAACTATAAAATATAGCAAAATACAATAATATTGCTAAAAGTATTTTATAGTGTAAATAGTTTAGGGACAATATTCATTAGACAGTCTGATTAACATGACCAGTCTTACCAGTATGGCCTCAGGTTTTATACAGGAAACACTGATATTCTACATAAAAAAGACATTTTGATTCACAGTAATATAAACCCCCTGAACTTGCATGGTTTGAATATGGCATTACCATACCACAAAGAGACTATGGCTTTTGAAAAAGTACAACCCACAAAATAAAGCAATGGCACATAATTCATCATGTATTCTCTGCTCAAATTACTCAAGTATTCACACTTACATCTGACACAAATTAAGGACATCTCCAAAATCTGAACTTTGTCACAAACGTGAGAAGTCAGAAGGCTGTACACAACACTTTATAGAGAATATAAAGTCTTTTTTTAGAAACCATTTGTCACACAGTAGTTGGACGGGCTTATTGCCTTTCCTCACGTCAATAGCAAGAGCTGTTTAAGAATTAAACACCCACAGACTTGAAGACAAGTAAGAAGGATACATAATGGTGCTTATCAAAAGACCATATGATCAAAAAGATTAGTGATTTACTGGCCACTCAGTCTGTACTGCACCTTCACCAGCAAGCGACTTCAGCCATCAAACCGCTCTCTGTTACCTGACCTTATTAGCTAATGGATGCCACTCTGGACGTTCTGCATAGAACGTTATGGATGTAGTGCTGGGATCAGTTTGTTCTGCACCAACATTAAGTCCTTCTTAATAAAAGCTGTGTGACTATCATGGCTTTAGAGTGCTGGATACAAGGTAATGCTACATAATGCTTCAGTGTGCAGATGCAAAGACCGGTGCACACACACTCTCCCTCTCTCTCTCTCGCTCTCTCTCTCTGTCTCTCTCATAAGCACACATATAACAAAGGCCTCTCACCAAACATTTGCCTGCCCTTTAAAAAATGACCTTAGATCACTTACTTTTTTGCCTTTTTTCCAAATGATTTTTGAAAACACTATACTAAGATCACACTACAGTACAAATCCACAGTTCACTACAGATGTCGTAAAATACAAAGCTCATAAAAAGAACAGCATCTAGTCAAACCAATAGGTAAAATTCATTAAAGCACTCTTGAGTGACGTCCTCTCATGTTTTGGCTTGTTTATTGTTTTAAAAAAAAGAGAGAGAGAATGAGAGTTGTTCTTCAGAGCTCATCTTCTTTCATAGTTTTGCTGCAGTTCATGTCTTTGGGCATTACTTTTTTTGTCATTGCACTCTTCCCTCTTTTTTTCACTTCATGTCCTGTCAACTCTCCACTGCTTTCTGTGCCATGACAGTCTGAAGACTATCTGGAACAGTGGATGTGGGGCTGTATTCCAGCAAGGAGCAGGGGCACTGTGGCCCCCTTCGCTGAGCTCAAGGCTACGAACCCTCCTTCCCTTCTGTGCTCTCTGTGGGTGTGGGAGCCTCCTCAGAGCTTGGTGACTGAGCCCCTGGTCCATCTGAGAAGAATAAAAGGCATCTTAAAAACTAAAAGGCAAGTAGGAAAATGATAAGACTCTAAATGGTCCCAACACTGGGCATCCGACTGTAGTAAACCATTCACTGAAAGGTTCTTTATGGGACCAAATGTTTAATTTCAATTAATTTTATTTTATATTATTATTTCTTATTTTATTATTATTGTTTTACGTTAAAAAAGCAATGTAGAGGTTACCTGTGAGGGACAGTTCAGCCAGTTTGAGTGACAGGTCAGGGGGGACTCCAGCAGGAGAGCCCAGGATATCCGGCAGCGCATTACGACGACCAGAACGGCCCGATGAGGCAAAATCCAACACTGGCTCCAGTTCCGTCATCTCTGAGAGACAGAAACCAGGAGACACAGCCAGGAGGGTCAGAAAGGAAGAAAAATGCAACTTTTTGTATTATTTTTATTGTATTAATCAGGTTCCTGGGTTTCTCAAAAAAATTATTTAACACATAATGTCAATTCCTAAACTCATGAGCCTTTCCCATGTCAGTAAGCCAATAAGCATGTTTGTTCCACATTCTAAGCATGTTATGAACATCAGCAGCAGGACATACAGGTGAGAATAATACACAAGTACAAACAGCAGCAGTGTCTGTGCTAGGAACGATACTGTGACTGGACCTTTTGGAATGGAGTACATTAATGTATTGATTTTTGCACAGGAGCATGGCAGTGTGCCTAACGCCCTAAAAAAGATAACTGATACTTGTGCCATTCATTTCATAAGCTTCTGAAAACCATTCAAACCAAAATGACCACAAGAAACTATTATACTTTGAAAACTGCTCCATTTCCAAGGGTCTTAAAGCAAAACCCAAACAGTGTTGACATGAGTCCAGGTGGATGCACGTTGTAAGAGTGGATATCCCTGTCATGATGATTAAGATATTTAGAAAATACCAACAAGCTATTTCTTTGTATGTAATGCACGTGTGAAAATTTCAACACTCCCAAAGTTCTTAAAGATTCCCTTTTTTCCTTCTAATTCAGATTCTAGCTTACATGACCTAGAATTCCAGAGGTGATTCTAAACTTGGCAAGAAAGAAAATAATGTACACTCATCATTAAAAGAATAGTTGCACCCAGAAAGAAGTGTCAGATTGCAATACTATTGGGAAGGAAGATAAAGGTTACCAGGAACAATAAATGATGATAAATTTAGATTGATATGGGCAATATTTATTGAGTAGTGTCTCTCAGTATGGCATTGGGCCACCATGCTTTCTAATGCAACATGCTAGACATCTCGGCATAAAGTTGTAGAGGTTCCTAATGGTGTCTTGTGATAATCCATCCCATGCAGTATATTCTCACACAGTTCCTGCAGATTTTGCAGTAGGGGAGGAGGTGGTGTGACACCAGGCCTTCTGAACATGTGACGCGTGACAACAAACCATTCATCCTGAAGCTGATCGCGCTGCCTCCACACGCAGATTCGTTGGTTATCTTCACCAAGACAAAATTGAAAATGACCCGCTGCCATTCTGAGTCACTCCATGATGGTCTTGCACGGTACCACTGCAGTCATTGGCGATGTTGATGTCGTGTTAAGGACAGTCGTCATAACAGTATGTGTGCATGTAGTCTTGTGTCGTGCAGCTGTCTGCCAATGGTGTTGGCAGTAACAGGATGAGTAATGAGTGGCATCACTGCTTGCTGAATGTCTGCAATCGTGGTTGATGAGTCAGTCAGGTACAGCGATAAGGCCCGCCCTGGCTTAAGTCACATGCACAGCCAAGCGTGAAACTTGAATCATCTGCATGTCTCACAATGTCAAACCTACCGACCAAGTTTCATTCTTGTCGGCTGATTCTTTCTGGGTGCAACTATTTGTGCAAACATTCTTTTGATGATGAGTGTATTTAGTTCCCTTATGATTTAAATATTCGTAAATATCATGATTTAAGAGAATGTTGAGTAAGATGACAGTACACTTGAATGAAATACTGCCTTTCCTTTAATAAAGATTCACTGATTATAATAATTGAGTATAATCAACAGCTTAATCGTTTATCAAAGCAGTCCTCAGTTGCAGCTCTACATCCTACACACCCCAGACAGAGTGTCCTTCATTACCACCAGAGGGAGATAGTGTGCTTTTGTGACCGTGTGAAACAGTAGATGCTGACACACACCCAGGCAGGACTGGCATTATTATATAAGCATACATTTTTATGCTTGACCCATCTTGGTGTCTGTTCTGGCCAAAGGCTTGTCTCTCCCTACCACAAATAGGCTGGCGAGTGTAACACAGCCTACCAAAATGCTCGCTGCTTTCTGACTCTGCCAGCCAGCAGTCACCATGGCAACAGGGGATCACCTACAGGCTATTGCATGGCAACAGGTAATCTCTTCTGACAAATATCCCGGTCATGTTTTTATGTCTGTTATGTATGCTCCACAAATGAAGAAACATGCACAGAAACGTCTTTGATCCACAGCCTCTGCCTGCCTTCAGCCACAGCCCTTCACAACAAGCACCATCCTCACAGTTCAGTCATCACCCACAGCGAACAGCCTCTGTTTAATACAGACACATGGCTCCCCACCAACACACTCTCGACTCTGAGTGCAGCCAAAAACTGCAACGGAGGACTCAGAGACAGAACTGAGTCACGAGAATGCGTGGCGATGTTTGTATTGTTTGTTCAGTGGACTTATGTTATGGAGCATGACTCAACGGACATGATATGGAACACAGGGAGTGTACAACATAAGGAAAACGAAAAACCCACGAATACACTGGCCATTTTGTCATAGTGGCACTTTGTAGGAGTCTATATATCACACAGATTTTATTGATATTTGAGACTCTGACTACTTCATGACCTATTTATAGTACTTTGGAAGAACACAATGTTCAGGTTATGTCAGCTACTTCACTAAAATTTCTTTATTGTATTAATTTTATTGCTTGTGTAACCAAAGATATAAATAAGAGTTATATTTCTCTCTCTTTTTTATTTATTTATTTATTTTATTTCCATTTAAAGAAAAAAACAAACAGCACCCCACATTCCAACCCAACTCCATAAGGGATTAAAAAAAACAAGGTCACAATAGAATCACAAGACACTCAAAAGCTGACATCCTCAACACAGTACATATTTAGGCAATCAAAAAAGACTTTACTTTGGATATTCCTTTAGTCCATGTATGAAAAGATCTAGGGGCTACATTGTTAATTCCTGCAGATGACATTTCCAGATAAAAAAGGGTAACCAACGCTGGACGATTTTTTTTGCTGCAGTCAAGCCATTCAGCCATATTCAGAGTCTTGAATCATCACTGAGCAATGACGGAGCATGGTGGGGTGCATCTTAATCAGAGAGGAGATAGATAGTAGTAATTTTAGCCTAAATGTTAGTATGTCAGTTCCCTCTCCTCTACCCGTTCAGCACTTCCCTTCCTGTATAACTAGAACTTAAAGAACACACAGAAACTTCCAGAAACTTTTAAAGATTTAAGTGTGGACATTTAACCTAGTAAAACAGAGCCTGTGAACTGCTTGTACAAAAGTTAGACGGTGCAACCAAACATCCTGTCGCAACCACTACTAAGCGTCAGTTGGGCATGACTACATTCAGTGTTAAAGCTTTAAACCAGCAAAACTGTATATGCTGGAATTCTAGGCCTATAAGCATGGACCTTAATTTATCGAAAACAATCACAATGTAATCATAATATTATACTTGAAATATTGGCCAGAAAAATCACAGTTAGATACTGTGCCCAAACTGTTCAGCCCAATGTGTGACTGCTGTTATTTTTACAAGGGCAAATCATGTAATATAACAGGCGTTTCTTCGTAGAACATATCTGAAGTTTCATGTTCTATCTGAAGTTTCATGTACTATCTGATGTGCTCCAGCTCAAAGTCTGTTCTGCCTATGTGTTTGTTCCCTTCAACTTTTTCTCAAGTGAGATATGAAACAGCAAGGCCTAAGTACAACAATATCCCCACATTGCCGTTATAATTCATTCATTTCTTTCTTTCTTTACTACAAATCTCTATGATGCTGCTTACTATTTTACTCTATCGTTTATATAACTCCATCATTTACTGTATAGTGATTCTTACAATGAAGTCAGTTTTGATTCACTTATACAACATTTCTCAGGCAATCTTACTGCATAAAACAAGCCAACAAAGAAATGTATGTCCACACGACTTACTGACTTATGAAATATGAAAGTAAAAGCCATTTAAGAATTTGTAAGACACCAAAAAAAATCTAAGCATTGTGGTGGAATAAAAGACTTTACTGCACGGAGGACAAGAAGTGTGAGCATGTCGCTAACCACCAGCAAATTAACATGTTTATTAAGCCTTGTGCTTCCAACCTCAAATGTTATGCCCCCTGTCCTCCATGTCAAGTGGTCATTAATACAATGCTACCTCACACTGTACAGCTATTGAGTGATTTGGTAATGTTAAACAAGTTCCTCTAGGTGTTCCTCATAGTTAAGAACCACAGGTTACATATTTTGTATTTATTTATTTTGTTCAGAAATATCCTGACCTCACCACTTGATCTCACTAGTTTTGGCTAATCTCTGTCTCTCCTCTTTTTTCTCATTCTGTCTCTTTCTCCTGCCTTGCAGGCTGCCTTGCTGAGACTCAGGAAGCTTTATAATCCATTTTGTATGAAGCTAGAGGATTATGGATGAGAGGATGCTGTAGAGTGTATCCCCTGTCCTGAAGAATAGATTGGTACACTCCTGCCTGTCTACACCTCACATTGCACCACCCTCCCGAACACACACACACACACACACACCAGGAACCTAACCCTCATAAAAAACAACAAGTATCCAGTAAAACAATACAAATAAACAGAGAGTGTTTCTTATGAAAATGCATAGAGCAAGAAGATCAGTTTTGGCAGAGTACAAATGAATGCAAAGCTCATTACTAAAAGAGAGAGGGGCAGGTAAAGAGAAAGAGAGAGAGAAAAAGAGGGAAAGGGTGAGTATGAGTAATATGTAAGAAAGACAGACTGTAAAGCTGGGCAGATTGTAGGCATGGTATTCTGATATGAGACATACTATAAAGATCTGTGGTATTCACGAATTGAATTTTCCTTATGATGAAAATACTTTTGCTCATACCAATGTAGCAACGAAAATGTGGCGTCCCACAGTAGGAGTCACTGCAGCGCAGGAGCATCCATAGCGGCCATGCAAAGGGGGTCTCGGGAGGCGCTGTGTTCTCGGTAGCTGGGATCTCAGTGTTCGTAGTTATGCTCAGGAGGTTAGTTTAACATATGTTTCATTCGTGTGATAATGTGTTAGGCTGTGGGGTAGTTGAGAACACCATGAAAGTGACCTGCCTGCTATCCCAACCACTAGGTTAGCGCTGTATGCCAGTTCTCGCTTGCTGCCTGTTAAATAAATGAGTATTCACTTGCACCTGCAATGTCTCCTGCGTTTTCTTTTTCTGCTTAGGCTAAAATATGTTAAATAACTTAAGTGATGTCAGTATCAATGTAGCAATGATTTGTTGAAGTAAACCCAAAGCACGTCTGTTATTTAGCATGGAATGTGAAAATAAGAAAAGCTGTACATCTTAATTAAATACATTGTTGCTTTTTGTGGGTCATTTAAAGTTTTGGGATATGTGATTTGAATGCAGAGCTTCAGGGCACTGCCTAATCTCATGTCCACTGACATAAGAAGGTAGTATCGCTAGGGAAAGACATGTCCTGGCCCACATGGCTTCAACTGTCATTTCTTTTTTGAATCACTCATCAAATCAAGAGAGAATGCAAGGAGCAAACTATCAAATACGCTTTCAATTTTTAGCAAAATGGTCCACAGCCATATTTCTGAACCCCTACAGGCACAGTAATGAGAAAACATAATGGCCGTTGGCAGCAAGAAAATCAATCAAAAGCACAAATATCACCTTGTTGATAACAATGGGCGATGGCTTTGAAATATATTAGAGGTAAAAAAAATAGGTTATTGTCATACTTGTTTACTAGGTTAGCATTAGACTTATCAGTCTTACATAGACTTACATGTGCATGAAGCTATTTCCATGGACAGTTTTCATGGCTTCGTCTGAAACTGACACAACCCTTTTAGAATCAGCAGAGAAAAGAATCCCAGTGGGCTACAGCCTACTCAATTCCTTAGGCCAGAGACTCGTATGGTTTTTCAGATGCAGCTGGTTTATGACACAGTTGTAGTAAATTGCTGTGGTGCAGACTAAATACTTTGTGGAGCAATATCGGTTTACACTATGACGGCTTATGACGGTAATATAACAGTTTTATGCTTAGTTGGATGGCAGGATATATTTGGTACAGAATAAGAATTTAGAACCATTTGCCAATTGTGTTTGCTCACAGAGGAATTTGTCTACCGCCCTTAACGCATCCACTGGTTACAAGGCTGGTTCCCTAATCTTTAGTACTTGTGTCACTCCAACCCTCTGAAGCTGTGCTGGTTAACTGTAAGGACAAGACTGTGAGAACAACAATTATGTGGCCTTAGTGCTAGACTTATTGGAAGGCATGTTAATGTTAACAGATACTTTTCACAATATCATGTGATTAACACTATGTATTAATGCCAATATTGGATATTTTTCATCTATAGGCATTTATGAACTGTAGAAATTCTGGCAAAAAATAGGAATCAAAATGACTTATATAAGGTTACAAATACAGTAAAATGAATAAAATTCAGATATTCTAGGAATGTACCCACATAATGGCCTTTAAAAAACTGGTTAAATCGAAACATCTGTCATTTGCCAATACATTTTTAACCATATCATCAACCGATAACAATATGATTCTGTATCACCATGCATTATTAAACTGGATCCATTTGATCAAAATGTGTATGTAAAAAATAAATAAATAAAAGTAAGACATAATATGTACAGGCACCATACGCTTCTGTGAGAAACTGTGAGAAGCCAACAGAACAGTGCATTACAAAAACGACTTTAAAATTTCGACTTGATGCAGAAAACAGTATAAAATGTGTTCTCTATTTGTGCTGATGAGCCGGGTCTACTAGCCCAGTGTGAGTGAAACCCCACGATATTCTGTTGCTAATTTTCTGTTGTGTCCACTGAACTGTTTAGAAATTATATGTGGCTTGTAGAGAAATGGACCATCAAGCCATCAATGCTCACAAAAAGTCATGAACTTAAAATGTGCTTTTCCTCGTAATCCTACAGGACAGTGCAAACATAAGCTGCAGAATTTTAACCTCATCATGCGTCAAACTACACTCAGAAAAAAGTACTGACATTGGGGTGGTATCCCTCTTGCCACTGGAGTGGTAAGGGAGGGTAAGAAACATAACTGTCCCAAATTTCATTGCAATTATGGTTTTAAAGTTGTATTTACTCGACACAGCCTTCTTGCCTCAAGTCTTTTTAGTTTATAGCTCTGTGTTAAAATATCAGGTTAAGAAACAAAACAAATATCTACCTTCTCCTGGATAAAATATAACTGTTGTTCCTTTTGAAGGTACATTTACATCGTTCGTACCTTGATGAATGAAGGCTCAGCACCGGGTATTTAAGGGAACACCAATCAAAAGCACATATTGCATTTGACTGGTGTTCCCAATGCATATATCATTTAGCTTTTTAGCCTGATTCAAATTTCTTAAACTGCTTAAAATCATCTTAAGCAGCAAGCAAGGTTTAACTTTGAATGCGCATTTGAGTATGAAAAACAGTCATCTTTGTACTGGTTTGTTTGCAGAGGAAGGTCTGCGAGAATAAAAATTGAATGTCAACTACAGGAAAGAAAAACTAGCGAACCTAAACATTTACTTCAACTATAAAAAACTGTAAAAAACCAAAATATAAAAACTGGGATGTTAAAGAGAGGAATTAAACACATTGACTTCTTTAAAGTTACAAATGCAGTAAAATGAATAAAATTCAGATATTTTAGTGATGCATTCACAGTACTGCCTTAAAAACAAAAGAAAAACTAGCAAAACTAAACCCCTGTTATTTCACCCAATCAAACTCCAGCACATGGGTCTGTGACATCTCTGAACTTTTACAGTGTCCACCGGGACAGTGACTGGCTGCTGTAATCAAGCTGTCTTAAAAGTTAAGAAAACCTGGCAGCTAGTTTCATGCAAAACCTGACAATGTATCTTTTTTTCCAATAGTGACATCATATCGGTATCAGCAGGTAACTGGCATCAGATGTGTTTAGATTTGAACAATCTTTCAAAGCAGTGTGAGCTGAGCAAAAATGTACAGCATGTTATTTTACTGCATTTGCAACCCTATAGAAAAAAAGGCTTCTCTATAATGCTCATTAAGGCAGATGTAGTCTTAAATTATACATCTTATAAATGCTTATTATTATCCTTAATAATAATGCACAGAGAAACCTTGTACAACTGTGCAATACCAAACCACCACAACCACAAAGTTTTGGGTTCAGCTACTATGATGATACACCACATCAGGGGATCCACTCTGTCTGTATGCTTGTGAATATTTCACTTGTGTTAGCAAGGCGTGATGGAAAGATGACACAACATGCGGAGGATCCACCAAAACAGCTTGTACATGGGTGCACAGAGGAACCCTGCAGTAGCTCTCTCAGTTGTTTCATGCCCTTTTGTTTTGTATCTTACGTTTCTTGAATGGATAAACCATCATTATCATTTAATGCCTAAACAGCACCTCATTAAAAGTGTATGAAAGTACTGCTCATGGGATGATGACATAAACACAGTTAAAGGTTTACTCAACAGCGTTAGCTTAAAGTGCAGGTGCTCCTCTACAGACACCAAAATACAGGCTGCAGATAACAGCCCCTTCAATAGACACATCCCCAACAAATCAATAATCTAAAAACAGTCAATCCAAAAAAAGAGGTGTGAGGCACACATGCCCAGGTCAGCATTACAGAGAGCGAAACCAGGCGAACCGCAACTTTTATTCCATCAGAGGATATTTGAGCGTGCAAAACCCTGAGACTGTCCTTCAGACCAAATTCTCTTTGTTCAGCGAGTCCACTGCAGAGCAAAAAAGCAATACTGATGGTCATCACTGTCAGAATGTGCCCACAAAAGCTCAGCAGAAGCGTTGTGTAAGATGCAGGGGCCGTGACAGACCCTGGATGACAGTGTAAGTAAACACAGAGCACAGCAGCCCCAGGGGCCCTATTCTCCGACTGATCTAACCGGACCACTGCAGTTTAACAGTGGTCTTACTTTCAATGGACAACACAAAGGAGGGTTCACCATGGCAGCTTTGGCAATGAATGTGTGTTAGTTGTGATTCAGAGAAAGCGATATATAGAAACACAGCAATACAGAGTCTGTTAGTCTGTGAGTTAAGCAGTTTGGGAGTTAAGTAATCTTGCCAGCGTAACTCTTAACTTAGATTCTTGTCTGCTCCTGTTAAATGACAATATTTGTTATCAGTATCAGGTTATTCATGGCAGAGTTGAGTTCTGTAAAGATAGCTATACTGCAGTTATGGTTTGCACCTGATATTAAGTTAACAGGCTATTCTATATATTTTTAACTCCTGGTCTGGTATAACCAAGCATTATAACTATATTATATCAACACCATTCTTACCAGCTGCCAACCTTTTTTGCTGCCATTGTTTTTCTTCCTTCCCTTTTCTAGTTCCTCCCATCTAAGTTATGCACGGCATGTTATATACTTTAATTACTAATAAAATAATAATAAACTAATCATGAAATAATACAAAATATATGCAGGCAAATGCTTTAAAACACACGAATGCCTTAAAAATATTAGTTGTTAATTAAATAAAATCACACACCAGTAAATTCCCTAGACCTTCTTTAGTCACTACCCCAAAGGTAACATCTCTGCTAATAATAGGCAGCCTAAGCTTACAGGTATGACAGAATCAGCTCTTCGTTAAAATGTCAATCAGAGTCTATAATGTCCCCTGAATGTGATGGAAACATGTCAGTGCAGAACAGTAGTCTAGGTGTGCATGTGAAGGCCAGGCTGCTGTTTCTCTGTTGCCAAGTAGCCACATGTATGGGTTTAGAGTGTTTGCTGAGTAATTACAATGACTCTAGTTGTAGGTTCAGCAGGCCACTCTCATTTGCTTACAGCCATGTAATGCAATGACAGGGATTCGAGCCGTCCTGCAAAAACATACCAACATATCAAACCCTGACAGAGCATCCAGGTCAGGTTAGTAAACATTATCAGACTGGACATTTCCACATGCTTCACATCGATCATTACTGACTAGAATTAAAGCGCCGTCTATATGCAGTACAGCTAGAAAAACACAACATCAACAGACAGTGAGCTGACTTACCGGCGAGAAGGATGTTCACACGCTGCGTGACAGCTACAACATACACATGATCGACAAGGTGCTGTTGGACCACCTGGCACCAGCCTTTATGTCTGATAGCATGTCGCCTCTCGCTCCTATTCGTAAACTGAGAGAGAGAGAGAGAGAGAGAGAGAGAGAGAGATGGAGCGTGTAGGGTAGAGACTAGCGGGCGAGCAGGACGATACCAATTTGTAGCCTGTAGGGGGGACACGACGGAGCACAAAGTCATCTCAGAGCTGCTCTGTCATGAAGTGATATCTGGTATCTGATAGGATGGTTGCCTAATTCAGGTCACTGTAACTCCAAATGTCGCTGTGGGTGAAATGTGAGTCATTATACTGCTGGCAAAGCATACAGCAGAAACAAACCATTAGGCTTATCTCAACCCTTTAATTGTGTTTATAATCATTAATATCTGCATGTTAAAAACTATCTTGTCCTTTGTAGCTATACAGGGATCTTCTTTGCTATCTTCTGTCTTCTTCTATCTAGTAAAAGACATGCTTTATCTGATAATAAAGGATCCTGTAAATCATAACCCAAAAGTAACTTTGACCTTAGTTCCTTATTGAAGGGTATGTGAATCTTCAGACAATTCAAATCTTCAGACAGCTCAAATCAAGTTAAGTTTAAGTTTCAGGTTTATTTGTCATTTGCATGACATGTCAGGACATTTATGCATTGAAATGCTTGTGGTGAGGCTCAGGTTAATTTCTCTACAGCAGTCTACACATACTAACTAAACATGCTAAATAAAAATATATAAAAAAGATAAATTAACTAAATTCAAAATATACACAAAATACAGAATATACAGAGACAGGAGGGTTCTGTGTAGAAATTCTCTGATATGTACATTATATTAGACATGGATAATCAGAGAGAGAGGAAATATGTGATATGATATATTAATAATAATCTTAATATAGTGTCAGTGGTAAAGGTGAAACGCTCACAGCTTGTTCAGGAACCTGATAGCCTGTGGGTAAAAACTGTTCATTAGCCGGTTTGTTCTGGGCTGGATGCTGCGGTACCTCCTGCTTGATGGCAGTAAGGTGAACAGGCCGTGTGCTGGGTGGCTACTGTCCAATCGGATCTTATGGATTTTCCTCAGGCAGCGGGACTGGTAGATGTCCTGTAAGTCTGGAAGTGTGTTGCGTATGATGAATTCTGCTGTCCTCACCACTCTCTTCAGGGCCTTGCGGTCGTAGGCAGTGCAGCCATACCAGACAGTGATGCAGGCCGTGAGGATGCTCTCTAGGTGCATCTGTAGAAGTTGGTGAGGATGTCAGGAGGCAGACCAAGCTTCCTTAGCCTTCACAGGAAGGCGCTGATAGGCAGATCTCACTGCTTTGTAGGTGTGGAGTGACCAGGTGAGGTCATCGGTGAGGTGTACACTGAGGTACCTAACACTGCTGACTCTCTCCACATCGTCTCCTTAGTTTTGGTGATGTTGAGACAGAGACTGTTGTCGTAGCACCACTCTGACAAGCCGCTGACCTGGTCTCTGTAGGCAGTCTCGTCTCCATCTTTGATGAGGCCTAGGATGGTCGTGTCATCAACAAACTTGAAGATGATGTTGGTTGTGTGTCTGGCGAGACAGTCATGTTTAAACAGGGTGTACAGGAAGGGGCTGAGAACACATCCTTGAGGAGCCCCCGTGCTCAGAATCAGCATGGAAGAGAAGCTGTTTCCAACTCTCACCACATGGGGTCTGCCTGTCAGGAAGTCCAGAATCTGTCTGTGAGCTTGTCTGTGAAGTCTGTGAGCTTGGAGATGAGTTTAGCAGGCATTGTGTTGAATGCTGAGCTGTAATCTATGAACAGCATTCTCACATATCAGTTCATCTGTTGAAGCCTGTTTGTCAAAACACATAAGAAACATACAAATGAGCCCATCAGGTAGCTTAATGTTTATATGGGTTACACTTTGTCTCACTCAGCAAAGCAAAGGTCAAGTGTGTGACTACTAATCTATATGGGTTGGGCTTTGTTCCAGACTGTATCTACAGAAGTGGGTCAAATAGTTATTTTGTCAAGATCCAAATCAAATCTTGTAGTCTCTTTCCGCTGCATAGCCTATTTCTGCATAGGTTATAAAGCAAGACTTTAAACAGGATTTGTTAATCATGTGGATTTGGACTTAAAAGTTTTAGGTAATCTCAAAATAAAAGATATACAAAAAAGATGATGATGATGATCATGATGATGTTGATGATAAAGATTATTGTTTAGTTGTTGTTGGAATGTAGTTATTATAATAATAATAATAATAATAATAATAATAATAATAATAATAATAATAATAATAATAATAATAATAATAATGGTGTCACTGATGCATAGTTTCTTTCATTTACTCAACTCCAGTGGAATTTTATTATTATTGTGTATATGTAACTGTAGTCCGTTAACAGCTCCACTCAGATGGACTTTTATTGTGTATGTTTCACTGTAGTCCGCTAACAGGGCCACTTTGAAGGACTTTTATTGTGTACGTTTGACTGAAGTCCGTTAACAGATCCACTCTGACTGACTTTTATTGTGTAACTTTGACTGTAGCTCGTTCAAAGCGCCACTCTGTCGGACTTTTATTGTGTAAGTTTGACTGTAGTCCGTTAACAGCTCCACTCTGACGGACTTTTATTGTGTCTGTTTACCTGTAGTCCGTTGAAAGCCCAACACTGCTGCCTCCGCCTCTTACGGACTCATATTTCGATTAGCTGTCGTTCAAGTACAGCTCGCAGTCCAGATCCTCTTTAGCGGCTGAAAATTTGATCGAAAATGGGGGCTTGTTTGGCATTATGTTCACTTGCAAGTTGTGTAAGTCTTTTTTCCTCTATTCTCTCTTTTCCGTTGTAGCCAGACAACAGCTGACTGGCTAACAGTTAACAGCTAACATTAGATCTGTATAAATAAGGTCGACTAACGAATGCTTCGTGATCTAGCCTGTTAGACCATCCTGCATTATGGCAGTGTAATGTTAAACAACGTTAATATAAACCTTTCTTCGTTTGTAGGTCACGTTTAGCCTGAAAACACCGAGTCGTTTAAACAGCCACCCAGCTGTTGTTGTGAAATATAACTGACACGGAAATGTTTCTTTTCATTTGACTGGTTGACTAGATTTGACTAGATATTCTGATAATGATAGCCTTAGCTGACTCTCTGCTTTTGTCTTTACACAGCTCCCACTGTGTAGTCTGCTTTGGTCTTTCAGAGAGAGAGAGAGAGAGAGAGAGAGAGAGAGAG
>CM067479.1:29104083-29172985 GCA_034552555.1 Semaprochilodus insignis | reverse complement strand
GTGTATAAGAGACAGGAGAGAGAGAGAGAGAGAGAGAGAGAGAGAGAGAGAGAGAGAGAGAGAGAGAAATTCAAATTTAGTTGAAGGATGATTTGTTAGGTTTAGCCGATTGTTTCTCCTTAACGTGACTACGGTGCCTTTTTATTCTCTCATTTGGGGAAGAACATAATAGACATGGAAGGATACTTCTCATAAATTATTACAACAATAACTGTAACTGAGCTGGTCTTATGCTTTAGACCTGTAGGTGCAGCGGATGAGTCACCCAACTGCTGACTTATAATGTAGCTAAAGTAGATCTTGCTCACCAGGTGTAATGGGACACTCCTTCTAACATAGGTAGCTTAAAGAGGATTTCCACCGAGTTTTTCAAGTAATTCAGTATTTCAGAGATGTAAACGGAGTCATTCAGAGGGGTTAGTTAAAGAGAAACAGACTTGTGTTTTCTCTGCAGTTGCGGTGATGGGAGCTAGAGGTTGTGATGTCTACCACACTAATATAGCCATTTATTTACTATCCAAAACCACCACTAATTTGTCTTCATAGTGTTTATATGTGATGCTAATCGTGGAAATACAGTCATAAATCTGAAGAAAAAAAAAAGAAAGAAACTGATGAATGGATTAAAATAGCTGTTTTAAAATATGTTTTTAAGAATTATCTTTAAGATATATCCACCTTAAAACATGTATATAACAACTTTCTGTGAAGGAGCTTTCAGAGGGATTAAACTCTTCAGATGCCTGGTTCCTATTACTGCAACTGTGAACAGTTCTGAGTCTGCAAGTTTCTCCACAACAGTGCATTTCACATCAAACCTCTCTGTTCACATCTCAACTATTTAATTATGTAGATTTTAAAAAAACGGTGGATGGAGTTCCCCTTTAAAGCCATTGTATCCTTATAAAAAAAGTTGACCTCTTTAAGCTAGAAGAGTTGTCGTGAACTGTGTCGATAAAGAAAACAGTGACGTTTCCTTGTTGACTCTACACCTCATCAAACAGTCACTGATTGATTTAGAAGCCGGAATCAGAAACCAAAAGTATTTGAAGGTTCACTTGTTGTTCAGTGCTGTTTACATGAACGTAGGCTAATGATTAAACCATTAACTATAAGCGGAAGCTTGTGTGTTTCATTTTGGTGTCCTGTCTTGGGGGGAGGTGGTTGAACATAGGACTCACATGAGAGATCATGCACAGGCCTTGGCTTAATATCTAATCGTGACAGTAAAACAGACTCTTCCTCTCACACTCGCTGCCTCTTCCTTCCATTGCCTGCCCCTCCTTCCTCTAGGCCTCATGTTTATGTGGCTCAGCTCCATGTCTGCTGTGTGGTTGTTGTCCCTCATCCAACAATTCTACAGTCACGCGGCTGGTCTTCTCCTTCTTCCTGCTGCTGGGAACACTTGTGTCTATTATTATGATCCTGCCTGGCATGGAGACCCAGCTTCGTAAGGTGGGTACAGTATCTCTCCA
The DNA here is from genome assembly GCA_034552555.1 of Semaprochilodus insignis. Lineage (NCBI taxonomy): Eukaryota > Metazoa > Chordata > Actinopteri > Characiformes > Prochilodontidae > Semaprochilodus > Semaprochilodus insignis. Next base: position 29,171,510 of record CM067479.1, on the reverse strand, counting down.
TCTGTGCTCAGTAAGTTGTGGTAACTAATATTACTAATGTCTTTAGACTTACAGTTCAATATTCTTTCAGATTCCTGGATTCTGTCAAGGCGGAAGCACCATCCCAGGTGTAGAGAACCATTTCAACTGTGATGTGATCGTGGGCTACAAATCAGTGTACCGCATGTGCTTTGCCATGGCCTGTTTTTTCTTCCTCTTCTCTGCCATCATGATTCGTGTAAAGAGCAGCAAAGACCCTCGTGCGACCATTCAGAATGGGTACGTTATAGAATGATTGCATTGATTGCAAAATTGGTCGGAATTGGTCCCACTGTAATTCATAGATAGTTTGCTCTGCTTATCCTCTTTGCAGAGCCTTGGTGTAGACATTGTGGGTACGTTCTACATGAGTATATGGGTGGGTGGATAGGTATTTGTTCAGTGACACAATTTTGGTAACTTTGCCTCTGTGCATCACTGCAATGAATTTGAAATTAGCAATTCAAGAGATCAAACACATTGCATTAACCATTTAGGTTACGTAGTTACATTTTACACAGTCCCTTCACAATATCTAGTCAAGTCAAGGACGTTCTAGAGGAGGAAGACGGATCATTGTCAAGGTCTGAAGTCGAGATGCTTCCTTGAATGTAAATACAGAGGGTTTAGGTCAAAATGTAACCCACTGGTAACACGCAAGAACAGAAAGGTCGGGTTAAACTTTGCTAGAAGGCATCTAAAAAGCCTCCCCAGTTCAGGAACAAGTTTCTTTGGACAGATAAAACCAAGATTAACTTGTACCAAAATGATTGTAAGGGAGGAGCATGGAGAAGAAAAGAAAGAGCTTGTGATTCTAAGCAAGCCACATCATCTTTTAAATGTGCTGGAGGCAGTGTCATGGCACAAGCATGTGTTTATTAATGATGTTGACTGCTGATGGAAGTAGCAGGATAAATTCTGAAGTGCTCCAAAACTGATAGGACGATGCTTCCCAGTAACCCAAAATAGCCGCGACTAAAGATCTGGCAAAGCATCTAAAGGGAGGAAACTCAGCATTTGGTGACGTCCATGGGTTCCAGACTTCAGGCAGTCATTGACTGCAAATGATGTGCATCAGAGCCTTAAAAATAATCCTTACATTTATAATTGTGAGTTTCACGTCACATCTTGACTGCTTTATTTCAAATCCATTGTGGTGGTATACAGATAAAATTCACAGTCCAAAAACCTATGGCTGTATGTCTTTTCCTGAATTATTTCAGTCAAATAAGTTTCTCTGTTGCCTTTATTTCCACAGGTTCTGGTTCTTTAAATTTCTGATCCTTGTTGGTATCACTGTTGGAGCCTTCTTCATACCTGATGGAGCATTTCATAACGGTACATGTAGTATGGAATATATAATGCACCTAAAGCACAAAACAGGATTTCAAATATGAGAAGTTAAAGAAAGTCAGAAAACTGTTTCTGAATGCCTAATAAACAAATGTTCCTGTTTCATGTTGAAAAGCAGGCTTTTAATGAGCTTTATGAGATGTTGTATAATGCATGGGTATGCTGAAAACACTTTTTGTTGTAGATCCTTATATTAGCAACAAGAAGCTGCTGTTCTCTGACTCACCAGCATTACTTGCCATGAGGGAAATTTAAAAAAGTAGAGAAACAGAAACAGATATTAAAGCTTGGATGCTGTGAAACAAACCATGCTAGTATGACACATAGAGCAAAGATATTTATCCAAAAATATTTATGTAGTCTGTGGTTGCTGTCAATTTTTGCTTATATTAGCATTTTTGAAGACACCATAATGCCTTTACAATGATTGAGTGATTAGGTAATATTCATACCCTGCACAAGCCACTTCTGATGTAATGGAGCAGGGAAAACATAAATTCCATATGACTGAGAACCAATGAGCTAATTGACCACTATTTACATTAATGGTATGTCCTACTGTATGTGTTAATATATTTCTTCTTCCTTTTGGCATACACAGTGTGGTTCTACTTTGGCATTGTGGGTTCCTTCATGTTCATCCTTATCCAGCTGATCCTGCTGATTGACTTTGCTCATTCCTGGAATGAGGTATGGGTGAGGAACGCTGAGGAGGGCAACAGCAAATGCTGGTTCTTTGGTAAGACAGCCTCCTTCAGGGAACCTGTAATACTACACTTCAGTACAAAAGACTTTGCCAGGGTGTGTCACCCTTGAGAAGTAACTTGAAACTGCTGGGCTGTGCATGTGTGTAGGTCTCCTGTTCTTTACCATCCTGCACTATGCCCTGGCCTTTGCTGCTGTGGTGCTCTTCTACGTGTACTACACAAAGCCTGATGACTGTGCCGACCACAAGGTCTTCATCAGCCTCAATCTCATCTTCTGTGTCATCATCTCTGTGGTGTCCGTTCTGCCCAAAGTACAGGTATGCTTTATATCCAGGGTTAGTTCGATTTCATGGCATGCAGAGAGGAAGCGTGAGGAGATATGGGATTTTGAGGCGGGGAGGTAATAAGGTTTTAGCTAAATACTATTCAAATGCTATTCAAATGACCTACCCACCTATTGGTCTTAACTGAAGTCAAATTATGCTCAACTTAAAAGGCTTTCTCTGATGGATAGCATTTGAGACTGGAGCTTATCTGAGTTAAAGGTTTTTCTGTTTATTTCATTGACTGTAATTTTAATCAATGCAGCTTTAGTAACGCTATTGACAATGTTGAATTTTAGAATTACTTCAGAAATATGACCGGTGAAACTGTCTGTGAAAACCTGTCCAATAATTATCGCCCAAAGGTCTATCTCTACTCACGTAGCCGGTCACGTTCGACCAAAAATAGCCCTGGTTCTTGAACTGGTTCCAATGAGGCATCGTAGATCCCTGATGTGGTTCAGGGAACCAGCCTGCATTTGCACCGATTTTTATTGGAACCTCGAGGTTACGTAAACAGTAGTAAGATGATGTCAAAATACAGAAATTACCTGCAAGCTTTTGTCCTGGTATTATATGGATCAGTAATCAGGGATTAGAAGACATAGAAGAGTTTCTTCAGGAGACCACTTGGTATTGCCATTGTTGCCTACTCCTTCTGCAACAATATACGCCCACAGATGTTGTCAACAGTTCATACTTAAGAACCTACTATTCTTTGGTTCCAGCTGAGAATTAATTAATTTATTTTTGGTGTAAATACGGGGAACAGAACTGGTTCTACAACAAACAGTTGTTCCTTAAGAAGGTGTGGTTGTTAACTAGCACTACAAATATATGTGTCATATCGGTGTAATATGAATTAGTAAGCGGGGGTTTTGAACTAAGCAGTGCAGTTTTTCTTTCAGCAGTTTTTTTGTTCATTTGGCGTGACTGGCATGGTAGCAGTTCTTCAGACTGCAGTGTGTACAGTAAATTAATAAGCAGACATCATAACTTTACAAGGGTTTTCACTCCTGCGCTCTCCCTTTGCTGATCATGACATTTAGCAGGAGTTCCATGCTGACATCAGCATAAGCACAGTATCTTAAGCATTAACAGCAAGTTAAGCTGTTTTTGGGCACAGGACCTCTTGCCAGCAGTGCTCCCACAGTCAACTCTTTTATATAGCCCTGATGCCTTGTGAATCAGCAGACCACCACTGAGAATTAAACCAGGAAAAGCCTCAGCTCCGTGTATGGAGTCCAAACTAAGGCCTTAATAAATAATTCCGTAGGGCAGTAATGTAAACAAATGAGAGTGCTCTGCTTATACAAGCCCTAAAAGCAGAGGAACAAAAACAGTTGTTAAAAGCTGCAGCGTTAAAAGTGATGCTGTACCGTGGTCTGTCCTTCTTCTGTGGTCAAAAACAGACCGTGTAAGGATTTCAAGCACTTTAGTTTCTTTCTACTTACCTGCATTATTTTTTGTGCTTGTGTCACAGGATGCCTCTCCTCAGTCTGGTCTGCTTCAGTCCTCTGTCATTACTTTGTACACCATGTATGTCACATGGTCTGCCATGACCAACAATCCCAGTAAGTCATTCATGAGATGTTGATGAGTTTACGGTTTATGCTTTTAGTTTTGTTGCTTTTATAATTCTTTGTATTGTTATCTTAACTTTAGGTTCATGAATTTGATGGTGAGTTTTCTGCTATGTGGTAGTTGTGCGTTGTAGGTGTGAGGTCCACCTCTGTAGTCCTCTTTATGGTTTGGTAGACTGTGGGTCAGCAGGCCAACAGGTAAAATGGGATGAATAAGCTTTTTGCTGCATTGCTCTGTGACAGGAGCCAGTTAAATATAGTACTACATGAATAAAACAAAACATTTTTATATATTTATTTATTCTATTTACTTGGTCTAAATTTATCAAAACATGTTGGTTTCTATTAGGGATGCATTAACATGTCACTTCAAAATATGTTAGTCTACCTGTGGTTGCCCATTTTATTGATGCCTCGGTGTGGTGTGGTGTAGAGAAGCATGTAGGTGTTGAAACTAAGCAAATACAGATCATTTTAGCCCTCTGTGCGTTATATTAATACATTATTCTGTGGAATCATGCTGCACAGAGACAGAGAAATGGCAGAGGGGACATGGGAGAATATAGAGAGCAGACTGAGTTTGAAGAAAAAGCCTCAGCTGCAGTTTCTTGCCAGAGCAAGGAGCAGACTGGAATCCACCTTTTGAAAGAACTTATATTTTACATTTTTAATTTAGTTCATGGTTTAATGATTTAGCCAAAGAAAATGAGATGATTTTTGCTGAGTTACATAGCATTTTTCTGTAATTAGGTTATAGCAAAATATGCAGAGTAGGTGTTCCTATGAGCTTTAAAACACTGTCCTACCTAACTGCGTTCCTAGATCTGTAATTTCTGAATATACAATACATTTTGAGCATTGCATTCAGGGGGCTTGTGGCAATTAACACAACACAAAAAAAAAAAAAAAAAAAAAAAAAAAATATATATATATATATATATATAAAATAGCTTTTCTTATGATGTCATGGTGCATGTAGTACTGTGAATATAGTTCTTATTAGTACACAGTGTTGGAGTTTGCTGTAGTTCCACACTCTTTGTTATATGTCTGTATTTAGTTCTTATATGGAAATCCCATCTTTGGTTTTGTTAAGAGCAATATGCTCACAGAAAATGGGAATCGCATGTATTATTCCAGTTTATTCAGTTATTCCATACACGGTTTCTAAATGTGTATAGTAGCTCATTTCATGTGAACAACATGCTTCCTCTTTATTTTCCGTGTGTGAAGCCACTTATGTGTCTGTATGGCTCCCCCTTAGATCGGGATTGCAACCCCAGCCTGCTCAGCTTGGTGTCCAACATCAGCAGCAGCTCACAGCCACACCCTACCAGCGCCCCAGGAATGGTGCAGTGGTGGGATGCCCAAGGCATTGTCGGACTGGTCATTTTCCTGTTTTGCACTCTTTATGCCAGGTATGCCAGATAGTTTCATCGAGTATTATTGTCACTTTGTGTCAAGGATCTGAATATTCATTGTGGAGCTTACAGATAACTGTGGGTTATGCGAAAGTGTGCCCTGTGGATATAATGGAATTCAAGGCTATGTGACTGCAGCTAGAATGCAGCTGCCTGCATTCCTGGGGGTGGAGATGCACTCTTCTCCTTGACAGAGTCATGTGTCTGTATGTGTGAATAAGCTATGTGTTCAGTGCTCTATATTGTAGCACACCCACTTCATAGAGCTTGCTAATTAACTGACTGGTTGGATCTGATGTGTTAAACATATATACACAATTACATGTGTCCTTTCCTTCTGAAAATGAAGATTCTGTTGATAAGTTTACCCTTGGTATGTCAGATATTTCTCTGCGTGTATTACAAAATGTTATACAAAAATATACAGCTCTGGAAAAATTTAAGAGATCACTTCAAAATGATCGGTTTCTCTAGGTTTACAGTTTATGGGTTTGTGTTTGACCAAAATGAGCAGTTTTGTTTTATTCTATACACTACTGGAAACATGTCTCCCAAATTCCAGATAAAATATTGTATTTTTGTATTTAATATCTGTTTATTTAGAAAATGACTAATGACGCCTCCAGAAGCCTGTTTTTTTAACCATGCTCGCTGTGCATCTCACCCCAGCCACCGCTCGCCAGTCTTTCTGTAGGTCACTTGAGGTCATCTTCCGGTGGTTAAGTGACATTCAAATGAGGTGGCGCTCATCATGGTCAGCAGAGAGTGGTTTTCACTCTCTGCCAGTCTGTAGCTGTGTTTGCTGCTTGACCTTGTTCTTATGAACCACTCGCTCACTGTATCTGCCAGTAAAGCTAGAACCGAACCTTCTGTTCCTCACTGAGAACCTGCTGTGCGTGTGGTGATGCTGATTTAAGAAGAAACTGGAGTGGTGTCTTACTTATTTCCAGAGCTGTATATTATTGATTATTGTCGCTTACATTCAGAGAAAGACGCTTTGTAAGAAATTAGGCACTTTTGCTTGTTTTATCCTGCATGTATATACTAACTAATTTAGTATATTAACTTTTTTTATAGAATTTGAGAAATATTACCAGAGTAATATTTCAGAATGAAGCAGGGAAACATATTTATGTATTTATTACAAGCAGAATTATTTTCTTTTTGCTCTTTTTACTGGGCTTTCTAAGAAAACACCATCTACAACAAAATGCAGCAGCATGGTTCCTAACAAAAACAAAAAAGAAGGTTCATATATCCCCATTTTAAAAGAACTTCACCGGCTGCTTGTATCATTTAACAATTGTAAAATTCTTTCATTGGTTTTTAAGTCTTGTACACAGGGACTGTGTACTCCAGAACCAGAGTTAGGAACTTCTTGACGTTACTTGATTTGTTGTGATAAACGACCTTGTATCAGCAAAGTTGTATTATTTATGCAGAGAGCACAATCTGTCAGCATGAATCCAAGCTCTCAGCTGTGGCTATTCTGGTTTAAATGAGTAGACTCTTGTGTGCGTCGCTGCATTACTTAGTGGCTGCTTTCTCTGTGTGCAGTATCCGCTCCTCCAGCAACGCTCAGGTGAATAGGCTGATGCAAACAGAGGAAGGGAAGGACTCGGATGTGGAGAGCAAAGTGGGCGAGGATGGCTTGCAGAGGGTGGTGGATAATGAAGAGGATGGGGTCACCTATAGCTATTCTTTCTTTCATTTTCACCTCTTCTTGGCCTCGCTCTACATTATGATGACCCTCACCAACTGGTACAAGTAAGTGGACCTTTATTATAAGAATCTAATACGTTAAAACCAGCATTTTTTCCACATTGTTACGTTTATACACTCTACCTGCACCAGATACAATTGCCAGGAGCAATGCAAAAGTAAGACTACTAACACAAAGTTGGCTTACTGTTGCTCCCAGTATCAAAGTATGCTATACATCCAAAAGATTAAGGTACCCTTTAATCCTTAGAAAAGCACAGGGAATAGAATAAGACACTCTGGAGGAGCTGCACATAAGCCTATGGTCACCACGTCTAAAGCTTCTCATTCGGGTGGGATTTGTGATCGCGAACAAGCCATCCAACATCAGTACCTAATTTCAGTAATGCACTTATAGCTGAATACAGTAAAATCCTCCAACATCTTTTATAGAGCCTTCCCAGAAAAGTGGAGGCTATTGCTGAAGTAAAGGGGGGACTGTCTTTTAATAACCTTTATTGCAGAACACTGGATGAACAGGTGTTCACTTGTGATGTGACATTTGCTTTTTGTCTTCTGCTATGTTTTATTTTTTTATTTCTGTATATTTTGAGGATGTACAGTCGTATGCCAATATTTAAATCCCTGTATTCAAATTATATGATTTTTATTATGTGAAGTGTATTTATTATGTTGGAGTAAAATAAATATATTATATTGGAGAATTTTATTTTTTATTTATTAATTTTTTTTGCATAGGCTGTGTATCATTTAGAAAATCAACAAAACCTAATTTGACTTGTGGTGCTCAAATATTTGCATATGACTATATGAGCTTTCTTGTTAATGGTGAAAGTAAGGAATCTGATGGAATAGCGATTAGGATCTATTCAAATCAAGTGTACTTGTCTCAGTATTGCACTCTTCTCTTTTCTCAGGCCTGACACCACCACCCAGGCCATGGCGAGCACCATGCCTGCAGTATGGGTGAAAATCTGCTCCAGCTGGCTGGGTCTGGCACTGTATCTCTGGACCCTCGTAGCCCCAGTTCTCCTCCCGAACAGGGATTTCAGCTGAGCCTCGTTGTATGTGTGTATGTGTGAGTGGGAGATGGAGTGTTATTTACTTTTCCTCTTGATGTTGTGGGGCTGTACCCACTGACATGTAGGATGGATTATAGGATGTAGGATAAATGAGAGAAGCGTTTATCTCCCTCGGTGGTGTTCATAACGAATCAGATCTTCCTTTTTTTCCCTTTTTTCCAGTGATTTGGTACGACTGTAGGTGCAGGTTTCTTTATTGGAGCAATTTGAACCTTATATACCGGATTCTTTTAAAATCACTTCTTGTATGCTTGAATAGACAACACTAAACAAACCTGATACTGTACACTTTTGAGACAATAGGTGAAGATGCACAACAGGCCATCTCCTCAGTGGTCTAGCCACGAATACACAATACAAATATGCATGTTACTGCTGCTACTAACCGTCTCTACCTGAAATGAATACAGGAACTTAATTTCTGTATTGGGGTCGAATTTCAGTCTTTTACTTAGCCAAGCACTTAGTCCTTAAGCAATTTCATGATGGATTAAAACATGTGACCGAGCCAGGCTGATGTGTAAAACTGTGTTGGCCATTGGGGCTGCAAGAGGGGGCTGTTTTTTTCTGTCTAGACCCTCACTAGAGCCCCATAGAGGCAGTGCGTCTGAGAGATAAAAGCCTAATGCGACACACCCTACCCTACTGCAACACATACTGCATCCTTCTTACTGCTTTGCTGCGCAGTCAGAGCTGTAATGCAGAACTCTAATCTGTATTTGAAATATATAGATGGTGGTGCTCTTTCAACCCGTCATCGGTGTTCGTGTGGGTGTGCATTAGTATATCTAAGATAATCAAATGTGCAAATTCATGCTGTATAGTATAGTGCAATTACTTCAACAACATTTCACTTCTAGATAGGATGTGATTGTAGTGAACTGTTATATCGCTTTTGAAATTTCACTTGCCGTTATTCGTTATTTTCATACTTTTTCATATTTGTTGTGTGTTTTTTTAAAGCATTGTTTTTGTTCATTTTCACATTTTGATGTTCTATAGCATTATTTGCTTCAAGTAATGAAAGTAAGCTTTAAATATTGTAGGTTTTGAATATCGTCGCTGTCCAAAGAAAAACAAGTATCTCCAAAATGGCAACTTTACAGGAGAGGCCAAAAACCTCATTTAGCTCTAATGCAAGTCAATGGAACCAGACGTCTTTCCAAACAGTTTTGGGCCATTTCTGTTGGTCCATTCACCATGAGATTCTCACTCAGTGTAAAGAGCAGCTGATGTGTTCAAATGATGCATAAAAGTAAAAATGGACAAAAGTGGAGATACATGTTTTTCATTGGACAGCGACGATATGTGTCCTGTGGTGAAGATGTATTATGAATATGACTATTAATTATGAGTATCATATGAACCTAATTTTAACTTTCTAGCTTAAAGTATTCCGGATGTTTTTGCCACAAGTATTGTGAATAGTCAAATGCCTGTATTCAGAATTTTGCTATACTGGTGACATTGGAAGACTGATTGTAATCTTAGTAACTAAGCATGTAGATGCATCAGGCATTTTTGCCCAAAGTAAGCAATTTACACAAGCATGAAGATGCATTCTTAATATTTTATTAGCAACAACATGCAAGATTTCCAGTAGTGTTGATGCAGTAAAAGTGCCTTTATTGATGTCCTGGCTTATCAACAACCTCTGGGCCGGGACCCTGACCTGAAGACAGAAGTGCCTTCCTCATTTTTATACCATCTATGAGTAAAAATACTGGTGTTGCACAATGTTTCTGCACCCAAACATATCAGTTCTTTAGCATCGGTTGATCTGCATCTGCCAATGTTTTTTATTTGAATAAACCATTCTGCAACTGATCAGTGTACTTCTCCTGAATTCAGATACTTCCACATACCGCCATTCAGTTGCATGCACACAGCTTATATAATGTCAGTACAATGGGACACTCTGAACCAGCTGTACATGAGCCTCACTTTGCTCAATGCTAAGAATCCACTAGAGAGGTATAAAGCCCCTCAGCACTGGACTGTGGAGCAGTGGAACTGTGATAGGGTTCCACCCAAAACCTTTGGGATGAGTTGTAATGGTGTTTGTGAACCAGAACTAATTATCTAATTTTGTTCTGCAATTTTAATTATTATCCAAAACCACCAGTGAACCTACATGTGTCTTCTGAGGTTTTATATGTAATGTTAATAACAGTAGTAAGTTTGGAGTATGTTATAAAAATACTTATTAAGCCAAAATACCTTCAGATGTATTGTAAACAGTGTCTCAGGCATCAGGTGCATTTTTGTAACCATTTCAAGTAAAAGCTTTCTTTGAGGTTGCTTTTAGAGGTGACAAATCGTCGCTGTCCAATGAAAAACATGTATCTCCATTTTTGTTGATTTTTACTTTTATGTATCATTTGATCACATGAGCTGACATTTACATTGTGTGAAAATTTCATGATGAATGGACCAACAGAAATGGCCCGAAATCACTTGGAAAAACATCTGGTTCCATTGACTTACATTAGAATTAAATTAAGTTTTTGCCTTCTAATGTAAGGCTGCCATTTTGGAGATAGATGTTTTTCTTTGGACAGCAACGAAATGCTTTTGGATATCTGGTTACTGTCACCACCATTGTAAACACATCCGAGTCAGGACGTTTGTTTAGAATGGCTCCTTTCACATCAAACACCTTAGCAATTTATTTCTGCCACATTTTTAACAAATCAGTAGAATTCCCTTTAAATACTCTTGATGCGTGTCCACAAGTTTTATTTATTTATTTTTTTTTATATTTGTCATTTGTCCACTAGGTGGAACTGATGTGCAGCTGATGATATCTCTGATATTAAGGTTAAGCAGGCCATGAATTAATCTACAATATATTGTGAACATCTGCACATAAAGACAATGACAGAGTAAGTATATATTAATGCTCACAGTTGAATCTGTTGGTTATTAATTCATTATACTGATAACAGTGATTTTAAAGGAAAACTTGAATTGATAATGTCTTTGTTTTGCCTACAAGTGTGAGCTCTTATGTTCTTGTAGGTTCTGTTCCAGGCATTCAGTTCTTATCGCTGTTCTTCTTTGGTCTTTGCAAATGTGTTCATATAAAAGCTACACCATAGAGTTCTAAAGCTCCATTTTATCTGTTTTCATTCTTCAGGCCCCCGGGCGGCCCTGCTAAGCATAAGACCATTTTTCATTTACAAGCAATTACAGCACTAGCAATTCTCAGCTGTCTGGCTTGGTACACAACTAAAATGGGTCGTCCACTGCCAAGACAGCGAAGAAAAACATAGGCGTAGAAATGTGAAAGATGGTCCTGTTTCAAAGGAGTGATGCAAAATATAAATGTGTTTGGTAAATTCCACAAGCTGGTGGAGTTGTTTTGGGTGGCTGGAGCACAAGGAGGGTATTGAACATTGTGCGCTTTCATTTGAGCGACTGGAGCCCCTCCAGTCAAATGTATGTACAGTTTATTACGGGCATAATGGGCAGATATAGTTCATTGCATTGTTTCCTAGGCTTTCCCACAGTGAAACAGTGTGACGTGTGAAACTAAACAACCGCACTCTTATAGACCAGGGGGGACTGGGCGGTCGTACTGCTCTTGTTTCAGTAAGATGGCCAAATATCATGCTCAAGTTGAATTTGTTAGACCAGCCTGATCTGCAGTTATCATGCGGTGAGCTTATGATGCTATGCTACTTAAGGCTAGTGATACAAGCCCAATGGGTAACGGCCATCTGGAACGCTGCTGGTATTTATATACCCTGCAGTTCACTTGTCATATGATCATACTCCAGCTTACTGTAAATATCGAATAGCTTACAGTTTCGTTTACAGGAAGATTTATTATGACGTTCAGTCATCTCAAGGTACTAATAACCCTGTGCACCCAAAAGATGTTAATGAGCATTTGCCTTATATTGTATGGGTGTTGATGAAGGCAATGATGGTGAATTGAAGCAGATGATGTTAAATGTATATGTACGTGGTTGCTCTAGTGTGTTATATCTAACAAGCAGTAGGCAGTCTGCTGACTTTCTCCCAGGCCTGCTACCAGACAGCACAGTGTTGATTTTGGCAGCACTGCTGGAGAGCAACATTTGGAATAGTCTTTGGCCCCATTTTTTTGATCAAGTCAGTTTTGTTACCAGTGCCAAAACCTTTGGTTTGTCTGCTTTGTCTGAGTTTCGGCTTATTGGGACAGGGTCTAGCATAGGTCAGAAGTTCCCAGAAGTATAAAGCGTACCACAAGAAAACAAAGCTGGAGGCTGAGGAAAATGAATATGCCAGGGCCGCCCTCACGTAACTTTACTCCTTAACCGAATCTTTGGTGCTGGCTGGACCAGAAACTATTTGCCCTCCTCTAGGTAGACAAAAATGGAGTGTTGAACAACTTGGCAGTTCTTATTGAAGGGTGAGTGTACGTTTATTCTTTGATGTTAGATGTAAGACTGAGTATCATTCAAACTTTACAGGCTTTAATTATCTCATAAAAAGTTCAGTGGACTGTGGTCTATGCATCATGTCTGTCTTTAGATATGCAGAAACTGTCTGTAGTAACATTCTCACTCTCGTTTGCATTCTCTTAGTCTTAGTCTCTTAGTAACTAATGAGTTACAAGAGGAAGAACCACAAGCGCAAGGACAAACAGCATACTGTTCCTAGTTTACATTACACTGCCCTCTAAAGCAGCTTCCCTTTCTCTCTTTCTCTTTAAATTCAACCGCCTTCTGAAATAGCTTACCGTTCTCTCTTTCTCTCTCTCTGTACATTCAACTCCCTTCTAAAGTAACTTCCCTCTCTCCCTCTTTCTATTCAACTGCATTCTAAAATAGCCTCTTTGTTTCCTTTCACTTTTCTCATCCTTTTCTTGCTCTTGCACTTCTGTATCCCTTTTATTCTCTCTCACGTTCTGTTCTATTTCTCTTGCTTCTATATTCTTTCTTCCAGTTGCTTTTTCTTTTCTAACTTATGCTGTATCGTTCTTTTTCTCTCCTCCTCTCTCTTTCTCATATTTCTCACTTACTCTTCTCCTCTCTTTTTCTTCTTTCTTTCACTTACTCTCTATCTCTCTCTCTTTCTCTCACTTCCTATGTCCCTCTCTTTCTGGCTTTCCCTCTCTGTTTATTCTTTCTCTCACTTACTCTCCTCCTCTCTCTCTTTCTCTCACTGTTTCCCTCTCTTTCTAGCCTCCTCTCTCTCCCTCACTTACTCTCCTCCTCTCTCTCTTTCTCTTCGTTCTCTCACTTTTTTCTCTTCTCCCATCCTCTCTATTTCTCCTCTTTCTGTCACTTGCTCTCCTCCTTTCTTCCTTTCTCTCTTTTCTCTCATTTAATGCTTCTCTCTCATTCTCTCCTCCCCATGCTTTCTCCTTTTTCTCTTTCTTCTCCTCCATGTTCTCTCTCATTCTCTCCTTGTCCCCTCTCATTTTTTCTCTTGTTCTTTCTCTCTCATTCTCTCCTGCTCTCTTTCTGTTCTTTTTCTCACATACTGCCTCCCTCTTATGCTTTCTCCTCATTCTCTCTATCTATTGGTGTCTCATTCTTACTCATTCTTCATCTCCCTCATCCTCTTCTTTCTCTCTCTCTTATGCACAATTAATGCTGCATGAGATTATATTTTAACTGAGTTTGTGATGTCCTGTCTCATGGCTTAACCCGCCTGCCCCAGTCCCCTGCTAAATGCAGCCTCAGGGAGATCTCTCACTGCCTGCTACAACTTTACCATCCCAATGCTGGAACAGTAGCCCAGTATAATGCTTACTAATGGGCTGAATATTATAAAGCCCATCATTAAAATATGTCTAGTCACCATAGTGGCCAATGGATCACTACCACAGAGCCTAGTTTAGTGGCCCTGTGTGGCACGGGTGTGATATTGTATCCTCCAACATTTATTGCTTTATCTTTCTTAAGAGACCTGCATGTATCACTTGAAAGACGCATTTCTGTGTTACATTTTGTCACCTGATGGTGGTTTAAGTCATACACTCTTCATGAAAACAGCCAATTAAAAAACACAATAATTAAAAATGAACTATAAAACTGCATAATAGACTGGATCTGTTAGCAAATGGACAAATCCTTATGCTGTGGAAACAGTCCCCCATTTGCTGGAGAAACAGGAATTTGTCATCATTACATTTTTCTTTTTTATTAAAGTGAGAGAAAAAAAAGTCAGGCTGGAGATGATAACATAAAACTTAAAGATTAATGTGCTCTGCTTAGACCTTTCTTTGCACAAACTCACTGAAACTGCCATGCTAGGTTTTCATCGAAAATGTTCATTTCAGGAAGGACTGTACTCCATGCACAAACCCTGCTCTAATTGTGAAATGACTGAACGCGCCTGTCAGAGGTGTAATTGCATTCTAAGTGTAAGACGCAGGCACATTGGATTACACTGCAGTATGGAGCGCTGCTAATTGTGTTTGGGCACTGCTGGCACATGTGCACTGAGAATACTTACCCAACACTACCACCACATTAGACTCCCTGGGACCTGGAGCCTGGCGTCAAAGAGCTTGAGGGGCCAATGCTGCAGTCAGTATGGGCCTGCCCGTATCAGACTGTATGATTCCTACGCACACTGAAGTCTAAGACCAGTCCGCCAGTATCCGTTAGGAAGTATGCATAGTACACAGAATTAAACAATGCGGACCCTTTGGAAGCAAATATGGAGAACAAGCGTATGATCACACATTTAACAACTGTTTATAAATAGTTATGATGTGTGCAAATGCTACAAAGCATTTATTATAAGCATTGCATACATAGCATTTCGTCAGAACAAAACCTTGACTGTACGTTTTTGCTGTTTGTCTTTCTTTATTTTACACTACATGAAATAACCAATGGCTCTTTTCATGGTGGTGTTAGAAGTTCATGATGAGTTCGTGAGTTCAGTGTTCAAAGGCCCATATCCCATATATCATTTGTTTTTCCCCTGAGTTTCACTCATGAAGTCTGTGTATGTTTTATGTACCAAAAACAAAGCTCCGCTGCTGTAGGCTAATTTGACATACATAAATCATTTTTTGTTGTTTTTTTTCATGACATCAGAAAAGCAATGCCTTCAGAATGGGCTGTTTTTACAGGGTCGTTTCCATACTTGAACTGGGGGACAGAACTGTACATTTGAAAACCCCAGGGAACACAGAGTACAGATATAAGCATAGATAAATATGATAAAACACGGCTTAAAAAACACTGATCAGACCTATCTGAGAACTGAGTGGGTGGGGTTGATATGAAACAAGCGCTCTGTCCAACACTCCTAGAACTAAGATCATTATCCAGCTTTTATGAGATGTTAACTGAGAGACAAACGACAGAGACAAACAATGTGCTGATACGTGGACTGACGAACAGACAGAAAAACATCATATTAAGAAACAGACAAACAGATGTGCAGATAGATGGACGAGGCAACATCTGAATGAAAGAACAAGGTTGGTGTACGGATAATCCAGTGAACGTGTGACAGGCAACTACAGGCAGGTTGTCTAGCTCTGACTCTGCCACTTTTTTGAGTGGGTGGGGCAAGAGACACCAGCTTTGTGATTGGTTAGGAAATCCTTATGGAAGCTTTACCTGGGATTATGACCCCTCGGTTTATATGGAGAGGGAAGAAACATGTTGAGAAACAGCAGACGTTTATTAGACTTTGGGAAGATATTCATAAGTGTATGTACATTGTGGCCCTTTTGTTGGTTTCAGGTGAGCATTAATCTCCTTATTGTTCTTTCTACCTCTGCACCATCACTGACTGTCTGCAGCATCTCTCTCTCTCGTTCTCTCTCTTGCTCGAGCACTCACTGCACATGCGCGGTAGGCCTCTGAGGGGAGACTAATGTAGTTATATAACACTCACCGTGCCGGTCGTCTGCTAGAGGAGAGGCATGCAGGCAGGCCTGTTACATAAGTCTGCTAGGATCATATTGTCACCGCGTGGAGCTCTCACACTGTAGCGTTCCTGCTGCTGCTCTGTCTGTCTCTCTTTCCCTCTCTCTCTTTTTCTCGCTTTCTCTCTTTCTCTCTACCGAGATACCGAGACACTCCCCCTGAGGGAACAAAGCCTATCACGGCACATACATACACTTGCAGAAGAGCAACACCGAGGCCTTGCGAGAGAGCAAACTCTGTCTAGCGCTGCGCACAAAGACGTCCTGTGTTCCGACTGAAGCTGCGCGCACGCACAGTGCGGGAAGAAGTGGGGACAAGCATGAACCCATCTGAGCAGCTATTTTAGACAATGACCCTTTCTCCCCCATGGCTCGAGCCCCCACTCCCTCAGAGCTTCCCCCTCCACACGGCATCCTGTGTGAGTCAGCCTCGTGCTGCGGCTGCCATGGCGATAGACCCGCCGCCCCCTCACTCTCTGCGGGGAGGCTGAGCAGTGGTGGCATCTGATGACAAGGCCAGAGCCCAGAGAGCCATGACTCATCACCTGAGTGCCAGGTGAACTTTGCCGCACGCTGCAGGATCTCTGTGAGGCCGTCACCTCCTCCTCCTCAGAGCACCGGATGATGGAAGTGAAAGCTTTGACTCCATCATTTTATCTTCTCTCTGACACGCACTCTGCACGCTTCTGCACGCTTCTGCACAGTAGAAGGGAGAATCTCTGTCTTTATATCAGTTATGTTACATTATCATTCCTGAAGTTCACTCACACTGCTCTAAAATCTTAGAATACTTCTCCTCCAGAAACATTGTTCTGGAATCTGCTCTTCTGCTCACACTGCTCTAGAAGGTTCCCTATCATTCACACTGTTGTAGAACATGCTGCTACATTCATACAGTTCTGAAATGTCACAACGTTCTTCATCATTCACATTGCTCTTGCATCTCCCCTTCATCTTGTTGTTCCTCTTCTTCCACGTATGCTGTTCTAGAAGGATCCCTTTCATTCACACTGTTATAGAACATGCTGCTCCATCCATACAGCTCTAAAATGGCATAATGTTTCGACCAGTCACATTGTTCTAGAATCTCCTCTTCCACCTACGCTGTTCTAGAAGGTTCCCCTCGAATCACATTGTTCTAGACTGGTCTTCTGTTCCTCTCACACTTTTCCAGAAGGTTCTCCTTTATTTATACTGCAACTGAATGCTCTTTTCCATTTACTCTGTGTTTGCTCCTACATTCATTCTGTTCTTAAATGTTTACCATTGACACTGTTCTAGAATGTTATCCTTCACTTATCCCATTCCAGAATGTGCACCATCATTCATACTGTTTTACAATGTATTCCTTTTTTCTCCACAATGTTTTAGAATAGTCCTGATCATTTACATTGTTCTAGAATCAGAACTCACACTGTTCCAGAAGCTTCTCTGTCTTTTTAATAGGCGTTTAGAATGCTCTTCTCTATTCACACTGTTCTAGAATATTATCCTGCACTAATCCTTTCTATTATTCCTTATATCCTTATTATTCTATTATGCTATAATGTGCACTCAACGTTCCTCTTTGCATACACTCTTCTAAAAGCTTCCCCGTCATTCACACTGATGTAGAATGCAGTGCTCCATTCATAGTGTTCTAAAATGTCATAAACTCCTTTCACAGTGTTCTCAAATGTTCCCATCATTCAAACTGTTCTAGAATGTGCTCCTCCTTTCGCTTTATTTTAGGATCTTCTCTTTCACTAATACTTGTACTATCAATGTACACTGTTCTAATTGTCGTGGCTTAGCGACTCTAATTGTATACAGTGTTCAGGAGGTGATGTTCTGCATCCTCTATTCACACTGTTCATTAGAATGTTGGTATTTGTTGGGAGATGTGAGTATGTATGGCCAGTATGGATCAATTCAGTTTTGGATCAATTCAATTTCAATTTCTGAATTGTTTTTAAGAATGCACTGAACTGGAGAAACTGGAGTTTACTCAGTGGTGGATAATAAACAATAAATGAAGCCTCGAAATTGTATCTTTCCCAAAAAATAAGAACAAACCTTGTTGGAAGTTATTATAAATAATTCTAATATTTCAGATCTATTGCCATGTATGCATTTTTACAACGCAGTGGTGTATATAGTATATGCAGTGCTCTTCTGCTGGAGATTAAAACTGAGTTTCAGAGAATGCTGTTATACAGTATAACAGAGATCGTAAATATTGCTTTGGTCAAGCAACCCTGCTGGTGAATAACCAGAACACCCAAAAAACATAAATGAACCAGCAAATTTATTATGAACAGGGCTTTACTGATATACTTTATCACAGCTTAAACAGGCTGATGTCTCACAGTAGGTCATATGTGATGTGGAAAGGGGTCTCTGGAGAGTGCTGGAGCCAGAGCTGGGTGAGAGTAACCCCATCCCAAACAGACAGAGAAACAGAAATAGAGAGAGAGAGAGAGAGAGAGGAAGCAGACTTGTGTCTGTACAATGCTGCCAAAGTAAACTAACAGCCTCTGTGCGGTGTAATTTGAGAGGAGAAGTGAAAAATCTAATCTTTTAAAAATGAGTAGACACCTAACCAGTTGGCCCAGCAGAACTGGCTTGGCCTTGGATGAAGTGTCATTAATCCTGTGCTTCATTGTGCTACAAAGGTCTCTGCCTGAGGACATATTGTTGTGTTCCTGTCATCTCAGAATAATGCACTTCTGACAGAAAGTAAGCATTTTAGTGTGATTCTCTGACTTGTAATCCTAATCTTACCAGAGAATTGTGATACTACCCGCACACCTGCGACAAATCATCTTATTATCACGATCTTGAAATGTTATCTGATGATGACTTGCTAAGGAAGTAACTGCGATTAGTAATTGCATTGTATCAAACGCCAAATGTGCTAATTAATCGTCTTGCTTCCTAGCCGTAGATACTAAGGCCCTGTTTACTGGTCACGTGAAAAGTATATGGATTGTATCTTGGTAAGATTTTAATAACATGCATTTGCATGTGTCTGCAAATCTGCTCGTTTGAATATTGCACGTTTCCTGTAACTCAGCTCCTTTCCATACTGCTATGAAGTGTTTAATTTTGTCTGGTTCCCAACTATGTGCATCTTCCACGGTTATCTTCCTCAAAGACATGAATCATAGACATGACATACTGCATGAGGAGGCGTTTTGGTTGTACTGGGAGGGCTTTTTGTTGCTGAATGTATCTTGGAGACTCAGATGTGTTTACACTTCTACAACATGTGGCTTAAATGTGTCTCAGATCACATCCTGAAGTTTTTTAAGCAATGTGGCTTGGCGGTCTTCATATACACTCATCATCGAGTTGCACCTAAAAGGAATCAACCGTTCAAAAGGATTGGTACTTGATGGGTAGGTTTGACATGAGACATGCAAATGATTTAAGATTCACCCTCAGTCGCACATGTGACATAAGAAAGGACAACCCTTATCACTGTACCTGACTGACTAAATAAAGTCATCCTGTTGTGCACGCTTTCCATTCTGACTCATGCTGTTGTGTTGGTAGCATACTTTGCAAGCAAAGAATGCCTCAGAGAAGAGTTCGAAAGCAATTTGAGCAGTTGGAAAGGGGTTGCATTGTAGAGCTCAAGGAAGCAGGTGGTCTTATCGACATATTGCACACCATACTGGTTGTGCGGATACTACCTATTGGCAGACGGCTACACGACACAGGACTACATGCACATTATGACTGTTATGACAACTGTCCTTAACACCACGTCACTGCAAGAGGGTCATGCCAGACTATCATGGAGTCACTCAGAATGGCAGCAATTTATCTTGAATGACGAGTCCCGTCTTTTGTGTTGGTGAAAATGACCAACCAATCTGCGTGTGGAGGCACCGTGGTCAACACCAAGAATAACGGTTTTGTCACGCATCACACATCCAGAAGGCCTGGTGTCACTCCACCTCCACCCCTACCACACAGTCTGCAGGACCTGTGTGACAATATTCAAGCTGCATGGGATAGATTATCGCAGGACACCAGTAGGAACCTCTATATCTTCATGCAAAGATGTATGTTGCATTATCAAACATGGCAGCCTTTAGCCATACTGAGAGACACTACTTCTGTATGTGTAGCTCAATAAATATTGCCCATATCAGTCTAAATGTATCATACTTTATTGTTCCTGGTGACCTTTATCCTTACAAATAGCACTGCAATCCGACACTTCCTTCTGGTTGCAGCTATTCTTTTGATGATGAGTGTATTATCCTGATACTCAAGACACATGAATTAAATTCGCCCATTCACATTCTGTGTGTTGTGACAAATGTAGTTGTGAAAACTAACAGAAAACAATCACGGTCAACTTAAATAATTAAATAATTGTGTGCAATTATGTAATAACTGTGACAGGGCTTGTCATGCTAAAAGAGGAGTGAATGGATAACATTGTGAGTGGCACAGTGTCACTATAGCCCTGTCAGTTTGTAAGCCTATAGATTACATTATAGACAACCTAATCATCATATTGTACTTCCCACTTAGTTAGCGAATGACCACTCAGCTTGTCATGATGTTTTGCCAAGCAGCAAGCCTTAGCATCAGATGAGCTCTAGAGCTGAGTATATAACCTGTGCCAAAAGTTTACATGAATCACTGAGAACGAATGCCGTGTTTGGTAGAACTATTTATTTAAGCAGTGATATTTTATCAGCAAATGGGAACAGTCAGACTCCACATGAAATGGACCTTTGTAAGATGATGAGCTATGTGTTTATTTCCTAATGGACAGGCACCCCACTCTCTGTTCTCTCACCCAAGTCACCAACTCATTGTTAGCCCATGCTAAGGGTTAACTGAAACAAAGTCTACACTGGTGGTTAACCCCTCTAATAGTTCCCATGTGTGTGATTTATCGCTTAATGCTGCACTAAGTGGTTTTAGCTCAAACAGAGAGGGCTAAACCATGCTGAGGAGTAAGAAAGAGTAAGTGAATCTCAGAAAAAGTGCTGACATCAGCAATCTTGCCAGCCTCCCCAGATACATGATGCGCTCACTGAAAACAGCTTGGAATTACTAGCACTGAAAAGATAAAGCTCATGAGAGTTTCCCCTAGCAGATGTCATTTTGGATGAATGGTATGGTGAATTCTTGACTATTGATTAGAGCAAGAGTAATTAAAAGCAACCGAATCAAAAGAGTGTTGAGGGTTAACAGTCAGGTATTTATGAGGTCCTTAGCTGCTGGAGGGTGTGTGGGGGAGGAATCATAGAGTGAACATGACTCTAGGTGGTCTGACAGATGCTCAGTTGGGTTCAAGTTTGGGGGATTAAGGCACCAGGGCAGTACTTGGAAGTCTTGGTCATGCTCTTCCAACCAGTGTCAGACATTTCTAACCGTGTGACATGTCACAATGTCTTGCTGCTTGATCCCATCCGCCCCAGGGAAGACAATCAGCATGTATGGGTATACGTGATCTGCAAGGATGGATTCATACTCAAATTAATTGAGAGTGCCTTCCACATGGATGAGTGGGCCCAGAGAATGACACGTAAATGTGACTTCCTTTATGAGCTATACACTGCACAGCAGCTAATGAAAACAGGTGTAGTACTAATAAACAGCCTGTTTAATTATAATTTTATTTCTGAATAAAGAAAAGAAACATGGAATTATTTTTGGTCCACAAACCCACACAAACATTGAAAAAAAAATGGACGTCAAAGGGAAAAAATCAAGAAAGATGTAGAACAGGGCAATTTAAGCACACTAACAACTACTACTGCATAGCTACATAGCTACCTAGAAACTACTAAAACTACACGAGAAATATCCAAAACAAACTCTTCATTGCGACAGATTTATCACTTCTTTCTTCAGAATTCTACAAATTTGGAATTTTTGGAATGTTCCATGACGTCATCTGACAGCAGCCTCCAGTCAGAAGGGACCTAAAGAAGAAAAGAGAGCGAGGGTACTTTTTCAACCAATGAGCGCGATCGGAAAGCCACTGGCTTATGAATATTAATGAAGCTGAAACCTGTGAGCGCTTCCCAGTGGCGGGAGAGAGGAGGGGGCGGGGTCCTCAGGGCGTCTCGTGCAGGGTGGTGCGGCGCGAACTTGTTTGCGTTGTGCTCGAGTCTACTGCTACTGCTGCTGTAGTTGTGCTGGTCAGCTGGATGTGGGATTGCAACTCCAGCGTGACGGGAAGGAGGGGAAGCCCGGCCTCCGAAAGAACGCCGAGAGAAGCAGAAGTAGCTACAACGGATGACAGCGCTGCGGGATGCGGACGGCTGGACTCTACTTCACCGAGTAAATGACCAGAGCAGCGGCGAGGACAGCTGTGTCAGGTACCGCAGCGAAGGTACACGGTGACTGTACAGCCGCTCCTGGCTCAGATTCAGTGGTTTCGTAGGAAGTGAGGGTGATTTTTGGAGCGTGGACGCTCAGACAGACAGGGGAGCTGAGCTGCAGCTCGGAGATTTATAGTGGGGACGGGAAGGTTTCTGTGCGAGGCAACAAAACATTACCTCAACTGTTACTAGTCCTCCTGAGAGTCAGGCAGCTAACGCTTGCTTACACATGGCTTAGAGAGACAGAGGGAGCAATGGAGAACGCAGAAGGTGCCAGTACTTTTCTCCTAGGGGTTTGAGAACATGACTTCCTGTAACCGTATTAGCTCTCTTGCAGCGCAGTGTGATTGAACCGTTTGTGTGCAATCCCTAAAATAAGACATGTCATTGTAGAGAAACGGAGTGGGAGTGAAGGGAAGGTAGCTGACGTGTAGTTTCGATGGGGAGCTGGAAGAAGTCACATTCTAACGCATCTCATCACCCTGGTCATAAAGCTGGAGCCTCTGATGACCTTACAGATCATAAGATCTGAATGCGTCTGATGCACTGCTTGATGCACTATTAGAGCGTTTTTGGACACGCTAAGGTAGTACAGGTAGGGTAGGTAGTACAGGTAGGGTGATCATCCAGTGCAATCATTGATTAAGCTAATATACATTGTCCACTTAACTCCATTCCATAAAGTCATACAGAGTTCATTCAGTGAAACTGGTGTTTTTGTAAGCCACAGACTGTACTATTGTAGGACAAATGGGCCTAAAGCCGTGGTCACTGTTTATTGCACTAATAGCACATTCACAATGCTGTTTTTATGTTGAAGCTGTAGTAATTTTGAGCACATCTGTTATTTGTGTCGCCTAAATTTGGTTTTACTCAGGCGTAACCTGTCCACCACCGCTGAGGATCACTCCCGATTCCGATGATTGAATAGAAGGCTTAAGTGCCCTGTTCCATGGTTAAAGCCAATTGATTATTTTGGTAATGCAAGCTTTCAGAGCACCTTCCGCTGAAACTCAGCCAGATGCATTTGAGTTTGCCTGACCTTTACACAGTTCGCCCACAGTGTCTCCTGCTGTGTTGCTGTGAGCTGAGCGTCTTCGTGCCTGTCTGAGGAGAGTAGCGAGGGGCGGCAGAGACACTATAATGCAATTATTTTTCATTTTCAAAATGGAGAGCTCACTCCTCTCCAGGCATTATTACTGGGCTCTTGAAACCACTTGTGGTGTTATGTAGCTCAGGCAAGGGAGCAGGAAGGGCTTTATTCCGGGACCCAGTGCCAAAAAAATCATTCTCAACAACATTTATTTATATTACTTTACATATTCAGTATGCAAAGTGTTTTTCGTGTAGGACCTGTTATTTCAGCAGAAGGTTACAGGAACTGATGACTTACAAATAGAAATCAGGTGCTTTCTTTTTTTCCCCCCCAGTGTGAAACTTCCTACTTAGCCTACCTCTCATGGTATCCACCGGCATATTGGATATATGTTTAAACTACTCTAGGTATTTAGTAAGCTTCATTTTTGATGAATGTCCCTCATTTGTACTTTCGTTTTGCTGTAATGTTCCTGAATTGATTACCACATCCGGCATTGCTCATGCTTATTAATGATTGATTATTAATAATTGGCTGCAGATGATTACAGAGTAATGAGGTGAATGAGTAGGGATAAACAATTTTGGGGAAAAATGAAATACCGATTTTTGAGATTAATATTGTGATTGCGTTTAAATGTGATTATTTTGAGTACACTGAGCTTGAGACTTGAATGCTGAAGGCAGTATGCCAGATTCCCAAGTTCACAAGCTCTGCATTACTATGTACTGTATGACAGCAGTGCTATTACCTGTCGAAATCTATCATAACTAAGAGCTCAAAGACCTTCACTACTTTTCTGGACATCTATTTAGGTCAATAAGATTAGCAGCTGTTTGTTGCCAGTACGTGTCGAAGAATTTTTAATGATCTCTGCAAGACATGGCAGCACCTGCAGTGCTCTTTACTCGTCACACTTATGTGTTCCAGACTAAACAATGTACTCCCTGTCTCTCTGGCTGAAATGCGAAAATTCCCATATGTGAACTCCGGGCATGCAAAATAGAGCATTCAAGTGGAAGAACCATTATGTTTTAGGAAGTAATTTTGGAAATGGTTATTGAGTGTTGATGTGGTCTTTGTCCTTTTTGTAACTTCTCTGCGGCTATAACGTCAGATGTTCAAATAGTGCAGAACGTTGAATAGTACTGACCTCAGTCTCTGTAGTTCAGCAGCAGGAAGTCAGACTAGGAGGATTAGTTTGCAGAAAGCTCTACAACAGAGTGATGGCCCTCTATTAATGAGTGCATATCCTGTTTAATGTACAGCAATGGCATTCACTCATAGAAACAATTCATCGATAATACGACCGCTGCATTAATCCATTCTCTTCGTCTCTCTTTACATTCACAGTCCTGGGACACACAGATCCCCATGCCTATTGTCACCCCCAGGCAAGTATGAATGTATGAAATAGAGTACATGAGAATGCAATGCATCTCTAACCACACAGATATTTTGGGCAGGTAATTGCTTAGAGACAAAGGTCAGCAGTGTGCTCACTTTTCACCGCATTCCTCTTGCTTATTAATCTCTCGGTTATAACCTCGTTATATATCATTGTTATTGCTGCAGGGACTAGTCTGATTAGTGATAGACTGTTAGTGAGGAAAGAAGATGGATGAGGAAGGCCAGTGTTGAGCACCAGGTAATCTATGGGATAATGCCACCCTGAATGAGGCTGACCTTGCTCAGCAGCTGTCAGTCAGCAGCTCACCTGCGTTTTCTTGTCCTGACCTCTAGACTCCACGTCTGGAAATGATACATAGATGGTCATTCTTGCTCTGATTTACAGAAGGTTGTCTGACAGTGCTATGGAAGAGCCATTGCTCACCGTGCTCCCATTAAGCCCAGCACTCACTGGCCACTGTCACTCTGCCAAAGCTCTGCTTAGGTCTGTAATGCATTGTTATGATGAATATAAAGTAGAACTTAACAGAAAGGCCACAGCTTTTCCTCCAGTAGTCTGAAGCACAGATGTACAGTACACATGTAGGGATGCACAATATGTTGTGCATATGGGGCATCATCATAGTTTTGGGCCTTGCAATACTGATATCATAGAAGGCTGCAGTGGACAAAGGAGCAGCTAGATTGCAGCTAGCTGCGTACATGGCAGCTACTCTGGTGACTCATTTTAATAAGTTAAAGGATATGTCGCCAGCAGGATGTTGGGTAAGATAAGTTTAATGTGTTTTTAATGAATTCAGACACCTCACAATATGTAGCAGAGTATAAACAAAATGCAATTTCATCTGTATTAGGGTCTTGTATTGACAAGAACCTGGCGATATGATGTAAGTCATGATGCAGGGCTAACGATGCAGTATATTATGATATATTGAAATACTGTATGCACCGTGATATATTGCGATTTTTAAAATCTAATTTTAGGAAAACTCTCATAGTACACCATATGCATAGGTTTTCTAATGCTAACATTGCAACCATACAGTGGAAGAGTCTAATGGCTGAAGATATATAACTGCAAAGTTATATAGCGGTCAGAGGTTTAAACACAGTGCATGAATCACTGTCTGCTACAGTATCTGCATGTAAACTATTCATTAAAAATTGATACATTGTGAGATAAAATACAGGACCACTAAACGAGAGCTGTAATTTTAATTGTCGTAGCAAGTTTTAAAGGTAGAAGTTTACCCTAACACAGTGCTTGTGAACTGGTGGTCAAGTGCACTACCTTTAGCATTGAAGCCTTAATCCTGAAAAATGGATCTTCTTGACAAAAAATACCTGGAGCTTAATATTAAAACAATAATTTAAATATTTAAATCGCAGTCATTTAAATTACAGCTGCATACAAATAGATATTTTCCTAGAATCGTTCAGCTGTAGCTCTATATACATGTAAGCTTAACTTGCAACCAAACAAATCTCTGTAATGGTTATCTAATCACTTCTTGATTCCGAAAAGAATATGATTGTAGTCATGTCCAAGGCGTGGGGAAAGAACAGGAGGTGGCTGGTTAGCGTCTGTCTCATTTCTAGTCTGTCACCTCCCTAATGTTGGCATCCTGTTTGCTGAACACATTCCTGCTACTGGCAGTAGAGAAGTGTCTTCACACCAGTATGTGTGTCTATAACAGTGTGTATGTATAAGGCCTCTCTTTGTTATGTCCGTGTCAACTCAAATACTCCAGTTTGCTATCTGTATTAAAAATGGTGCTATAGAGTCTGTACCCCCTAAAGGTCAAGTTTGCACACTGAACTACTGAATGCTTTACAGTAAGCTGCATGCCAGCAATTGCTATCAGTTAATCATTAGCCATACCACAGCAGCTCCACATACCAACCTCACCGCTGCCACATAGCCTGCACTACCCACACTGCAGCCACACACTGTTCACTGCACACTTTCTTGGATATCATTGTCTCGCCACAGTTAAAGGAGTTCTGCGACTGTATTCGGTTAGTCTTCGCTCAGTTAATTGTGTGCTAAGTCAACATCTCACCAGGTTCGGGTCAACTATACAAGGGAGGAGGAGATCTCAGTTTGTTGTTGTATTGGCTGTTGGCAGGTTTATTTTTTTTCCTTCGTTCACTTTTTTTAGCCTTTCATATTGCTTGTTATCATTCATTCACTGGCTAGTGACTTATGCATGTTGGTGCATAAGTCATTACATTACCACTTTCATTACATCGGGTAATGAAAGTTGCGGCTGTTTTATTGTCACATGTCACATATTTGCATAACGTGAAATATGTGGAAGGAGGCCTGCTTATTCCTGGATTTCACAATGATGTGAATAATTGATCATGTGTCTGTACAGATGTTTGTTGAGAGTGATCCTATTCTTCCTGCTGTCAACATTTAGCCGCTCTGAATAGGGTTGTATGTGAAATACATGAATGATTTAGCGTGCTTTCCAAGTTAGCTCAAACAGTTTAGGTGACTGTTTGGCTGTTGTTGGTAATTGTCCTTGTATTGTCCTCATAATGTACACACACACACACACATGCATACAGACACACTCACACCCTAGCACTCGGACCACCCGACAGCCATTGTTTGTAGTGTGGCTGTGTACACACAGGCCACGTAATCCCTGTGGCTGTGCATAGGGACAGGAGTAAGCATAGGCAGACACAACCTTTTCATGTCCCTGCCGGTGGCCATTAATCCTGTTCTGTAAAACATAAAACACAGGGGGATAATAGAGCAACTGTACCTCTGAGGAAAGAAACAAGAAGAAGAAGCAATCAGGGAGCTGTAGATAAGCCACCTCCAACCCACACACTCAGACACACGCTTACTACATAACCTACCATCTCACTCATAGTGGTGGATGGCGTACCCAAAGCATGTACTTGAATTGAAGTGGAGATTCCTAAGGTAAAATATTCCTCCAGTAAGAAAGTAGTTCATCTCTTTAGACCACTACTTGAGTGAAAGTGCAAAAGTTTACCTTTAAATGTACTTAAGTATGGAGAGTAAAAGCAGCATGATTTATCATGACTCTAATGTCCTATTATGATTTCTGTAGTAAGAATCTTGCTTAATCACTTTAGGTGAAGAGATAGTAGTGTCACTCTTGGTCCACCAGTCTTTTAATAGAATGTCATTAAGTACTCTGACACTGATGTCTATTCAAATGATAGAACCAAGCTCTGTCCAACAGGTCAAAGCAAACTGAAAACAAAGTCCCTGTTGTGCCCTGGTTGGTGGGCTTACGTCACACTTTTTTCATTTTGGCATGTTACGTTTGTATGCATACATAAGCCAAAAGGAACGACAAATATGTAGCGACATAATGTAGTGGAGTAAATAGTAAGATATTTGACTTTGAAATGTAGTGGAGTTAAAATTCACCCAAAATGGAAACACTTCAGTAAAGTACAGATACACGAAAAAAAACTACTGCAGTAGTAAAGCACGGTAATGTGCAGTAACCAATTACATTTACTTCGTAATTGTCCACCACTGCTCATTCACTTATAGAAGTCGATAAGTCTCTGTTTCGCTTGTATGGTCGGTCCAGAGTGTTTCCAGTGATTTTTCTAAAGAAATAACTTGGCCAGCTACAATGATTACAGAATCACCTAATTGCGATTATTTGAGATGACTGCAATAATTTGAGATAATCACAGTTTTTTAAACTGACTGCTATTCATTGTTCATCAGTGCAAGTTCAGTCACATTATGCTGCAAGAAATAAAATGTGAATTGTGTATCAGTTCTCATAAAAACAAATTTGATTTTGAAATAATAGTTTACATGGACATATTTGTGGCAGGTAACGTTTTTAACATGTGTGCTAGAAGACTAAGTATACATTTTCATTCTGAAGAAGAGCATGCAGCTTTCCTTATCTCATAATTCGGAGTAACTGTAGACATTTGCAGTATTAATTCAACTCGACAGTGCGACCAAACCTAGCTGCTAGGTATACATAGCTAGTGATGTATTTTGATTCTTGCAAACAATGAACAAGAAGAGACGAATCATTCATCCCAATTGTTTTCATGACACTGAATCACTGACTGCAGTTCCATGAACATGACAGTCCTAGTGCAGACAGGACAAACCTGCCTAATGGCATAATTGTAACTAAACTGAGCTTCTCAGGTAGAGGTCAGGCAAGGGGAAATTCCTCATATATTAACTTTATTCTTGTCAATTATCATTGTCATCACAGCTCCTTTCTGGTGTTGCCTGTGCCTTTCTTTCGTTATCTAAATGTTGGACAGCAGCAGTAGCTCCTATGTTCCTCCTGGAGCTATGTGCTACTGTCTGCGTGTAATTTGGGTCAGGAGTCTAGGCGAATGCTGTGCGGTCTTGTCGAACATTATTTGGCCTGGACCCAGGGGAGTGTTGGCTACCTCTGCAGATGAGGATAGCATTTCCTTGTCCCTAGTAGCAGACTCTACTGATTAGCCTTTGACTGTGCCTCCAGAAAGGCAAGTAACAGTGGCAGCGGCACACAGTGATCCTAATGCGGATGGTAAACATCTGCATAGTACTGAAATATAATCAGTTCAGAATTGTCAGTGATTGCTGCTTTGTCATTCCTCTGTTTGTTCACACTTGTATTGTGTGTGGTTAGCTGGAACAGGATGATTTGTGACAGTATTTCCCCACATCGGTGATTTTGCTCTGGGATAATGAAGTGGGTGGGAGAAGAACTCCCTCAGGCCCTCTGTTCTACTTGGTGTGACTGTGTGTGCCGCTCCCTTGCAGAGTATTGCCCCCATACATACTACAAATATGTTTGTAGAAGCTTGTCTCATCGACAGACCTATATCACTGTCCTCAGTGACCAGTGGCAGTTCAAAAATGCCTTGTTGTAGCACGAGCCGTGATGTTTTTGAGGTTTTAATTACCGAAGGAAAACATGTGCTTACAGATAAGTGGGGAGGCCTATGTGGTTGCCTGTGAGTCACCAGTGGGTCTTGAGTTCATTGTATGATGGATCATGTGCTCAGCTTATGTATATGAATATATCAGAATATATATGATAAATCATTTAGTGAAAAGTTAGAACAGTGGTTTCCAAAGCCAGCCCTGGGAACCCCCTTCTGTATACACTTTTATACTTTTCCTACTCACCTTACCCGGCACATGAGGACTTAGAATAAAGAGCTTAATCGGGTGTGCTAGATAAGGGAAAACATATACAGTAAAATCTGACTTGCCCCTCTCTGCCTCCAAGCACATGATTGACTTGTACTGTAGATGTACATGCCAACCTGGCCTTTTGGCAGATTATGCATTTGTACGAATGGTGAGTATGGCATTCACATGGATCATGTAGAGAAATGTATCGTTAGTGGTGAAACATGAAAAAGCATAATTCCCCCATATGAAGCCAGTATAGTCCTTTTAGCAGTCAGACCACGAATGATAAGTAGAGGTTTTAGAACGGTCTTATAACAAGTGTTGAATAAGGGTCTCAAAAGTAGATGTCTACCAAATTTCATACACACTGACCTTTTGACCAAGTCAAAATACTTGGTCAAAATACCTCGAAAGCACTATAGGTGACATGTATTGGCAGAGAGGAACTCAATGAACTGAATTATTCTATAGCAATTTCTCATTTCCCTGTATTTTATTCTCAGTTCATATTAAAATCATATGACATTTTCTCTTGGTGGGGCAAGCTTCCAGATTCCTTTACAGTGGTTGGCTTGTGAACTTGTCACCTGAACTTGTCTTTTTCTCTCATATAATGTCACCTTTTTCCTCTGACATTTAGTGGAATTACTAGCCTTGTGATTAGATAATACTATGTCTGCAATTGAATAAAAAAACACACTAAATTATGGGTGTAATAAATCTTTTTAATAAACGTATAATGAATAGAGCTGCAACAAAACGCAAAATTCGGTATTCAACACAATGTGACAAACAATACAGTATCTTATAATTCTCAGTTTATTGGTGCATTTAACATTAAACATTATGGTGGTCCAACAAAAAATATCTGCCCTGTACTATCAAGGGCTTATTATGGGAAGCCCAGGGTTACATTCTCAGCCTTCTGTGATTTCATTGTGGATGAATGTGGATTCATTGAAAGTGGATGCTTCAGTGTCTGTTAAATATGAAATATTGTGCAGTCCTTTTTAAGAAGACAGTCAGCCATAGGAGACCTATTGAAACATTTTGGTAGAGCGAATGTAATAAAAAATATCAATTCTGAACAAAATATATACGTCTGTCAATGTTATTTAGCCTGCAGGGGAACTGAACTTTGACCTTTGTTAAGGTTGACTATGAGCTTGAGTACATAGTAAATCAGCTGACAATGAACTGACTATGAAAACATTGCTCTATGGAGATATCATCTTAAGTGTCTGTATCATAACTGATATCTGGGTAAACATAAATCCAGTCGGAATCATCTTTCTCTGTATTTGGCATAATGCTACAGCGCATCTGTCTTATGGCATCTTTGGGACATCCATTGTAAAAAGGGCCAAACAAACGTGTATATGTGTTTGTTGTAAATGTAGAGGATTTCAATTAAAAACAGAACTAGAACTAGACAAACAAACCTGGTTAATTATGAAATCGAAGGTAGTATTGAGATCAAGTATTCAGGTACTTGTTCTGTAGTACAAGCCTGTGAAATGCTGTTTGGGTCAGCCTTCTATTTTGGTGGTCCATAGACACGAGGCATATGTAAGTGTTTTTCTTTTCCTTATTAACCAGGACATCTCCATGTCTTTCTCTTTTTTTTTCCTTCTGTTTTTCAACCTTCTTTTTGAGAGCATGTGTATGTGCATGTGTGTTTGTGCTTGGCCTCTCCCCTCTTCTGCCTTATTTAGTAGTGAGATCAGCATGTATCAGATTTGGGTATGTGCATATGAAAGAACAAGGGAGACAAGGATGGCTTAGCTCAGCAGTCAGAGACAGACACACCCCGTCTGTTTCACTCTCCATCTCTATCTCTTGCACACACACACACCTACCCCCAATCCATCTGTCTTTTATAAGCAGTGCTACCTGTCTGGCTGGGTCCCTGTGTCTTTCTTATTGCTCTTCTACTTGTAACTTCAGCTTCCTTCTCTGTCTACTTTAATGTGTTTTCACATTCTTCTTCTCGTATGTCTCAGCTTTGATGGAGATGGTGAGATATTCTGGAGTCTGCCGGTTCAGAGACGTGTGGTGTGAGTGAGCTTGTTGGGGCGGGGATTGAGCGGGGGCTTTAGCTGGGCTTTGGCTGGAAATTCCTCCAGCCATGTGGAGTGTTAGAAGCATCATCACAAGCAGCAGACACCATTTGTGAAAAGAATCCCTCGCCTCTGCTGTGTCATTAGAGAGGGATCCTGTGACTCCCCAGTGCTCTGACAAGATTCTCAGTAGACTCCAGATGCGCTATCCTGTTATGCTTTTCCTTTAGTGAAGTAGGCTGGGACTCCAGTCAGAGCAGACTGGACTGGCCATGTGTATCATTCATAGCTCTCATACTTACACAAACATGGAAGGGGAATTCAGATTGTGAAGAAGAGTTGGTTGGAAGACTGCTAGTATATTGGAAGACTTCTAGTGTATTAACATTAGTGTATTTTGATAACACAAATGCAAAGCTTAGCAAACATAGGGACATCATAACAAGATACCGTACCGATTTACATTCCTAACTAGCCGTCACAAATAGCCATAGTTAGCATGCATTCTTTACCAGCTTTTGTCTCATCTGGCATTGTGTGTTAGGCTAGTTTAGTTTTACAGTAAAAAAGTTTTTTTTAGCTCACAATGATCCCAAATGTTCAATGCTTTCTGACGTTTTTTTTTTTTTTGTTCTGTTTCCCCCATGCTATTTTCTTTCTTTCTTCATTTTGCAATCTGCACCGTTAAACCACATCTTCACGTCATGAGTCAGGAGCGTGAGTGTGTTGTGCAGCAATAATAATTATCTTTGCCATCCCAGTGAACTGTATATGGTTATATAGATTAAACAAAGCTTAGATGCCAAATATTTACCTTGATAATTTTTAGTAAACGACTTGCTTAAGTTTCTTTTGCAATCGTTTTAGACCTAATTTAGGGCTTTAAATAATGATTATTCACATAATAGGTTATCATCTATGTGAGGGTGTTACGATTCACAAAGTAATTATTTCAGTTTGACATGATGCAGCGGTGTCTCAGTTCAATACTTTGTTCTGCACAGCAAAAAACAGGGAATGTCTGAAAGTGTGCTTTGGACTACTATGTTAATGATTTTATTTTCGGTTTATTAGAGTGTTCAACATTACAAGTTAGGGCACTTTTGTTATGATGTTTAAAACATAAGTTTAGATTTGTAGTGTTTTAATCTAATGTGGTAACCTAACTTTAACTAGCATTAGTCAAGACACAAGGAAGCAATGCTATATGAGGCAATACGATGTGATACAGTTAAATACAATGAAATATGTTGTGTTGTTAAATTCATACGCCTTTTATTTAAGTCATTGACTAATCAAGCCATTATGCTTTCTCCTGTTTGCTTTCATGTTGCCCCATCACTGCGCCTCTGTCATTCAAAGGTTATTTTATGGTGCAACAAACAATAGAGCACATATTGACCCCAGTGTTTCCTGTACTGTACTGCAGTCTGACTCAGATTTGCATCATATGACTGTTATAGAACACTGGTAAGTGCTCTACTAACATTAGAGGAGAGTTTCCATCATTAGCAGAAGAAGTTAACCAAGACTTAAGATCTGGTTATTCCCAAAGACAAAAGAGTAAAAATTTAAGCCAGTTATACTGTATATAAGCAATATTTTAATAGGTGTGTGTTACAACATAGTGTATTACTTCTTTTAACAGTTTCAAAATTAATATAGATTTACATAATTCATTTTGTAACCACACCCATTCATGTATAGATCTGCATTTGTGAATGTGTCTGTGCAAGCTTATCTTTGTGCTCATGTACCGCAGTTCCACTGGTGGAAGCAGAGCGGCCGTATCAGAGCTGCTTCCCTCAGTCCTGTGTCAGTGGTTACATAACCGTACACTCTTCGAGTTGCTGCTCTCTGCAGCTGTCTGCCTGGCTGCCAGCAACAAGAGTGCTGCCAAACACTGAGAGAGATCACACATACGCGCTGTCCAACAGGAGCCGGCTGTCAGGCCTCAGTACCTACACCCAACCTGCTTAGAGCCTAAACCTGGGCTCGCATTCATAAAACCTCTCAAACTTTCAAAGGATCAGATTCCATATTTACAGTGACTTCAATAAGAAAAACAGATCTTGGATCAACATTTGTACTCTGAAAAGCTTCATGAAAACAGGCCCTGGTCTGGACGTGCTGTTCTAGATACATCACCCCAAGTATTTTGAGCCTGTTTACCCGCCTTTCCAGAGCTAGCATTTTAGAATAGGATTTAGGATTTAGGAATAGGATTTTTCCAGTTTATCAGATAACCTAAACCCAAATCAAACCAGCAAAAGAAGACGCTAGTGACACTCCTATTGGGCAGTTCTCGCTTTGAGCGTGAGCTATGTTCAGTTTACTGAGTAATCCTCCTTTGAGAAATACCCCCTGCTCTTAACTGACGAGAATGAATGTACTTAAACCACTGTTCCAGTAATTTAAGCATAGCTGCATTTAAAACAGGCTTCCTCCTCTTTTTGACCAATTTCATAGTGTCCAGCATTGTTTCAGATGATAGTCAATCAGCATTGCGCATGGAGGCTAAATGAACCGTTAACTAACTAGTGCACATAAAGACAGAGATGTACAAATGCACACACGTAATCATGCTTGCCCTCTCTGTGATTGTCTTGCTACATTTGGTTTTGGCTCTTGAAAGAGATCATTCATGAAGAGTTCCAGCATAAAATGATCCATTCTTCTTGACTTACTGTCACACTGAAATCCATTTGATAGACCTTGTTAGGAATTCCAATGGATTGACAATTCTGCTGAGGTTCACTAGTTTACTCATGATCACAAAGAAACAGCTTAAAGACCCCCCTGTCAGGTGCTTAGAGTTGTGTCCTAATAATTCATTTACATAACTGTGTTGGCTGGCTAATTATAGTGTAATCAGAGTGTTTGAGAGTGTCTGCAGTTTATCTAACCCTTTTCATCTAAATCTTTGTTGGTTGGCTTACTCAGAATAGAATGCAATAGTCAAAATTACGTTGAACAATTCCAACACACAGAATGCAGAAATCTGTTTGGACTAGGACAGATTTGTATGAAGGATTACCTTGTCTTTACTAACACAGTTTTGCATTTGGTCAGACAGTGGTTTATCCTTCAGGATCAAGAGGAAGATTGTAGCTTACAGTCAATGATCCTGGTGTCTCTTTATAGAGATGAAGAGATACACATGTATAGTACTGTGCAAAAGTCAGAAAGACAGGTTGTTTATTTACTTTGCATCCACAAATGTTTGGTCAAAAGTTTGGTCAGCATCAGACAGAAAAAAAACACAAAGCTTATATTCAACTTGAAAGTACACAGAAGCTTCAGCAACTACGCACAATAGCATTCAATGAGGTTTATCATCTACTGTTCCATCCCCTGCCTGTATTATAGGTTCCATTATTTTCAGAAGGTTTGCTTTCAGCTTTTCAAAGAAATCTGCAAGGATTTTTTAACACACCTCTGAAGTTCAGCTTTAGAAGTTGGCTGTGTTTCCTGCTTCATATGATCCAAGTGATCCCAATCTCATTCAGTGATATTACGCTCTGGGCTCTGGTTTGGTCAGTCTATTGTTTTAAGAAAACCAGCAGCTTCTTTATTTCATTCTCAAATGTTCTTCTTTTTTTCTGCTTCCCTCTTTCTCATATCAAGTGGATTATTTTATATCTAATCTCCTCAGACATGTCTATTGAAAAATGTATTCCGTGTACTTGGCCATTTCACTAGACATTATATAAATGAAAGGTAAATCTGAATAGTTCTGTATATGTAATGCTCCAACTCTGTCACCACCTTGAAATGTTTTTAGTGTTTCAGACTGCTACTTTTACCTTACATGGTTATCCATAACTCTCCCCAATAAGGTGTCTGAGCTGCACATTGAGGCTTTTGTTAGTTGGCAGCCTCCCTGCCAATATGTTGAACATAGAACAACCTAGAGAGCTCTAGGCATACTTATCCTATTATCTAGTCATTGTCTAGACTGGACTTTGTGGTGCCTAAAGCTGTTTTGTTTGTGTCGGTGGCTGCCAGGTAAGGTCATCTAAAGAGCAGATTATTTTAGAATTATTTAATTATGAATAAAGGGGTTGTTCTAGAGAAGGGGGCATTGTTTAAGTCCATGCGGTTGCCCACTTGAACAGGATTCAGTTTTATACCAGCTATAGAATAAAAGTACTTAAGACTTTTACTGTGCTTTGTGTGACCTTGGGAAATAAATAATTGTACTGCCTTTTGGGGTGGGGATGGGGTATTGGAAGGGGATTCTGGAAATGTAATTCCAGTTTTCTTGATAGTAATTGCCTGTAGCGGTGTTAAAGTCTATATTTGCATGACTGTCCTTATAAAAGAGGGCTCTATACGCAGTATAAGCTGCCCACTTCTGTGGTGCTTGTTTGTGTGTGTGTGTCATAGAAAGAGAGTCATGTACCCCATTACACATCCACACTTGCTCACACTCATACACACCATTTCAGACTGAGTGAACTGGCTGGCTCTGGTCCAGAGTATACCGTCCTGCCAAACAAAGGGTGGGCAAAGGGCCAGGCTTGCTATGTTTCCCAACCAAGCAGTCTTCTTCCCCTGGGTTCTCTCAGCATTTTGGAACATTTTAACTGTCTATTCTTTAGCATGGAGTAGTAGCAGTTGTGTGTAATGTGAAGTGTTTAGTTGTGTTCTACATGCCTGGGGATGCTGTGTTGTTGTTGTTTTTTTCTTTCTCTGGGCTTTCTGTTGCTAAGAAAGACCTTACACAGAGCATTTAAATCAGGGACAGGCAGCATGTATGTAGTGTTAGTGGTAGCATTACCATGCAGATTGTACACTTAAAATGGAGATAGAAAAATCTACTGCAAATTCTTATGACTAGCGGCCAACGTGTTTTTTAGGTGCATTCTCATTTTGGAATCGCTATCCCATTTCCTCAAGTTATGCAGGATCCAATAATGGCTTACATTACACTATGCCTGAGTGGTATTTCTGCAGAGGGAAATTATCTGACAAACAAACTCCCACTCACTTCCCTGTTGTACCTCTCTTAAAAGATCATCTCGCCATTGCTATCGCTGGGCTGCAGTGTGTAACTGTAGCTGCTGCTGAAGCTGCATTGAGAAGCGTCATATAAGTTGATCCTGTGGCTGTTGCTTTCATGGGGCTCATGATGTGGCAGATATATTCTTTATGCATACAGCTGATAATCATGGTCCAGGCCTACCACTACCCCTCCCCTCCTTAATCATGCATCCGTACAGCTCTCTGATTCAGGCTACTGTGCCTGCTGTGCACTCTGTGGTAGCCCCCTAGATCCCAGGGGAAGCCTCTACGCACCTTGTACAGCCTTCTGACGCAAGAGAAGCAGCTGTAATTGAGAAAATAAGCAATGCGTTAATGCAGAGCCAGCATAGGTGCACTGTGTTCCTGCATATATGTGAACAAGCTTTCAGCTTAAGAGGAAATGATTAGTGTCATTGATTGGGGTCGGAATTTGCACATCGATACATGGCTGTGAATTCCATTTGCCCAAACACAGCTCCATATTTATATTTAAAAATATGCACTGTACATGTATGTCATGCTCTCTGCAAAAATCATATGAACTTTGTTCTCAACGTGCACTCATCATCAAAAAAATAGTTGCACCCAGAAGGAAGTGTCGGATTGCAATGCTATTGGGAAGGAAGATAAAGGTTACCAGGAACAATAAATTATGATAAATATAGACTGATATGGGCAATATTTATTGAGATACACATACAGAAGTAGTGTCAGAAGTAGTAGTCAGGCCGCCATGTTGGCTAACGCAACATACATACATCTCGGCATGGAGTTTTCTAATGGGGTCCTGTGATAATCCATGCAGCTTGAATATTCTCACACAGTTCCTGCAGATTTTGTGGTAGGGGTGAAGGTGGAGTGACACCAGGCCTTCTGAACATGTGACACTTCATCTCCATCAAGACAAAAGCGGGACTCATCACTGAAGATGACCTGCTGCCATTTTGAATCACTCCCTGACAGTCTGATGCAATACCATTGCAGTCTTTGGCGATGCTTACGTGGTGTTAAGGGCAGTTGTCGTAACGGTCAAGTCAAGTCAAGAGGCTTTCATTGTCATTACATCCATGTACAAGGACACAGTGGAGTGAAATTACGTTCCTCCAGGAACAAGTTGCAACATGGAAGTACAAACGTGACAAACACAGACATATGTGTGTAAACAAAAAT
Organism: Semaprochilodus insignis; assembly: GCA_034552555.1. Lineage (NCBI taxonomy): Eukaryota > Metazoa > Chordata > Actinopteri > Characiformes > Prochilodontidae > Semaprochilodus > Semaprochilodus insignis. The sequence continues at coordinate 29,133,144 of CM067479.1, read as the reverse complement.
TAAAACTAGAAACAATACAATAAATACGATAAATTAAACAGACATTAGACACAGTAAACAGACAGGACAGTGCAGCACCGACACAGCACTCATTTTCGGACATGAGGTAGTAGAATAAGGTGCAGAGAGATTTATCATGCTGTGATCTGTGAGTTTTACAGTCAGATAACATACATAAACACAGCAGTTAGCGAGGTAGAATAAACAGTGTAAACACAGTGTTAGCAGCAATGAGAGAGTGTAGAGTGTAGACTATGTGTGAGTGTGTGTTTCAGATCATTCCTCAGATCAGTCCTTGTGAGTTTAAAAACCTGATCGATTGAGGAACAAAGCTGTTGTAGAGTCTGTCAGTGATGGCACGGATGCTCTGGTACCTCCTACCAGACGGCAGCAGCAAAAAAAGTCAGTGTGAGGGATGGATGGGGTCATCCACAATGCTGGTGGCTTTGCGGATGCAGCGTGTGATGTAGATGTCCATGATGGAGGGGAGAGAGACCTCGATGATCTTCTCAGCTGTACTCACTATACGCTGTAGGGTCTTGCGATCGGAGACGGTGCAATTCCCAAACCAGGTGATGATGCAGCTGCTCAGGATGCTTTCCACAGTCCACCTGTAGAACATGGTGAGGATGGGAGGGGGAAGATGAGCCTTCTTCAGTCTCTGCAGGAAGTAGAGGTGCTGTTGGGCTCTCTTGGCTATGGAGTTGGTGTTGAGGGGCCAGGTGAGGTTCTCTGTGATATGGACACAGAGGAACTTGGTGCTCCTGACGATTTCCACAGCAGAGCCAGTGATGTTCAGAGGAGGATGGTCACCTCACACTCTTCGGAAGTCAGTCTGCGTGCATGTAGTCCTGCGTCATGCCAATGGTGCTGGCTCTGACGTAATGACTCATAGAGGGCATCACTGCTTGCTGAATGTCCACAATCGTGGCTGTTGGGTCAGTCAGGTACAGCAATAAGGCCTGTTCTTGCTTACATCACATGTGAGTGAAACTTCCTTCGCATGTCTTACGATGTCAAACCTACCCACCACGTTTCAATCCTGTTACTTGATTCCTTCTGGGTGCAACTATTTGTGCAACTACTCTTTTGAGATGAGTGTATGTATTTAAGGTCTAATGTCTGACCATAGGTACCGTACCGTAGTATAATAAGAGAGGTAGCCACTTGCCTAAACTGGAAGAAGGGAGACAATCCTAAAACTGTGAAACTGTGAAAAACAGGCTGCTTCAAGAGTATGGTAATGTGTGATGATGTGTCCGGAGGTCTATGTTAATGAAGTTGCGATGGAGAATATGAAAGCAAATGTCATGCCAGGTTCCCAGACACGCTTAAACTCGTCTCTATCTTTATTTCTTTGTGCAAAGATTAAAAGTAAGCACTTAAAAATGAAGCAAAAAGCCAGAAATATAGACTCACAGACGAACCAGTAACCATGGAAACACTAAAAGTCTGCAGTAACTCTAATAAGCAAAGGGCGGATGTTCAGGACCCAACTTTTCCCCTCTCATTAAAAATGGACTGGCTCAGCATAAAAAGGAGCCTTTCGACAACAAGTCTAGCTCCTCCAGGTACCTGAGGGAACCTGCCTGAGTTCAGCACCAGTGCCATGGCTGCCTTTAAGAGTGGGACGGTTAATATGGTACAGAATGATCTGCGTCCAGATACCTGTTCTGTATCATAATGGTGGCGTCATGTGTTTTTGATTTAGGAGCTTTTCACAGTTGTGAGAAACTTCTCATGTTTTTCTGTGTGTCTACCGCTACACAAGTCGATTCCTGTGAGGAGGAGTAGTGATGACATGACTATTTATAGCAGTCATTTGTAAGAACCTTAGAATAACATTTTGCAGGCATGTGTTATTCTGGGTCTATAGTGATGCCCTGATGGCATGTCATTACAATCGCTTAATGCTCTATCATGTCTTAAAATATTGTAGGCAAGGGACTTTCTTTTTCTTTTTCTTTTTTTTTTGGTGTCTGCTGGGAGGACAGTTTCATTACAGCTTAGCTATAATGCTGTGACTTGCCATTCTCCACATTGGCTCTAGTTGTGGAGCAGCTGTTTTTGCCTAACAATAATAATCATAATACAATGATCGGAAAATCACTGGGCTTTGTCATCAGCTACTGCAGTGGAAAGGCATCAGTGCTACATAGTCAGCTTGGTGTTTGCTGCATTTTATAAAGATTTTCATCTTACAAAGAAGAATTTGTCTATTCTGGTTGCATTCCTCTGCATTACCTACAGGTTTACATACTGTAGACTGCCCTGCAAACAAACAGCAGCCTATCAGTTTCACTGTGTAATAGGGAAGACTTTTAGCATCAGGTTACAGGTGATTATTTATAACTTTGCTTCACCGTAATCTGAAAAAGCAAGCATGAGAGTAATGATTGCTCCACCAAGTTAGTGTATAACCTTAGCTGTATGTGCACTGTCCTTTTCAGTGTGTGCATGATGATGACTTTCTTTGTCCGTTTACTTTAGGATGTGGAGGCTTACCTTGAGCCAGCACATTTAGCGGCGGTAAGCTTTCTTTTCTCTAAAGTTACATAATGCTGGTTTTGTCTGTGACAGCTCCTGACAGGCACCAGCAGAGGAGGGTGGGGTGTTTTGGTACACTCATTATTTACTCCACTCACATCTTACCCTGTGTCTCCAGTCAGAGCAGCTGTGCTGTGTCAGCACTCTGGGTAGGACAGGATCAGGACTACAGTGCTTACTCACTGCACTGTTTGATACTTTCCATCATTGTCCGAGCAATTTCAATGCAGTTAATAGTGCTGTGCTCCTCTCTGGCTGGTGTTCACCATGCCCCAGCTGTGATTGACAGGTGAGGTGATGAGTGATGGGGTCATTTCACTGCTGTGGGACATTGTCAGAGACTTGAGTTTGTGGGCTTGCTGTTCCTGGCAATTCTGAAGGCTGACACAATATTTCACTTTGACACCACTGGTCCAGCGGGACACTGGTGTTGGCCCATGTGACCCCTCAGTCCGCTGAAGTCAGCTCTTCTCTTCTCTGTATCTATCTATCTATCTTTCGATCTGTCCATCAGTTTATTAGGTTTGCCTACTTACTCATACTGAATTTACTGCCTACTGAACTTACTCATTGTCCATTTCATTAGGTATATCTACCCTAAGCTCTTATATGTCCAAAAGTCTGTAGACAGCTGTACATCTGGCACTTCTTTCGAAACCAAGAGAGTATTTTCAGTGAGTTAACAAGTTGAAGCAGGCATGATGAGATGAGAGAAATACCAAAAATCAGGGATTCACCAAACATTAATAGTTATGCTTGATTCTGACTTCTTTACATCCTAGTTGGACGTTTTTTAACCTGTATTTTATTTACCTGAACACTGTGAAGGCGAAACGAACACTTCAGACACAGCACCACATTTCCAGTACTGTACATTTTAGCAGTATAAATGTATCTGTTAAAAAGTTTTTTTAAGCTCTTTAAAAAGGACATGATATGCATTTTACATATGCATATGCAGTATTTGCGTTTTTATTTATGTAAATTTAATTTTGTCTTATTGTAGATATAGTTAATGTTATGAAAGGTTTTAATTGACTATTTCAGTTATTAAAACTCTACTGGTCTGGTTGCGGGTGGCATGGTGGTGCGGTGGGTAGTGCTATTGCCTTACAGTAAGATGGCGCTGGCTTCCTGGGTGGGGCGTCCAGGGTCCTTTCTGCGTTGATTTTGCATGTTCTCCTAGTCTCTGTGTGGGTTTTATCCAGATCCTCCCACAGTCTAAAGGCATGCAGAACTTGCGGAAAAAAGGTTTTTCAGTGAGTTGAGGAATTTTAAGGGGGTCTTATTTTCAGACTTTTAAACTTTGCCAAAATCTTTTATTTAGAAATGTATGTAACTAAATTACCTTTTTTATAGTCTGTTTAATCAACGTATATGCTTGAATGGTTGTACGACCTTTTTTTTGGGGGGGGGGGGCTGGGGGGACACAAAAATGTGTCAGTGACGCTACATATATTTCAAAAATGACATGTTTGCCTGTTCTGATTGCATATTTGGAGGACAAATCTGCAGAATGTGACCATGCATCCTTAACAAATAAGTGTAGTGTGTAAGGTCTCAAGGGCTGGGATTGGGATCCACTGCTGTACAGGATGCGTGACTGGTAAACAGTATACTACATCCCATCACATTAAAAGGAACAGTAAGAGATGAGTGAGTGGTAATACTGTTGCCTCTGGTTATAGCTTTGAGGAAGGACAGCCACAGGAAATATTAGGAAAGTGTGAAGATTTAGATCACTCTCCTCAGATTGGAATGTTGAAGTCCAAGTGCTTCTTTGTGTACTCGCAAAATGCCCTATGGGTGCACAGCTGTGGGTGCATGGACCGGACTGGGCTGAGCCGGATGCTCCTCCGGCTGCAGCCATGAGCGGTGTAAGCTGGCTCATCCGTCATGGTCTCAGCCTCGAGCCTGCTAGTGCTGACACAGCATCGCTCTTCAGCTCTCCATCATACAGTCACTCTAGCACCTAGCAATCGACAAGTAAGATCAAAAAGTACACCTGTGTATGTGTGTGGGATGAGAGCCAGAGGCAAGGTTGCAGTCCCATTGGACTGGACTGAGGGTGTCTCTTGCTCTCAGTGGGGGAGCTGTGGGGACTCGCACTGCTCTTTGGCTCATTGGACCCTGCTTTAATCTGTATACCAGATAGGAGGTTGGTTAGGTGTAGAACTGCGTGAAATGGGTAAGATATCACTTTGCAAGTGTTGCGATACACCTTGCAAAATGTTAATATATGACCAAAATTATTTGTGTTTGTTGATTCTAGAATCATCAAAACACACAAAGAACATAAAGCAATTAGTTGTTGTCAGTGTTGTGACCAGGTTTCTTTGAATTCTTTTAGTGTTATTTCTTAGATTTTCTGTCTGGAGTCTTTGCAGGTTAGAGTGATCTGTAAGGAGATGGAGCTAATGCTTTATAGAAATTTGGGTTCTGCTTTTGTAGTTCAGTAGTTCAATAGTTTTTGTCGATGGTGAGAGAATATCATGGGTCCGAGATGTCTGGGTATGAAATGTCTAAGTAGTGCTGCAGTGCGATAGACGGGGATGCCAAAGCCCAGGATTCAGGTAACTTGTCTATGACCTTCAACCCACAAATTATGGATATGACTGCAAGGCTAGAAGGCATGATTGTAAGTATCTGTTGATGATGAGCTGTGTGGACATATAGAGAATAATGTTCATGTCTGATATTTGGGGTAAACTGTCTTGTCAAATCATAGTTGGTTTGGCTTACTTGTCCTATGGTGAATGTTTAAAATTTCGGCTTTTGAAATGTGGATAATTTAACAAGGCTTTTGGTGCTTCCAGGAAAATTTTAGAACTGTTGGGGTAACGAGTCATAGAAAATATTATATAAGAAAGGATATTCATTTTAAACTGGGGATACAATTAAAGGTAAGAGCGGTTTATTCTATCTTTCTAGACTGTGTCTTGGCTTTTATTTCTTGAAGTAGAGAGATAAATTTGAGTAAGTGTAAATACCAAGATACTTCATAGATCAAACTGCATGTTAAGATGGTATGTCCCGGATTTCGGCATCCCAGTTAAATTTGCATAAGATTTTGACTGGTTGGTGGGTAACACCTTGGCACAGCTGCTGAGCAGACTATGTACTTGTGCAATTGACAGTGAAGGACTGGTGATGTATAATAACGTGGCTTATGCTTATACACTGTGACTTTGTTTACGTCTTAACTGTTGTGCAGTTCTTTTGAAAAATCAGTGGAATTTGACTTTAATGTGCCTTAAGCTTATATTTCTCTGATGATGTCATTGTTATTCTTTTTCTGCTTCCCTGGGCTTCGTTCTTGCTGACTTCGTAAGCTTAAGAGGAAGAGGTATGGAGAAGAAAGGTGTTCATCTACACCCACCTGTCTCTGCCTGCAGCTTTCCTGTGTGTGTGCTCTAGTTACAGGAGTGTTTTAGCTGTCAGCTATAAGGATGATTAATTGCACTGCTGTAATCTTCACTTCATTATTTGCTGTGGGTTAATTTGACTTTGCTTAGTGCAGATGAAAAGAAGCAGATGCTTTTTACCAAATGCTGACTCATGCGTAATGCTGTACACCGTTTACCTGCTGGCTGTCGTAACATTCCAAACCATCCATAAGGATGGTTTAACTGTTTGATTAGCTTAGTTAACAACTTGTGACAACTTGGCCAGTACTGGATCAGTGTAAAGAGTTCATGATTGAGCAGATTTGTTTTGTTTCCTTCCAAACTGCTGGTTTACAAAAATCTGACAATTCCTCTGTACAGCATGAAACAGTTCTGCTGTCTACTTCCTCTTGCGTTCTCCAAACTCTGCACACACTCAATATTGATTTCTGAGCAGAAAGGGGTAGAGAAGAAGAAGGGGAGGGACTGAAAGAGACAGAGGGAAGAAAAAGGCCCTGGCCCTCACCAGTGCTGCAGCACTACAGGGGTATAGGAGTTTGTGAAACTATGGCAGAAAGAGTAAAAGAATAGCTTCCCTCCTAGTTTAACTGCCCAGAGCCTCTGAGATTATTGAATATGAGCCAGAGTTAGAGGCCCTAGGATATCAAATATTGTGGGCTAGGATCGTCTGAATTCTCAATCTCATTCATTCTCTCTCTCTCTCTCTCTCTCTCTCTGTCTCTCTCTCTCTCTCTCTACTCCCGTTCCAACCCATCTCTCCTTTTTGCCAGATAAAAAAATCAGGAACGCCTCAGCAAGGCGAAGGTGTTTGTGTGTGCTTGGTAAGATGAGTTTGTTTTCTTATATGTATATATACAGTATATATACAGAATATCATTGTGTCATGTGTGTAATCTTGACAGGCAGTATGTTTAGTGGCCTTCCTCTCTGACATCGTCTTAGGCTGGGCTCCCTGGAATGATGTTTGCAGCTGTGTCACTATGAGCTCTGCGAGAACTGTTTTGATTACAGTACACATACACATGTGCTCTCATATATCATGTCACTGAGCAACTCCAGAGCTGTTCCTGTGGTTCTTGAGGCAAGTGAGAGATGAGATGTGAGTGAAGAGTGAGGCTTCTGTATATGTTTCAGTCATATGATAAATCTCTGTGGCACCATGCCGTGATGCAGAAAAGCAGATCAGTGTATGTGTCTCACTCTACTTCAGAAATGTTTATTCTGATTACTGTAATGGTATCGAAACATGCATCTTTGGTAATATGATTGCTCTGAGACAGACAGATTTTGTACTTACGTTCACTGGCCATTTTGGTAATACTTAGAGATTTACTATTAGATTTACTATTAGAAATCTGCAATGGTATTTTTCCACACCTCTGACGTGTTTCCAGCCTGCTTCTCATGACCCAAGTAATCCTAAACACATTGAGTGATGTTGAGATCTGAGCTTTAGGGTTTAGTCAGTCCATTGTTCTGAGAAAACGAGGAGCTTCTTTGTTCCATTTGCAGTTGTGTTTGTTTACTTGTTTCCTTTTCTTAGTAATGACTTGACAGCAGCACATTCTTTCAGACCCATTAACTCCAAATTTCAGTCTTTTTGCATTACAATTTGAAAAAAAAGTTGTTCCTATTTTGTATTGTCACCTATATAAAATATAATAAAAATATGTAATGATATACACTCATCATCAACAGAATAGTTGCACAAATAGTTGCTCCCAGAAGGAATCAACTGACAGCAATAAAACTTGGTGGTTAGGTCTGATATTGTGCGACATGCGAAGTTTCACACTCGGCTGCGCATGTAACATGAGCAAGGACAGGCCTTATCGCTGTACCTGACTCTACAGCCACAATTGCAGACATTCAGTGAGCAGTGATACCCTGTCATCCTGTTAGTGCCAGCACCTTTGTCAGACTACATGCATGCAGACTGTTTTGACGACTGCCCTTAACACCACGTCAACATCCCCAAAGCCTGCAATGGTCTCGTGCCAGACTGTCATGGAGTGACTCAGAATGGCAGCGTGTCATCTTCAGTGATGAGTCCTGCTTTTGTCTTGGTGGAGATGACCAACGAATCCATGTGTGGAGGCACCGTGATCAGCGGCAAGATAAACGGTTTGTTGTCCCTGGTGTTACTCCACGTCCAACCCTACCGCAAAATCTGCGGGAACTGTGTGAGAATGCATGTTGCATTAGCAAAAATGGCGGCCCAATGCCATACGGAGAGATACTACTGCTGTATGTTTAAGCTCAATAAATATTGCCCATATAAATCTAAATTTATCACCATGAGTGCAAGGTACAACTTGAGGTACAAGTTTACACTTATAAACTGGTAATTTGATAGATGTATCGAATTTCCACAACCATGGCCATGGCCCAACCATCATGAACCAAATGTTCACATATCTATCATTTTATAAAATTCAGATCTCCACATGTTCTTGGGGTACATTTATTGGCAACTCCATCCACTTACATAAAAATAGATTTGCTAAACATAACTTATAGAAATATTGGCTCTGCCACTTCTTTATACCTCTGCTTCTTTAACCAATTTGGCCATGGCAAATTTAACTATAATAGGAGCATGGAAGCAGATTAAATACACTTGTTTTTGGATTGATAGCAACATTGCAGGCTACAGTTTAGAGATTGTATGACTGTCAATCTAAAGATTGAAGCACCATAAAGTGATTTGTGATGTTGGGTAAATGCTGACAGACTAAGCATTGTGTATATTTGGTATGTGTGTGTTTGGGGGTTAATTCCTGGCCCCAGCTACCAAAAATATGCCTATCCATAGCCTGTGGTTTGAAAGCATCTTACTATTAGCTATTTTATTAGCTGTGATTTTTGCCTTCCATCCCTGCTCCCCATCCTGCAGAGTTAGATACCTCTGAAACTCCATGTTGTTTAATCAATGTTGGGCCATCCAGGGCTGCTCCAGAAAGCTTTGTGTGTTAGAAATTGGTTTAAGCTGAAGGATCTTGGAGGGTCGAGGGGGTTTGTTTGAGAACTGCTGGGATGGGTAGTCAGCGCTTAAGGCAGGGTCAGATTTCTCCAGAACAGATTTTTATGAGCTGATGACAGCTGCCAGAGCATGGTGCCAATCCCCCTGACAAGCTTCACTTATTTCAAATCATTGTAATTTCCAAGTGACGTGTGTGGCAGCATGTATAGTTTCACTGTCGGTATGTATCAAGAAGCACTTTAATTCCTTGGTCTTCTGTTGAATGGGTTGACCTCATTATTGGCCTGTGCCTCAAGCATGCCTCAATAGGTTTGTGGAAATGCAAGTATTGACTTCCTCTGGTCCTCTCTCTGTCTGTTCCTACCCATGCAGTGCATGTGGGCCTGTGACTGTGGGTACCACTCTCATCGTGTGTGTCTGTGATCCCCAGTGTCCATTCTGACCTGATTCCAGATCATCAGCAAGCGAGTGCCTGCTCCTCTGACACACTTCTGTCCATGCACCGAAGGAAAGTGGGCCAGCTGCGTTTGTAACTGAGAGGCCATCACACTCCCTCACCCCGCCTCCAGTGGGTTATTACTGTCATATTAAATGTCACAGTGGGCCGGGCTACTATGAAACCACAAGGCGCTCCATTCTATCACCCTTTTGCTTTCTTAAGATACGCAGGCAGAGAGAAGTGACGACATATCGCTGTTTGCGCTTTGTTTGCTGGACTTAGCAGTTTGTTGCCAAGTAGTATATAGGTGTTGACACTGGCTAGGTCCCCAGAGACATCCTTTTTATTTCAACATTGCGGCATATTCCCCTTAGCTGACCTAAATGCGATTTGCAGTGAAATATGTGGAGAAAGTAGAAGCAAAAGAAACTCTTCACATTGTTAGAACTACAACCACAAATCAGAAAAGGTTCAGACGGAATAAATGCAAATAAAAAGGAAGCAGTGATTTCTAAAATTTATTTTGACTCATGCAGATAGTGTGAACACAAGATATCTCATGTTTTCTTTTTATTTCAATTGTAAATACACATCCATTCCTGCCATTTATGCCTGCAGCACATTCCAAAAAAAGTTGGGAGCTATTTAGGGCTAGTAGCAAGGTAAAATAATTAAATAATGATCAAATTTGAAACAGGAGGATCCCCAGTTTGTGAACAAATGCATGGGAAAATTATTGCAATGTTGAAGAACAATGTTCCTTGAAGAGGGATTTGGATATTTCACCCTCTACAGTGCATAACACCATCTGGAGGAACTTTCAGTGACGGACAGCACTGCATCAAGAACCGTCATTCATCTATAAGCAATATGACATAGTAAGAATTACTTTGGCAAACCTTTGTCAAACACTACAATACACAATTACATCCACAAATGCCAGTTAAAACTTTGCTGTGCCAAAAGGAAACCTTGCGTTAACCGTGTCCAGAAGTGCTGTTGACTTGTCTGGGCTATGAGGCATCTGGGATGGACCATCACAGAGGAAACATGTCATCTGGTCAAACAGATCGGTATTTCAGGTCCTTTTTGGAAGAGTGGACGCTGTGTGTTCCAGATCAAAGACAAAAAGGACCATCCAGACATATGCTGCCTTCAAATAGACACCTTTTCCAGGGACACCTAAGCATATTTCAACAAGACAATGCAATGCAAAACCACATTCTGAGGGTATGGATGCTGGACTGGCCTGCCTGCATGCCCAACCTGTCCCCAGAGGAGAATCTGTGCTGCATTTTAAAACACAAAATGGGACAATGACCCCATGCCTTACAACTTTCTAAAGTGGTAAATGCTTTACGGTCCCAGCTTTATTCTAAACACAAAGGACACAGGGGGCCAGATGTACATACAAGCGCAAACGTGCAAAACGTGCCTTGATGTGACTGCACAATTTACTTACAATGTGTTTTAACACTGCTTTAGAATGTGTGTTTGAAAGTTCTTAAAGTTCTTAAACAAATTTGAAAGCACCAAGACATTTTACAGGGGTCTTATTCTACTCCTGGCAACACATCTTTTGACACCCTAATGTAAAATTACACCTGCTAAGGAAAGGAAAAAAATTGGCAAATTGCATTTACTAATTTCTTTCACACTGCCTCACAGCCCTACCTCAGATGCATTTGCAGAATGCATCTTAGTACAACAGATCCAGATTCCTACTTTTTATTTTATTATAATTTAATGTAGTGGCACCTCCAAGGACCTGTATCCCAGAGCGTTGCTGCAGTCCTGCAACACTAGAGTGATCTTTCAGTGGGCTTGTGTGTGTGTGTGTGCGTGCATGCGTGTGTATTTTATTGCACTCCCTACAGAGTAGCATAGTGGAGAATAGGAATAGTGTAGTCCCTGTGCTCTGCCCTCTGTCTCCGCCAGCATGCTGTAATAGTGAGCCAGGAGACCCGCAGGAGAGAGAACAGAAATAACTGCTTCTGTCAAAGGAGACCTGGCTTCAGGAGCACAGAACTGACTTACATTGTTCATTATAAAGCTGAGTCACCCTTATGCAGAGGTGGGTAGTGACTAGTTACATTTACTCAGTTACATGCGCCTCTTAAGCATCTAATGATGGTATTTTTACTTCTGCTGTAGCATATTTGTGAAGAAAGGAATCTACTTTTTAATCAGATACATATTATTTATTAACATGTAATTACTAATAGACTGAATTAATTAATGTTTTTAATGTCATTTCATTATGTTACTTTGGTGGACATCATCTACACTGTTTTGCAACTGAGCATACCCCTGACTTTGGAGAAGAATTGTTTTATTTTGTTTTTTGTTTATTTATACTGATCATTCATGGCTTTGAGTACAGGCATGACGAAATGGGTTAGTTTATTTAGAGAGGCTGCATTGCTCTGAAGGTTGCCAGCTTTAACTGGGTGTTTTACTTGCGAGGCTGTTTTTAACACTACCATATGGTATTTACAATGTCATGCATTTAACCCTTGCAAAGACAACAGGCAGTTCACAGAATTCTTAAGCTTGTTTATTTACTGAAATGTTAATATTACGTTTGCTTAACTTGTATACTTCAGAATGTAACTGGTCCTAGAGAGTTTCCTAAAAAATGTTCTGTCCCAATTCGCATTGCTTCTCTTCTTTAGTTATGAGCCATATTTGAAGATGAGCCTCCCATAGCAGGCAGATAACAAGATTCTTGACCTTACTGATGTCCTCCACCAGACTTAAACCAGCAGTGTTTTGTTTATGGGTACCTTAACCAGTGTTGGTATGTCATAACACCTGTCACACAAAGATAGAACTTTTCAATTTATACCTTGGGGTGTGGTCAACTCAAATCATAGCAAACAACAAATACCAGTGGACTTATGTTTGAGCCAAAGAAGTGAGCATTATACAAAGCTTGCCGGCATGTCATTGCTACATGTCAGGCTTTGCTGCAAAACAGCAAGCCACAAACAGAGTGCAGCCACTCTGGCATGTGTATGAATGGAGGGGTTTGTAGGCACAGCGGAGGTGGTAGTGTGGATAAATTGGCCGTGGTGTGTATGTGTGCTCGCCACTCAGCAGGGCACTGAGTGCCAGGTAGGGTGGGGTGTTTGCGGCTGGAAGCTGGCTAACATCCTGCGGCCGGTACAGGTTATTTGTATACCCTTTAGCGTTGCTGGTGCCTGTTCGCCCACTGGCACCCCCTGTGTTTTAAAGCAGATCGGAGGCAGAGGTGGAGACCTGTTTATGGGGCAGATTGAATTAATTCCGTCATCGGATAAGCCACAACGGTTGGCCTGCCCTTCACCTGCCACTCAGCACTGGAGCCAGCCTGGTGCCTCTACTACTCTAGACAGGGCCTCATGGGGGCATGAGGAGGGCCTCCTGTTTGACTTGGGTAGCACAGTCCACAACACAGCTATGGAATGCACTGTGTGTTTTCATATTCTTCAAGTCATAATGGAAGTTTTGTACTCCATTTGAAGTCTAGGCTAATGATGGCAAAATGTACAATGTCACCACACTTGTATATTTTGAAAGGGAAAAGGGGTTTGAGCATATTATTTCATTTTACTCTGGTCTTACTGAGTTTGCACAGGCTTCCAGTTAAGTTGACTATGAGGTCTTGCTTATGACATTTAAAGATCTTAATAGCTTAGCTCCAGCACATTTACTGATCTGTTGAAGTACGCCTGTGCCAGATTTTTCCTTTCTTTACCTTATCGTCCAGTAACAGTCGCTTACGCTGAAGCAGACATGGGAGAAAGCACAGTGATACCAGATGAGTTAAAGCTTAATTTTTGTCAAATAAAAGAATATAAACAAGCGCAGTTCAGTGTAACTGTGCTGCCATCTTTGATTTGGCCATGAAACTGTATGTAGCGAATGAGAAAGAACAAATTGCAAATGTTAAACAAACTTTACTCTCCAGATGCTTGTGTTCACTGATGCCTTCCTCTCCAAAGCCGTTTCACCTGAGGCCATTTGAAAAGGCCAATTTAACCTGATATATGAGAACTAAGACGTTTCTCTCATGTGTAGTCCTAAAATGTACCCCTGTACTGTACCCTGTGTATTTTGTAGGACGGTGATAGAAACCAAACGTCTAAAGAGTTTAATGCCCCTAACAGAAATGAAGTTGGGCCATTCGTGATGGAGGGACACATGTAGGATTTTCCACTATTTTACCATCATCAACATTACATATATAAATTCAGAAGACACGTGTAGGTTCGCTGGTATTTTGGATAATAGATAAAAGGTGTTGTAGCTGTGGTTAGTAAGTTTCTCTACAAGAAACCATTTGATATCAAACCACTCTAAATGTTTGTGTCACAATGACAGAATTCAGAAAGAAAGAAAAGGCAAATAAAAAATCAGTGGATTTCCCCTTTAACTTGAGTAGCTTTTTGTAGAGGCATGATTGCTCTCTGCCATACTGAGTGCATTTAACCAGCACAGCTACATTGTAAAACACTCTTATCAATGCTAGGTATGATAAATATTAATGTAGGATATCCCATCATTCGGCATGTTTACAAGTTCAGCTGTGTTCACATATGGGAATAATAGTGTCTTGTTGTGGTTTGCATGAAATAAATCAATAAATGAACAAAGTTTTTTAAAACTTTAAAACCATGGTAACTCAATTAACAGACAACATATACAGTTTACATTTGAAGCATTTTAGTCCAGACCACTTTATTCACTCATACTGACTGGTACTGATTCCTGCATGGTTGTGCATTTATCACCTGTTGTGTAAAAGCCAGGGTAGAAATATTATAAACTGCAGTTCTGACCCTGAGTTTTGCAATGTAATACTCAACAGGCTGACAACAATACTTCTAAACATTCAACCTTCAGCATGTGAAACCAGACTCACTGTCACATCTTGCTTCGTGCCCTCTGTTGCGTCACGCCATCTTCCTGCCTTCATGACCACTTCCTAGGCTTGTAGGTCACGCTTTACTTGAGTGAAAGAATTGTTGAGAACATGTGTTGTGGTTTCTCTGTGCTTCGAGTCTCATCTCCCACACGGTGACAGCAAAATGCGTGGGCTTGATGATGAGTGGGTAGTTTCTAAAAGTGGAACTTCCTCGTTCTATTTATATCTTGCCCATGACATGTCATCTCATTTTCTTCCTTGTTCTCTCTCTCTCTTACTTTTTCCCTATTGTACATGCCTTTGATTCTTGCCGTGACAGTTGGGAGTTTCTGTCTGACTTTTTTTTGTCCCACAGTTGGCCTGCATTTTGCTCCTCAACTTTGCATCTCTCTTACGTTCTCTTTAGTCCTCCTCATGGTGTTCTCCACTCTAGTTCCCTGCTGTTCTTGGCCCTCATAATCAATAGAGAACAGGGTTTTTTTTTTTTTTTTGTAATTCAGTGAATAAGGCCTTCAACAAAGTATAGCACAAATGTGAACTCGGACCACCTCTTTCCTAATGTGTTGCTACAAAAATGATTTATTCTCACAGTACTTTTCTCACGTTCTCGCATTACAACACCAGTGTCATTCTCACTCATAATACTCCAATGGTAGAGGCGTTTGGAAGTGAGTGACCGTGACATCATCCTACAGTGCTAATATACTGCTGTCCTACCCTGCCCTTCCCTGCCCTGGAGAGAGTATAAGAATTAGAGTTAGATTTAATGCAATGCAAGGAGATCATAGAGTCAGGGGAGATATGTCAGAGCTTTATGGGATCAGATGTCAGGTCCCGAGAAGAAATGTATTGATCTCCTTTAAAACAAAGGACTCGCACTGAGAGGTCCATTAGGAGGCAGCTTGGTGAAACTCACTGGATGAGTGGGCGTATCTCTGCATGGCTGTGTGCTAGTCATGTCCTGAACATTCTGTTCTTTCTGTTTTTTCTTCATCTCTCTATAGTTGACTGATTTCTGTATTACAAGCAGTCTCAGAAGTCGAGTGCAACATGGTGAGTGCTTCTCCAGACCCATCAGTCAACATCTGACCCCACCTGACAAACAGGTTGACACAGGTTTTGAGGCCAGAAGATGAGATGATTAGGAAGTGTGGATTCTTCATGACCCTTAAATTAGAACCCTGTTGCTATTTTAGGAATCTTCTATGTAAATATCTCTGCTGTCTCTGCTGTGCTCACACACATGCAGTCCTCATGCAAATATTTTTTCAAGCGTGCTCCATTTTTACCTTTTTAAACTTTTTACAGCTCATGTCCTCGGGTTTTCTGGGAAGCCAGCACAAAAATACATTCCATCTGTGTGCCTGTCTGCAAAGTCCAAGACCATTAATTTAGTCTAAATTACAGTCCAGCATTCCGCCAAAACAACTTAAACGTCCCTCATAAAATTTGATATGAACATTCGGCAAGCCATGCCCATTGGCCTTATTCACAGCGTGTAGAACCACATGTTGAAGTTACATGTCTAACCTTGCTATCAAAACATTTAGTAACAAGTTACAGAGAACTCGCTTGGCGTGAAGTCAAATGGTCAAATTGGTCCTATTGTGGGGGACTAGAGCCGTAATTAGAGAAAGTGTTGTGGGATTGCCCGGTGGTGGGTCAGAAGACGACTCCTTAACCACAATGAGCAGCGGCTTGGAATTATGTTGGGAGGGTGAATCTGTAACACATCTGTCTGGTGTAAAGACTGTGAGTGAGGGCTTGTGGTTGCTGATGGTTGCCGCTTCTTCAGGTGTGGGTGCTCTGTTGTAGATGAGGACTATTTTTGCTTTGGACACCCCCACCCTCGCGCCATGCACTTGGAGGAGTGACTGGGTGGCGACGTGCAAGAAGACAAAGGCCTCCTGTATCTTGTAGGCTCTGAAAACAAGCCCCCATCACACCCCTCTGTCAGGGAACGCAAACAGCGGAGAGAGTAGGCTATTGTAAGAAGACTGAGAGAATATGCAACGCTGCTTGTAGTTAGCACATCTATTAAACATGCTTTTATGACTTGGAATAAGGTGCATTCCATCCAAAACATAACCCTTCTTTGAGGATTAACCACTTTGAGTGGAGTGTAACGTGAAGAGACACTCTTCGGAGACTGGGCGTGTTATGTGTTATCTCATGCAAGCGATTCCTAATGCAGAACAGTTGTTGCCTGTCAGCCCAGTGACTTTATCTGGCGTCATGGGCCTCAAAATATGATCTTTTTTGAGGGGAGGTTATGACTTATTGTTGACCCAGATTTTTTTTTTGTTCAGCTGCTGTTTCTGTTATTTGAAGATCTGTGATTGCATAACAATGGTAATGTTTAATGAACAAAGTCATTTGGAGGTGAGACAGGCGGTGTTGAATGTCACTTAGGCTCCCTTACGTGTGGCGGGTGAGAACCCTACTGCTGCTGCATCTGGAGATGAGTGCTGCCCCAACATCTGTTTCCTCCAGCAGCTGTAGCAGCTGCTCTTGCTGTAGGTCCAGACTTAAAGAGGGCACAGAGCAGCCCATAAGTTGGTTTAATATGTTCCAGTGAGTGTCGCTTTCTGCACTGAGGCTCAATTACTAATCAATAATAGTGTTTCACCTCTGAACTCAGATTAACTCTCCAGTTGGAAAATATATGCGCATGGATATGTGCGGCTGATTTTAGCCAAGGCACGCTAAAACCCTTTCCTTTTTAAGCTGTTGCATCATGCCCTGATGTGAAACACAGGCTGATGTGTAAGCCACAGAGGTTTTATATGGCTCACGTTATTTACATGTGTTGAAATTTCTACACAAATCATAAAAAATTGTAAAAAAATTAACTGATTGCTGATCACATGCTTGGAGTAAATATTGGCTGATTCCAATCCTTGCCGATTGCGACCATGAATCGTATCACTAAAAGGGGAAGATCTGTTGCTGTCAGTGAAGCATTTTACATTACTTACTGTAATCACCATCGGTCGCTATAATACTTGGCTTCTTGCAGAATACATGTCAGCTGCAGTCAAATGCATTATTAGTGTGATCAAAAACAACATGTTTATTGTCTTTTTATTGCTGCTGCTTTGCCAGTGTGAGACATTTGATTGCTAATCATAGAATAAATCAAGAAATAGCTGCAACAGGTAGCCTACTGTTCCACATCTCCTCTCAATCATGTCTTTACATCCCCCTCAATAGTGAGGAGCCTCGGGCTAGAGCAGTTTCTGGGAGATGATCCAGTAGATTTATTTGTGTTCTGTTGATTTTCTTTTGGTACAGTACATTCCATTCAGCTTCAGGTTTGTTTTTGTCTAGCATCAGCAGTTTCCTAATACACAGTCAGTTTGTGTTTTACACCTACTGAGGTAAAAACACTCTGCTTAAATACTGTAGCACCGCAGCTTTCACCCTAATGAGACAATTTGTCATGCGTGTGTGTGCAAGCAGCCTCCCTTGTCACTCAGATCAACACAGCCCCTGTTGTCCTTCAGCAAACCTCTTCTCTTGTTGGGAAAACAGAAGACAAAGAGGTGACGGAAATGTGAATTCCCCTCCCGGTGGAGTACAGTATGGCTGATGCGTGGTGTGTGGTCCCTGGGGGGCCCGGCCAGGCTGCTGATCGCCACAAAGATCGCATTCAGCCAGACACAATACGGACACAGCCACAGGGCAAGCACAATGGCCTGCACAATGCCTCGCGCTACACAGAGCTGAAGGTTATCACCAACAACACACTCGTCGAGCATGATTGATAGAGATGGAGGGAAGTGCGGGGAGGAGACAACTGCATCACAAAGGTTGTGGATAAGAATGTTCAATGGTGTAAATAGAGAAAAAAGAGTTAAGATTAAGGGTTAAAGTGAATTTCCAGAAAAGCTCATGATCAGAAGGTAGCTGAGCTGACTTCGTATGGTATTATTATTATTATTATTATTATTATTATTATTACCATCAAGTTGATTCCTGATGACCACATGGATAGTGTTTCTCTTGAATATCCTGTCCTCTGTTTGGGCCTTTAGGTAATTTGATTCATGATTCTTGATCTTTAGATTCCTGATTCTCCTGACTGTCTCTATCCACCATGGTACTGACTGACCTCTGCTTTTGTATCTTTTTTCTTCTTCTAAGCATAACAGTCGTTTCCAATGAATTGGTACTTCTCGTAGTGTCTCCAGATTAAGATTGCTTTAGTTTGATTATCTTGGGGTTTAAGTGGGTGGTTAGGCTTGATTTTGTCAGGTTTTCTTTGCTGCCCAAGATGCTCTCAAAAGTCTTCCCCAACATCAAAGGTCAAAGGCTTCAATATTTTTTCCTGTTTTGCTTTTTTTATTGTCTAGCTTTCACATCCACAAAAAACAAACAAAAAAACTCTATATTCTGGACTGGCAATGTATTGTTGCCCTGTTTAATACCGAGTCCCAGTACGAAGACATGTCTTGCCGATACTGATTCTGATGCGTACAGGGTAAGTTGCTTAGAATTAATTACTTGTTAGCGTAAATGAGTGCATTGTGCCTTAAGAGTTAAATCATTAAGTCTAGTTGATTTTAAATTATGTGCATTAGCTAGCTATTCTGCATTAGTTAATTTGGATCAAGTAGCATTGAGGTGGTGAAGACTAGGCTGTCAAAAAAGCTCTTCTGTACAGCTATATGTAAAATGTTTTATAGTTTTGATCCCAGTTCCTTGTCTGTCTCTTTTAAGTTTCTAGCACAGTTGACCACAGGAATCACTTATGTTCATGTTTCACATCTTGTTGGAGCATTTTGATTGGTTGGTGGAGCTGTAATTGAATGTCCTCTAAAGCCAGGCACACACTGTGCAATTTTAGAATGCTTGTTCATTGGTGACTCAGACTGTACATTTGAATAGACCGTCATGTACTGACAATGGCTATGATTTATGTCACTGCTGTCGAAACAAAACCTAATATCTCCAAAATGATAACTTTACAGGAGAAGGGAACAACATACTTTTAATATCAATGGAAGCACTTTTTTTTGTAATTTTGGGTTTCTTTTAGTCCATTCATAATCAAATTTACACACAATATAAAGGACAACAGGCATTTTCAAATTTGGTCCAAAAAATTGGAAAAACAACAAAAAGTGAGGTTTTGTTTTAACAGCAGCAATATGCACACTGTATGAAAACACTGCATCCATGCTATGCAAAACGCAGCCCCTACAGACCTCTCTGTCTACAGACATGTATTAGTAACATTTATGTGTACAAGTGTACAAGTACTGCGCAAGCATGCTGGGAAACTGGCCTACAACAGCTCAGCTACCTTGTCCCACCCTGTGCACTGAAACTAAAACAGGCGTTGATGTGCATGATGGGACAACACACACTGACAAAGACACAGGTAAAAATCTATATGTTAACATTTAGACATTGCAGTTCCATTCAGTCAAAACTGCAAAACATGCGTGTGTATACAGACTTAGGTAAACAATGTTGACCTTCTTGCCTCCATTTAGCTAGCCTACATGTCCTTAATGTGGAAGTGATTGTGTTTATGTGTATTTAAAACAGCCTAAGCTAATCACAGTGTTTGTCTGGTGGGAACATGCCAAGGCAGAATGTTTAAAGTGACCATCGACATGGCGTCAGTGACACTTGTAAGAGCCGACTCTCATTCACTGCCAGCTCAAGTCATGGCAGTGTACATTCGGCTTATGACACATGGTTTGAAGTGGTATCGGATGTTGGTGTCATTGTGTTTTTATGAGGTCGAGTATGAGGAAATGAGCGTGCTATCAGGGCATGTTCTTAAGGCTCAATTTCAAGGTTAGATTCTGAAATGAAGAGACAGCGTAGTGTAGCTGTTGTTTAGAGGTAATTGTTATTAATTGTTAGGACAAAAATACATTAGTCGCATCGTTTATTGTTTTATCCACCTCCACATACGTAGATGGATCTGTAAGTCACTTGTCACTTAGTATTTATACTTGATTTATACTGATAGTCACAGTGTGGGGGGAAAAATTAAACAAAAAATAAATAAAACAAACATCTGACCATGAGCGAGCAAGTCCAAAGTAAACAAGCAAGCCTGATAAGATCTTATCTGTTTTGCGCCAGAGTGACAGTGTTAAGAAATAGATATCAGAGAACGGGCACGTTCCACCTTCCTTCGGGTCTCATGGAAAAACATTCAGAGCATGTTTCCAGCCTTCTTGTTAGTTGTAAACGATGAGGAAATTAATAGTCTCTAGGAATCTTTCTGTTTAGCGGGAAAGCCCCTTTGAATTGCGATTTAGAGTCACCAACCCACTGCTGTGCAAGGTATGGCCTAGAATTTCCTTCAACAATCTTCTCCATTATTGTGCAGCAAGTGTAGTAAACTTGAGATTGATGAATATTGAATATTGAACTCTGTACTGCAGTTACAGGTGTTTTTTACAGCTAAAGATGATATTTGATTAGAATGTGTATGGTATCATATATGACATCATGTTAATTATAGCCGTTCTCTGTTTCTTCTCTATTACACATCTGTAAAACATGTAGCAGCAATGCTTTCATGGAACAGCTGAATGCAGTTGGAAAAGAAAGACTATTGTTCAGTCCTAGCATTATTCTTCTCCGACAGGCAGACCAGTTGTGTTCTCATGGGTTCCTGACCACAGAAGACTGTGGCATCGCTGAAAACCTTCTTAGCTTGAGTTTAACTTGGGAGCTTATTAACTATGTTAAAGTGAGTATACTTTCATTGGCAATTAGGTTCGCAAGTGTTTTGTTCTTTTTGATAATGTCCACAAATGGACATTCTTATATACACACACACACTCACACACACGCACTCACACACTCAGTTGTTGGCAAACATTGTAGCCTTTGAGCCCTTAGTGGTCCAGCCAAGCACAGCTTGTCATGATGTCATCATCCAAATATATAAGCCTGGTCTTTTATTTGGAGCAGCAGGAGTTAAGACAACGGCAGTGAGCTGACCAGAAAGTTACGTCTAGAATGTGAGTCTGCAATTCACCCTCTCCTAAAGCAAACCACATGTTTTCTTCTTTAGCAGCCTCAGGCTAGACATTTGTTATGAGTATATTGCTCTTGCTTTACAGTATTCATACTGACCAGAATCTGGTGTGGATTATAGTACAGACTATACCACATAGTATGGTATAGATTATCATATGTTGTAACTGTGAAGGTCAGTTTGTTGTTTTGACACATTTTGATATGTATTTTAGTGCATGTCATGATGTTACAATGTAGGATATATGAGGATATTTTGATGATGAGGAGGATTATGATGAAGAAGGTGATGACAGTAACAGTAATAATGTGGTTGTGGTGTTGCGTGGCTAGTTGGGTTTGTTGTGGGTGTGATAGTAAGAATATCTTGCATGATGACGGATTTGGAGTTTTTGGTCATGCTCCCTTCCACCTTTCACAGTGTTTGTCTCTCCTTATTGCTCATCCACTGCCTTTTTCTTACCCTCCTCCTCTCTCTGTCTCTCTCTCTCTCTCTCTCTCTCTCTCTCTGTCTCTCTCCTCCTTCCCCACTCACTTCACAGAAATACACCCACGCAAACACAAACATTCATATCCGCTGTATCTCGTGGTGGCTCTCATTCATGCTGTAGCTGTGAAGAGCAGGCGTACTTGGCTGAAGGACTGCACTGCCTCCTGTCTGTTCTGTTCTCTGCGCCATTCTGTTTGGACAGCTGACACAGACTGGGATTATAAGACTGTTTCACTGTGAGTACTTCACAGTATATATTCAAAAATGAGGAGATGCTGTTGTGGTTACTGGGCACTATTCAGTACTAGCGGTGTAGAGTTGCTGTTACACAGTGTGTAGTGTGTAGTTTGTGACTCAGTATCACTCAGGTGAACTCTTGCTGCATGACTAGTTGATGCAAGCTTGGTGCATCATTTTGCAAACAAGTAACTGGTCACTGATGGTTTTTACTGTCTGGTGTCTGGAGTTTAGTGTTTAGCTTGTTTATAAAAATGTAGCTGGTATAATTAATGTTTATATATATATAGAGTGGGCCAAGCTCTAAAAGGCAAACGCTAAGCTTTAAATGATCTTAACAACAAGTCATTAGTCAGTAACCTAGTACAGCAAAGCTTTTCCCTTTGATTTCTTTAAATGTTAAAGTCTTGTCAGCAAATTGGCAGACAGTCTTTTACAGAAAGAAGAGTCAGTATTGCTCCACTCAGCACCTTGAGTTTAATGTAAGATCAGATGTTTCCTATAGGGTGTGAATCTGAACTCTGACCAGACCAACACCATGGACTTTTTGGGCCATTTTTTTTTTACACGGAAGTCCAAAAATTGTGTTACAAACTCTTGAAGACGAAGAATACCTGATTGTAAACAAATAACAAATTAAAATCAAAGAGATCATTTCTAGATCATCTTCTATTCTTACTATACTATTATGGTTATGTGGTAGTACCTGTAGAGTTACTATTGAGGTTTTCTCACCTATGACAACTTTTTGGGTCTCGTTAAACCTGTTGTGTCTTTGCAGCGGTAAAGACCTTCATGTTCATGTCTCCCAGTGTGGAACTCTGTCCTTCAAAGACAGGATGGTGAAGTGTAGGTAAAGGGCACTTTTGAAAACTAAAGAGAGAAACATCCTCATTAACGCTGCTTTGTTTCTGAAAGGTTAAATGAGGAGAGAGCAGAAAGGTGACTATAATGAGAAATTAAAGAGGCACCGAAACGCTGCTGGAGGATGACTAATCTTATCAAAGCTCTCCGTGGCGGCTGAGGGGGCGGGCTTGTGCGTTTGTTAGGGTGCAGCGGGGTGTCTGATTCACACACACTCTTACTGGCGGCGGCTCCGTTTCATTCACTTCCTGATGTGGGCGGATTCTTCCTCTCAGTGTTGCACTCTGAAAGTCAGGGGAGCAGGTGATTGACGGAGCCTGTGCTGAAAGCTGCTGTGGGCGGCCTGGCAGTGGAAGCAGCTCCACTTATTCCTCCCAAAAAATGAATGAAACTCAGACTGCTCGTAATTTAGTGGACTTTTTCTCAATTCCTGAATTATAGAGTACTTCATGTGTGTCCACATGGGGCCTTTACATCTGGCCAGCACCTATTTACATTTGGTCAGTACTGTTTTACAGGATGCAGTGCATTCTTTTGCTTATTTTACATAAGAGAGAAAAATAAAATGCCTATTGAAATCCATTGCTCATTATGCAGCCTGAGTACCTAGGAAATGCTCACAACCTGGTGAAGGAATGAAATCACAGATTCGTCTTTATTCTTGGCTTTGACTAAACAGGAATTTCCAGACTTGAATTTTTATTACCAGTGTTTCTCTGCCATCTTCATCTGTCTCCAAGATTTCTGAAAGAGTCTCTGCAGTAAGTTTTGTAATGTCAGAATGCAGAGAATGAATCTTACAGACTTTTCTACTCGGGATCTTCGATATAGGAGTCTGCATCTATTTGTGATTGGTACATCTGAAACATTCTTCTTTCTTTTTTTATGATGGTATTCTTCCGTGTTGTCTTAATTGAACGTTGCTATCAAATATATGTCCTGGTAAGCAAGTATACAAGTAAGCAAATTGTCATGTATGTAGCACTTGTCGAAGATCCCAGATCAAGTCAAAAGTGCATTACGGCCATAAAACAACTTGTCAGATTGTTTTCCTTTTACTGTAATCAAGACAGAGCCACGGTCATGAGAAGCTAATCAGAGAACTTCGACTATCTAGAGGTCATGTATTGACTGAGCAGGCCTGGTAATGTAAAAGATAGTCTGGCCCTTATGAGCTTTAAAAATGAGCTGGATATGACCACTGCATTTCATACCACAAATTATCTCTACATTTGGTAGTAGTAGGAGTCGTAGTGCTCCTGAGCTTGCTTTCACAGAGATATCACAGCACAGGCCAGTCTTAGGGTGTGTACAGTGAACATCCATGTAAGGTCCTTCTTTTGAGAGCAGTCACAAGGTGTAATCTTATACCTTTTGTGTCACACTGGTAGAGAGGAATATACGGGTTACCTCCTAGAATCAGGGTGGATCAAGCCACTGAGGGTTTTTGTTCAGTCAGAAAACATCAGTGTGGAATAATGGACACACACTATATACACATGCTTTAAAATGGTCAGTAATTGGCCTGTGTTCAAAATTCTTTACTGTTGTTGGATTACTTTGATTGCTATTATTTTTCACAGTTGTTGCCTTTCTCAATCATCTTTACATGACAGAATGTGAATTGGGTGCATTTTCTTGTGTCAGGTCGAAGCAAACACATTTATTGAGACATGTCATGGGTCTTACGTAAACAGTGAACATTTCAGCTTTTGAGACCTTTAGAGGGCAGTGCTAGGGCTGGGCTATATGGCCAAAAAGGTTATCACAGTAAAATGTTTCATATCTGACGGTATCAATAATTATCACGATAAATGTCAAATGATCATTTTTTCATCATTGTTTTGAGGCTCATTTCTGTGATTCCTGTGTGAAAGTTGAAGAAATCAATCTTCAAATAATTAATTATGGTTTAAAGTTATTCTTTATGATTAAAACAAATACTTGCCAACCAGCAGAGCATTTCACATTCCCATACAAGAAAGTTTCCCAGATCATTTTTAGCTCTCTGGTGCTAAACTGTTTAGTTTCACAGCATCTTCAGCTAAGTATGAACAGCATACATCAGCTGGCTTAGTACGTTAGTGATGGATCACACTGACATTGTCCTATCACTAATGTCACAGCATATCACAGTATTCAAACACAAGCTAGCAGACGTTTGGATTTCTCTATTCTGTCTATTTCTCTATTGGATTTCTCTATTGTGTTCTAGTAGTTTGAGGGTGATAAAACACAATGTCTGACACTGTCTGTATAAAAGATGTTACATGGCGTCTGGTGTGGTTCTCCCACTGCAGACATACAACATTCTCTTTTTCGACATTCTTAAAGTAACAACAATGAGTTTTGTCTTCTCTAATCGCTTCACTAAAATACATCAGTTCAGTGGTGTTGTGCGTGCAGCAGTGCTGCTTCATGTTTGCTAGCTAGCTTTCTCCCATTATCCTATTCCAGACATACAACATCATGATTAGTTTAAATCATTACTGTAATGAGTATGAACCTGTAGTTGGGAATACACTAATACTAAAATATGACTTATTGAGTCTATAACACAAAGGGCGCTTTGGCTGTAGTTGTGTGGAGCAGAACCATACTAAAACTTTGTTGGGATAAAAGTGAGTTTGCTCTAGACCAGTACAGTAACATGCCACTTATTTTGTCATTCACAGGGATTGCTCCACCCAAACCGCATTTTAGTCCTATATCTCTCCCTTGCTCGCATACTCTCATTGAATCATGTGTGATATGCTGAGATTAAATTTAACATAAGTTTTGATATATGGTGGTTTTTTAAATTTTTTACTGCAAATTGTGTCCCCAAAGGAAAACTGTGTCTAGAGGTTGTATTTGTAGATGGTGCATTTTTGATTTCTTTCTCTGTTGACTAAATGACCATCACCACCAGAAAAAAGTCAGCACCATCTCGTGGACTGAAAAAGCAATTGATTTTATTATTCTTTTACCAAAACCTTTCATTTGTATGTGCAATATATCTAAAACAAAATAAATAATTGGCATCTGTATATTAATATGATAGGCAAAATATCACGATAACGTGCTGTACAGATTTTTTCCCCACGCCTACAAGATACCTAATCAGTCAGTTTGACCTTTTTAATCTTGTATTTAATGGTTACATACAAGACAAATTGTTAATCGGAATTTTTCATGTGGCAGTTATTAATCAGCCTAGATTCTATGGTTGTGATTGGCCTAGTTGTACCACATGATTACCTTTTATTACATCAAAACACCCACAGGTGCTCATCTGGGGCATCTGTGATTTGCCAGAACGCACTGCGAGTTGTTAGAGGGTTCATATTTATTAGCTCATATCCGTTGGTGTTAGTGTGAGCTTGATCACACAGGGTGGAAGTTGTAAATACTACGGGAAGATTTAGCCATGCTGGTCATTCCGGACACTGACCACTCTCTGTAAGATCATGCAGGGTCATGATGTCTTTCCCCCTATGTTTTTCATGATCACGTTGATGTTGCTGCCAGTACAGACGGGGTGGTGAGGTGTGTTTTTGACTCCTGTAGTGTGGCATTCAGAGGGGTCTGCCGGTGCCAGTGTGCTTCCCTCCGGTTTGTTTTTGATGAACATGTTGGACACTCAGTGAGGGGGCGCGCGGGGTCGTGAGGCGGTGCCACTCGTGTGCCGAGGTCAGCCTGTTTCCCCACTTCCTCTTGCCAGCGTGCTGCTGTACTCACAGAGTTTGCTGGGGGACAAATTTAGACCTCCAGCTCACCCTCCATCTGCCATGGCTAGCTGTAGGCCCGTCTCTATGGGAACCGCCGCCAGGTTGCCAGGAGTGAAAATGGAAAGAGAGACGGTACAGTTTATGTTTTTTTCTCCAGCCGACTCAAGCCTCTTCCATTCAGTTATCCCTCGTTCTCCTGTCTTAAACACAGTTTTATAAAGGCATCCTCAGGCTTTCTTTTAGCATTTGAAAGAATCCAAATATGAAATATGGTGTATATGATGTATGAAAGGTTTTACTCTTAACCGTCAGCATAAAAAAGAAGATAGAAAAGCAGTTGAACAGTGTTACTTATTTACTTTTTTGTCAGTGTTTTTTCAGTGTTACGTACTTTTTACATTCATACATTTATATCTAGGGACACCAGTTAACACACCGGGGCTAAACTTCATCTCCATTAATGTTTTTATTTTTTGTATTATTTGCATGTACATAATTAGGAAAATTTAGCCGCCCTTACATTGTAGTTAGATTTTATGAGGAATGGATAATAATAATAAAGTATTTACTTTAACCTATGTTATCGCCAATAGAGAGCATTTTTGAGGTTTTGGTTCAATAGTGACGAGCTGTAGAGCAAAGGGACCCTTTCATTTTAAGATCCTGGAAACCACAGCTTAAACAGCAGGAAATGGCAAGGAACATTCTTCTCAACAAACTTTTTAAACTCCAGAAAACTCTCTCACCTTCTTTTGTTATGCATTTGGTTTTATGCATATTCATCATGCATATTAATTCCAGTCTTCTATAAAACATGACAAAGCTGTAGTTGACTGTTCTGCCCTCTAAGGCTTATGTTGGTGATCATATTCTGCTTGTTTGTATTCTGAGGTATTTTTGTGAGGTTTCTGAGGTGAAATATTATATACTCTATATACACTGTGTGTGCTCTGTAACTGTAATGTAATATATCACTGCTATCAAAACAAAACCTTGTATTTTCCATTTTTCAGTTTTTGACATGCACATGAAATGTAAATTTCATGGTGAATAGAGTAAAATAAATGGTCCAAAATGAGTTCCAAAAATCTGGCTCCATTAAACTAAAGTATGTTTTTTTCCTTCCCCTGTAAGTTATTTTTGAGATTCAAGGTTTTGTTCTGACAGCAGCAATACACTATCTGACCATCGAGTATCAAGTTATTATGGTGTGTGTGTAAGGGGGGTTGTCTCTACTTTTTCAGGACTCTGTGGACACCCTGCTTTCCTCATTGCCTTCCATATACCATGCTTAAACCAAATGACCATGTCATCTCTCACATGTATTTAAGGATATACAGTAATGCTGAGCTACAGGCTTACATAGTGTCATACTATACTGTTTACATTACAGAGTAAACAGCCCTTGCATTTTACTGTGTGCCACATATATTAAATGGACTATGCATATTACTGCGTGGTTAAGGTGAGAGTAACTTCAGGCTCTTGCTGATGGCATTGCACAAGGGTGATGGGGCTATAAATACCTGTGGGGTGCACAACGGGATTTATAGATTGAGAAGAGCTGGAACTTTGTAGTTAATGTCTTGTGTGGTGTGTGGAAATTGGGTTGCACAGCAGATGTTAATGATTGTGATATGCATATATGATTTGATGATTGATGGAGTAATGGAATCATATTGTCCTCTGCCGGGCAAGTCCCCCAGAAGTGATTAGCAGACAGTTTATTTTAAAATGAGCCATAACGAGTTAACAGCCCTAAAACAGTTCTTCTAAAACATGAAGAAAGGAACCATTTGAGAGTGATTTTGTGACAGGTGTGGCATTTAGACTTAAGCATTTGTATGTACAGTGATGTTGAAAGGAACCGGGGTTAATACGTCTATTTTGTTCATTTTTGGGGGAACACCAAGAATGCATTAAATAATAAATATTATATTGTGTTTTTTTGTATTTTTTATTTATGCCTTTATTAATAATGATTTCCTAATTAAGGTTTCAAACACACTTCAAAAGGCATTCTGGATGCAATTTTTGCAACCTATTTTTTTGGTGATATGCAGGTTTCTTAATCATTTATGAAATCATGTACAGCTTATTCCATTCTGAAAACAAATTATTACAGCCTTTTTTTAACTTATCTCAATTTTTTACTTATCTCAAAAGTAATTGGACAAACTAACATAGAGTAATTAGAAATATAATTATTATTTTTACTTGGATACGCCAACCTATGCTAGAAGACCTTTTACTCCAGTAGAAGTTGTGAAGGAGTTTTTCTTTAGCATAATAAGAATTCTGGGATCATTCATTTTAGATGTCTTCTGTGGTCTTCCAGATCTTGTGGTGTTACAGAGCTTGTCAGTGTATTCTTTCCCAAATAGTTTAGTGACCCCTAAAGTTTGAGCTCTCTCTCTCTCTCTCTCTCTCTCTCTCTCTCTCTCTCTCTCTCTCTCTCTATATA
>CM067479.1:28944285-29103709 GCA_034552555.1 Semaprochilodus insignis | reverse complement strand
ATATATATATATATATATATATATATATATATATATATATATATATATATATATAATATCACTCAGTGGAAATGTCCTAACTGAGGGGTTTCCCTGTCTTGTGCAGTCACTCTCATGCTATGAATAATTCATAGGATGTACTCACCCTTTCTAAACTCCCATAATCACATTGTTTAAAGGTTTTATCAATACTGTGTCTGAGATGATTAAATCCTGCACTGATCATGGATGCATTTACAGACATCAATTACAAGAGCAAGAGCAATATCTGTCTCTTCCTCACTCACTCACCCATCCATTTTCTACTGTGTCTGCGTCTATGTATAATTACTCATTTTCTGGCCTTTTGTGAGTACAGACCATCCTATCATATAAAGCTTGCAGCCTAATAAACCAGAGGAACTCTGAACAAATTTTCTCTGAAGGGCTGGGAGACTACTTTCTCATAGATTCACAGCCAGACCTTCTATATGAAATAGACTGAGGGCAAAAGATAAAACACACAGAGGAGTGAGGCAATGTTGCTGAGTTTTTATTACAGAACAGTGTGTATTTATTTGGTTGGATATTAGCTTAGAAGGAGGAATTTGAGACATTTCTCCCTTAAGTTGGTGATTCCAATTTCATTTAGCTTAATAGTGTTGTTTTAGGGTTGTAACAATGCTTCTTGATGTGAATGTGCATCATGGAGATGAGTATCATGAAGAATGGACATTCTATTAATTATTCCGTCCAGTAAGATCGCATTGTTTAAAGGGAACCCTGAGGGTTATGGACTATGGCTTAAAGCAGTGTACATGTCCAATACTATTATGATACATAAAGCGATATACGGGATATAATCCAAAAGGGGAATATTTTGTTTATCATAAAAGAGAAACATGACCAATGGGTGAAATTTTTCCAGTAGAAGGCCGCCATTGTCACTCTATGATAATGTCAAATGGCTGCAGTGGTGTCAGTCCTGTGGAAAATAAGACAGTCTAAACAGTTATTCTCTTGAGTAGGTCTCGCTCTAGCTAAAACTGGAGATGCTGAAGGTTATATCAGAGTTAAATGAGATATTTAGCTCACTGCTTCTTGCTCAGTAGACAAAAGAGGGAACAACCATATGCAGCAAAAGAAATAGCAGCCTACTAGTAAAAATGTTTTGTCTTTTATTAATAATAAATAAAGTATTTTGCTTGTTTTTTACAACATATTTGAATAGTGTTTGACATACTCCATATTGGGGCTTAAATGACTTAACAGTTAGGGTTCCTTTTAAACACCAAGCTTTGCAAATGATTGACAGCTCATGTAAGCACTCACCACTGACCACGATATTGTGAGAATATTGAATCATAAATGCAGTATCATGAATCGAATCAAATCATTAGACCTTTAGTTTAGTAGCTTGCCCATCCTTATTAATATTCCCACAGTGAATAACTAGAAGATCAGTTTGAGATAAAATATATATATATTTAATTTACTAGTACATTTAAAACCCCTTCCATGAATTATGATTAAGGTTCTGTCAATTCATATGTAACAACTGCTTGCTGTTGATAAAACCATTCTGTAATCAAAGCATGCCCCAGCTCTGCATTGAAGCTCATTAAATTGTTGCGCATCATTCAGCTTATGCCAGATGTTTAGGAGAGCAAACTCACTCAACTATTTGTCAAGTTATTTTAAGGCTTTTTTGCCTCCTTTCCCCCTCCTTCTCCCTCTGTGAACACCAAGTAATGAAGCTCAAGTTTGCAGTGTTTTTTGTGGACATATGGGAGAATAAGGAAGATGCCTCATTAAAAAAACCCTGTCACCATTGCGCTTGCAACTGTCTTGGATGCACCTAGTCGTCTGTGAGGCCTGTTTGCTTAGGAGCCTGGAACGTTGAATAATTCACCGAATTCGCCCAGAACACTCCTCCTTACCTTGAGCAGGGCTCAATACAGACCTAAATAAACTGGTAAAACTGACGACTTGTGTTTTGAAGCATCGTATGGCATACTGAAAGGCTTCAGCTCCACCTTCTCACACCAAGTTTTTGTCCACTGAGGAAAAAACAAATAAGCGCTGATGCTCAGGTGGGATTCAAAATTGTCCCACCTCGAACAGACCTTTTTCAAAACATTTGAGACTCATTGCCGTAGATCTATAGCACCATTCATAAGACAAAACTATTTTTTTTCTAGGTCTTTTCTTTTCTTTTTGGGGTGTTACTCATGCAATTATACACATACATTTTAGGAGAAGATTTGTACCAATATTATAAGGAGTAGTGTCACATTCTAATATGAATATGGTACATTTACAGCTCAGTTACCAAAATTATGCTGTAGATGTACCAGCAGTAAACCGTAATTAACACTAATTCTAACCTCTTGTTCAGTGAGAGCTATTTTATAGCAATACCAAAATAGTCTGTTTCTGTTTTTTTACAGTGCCACTGAAGTGCTGCTTGGCGAAAACCTGAAGAACAGAGACAGAAGGGCTTGAAAATTTGATCTCATATCTGTGGAGAAAGTAGCTCAAAAACATCCTGTGCATTCCTTTGCCAAGCTCCATTGCCAGAACCCAGTCCAAAGGAGTGACACAATGATGAACTCTGCCAAGAGTAATTCTGGATGGGAGAAAGGGAGGATGATTTTTGGCATGAATCAGAAGTAATCCTTTAAAGTGTTTTGTACATATTTTATAAATCCTCTGCTATTTTGTTCAAGATGTTTCAGTGCCCAGGTAGATCCCTGGGGCCTTGTGGCTAAGGCAATAATGTTACGGGGACTGGTGCTCTTAGAGGCATTCCCAGTGTATCCATAAAGCCTCCTCCCCACGTTCTATGGAGGCAGAGCCTAGCCGGCCGGCCGATGGGGAGCGGTCTGGTGGACAACAGCAGCCTCTATCTGAATCTTCACTTAGGGGTAGGTTGCCTCAGGCACAGGAACAGGCTACCTCACAACCAATCCATGGATCACATGGCCGCCATCAACATAGACAGCCAAAACGCAGTGATATGCTCCAAAGACAGCAGAAACAGCAGTCTCAGGTGCGGGAATCATCCTGGCAACTTTCAGATGTCCCGGGTCCCTCTAGAGGCAGCTACTCTTCATCCCATCTTGAACATTCTACCCAAGTTTCTCATGTTCAGAGGACTCCATCTCAGCCCAGTCAGGTAGTACAGGAAGGTACCCAATCTAGACGGGAACGTAAACCCCAAAAACCAGGGAAATATGTGTGCACGTACTGTGGCCGACCATGCGCAAAGCCCAGTGTCCTCCAAAAACACATCCGCTCCCATACAGGAGAGAGACCTTATCCTTGTGTCCCTTGTGGCTTCTCTTTCAAAACTAAAAGTAACCTGTACAAACATCGTAAATCACATGCCCATCGGATAAAAGCCGGCCTGGCATCTAGCCGTGAAGAGCACAGTTTTAGTGGAGCCGAGAGTGGAACAGTGGGAGATGAGCAGGAAGAAGCAACAGAAGCAGAAAGCACAGATTCCGAGGATGAGACTGGTCAGCGTCGACCATCTGCCTCTCAGGACAGACCAGCTCTGAAGAAAAGCTCCAAGGTCGAAATGTCATTCTCAGAGGAAGGACCAAGAACAGAGGACTCTCAAGCAGTCAAGCAGAGGTTAGCTATGCGACTCAGTGAAAGGAAACGAGTTCCTATGACCTCCCCGGACGAAACTCCATCATCCTCATTGGGTCCTGGTAGTAAAGGCAGCACTGAATCTGGCTACTTTTCTAGCTATGGGAGTGCTGAGCTTTCCCAGGTGAGCCCTCCCAATGCCAATGCTAAATCCTATGCTGAAATTATTTTAGGAAAGTATGGACGATTAGGTCAACAGCAAAGGATTCCACACCAACAGCCTCAGTCATCTTCATCTTTAGGTCAAGAGGAAAAATCTATTCCTTTCACTGTGCCAAAGACACAAGTAATTGAGCACATTACGAAGTTAATCACTATAAATGAAGCTGTAGTTGACACAAGTGAAATTGACAGTGTCAAACCAAGGCGTTCCTCTCTCTCCAGGAGAAGTAGCATTGAATCCCCTAAGTTTTCTTCACCCAAAGATCCTTGTGTTTTTGATCCAAAGGGAGATGTTCCAGGCCCCACTGGCAGTACTGGACAGATAATTCTCAGTGGTTTTGCCGCTGAAAGGCAGCATTCACAATTAGTTGAAGACACACTCACTGGTCAGTGTTCCAGTGCTGTTCTTCTAAGAAGTCAGTCAGTGCCATCCTCTGGTGACCAAGATGACCCGGCTAGTACATCTTCACACAGCTTTCGCCTCAGCCACTCGTTCGATGAACAGCAGGCTGCAGCTGCTGAGATGAGAGTTGGCCATCATCATCGAATGTTAAGACGCCAGCCTGCTATTGAGATGCCAATTGGAGTTGACCCTGTAGCAGAAGCTAGTCCCTCTGTTTCTACTCTGATTGAAACAGGTTGGAAGTGTGAGACATGTGGAGCTCTCTTGAAAAAGCAAGACAGTTATGCAGCCCACAGAGTTGTCTGCATCAGTAAACCTTCACACAAACATCACAGTGAGAAAGAAAGTAGCGCTGTACGAGAAGATCGCCCACAAATGATGCACTATAAGTTCAAGGCAATGGCTATGGCTGTTCGAAAGAGGAGAAAAGAAGAAAGTCTTGAAGAGGACCCTCCCAGCCCAGGTCCAACAGCTGTGTCCTTCATCATCCAGCCCACTACATCAATGATTGGCACAAAAGGAGAATTTAAGGGCTTCTCAGACCCTCTTTCCCAAACTGAGCCAGAAAAATTGGGTCCTTATAAAGAAATCTCTGTAATCCAGCACACTAGTTCCTTTGAAAAGCAGGACAGCATGTCAATGGAGAGTCAGGAATCAGAACTTGAACGCGAACAGTCACAGGAGCCTAAACAAACTTCCACATCCAGGTTAGTTCGACAGCCCAACATTCAAGTACCAGAGATACTGGTGACCGAGGAACCAGATACAGAGATGGTCTCACCTCCAGCAAGTACATGTGTTCCCAAAGAATTAGAGAAGGAGGAGTTCCAATGGCCTCAGCGTAGTCAAAGTCTGGCTCAGCTTCCTGCAGAGAAGTTGCCACCGAAGAAGAAACGTCTCCGTTTGGCAGAGGCAGCCCAGTCATCAGGAGAATCTAGTTTTGAATCAGTCTCTCTGCCCCGCAGCCCTAGCCAAGAGAGTAATGTTTCCCATACCTCCAGCCGATCTGCATCTTTTGATGAATCGGGAAAGGCTGACTCCGAGATGCATACTGGTACATGGAGCTCCCAAGGGTCTCACATGCTAACTGTACCAGGTTCTTATCAGCACCATCATTCTCACAGGGAAATGCGGCGCTCTGCTTCAGAGCAGGCTCCTTCAAGTCCACAACATACCGCCCAAATAGTGGAGACTAGAAGTAAGTCATTTGACTATGGATCCCTGTCCCCAAAACCTACTTCGGCTTCTTGGAAGGAGAGGCGGAAATGTCTCTTGGTAAAGCATGCGACCCTTGGAAAGCCTGACCAGGAAGAGCCACTTACAAGTTTACAAAGTAATCCGATTGTATGCCGGTCCTACCCTCCGACTGTTTGTCAGTCCTACCCTCCGATTGTATGTCAGTCCTACCCTGGTCATCCTGCCCCCTCAGTTGGTGAGCACAGAACCAGCAACACTTCTAGTCTTAACCCAGAGACTCTGGGCAAAACTCTGCAGCTTTACCAACCTCCTCTCCCTCTTCCAGCTACAGTTTACCCCCTCACAAGTCCTGATAGTTTCCCCCCACGGCAGCTTACTAGATTCCTGCCAGTCACAACAACGATATCTGAAGTTCTTTCCACTCATATGTTTCAGCAGGCTCTCATACATACAATGCCATCTCCACTTCATCCAAGACAGTTTCATTTAGCTGAGCGTGTAGTCCTTCCGGTTCAACCCTTCCCAGCTTTACTCCCGTTGCAGTACTCTACCAGTGGTCTAACAATTCGGGTCCCCTCAGGCCCACCTGTCCGGGAATCCAGAACATCTCCACCTGCTCTACATAGTCCAAGTTCCTCATATCACCAACTTGTTACCCACCATCAGCCTCGCCCTGTCATTGCTACATGCCTTGAGCAGCTTACACCAGTGGTGTCACTTGTGGTCCCTGTGCGCTTACAGACTCATATTCCTACTTATGCTAGCGCAATGTACACGACAATCTCACAAATTTTAGCAACAACGCGGTCTCAGCAGCCAGTTTGCTGTACAGCCATGGTCATCATGGGTAAGCTTGATAGCAACAAGCTTCAACGGTCCTACCTGAGGCTCCCCACTCCTGACTTCAAGACTTGCATTCCTATGTCGCTTCCTCTAGAGTTTGGAGCAGAAAGTGCATCTGATGAAAGCTCTGGACCACTGGTTGCTGGAGGAAGTAAACGAATGCTTTCCCCTGCAGGCAGTCTTGAACTCACCTTAGAGGCACAACGGCAACAGAAACGAGTCAAAGAGGAAGATGATGAGGCAGAAGAAGAGGAAAAAGAAAGGAGGGAAGAAGATACTAAAAGTCATGAGACAGCCTTTGAAGAGAGTCAAGCAACAGACAAGGAGAGGCTAATAGTTGGGGAAGAGTGGGGAAAAGAATATGAGAAGGACATTAAAAAAACAGAGGAGTTACAGGAATCTGTGGTAAACAAGCAAGAGGGTGTTCAGGTGGAAACTGAACCTTTTAAAAAAGAAGAAGGGAAGGAAGAGGGCCACAGGTGTGTATCAGTGGTTGAGATTGCTGAGAGATCTAGAGACCCTTTATATCCCAGCCTTCACACTTCCACCACAGTTAGCTGGTGTTACCTAAATTACACCAAGCCTAACCCATCTGCACAAAGAAATCCACAAACATCAGTATATTCTTCATGGAGCGTCAGCATGTATAACCCCAATCTGCCGGGTCTGTCCACGAAAATGGTACTGTCACTACTGTGTTCTAAACAAACATATAGCTCGGGGATGTATACTGTGGCCACAGCTCCACCTCTCACCACGGAGAAGCTGGTTCCTGCAAGCAACAAAAAGCCTATGGTGTCAGAGGTAAACATTATTGTAATTTACTCTGAATACCATGTTCAGTATTGTATTAATGTGATTTTGCTGTTGCTGTCTGTAGATTGTTTTGTTATTGTGTATAGATATGTTATGATGTTGTTATGGTCTATGCCTATCTGGAGTGTAGGTATGTGCCAAACCACCCAGCACATCTGACAAGGTGAAAGAGGAACCTGTGAGTAAGAGGGTTGAGAAGGAGGAGAAAAGCGCAGAAGAGCCTCCAACCACCTCCAAACAGAATGAGCCACCCCGCATTTGCATCTTTGAGGGAGGGTAAATATTGGACTTTTAAAAATTATCTTTATTTCTATAAAGCTCAGGTAGTCATTATTGATCATTTGTTATATCATGGTCCATTTGTTCAATTCTCAATTTATTATGGAAATGAATTAACTTCACTGGATATCTTTTGAGCTAATGGCTTTAGCTTTGTCTAGTAATATTCTATTCTCATTTAAATTCTGTTTGTGTATCTCACTTCACGCCATCAAAACTTGCATTAATGAAGAACTCAGAGAATTTACCATTTCCCGTTGCTGGCGAATGTTAGATTTGTGCTGAAAAAGAAGCAAATAAACCAGCTTAATCAAAGAGCTACTTGAACTATTTTGTTTCATTCTAAGGAGATCCACAGCTTGCTCAAAATTTCAGGATAGTATATGGAGAGAGCTGATTTATTGAAGTGGATTTAAGGTTAAATGAATATATTTTGAGCAAACTGACTCATGGCATCCTTTGACAATGCCACGTTTTAGGTTTCTGACATTTTCAGCATGACCCAATCAGTGTTTCACTATAGAGATGCATGGCTGTGTGCTAGATATTAATGCACCTGTTAGCTATGGGTGTGTGGAAACACCTGAACTGAAAAAATGCCACCATTAAGAAATTAACAGTGAATGGATGGACGAATGGAGAGGTGGCTGAGTACGAGTGGGTGGGTGGATAGGTAAAAGCATAGAGAAAGCTCAGAAAAATG
Organism: Semaprochilodus insignis; assembly: GCA_034552555.1. Classification (NCBI taxonomy): domain Eukaryota; kingdom Metazoa; phylum Chordata; class Actinopteri; order Characiformes; family Prochilodontidae; genus Semaprochilodus; species Semaprochilodus insignis. Next base: position 29,095,670 of record CM067479.1, on the reverse strand, counting down.
ATTGAATGGGTCAATAGATGGCTGAGAGAAAAACGAGTGAACCAATGAGTAATGAGATGGATGGATGGAAAGAAATGTGTATCTGCCTTGCTCAACAATAAGCTTACTTGCCTAAAATGAACATTGGCTTTATACAGGCTTAGCGTTCATTATCTCTCACAGAGGTCTGTTAATGTGAGCTTTACAGTGTTCTTATGGGTGCTAACAGACGCAACAACACACCAGCCTGCAGCTTTCTTTTATCTCTCTCACTGCCTCCATTTTGCTTATACAATTCTTCAATCATACACCCACACACTCCCTAATCACTTCAGCCTCTCTTTGTGTTCTTTCTCTTTCACCCCATTTCCTCTCCACCTTTTCTCACATCTATCAGTGGTCGCTTATCTTAGCACCTCTGTTTTCCCTTCTTACTCTCACTCTCTTTAGTAGGAGACAATTAATGATACACAAAGTCGCAAGCTCGGGTTTTTAAGACATACTTTCAGTCAATCTTTGCCTTTCTTATTCTGTGTTTCTCCTGCTGACCCACTGATTCTCTCTGTTTCTTGTGCATAGTTGTGAATACAAAGTGTGCACTCCTCTTTGTACTGCTTTCTTCCACTCTCTTCAGTTATGACCTAATTCAATAATACAAGAAACAGTCTTTCCATCAATACTCAACAGTACTGTTTGCACATTGATGGTAATGTTTAAAGGTCTTATTTTTATTATAACATGAACCTTAGTATCAATACTCACCAATATAGTCCTTTATTTGTTATCTACTAAAAAACATTTTTACTTAAAACCATTTTTACTTTCTATCAACTTGAAAGAAACCGCACATGTAACTTTGAGTCATGTGAAATCTGTGAGGGAGAACAGTACATACAGAAGTCAGTCATGTTGGATTTAGCAAGTACGAAGGTTATAATAAAAGTAGAGGGAGGATAGTGGGTCATTTTAGGTCAAACACTAAGCAGTGTTTTTTATATATATATATATTGTTGATTTTGTGGCCTTGGCTTAAAAACAGGCTTTCCTCTTCACTGCTGTTTTTATTGGCATGACTATCCAAACCCAGGACAAAGCATGGATTTTCCCATTGCTGGCAGTGGGGTAGTAAATTTAGGAAACAGGCATGGGCAAGGACAAAATTGAAACTTGCCAGTGAGCACTGATATGGTGTTATTTATTCATTTATGTTATTATGCTCACTCTCTTTCTGTCTGTCTGTGTCTCTCTTTCCAGGTACAAGTCGAATGAGGAGTATGTATATGTGAGGGGGAGGGGGAGGGGGAAGTATGTGTGTGGTGAGTGTGGGATTCGCTGCAAAAAGCCCAGCATGTTGAAGAAACACATCCGCACTCACACAGATATCCGCCCCTATGTCTGTAAGCACTGCAACTTTGCCTTCAAAACCAAAGGTGGGTCTTATTTCTGGGATATTATTTTTCACATCACACCATTATAGGTAGCATAGAATGCAGTTATTCACCTTTTTAAATTGTTCTCTGATGTCTACATAGAAGGTGTGTGACTTGGGGTGAAAAATGCCCAGATTTGGTTTGTCATGACCATTTGCAACCCTATGATTTGGCTCTAGAATAAAATGAGTTGTTTTCCCTGTTTTGGTGAGCTTGTGAAAAATTCAAATAAGCTAGGTAGTCATACTATTTACTTAGCTATGCTAGTAACTAGAGCTTGCTGGCAGCTAACTTCTCAATCTCACCAACAACACAAAGTAAATTGAAGTGGATACTTACTATGAAACTTTCAATTTAAGATGTTATAGATCACACAGCATGGTTGCTGTGTACAGGTTTTGGTTGGGATTGTGATGCTAGTACAGGATGAACTACCTCTTAGTCAAATACTAAGCAAAGCTTGCTCAGTATAGTCCAAACTTTAGGAAACTGTGGGGAGCAAATTAACAAACTAATTTGGAATTAAATATGCCCAATATCAAAGATGTGGGAGCAAAGATGTTGCACCTGTACAAGCTATAGTGTTTAAGGTTGAACGGAACATTCAAATACTAAGCTGGCGAATAGGAAGCCAACTTCAGATTTATTTAAAGATGAACAATAACCCTGTCCGTTAACAGTTCGGTTCCTTGGTTAGGGTATGAAACGTGCTGACATCCCCCTCACAGCCTGGACATTTCTGCACATACAGTTCAACATTGCTGTTGCTCCATTGTCATTGTTTTCTCCTGGGCTGGAACATGAGCCTGTATCTGTACATTTTGGGGGCTTCATTGTGGTGTAGAATAAAGACTATTAGGTAACAGCCTAGGATTTTGGAATTTTTATGAACGGTGTGAGACAACGGTGTTTGAAGTTTACAGGATACAGTTTCTATTCTATGGCACCTAAATCACAACCCCTCGTGTAAAATTCTAAAAGATAGAGCACTCTTGGTATTAACAATATGTAGTCTATAGAAAATAAGCTTTTAAAATGCAGCTCTGTTGATTTGCTTCTTGTTAGGGAACCTCACTAAACACATGAAGTCAAAGGCGCATGGTAAGAAATGCCAGGAAACTGGCATGTCGCAATCCATAGATGAGCTGGAAGCTGAGGAAGCAGGTAAGATCCTGAGATGCTTGATTTCACTGACTATAATATCAAAATAATTGACTGTATGAACAGGGGCGCAGCACAACAGGGGACTGACATAACAATGCAAAAACATTGCAGGACAGTTTTTAGTATAAGGAGTGTGAAGTGATCCATTTTTCTCTCTCAGAGGAACAGTCGCCCAATACTTACATGGATGCATTTATGTAACCGTGATTTCAATGTTCAGTTCTCTTGGCCAAAAGATTTGTACATTGGAAATCATGAATGCAAGGTAGACATTTATAAATGTCTACACTGAAAAGTGCTTTTTCAGGCACCCATGCACCATGCACTGTGCTCTCGGGTTTGTGAAGGCCAGCGGAAATGGAATGTTCTGCTTTAAAGAGAAACATTCTGATCTGGCCTCCAATTTCAGATTGTGCTCTGTATATAGAGCTGAGAATGAAAGCTGCCCATTTTTTTTCTCCCTGACAGACCAAAGAGCACCAAGGACACTTCATTCAAGCACACTCCATTCAGCAGGCTTTAAATATAGTTTGTGAATGGAGGCAGCACGACACATTTATAAGAACACGTTTGCTTCAGGATTCAAAGGAGATTCAATGTGTTTATATATATATATATATATATATATATATATATATATATATATATATATATATATATATAATCTGTCAAAGACTTACTTTCTTATCTATTCTTAATGGCGACAAAAAATGGCGGTGCAATTGCCAACGAAAAATCTGGAAAGATGTAGACGTCACAGCAAGCATGGGCGTCATGACGTCAGACGCACAAGTGAAACTTAACAGATAGGCTTTTATTGAAATAAGAATTTTAGGTTACAGGGACAATGTGTAGTTTTTGAGTTGATATAATCCACAAAACTAGATTGTTTTCACCAAAGCAAAAAGCTGAATGATACTTATTCAAAATATTACATTACTTCAACTACTACTCAAATACACTTTTTACAGTGCAATGTTTGTTTGCAACTGCTTTTTTTATTTGTCCTGATCTCATATCACTGATAGCNTATATATATATATATATATATATATAATCAGACTGATTTATATGACAGCATGAACTAAACAAAAAAGTGTATATGTCTTAGGTCTTACATTCATATGTGAACCTTAAGGTAATCAAATTTTTAACTTCATAGTCATGGTAAAGTTAACCTGAAGTCTTTTCTGTTCGGCAGGCAATAGTGAGGAGCAAGTCTGTGAATCAGAGGATCAGGAGGAGCACCAGTTCTCCGATGTTGAAGACTCTGAAGATGAGGATGAAGATGATGACAACGAGGAGGAAGACGATGATGTGTCCTCCCATGATGAACCTCCTTCGTCGTGCTCTACTGACACCCGTCACTCAGACAGTGGTCAGGCTGACCTGCCCACCCCCACCGCTCCAGAGAAAGAGGACCACCCCTCTCCTTGCCATGCATGGAGGAGTGGGCGCGCTGCATCCCCAGGCAGCAAGAGGGCACTCTTCTCCCGTAAGGGCTGGGAGCTTTCTCCCAGAGCTTTCTCCCCTGTCAGTGAGGGGTCACCTCTCAGGAGTTTGTCTCCGAGGCTGGAACTGTCCTCACCCAGCCGGCATCTCTCGCCCTCCCCCGAAAGAGGTCCCTCTCCTATAAGAGCTTCTCCTGTCAGGCCTCTCTCTCCTCTCCGGCCACTTTCTCCTGCCCGCTATAGGAGTTCCAGAGCTAGTTTCTCACCGTCGCCACTCAGAGCCCAGCACAGACCCCATAGCTCCCCTGGACAATTCCGCTGGGACTCCAGCACTCAGGCCAGAGACAGCCAGCAGGTGAGACTCATTAGCACTGCGTTAATAAACAGCTTTGTCCAAATGTCTACAGATACCTGCTCTTCCAGCATTTCTTCTAAAACTAAGAGTTGATAAGGGCCGTTCTAACTCTGCTATGCTAGCAGTCACTACTCAATTCCTCTTCAGTAAAGTTACAATTTTGTTTTGTTGCAATAAATATGCTTGCTTTTTAAACGTTGCATACCTGTGCTCATATTGATGGTGAAAAGAAAAGATGTGTTTTAAAGTGTGATTGTATTACCATGTCTCCCCCTGCAGGAGAGGCCTGGTACTCCTGGTGCTCTGCAGACTCCACAGAGACTGAGCCCTCCGCATCCCAGCCTGTTACCACCTGCCCTACGCCTCCCTCACACTGATCCTTCTCCCCACCTGCCTGTCACGCCACGAACTCTGGATCGCATGTTCAGTCACCTCCCTTTACACTCCCAGGATCAGGCCCGCATGCCATACCATATGATCCCTATTGGAGGAATCCAGATGGTCCAGCTTAGGCCCAGAACTTGTCCCAAACTAGAACGAAGTTCATCCTCCACCTCATCACCCACCTCTCCCAAAGAGGATTCTCCTTTCTTCCTGGGCAGGAGGGACACACCATGGAGCTTACACCCTGAAACAAGCCAGCAAAGCACTCTGGCAGTTAGTGAGACGCAGAGCCTGGAAAGAGGAGCCGGGCCATCAGGGCTGAAAGGTCCTGCTAGCTGCTCTACGTCAGCCAAATCATCTCCACAGTATGGGGAGCAGAGGGACAAAGACAGAAAGCAATATGGCAGCTTACGGCCCTCCAAGACTCGCACCATTGCTCCTCAAACATCTCAAGAAGTGGGCCAAGATAACAGTAAAGGCACAGAGAGGACCCCAGGCTTTGGTGAGAAGGAGGAAGGAGCCTCCCCCCATAGAACTAAACAGCTTTCAGAGCCAGAGTCAACAGCAGAGGGGACTGCAGGAGAGAAGTCTGCCTGCCCAGGTCGGAGCGAGGAAAGCAACCCAGACAGCACTTAATAGCCTTTGTGCTTAATGTCAAAATGCTCTTGATTGCTACTATTATTATTGTTCCTTTTGTTTTGTAATGATATTGTTTTTTTTATATATATATATATATATACAGATTTTCAATACTGTTGGTAACTTGGTAAATGTTTGTTTTTGCAATATTCAAGATTGTAATAAGATGCACTTTTTTTGTTTGGACAAAATAATGTTTCTGTAAATCTATCACTTCTCTCTCACCTGTATCTTTACTGACATTACAATCAATCTTAAGGTATCTATTTGAATATGTATATGTTAAAATACTTGTTAAAATTTAACTATGATTATGAATACATTTATAAATGACCAAGATAAATACTTAAACCAAGAGTAATTCCAATATCTTGTCCCTTGTTCAGTATTACTCAAAATATAGTTACGTGTGCCTTTTCTGTCAGAACTTATTGCTTGAAGAGTAGAGGAAGATGAAAGGCTGTGAATTATTTTATTAATGTATGATTTGTTTTGTCTTTCAGTGGAGTTGGTGTTGGCAAAATTGCGAGGCGTATTTTTGTTTTTTTTCCTCAAGTCAGGGTCAAAGTAATAGCCGTTTGTACTGAAGACAGAGCTGAAGGAGTGGAGAGTTTTGCAAAGAAATTGCACTGAAGTCATATTTTTTATATAGAAAAAAAGGAAATGAATTTATGTCTGTACAGATGAGAAATCTATGGTCCATATTTATTGCCATGTGGAAATATGACAAATGTTTTACGTTTTGTTTACTTTAGTTTTTGAAATCATTTTTATTGCAATTTTTATTATATACACTTTTGTTTAGTACTTTTCTGTTACGTTCTGAAGACTTGAATTAAAGAAACTGGACAGGGTGACGGTGAAGTCAACAGCTGCAGAGTTGGGTGGATCAAAAGCCTTCCGAATTTGTCACAGATACCTATAATTTCTGAACCAATAAAGGTGCACAAGGAATTACTGAACTTGTCTTTTTCTGTCAGATTTTTAAGATTTTATACCTCTTATCTCTCTCCCTCTCTCTCTCTTTCTCTCTCTCTTTCTGTCTTTCTCTTTTTCTCTTTCTCTCTCTCTCTTTATCCTTCTCCCTCTGCCTCTCTCTCTCTCTCACATCTGAGCAGGGTCTTTTGTGTATTTGTGTGGGAGGCATTGACAACCTGTCAGGGCCATTTTATGGCTTCCTGGAGAAAAAGATAGCAGCGTTGATTCAATTATCTGAACTTCCTCTACAGTGAATCCCAGTATGTTCCTCTATTGGAACATACACTGTACATACTTTACATTCCACATACAGTCTTATGCAATAGTGTGAACATTCCCAGTGAAATTTCATGTTGTGTAAATAAGTTAACACATCCTCTACAGACAACCCACTTAATTATGACATTTTTCTGTGCATTTTGGTGCACGCTTTCCATTTCATGCCAATTTCAACAACAACAACAACAACAAAAGTTTTCATTTTTTGACTTAATGTGACAAAATTATAGCCAAAAAAAAAACCACAAAACAATAATGGTGCATTAAAAGTGCAACAGTGTGTTCCTTTTAGAATAAATCATGTCATTTGACCATTGGTGCTTGATGTTGTATGTACTGTAAGGGAGTTATTAAGCTACAGGCAAAGATCTCACAACACAGTAGGAAAACAATCAAGGTCTGACCAGTTTCTAAAATAACCATAATTCAAGTTCTAAATGGCTGAAAAAAAGGTACTTTTCAAAAAAAGTCAAAAGTGTTGGAAAGTATTGTATGTGTAATGAATTTAACACTTTTTAAACAACCATATACATCTGAACTCAAGAATTTAATGCATTTATTTCATTATACAACCCAAATAATACACAGAACAATTGATTTTACTTTATTATAGACCTCTGTAAAAATCATAAAGACAAAAGACAACTTGAGCATATTTTTGCCCCTTTGTCATTTCTTCATGGTTTATTGTAACAGCATAATTCAGCATTTGTATATATAATGGCTTCAATGACGTTGAATCATAAATAAATTAGTCAATCAAAAGAACTAGGAGCGCTTAAAAATTAGAATAAGCTAACTATAAGTGCCAAGTCTGTAATAGCTGTGAAATATTATTTTGCTAAATGTATAGGTCTGAATATTTATTTGTTCGTTTATTGTTTATTTATGTGTTTGTTTAAGTCTATTGTAACTTACTTTATCTTGGTAAAGTCTGTAAAGTAAAATTCATATCTTTTTAAAAAACTGGTATACCTCATTTTGTAGCTTCACAAACTTGGATAATGTGATACTTTTGCAGGACTGTGTATGTACTGACACACATCACGTTAACTCTTTGGTGCGATTAGATTAAGAGACCATATTTTCAGCTTCAGATAAACTTTAAATTTTTTCTTTTTAGTGCAGGGGTTGATGTGATGAGATTAGCTTTGGTGTTTTCTTTAGAGCGAGTGTTTATAAAGTCTCTGGAAAAGGGGAGCTAATCACACACCAATGATCAAGGCAACACAAACTTCCCAAGTGCCAAAATAGGGACTGTAGCTGAGATAGCATATAGTTTACTTCACCATGCAGTGTGGCCTGTACTGCTGATATTAAAAATCCTCTCCATGCTGCAAACTGTGTCTTGCCCTGCTGTTCCTCAACATATGTTGTGAACTGTGCCTGGATTTTTACATTTAAATTTATTGTCGTATGCTTGAGTTTACATATATATATAAAATATAACATGTTCAGTATTTATTGTGTTCAATGCTTCACCTTTCGTGCAGCATCCATTTTCTTTGGGAGGCTTTTCAGAGAAACCTGCAGGGATATTTTTCCATACCTCCAAAGTTCAGTCTTAGAAGTTTCTCATAATCCAAGTAATCACAAACACACACACACAGTGATCTTAAGGTCTGGACTGTGGTCGGTCTATTGGTCAGTATATTGTTCTGAGAACACCAGTAACCTCTTTGTTTGATTTACTTTTTTTAAAAAAAATATATATTTATATTTTTCAGTTACCTAACAGCTACACGTCCTTTCAGACCCACAGCTTTGACTGGAAGGTCAAATAAAGGATGGACAGAAAATATTTTCAGATTTGTTGAGTGAAACTTTTTTTCCTCTCTCTCAAAGATAAGAGCTTTAAATGTGAAAATGTGAAATTGTGAAAATGTGAAGATTTATAAACATGACTAAAATGTTCAACATATTGTGAAGAAATCACAGTTTTGATGGTGTGTCAAAGACATTTATGTATCATGTTGCAGAGATATAGTATATATATTGTCGCTGTCCAATGAAAAACGTGTCTCCATTTTTGTCCATTTTGACTTTTATGCATCATTTGAAAACAGCAGCCGCCGTTTACACTGTGTGAGAATTGCATGATAAATGGGCCAACAGAAATGGCCCAAAAGTGCTTGGAACGACATCTGGTTCCATTGACTTAATTAAAATTGAATAAGGTTTTTGGCCTCTCCTGTAAAGTTGCCATTTTGGAGATACTTGTTTTTCTTTGGACAGCGACGATATATAAGTTGGCACCCTCATGCTCTCTTGTAATACTACTTTGTTCCTCTAGAGGCAATAGAGAGTCACTGTAGCCTTGAGTCTGCCATTAATTCAACATGACAGGATGAAGCATTAGCACTGCTGCCCTGACAGCCTTTTCTATCGTCTTGTGAGTCATGTTAAAGGTCCTGCTCCTGGTTAAGTCATTTAAGGACAGGTAGCCATTGACATAAACAATAAACACAAAGATGGCTGAAACACTTGATAAGCAAATGCCCCCACCCGCTTGACAGTAAATCACATTCAGCAGTAAACAAAAGAAGTAAAAAAAGAGTTAACATTGGTGTTACTTTCAGTCACTGGATACACTTTTGGGGAGTTAAGGGATGAAGTTCGATGCTGCACTTGTGCTGTTTTTCAAAACTGGTCAAAACTGAAGAGGGAGGAGGAGGGACTGTGCATTCTTCTGGTGATATGTTGCCCCCCTACTGTTTGGAGTATGAATTTGACAGGTTGTGTCATCTTACAAATTGTCTCTGCTGCTGACAGTTTTTGGTAGCCTACCAGGTTTTGCAGAGTTGCTAAAAGTCACATTTTCTCTTTATCTTCTAATCAGGCAGTTGTGGGCTGGAGATTAGGGAACCAACCTTGTGACTGGAGATTGAAGTGTCCTTGAGCAAGGCACCTAACTCCCAACTGCTCCCTGGATGCCATGGATAGGGCTGGCCACCGCTCCGGGTAAATGTGCTCACTGCCCCCTAGTGTGTGTGTGTGTGTGTGTGTGGGTGTTTCATTTCACAGACATGGTAGACAAGCTCCTCTGTGTGCAAGCACAAATGGCAAATGGTTCTAAATGAACAGCAGTGTTGTTCTTTACTATGGTTTGTATTTCACACCAGCAGGATTTCTGTTAGACAGGTAACATAAGCCCAAAATTGAGGATTGTCCTACAGGAATGTCCATCAGCTCTTTTCCAGATGGACAGGCTTGACATAAACTTGGGTTATCTAGGGAAACTGAGAAATCGTACTTTGTGAAATACACCTAATGGTATGTGTAAAAACATCAATAACAACATCAGCATGTGCTCTGTTATCTAGATCCTACAGGTTATTCATCTTATGTAGTCCTTAGTCTCAGAAAATGAATGGGCCTCCAGCACGTCATGCTGTGTTGCTGGACGCGTGGCATTTTCAGAAAGAAAGAGGGAAAAAAGCTCCTTTTTGGATGAAGATACACTGAGCTGGCTGCAGTTCTAAAAGGCAGTGGAGATGTTCTGCTTTGAGAAGAGAGGCATGATATTATCTGCCAGAGTATCGGAGCTCTCAGTCTCTGTCTCACACATTATGCAACAGCGCAGGTGGCATAAAGCTTTAAAGTTACGTCCCTGGTTATTACCGTGCTTTCTGCCTGCTTTCCCAGAGAGCATTCTGAAGTGAGAGAAATAAAGGCCCAGTGCACTTTAATCGTGTATGTGCAAAAGTGTAGAGCTGCAGGAAGCTAACGTTACCTCACATCACATTGACGAAGACAGCATCCCAGCATGTCGTATGGTGCAGTCTATTTTTAAAAGGCTGTGCTGCGGCGCAGCGAGGGGGAGGATGGGGGATGATTAGGCTGTTAGGCGGCAAACAGGGAGCTAAACACGGCTGGATGTGCAGAGACAAGCAGGGAGGCTTCGGGAGGTCATAATTAAAGATAAATAAGGCTGTTAGGAGGGTACTGAGACACGCTATAGAGGAGTTAGGATCAAATGCCTACACGGAAGCTCCTTTACCACTGGCATTCAGCATGACTCCTTTATGGTGACTGAAATGAGCTGAGTTGAGCCTAGGGTAGGGACTCAGTGACATGCAAACATGTTTAGGTATATACACGGTTTAATGTGATATCACTGAGCTCCTTTGACCTAATTTCATTCATTCCTACTCAGGCAAGACTTACAGGAAATGTTGACATAGAATTATACAGTCAGCTGAGGTGTGCACATGAGTAACCTGCTTTTATGTGGTAGTAAAAATTTAATAGCAGTTTTAGCATTTTGTTTAATGCAAGACTGATGTCATTATTCAAGGCAGTTTGAACTTAGCCTTAACAGGTATTTTGCTTTATGTCACCAGGCAAAAGTTGGACACACCTAATTGAATATGTCTCCAGCGGTGGAAAGCAACACTAATGTTAACTCTTGTTTTGCCTCTGTTTATATGAATTTCGTTTTTTTGACAGGACTGGGCTTTGGCAGTCACTGGGCAAGAGCTTCAGCCATTGTTGTGTTTACTCTTCCTCACTGGGAGCAGAACCTTTGAGATCTAACAGGGAGCAGAACCTTTAACATGATTGACAAGAGGAGTATGCAAACTTCATGTTTCTCCACCATGCCACACAGACATCTTTGACATGCCATCAAAACTTTTTTTGGAATCAAAAAATTTCTTTGAGATGTTTTAAACCTATAATGTTATAGTTTGAAAAAATGAAATTGAAAACTGAAAAATGAAATCAGAAAAAAACCTCTAATATTATTAAATCCAAATAATATTTTTAGTAATTGCATGTAAGTTTGTTTAACCATTCCTAAACCTCTCCCTGAGGATGCCCAGTGTTATTTGTAGTTATCATCTAACACCTGGTTTGCATAAACAGTCCTGCATTAAATTAATTCAGGAATGCTGGTACAGGAATTTGACTAATCTGGCTGATCCATGCGAACTAATCCCTGACAGTGTTGAATAGATGTCTGGAACCAAGCCTATGTTCTTCTAACTAGCTCAAAAAAATTCAGTTCAGTTTTGAGAACTCAATTTCATGTACTATTATTTTACTGAAAAGTCCCTAACAAGTGTTTTTCTGCAGCAAGCTCTCAGCTACTTTTTGCTGCTGAAAACTTTGTTTTGTTCTGACAGTGGAGTTACGTGTATCTTCTCCAGTAATGTTGGAAAAGTATTTCAGAGGGCTCCTGATGAAGTAGCTTGAGAGAATGACAAGAGTGTGCAAAGCTGCATCGTGACATTTCAAAACTATTTTGATGATACTTTTTAGGTCACTGCATAATTCCATATGTGTGGTTTTGTAGTTTTTATGTCTTCAGTTTTAAATGTGGAAAATAGTACTTTTGAGTGGTAGTGTATAAATGACCTTTTGCTATTCTATAATGCCTCAGTCCAGTATGTTCCGTTTCAAGACTCGGTGTTCTCATATACCATTTTAAAAATCTGTCTTAATGTACTAGTTATTTTTATACTGTAACTGTATGCTAGAAGTTCCACTCGTTTTACTTTTTGAGGGGTTTAAAGTGCATCACTTTTTGTTTAAAAATCTGAAGTAATAGAATTCTAATTATTATTAATAAACAGTACTGTGCATTTAACAATATTTAAAGGGCTGTACTGCAAATAGTCTGTAACTGGAAGACTGGAAGACAAAACAATACAGTTAAGACTCTTAGATCTTGGTCTCTCATGTGGTTTTGGTGAAGGGGGCCTATGAGGATGGAACACTGGAACATGAGATGATTTTGGAGGGATGAGCACATTTCCTGTGATTGAGGAATGTGCAGGAATTTGTACTTGAGTTCTGAACTGACTTCCTTCACACTGTCCTCTACTACAGACAGAATCCACCATGGTTGAAACAAAGTGTCCTGCTTGATGTCTTGCCCTTACACCTCCTTCACTTTAAATTAATAGTTCAGCATAAAAATGTAATCAGTTTACAACAGGAGATGTCAGTTTAACACTGCTAACAATCACTGGACTTAGACAGTCACCAGTACCATCTCCATAAATACATGCCAAAATTTAAAACAATTTTCTTGAAAAATCTTGCGAAAACCCTGCAAACAAGTTAGTTCGACATACTGACCTGGTTAGACCTTTTTTTTTAAACATTTAAGCATTTAAACTGGAACTACATTATTAGTTGCGTAATGTTCCACTTTGTAATGCTATTAAATTGGACCAAAAAGCATGTGTTGTACGTCAAAACATTACTATGCAGGCATCACGTTTGTTAGCATAAAGGAACTGTCAGACAGTTTTCTCAACTCAAGACTGCAAAGAATTTAGATATATCTGACATACATAAAGATGTACATGTGTAAAGCTCCAGAGAATACAGAGAAATCTCAGTCTGTGTAGGGCACAGACACCACTGTTGTATGTACATGATCTTCAAGACTTCGTGTCAACTGGGGAGTACTGTAGCCCACAGTATCAAGAAATACTATCTGAAACTCCGTAATGCAAGGAGAAAGCCATATATCAATTCTATGCAGAAACGCCTCTGGTCTAAAAGCTAGTGTAAGTGTGCTGCGGTCAGATCAGTCTACGAGTCTGACATTAAAATATTGACATTGAATTTGATGTTTTCCTGAACTATACATTTAAGTTGTTAAATTCTCACATTAAATATATTAAAGCTTAAAGGGTCTGTAAATATTAGCTCAGAAATATGCACTGCTTTTAAAAGGATTCATAACAAGTTCTAGCACTGAGTGAATGAGTGGTCACCTTCCTCTTGGAACTCTACTTTCCTGCAAGTTCCTGCCAAACTCTGAAGTGGTCAGAAAAACATCTCATCTAACTGGTAAAGGCTCTCTGGAAAAACACTGATTGGGAACAGGTGTGGCTGATCAAAGCTGGAATTAAACTTTACTGGAACACAGATCAACAGGAGATTAATATTGTAACTCACTCTTTCTTTTCCCCTCTCTCTCTCTCTCTCTCTCTCTCTCTCTCTCTCTCTCTCTCTGTCTCTCCCTTTCTTTCACTCTCTCCTCCTAAATAATTTGTTGCATGTGAAACTACAACAATAGGGCATTGATGTCACAGCATGGTACTGCATTTAAAAAGTAAGGTGAAGGTAAAAGTGGCAGTGATTCACAAGGTAAATGTTATTGATTCAAATCCCACTTTGTACTCCTGACGTCAGAAAGTGAAGAGTTGTTTTAAAGTGACTCTGCTTTGATTGGACTTTGATTGGACTTGGTTTGTGCAAGGCATTAACAATGAACTAAAATGTCCCTGCTTTCTGTTTGAGGGTTGAAATAAGTCTGAGGCCTCTTCATTGTTCATGTATGGAGACAATTAGGACCCAGGCATGATTGCTGCTAGACCTGTTGAATCTAAACATCACTGAAACAGAACATGTGACATTCTTCATATGACACCACATTCTAAAGAGATTCAAATACAGATGTGAAACCGAGCCATTAAAACCTACTGTCTGGAAAGGGTTACAAAGCAGTTGGTAAGGCTCTGGGACTCCAGTGAACCACAGTGAGAGCCATTATCCACAAATGGAGAAAACTTGGAACAGTGGTGAACGTTCTCATGAGTTGCCGGCCTAACAAAATTTAACCAAAAGAGTATTGATGACTATTCAGGAGGTCTCAAAAGAACCCGTACAATCATTTAAAGAACTGTAGGCGTTACCTGCCTCACCTAAGGTCAATGAGCATGATTCCACAGTAAGAAAGACACAGGGCAAAATTGCATCCATGGGAGAGATGCAAGGCATGAACCACTGCTGACCAAAAAGAACATAAAGGTTTGTCTCGCATTTGCCATAAACATCTAGATGACCCGCAAGACTTTTAAGATATTCTGTTGACCGGTGAGTCGAAGGCTACACTTTTTGGAAAACATAAGCACCGTTATATCTGGAGTAAAGTAAACACCACATTTCACCATAAGAACATCATACAAGCAGTCAAACATGGTGCTGGTAGTATGATGGTCTGGGACTGGTTTACTCCTGCAGTACCTGGAAGACTTGTCATAATTGTTGGAACCATGAAATCTTTTCTATCAGAAAATCCTGAAGGAGAATGCCCATCAGTTCATGGCCAAGCTTAAGTGCTGTTGAGTTGCACAGCAGGACAATGATCCAAAGCGCACAAACAAGTCAACATCTAAATTGTTAAAGAATAAAGCAATGTAAAAAACTAATCGCATTACAAACATTTGATTACAGTTATTATTGCCAAAGATGGCACAACCAGTTAGATTTAGGGGACAAATACTTTTTCACATAGGTGACATATGTTTAGCATATATCTGAATGGAATGATCATTTAAAATCAGCCCTTTTGTGCTGTGTTGTCTTTAGTTTGATGATTTAAAACATTTAATTGTGACAAATTAGCATAAATAGAAGGAATCAGATGAGGAGCACTGCACATGTCAATTTCAGACACTAACCCTTGGTATAATATAAGCCAACTATCTATTAGAGGGACTAAGAATCAAAGCTAGAGCTAGCTAACATAGCTAGCTAACACATCAGAAAAACAAAGCTGGTTAGCTACCATAGAAAGACCAGTTAAACAAAGCTAGCTATCTCCCATAAAGAGACCAGCAATTCAACATAACATTTCGACCAGCAATAAAAGCTAACTGCCGATATGTAGATATGTAATTACCTATTAACATCACTGTTAAATCAGAGTCTCTGACATGCATCATTGGTACAAAATAATTACTGTTATTCACTTCATCTGTGAGTGTTTTTAAAGCCTTGGTGGTTTGTTGTAATCATTTATAGTGATTTGTGATCACTGATCATTATTTTAGGTTCTAGCATGTAATGGTCACTATGGGATGTAACAGTTATCAATGTATTATCTTTGTACTGGTTACTTAATAATAGGCTGAATTGTGTATGTATACCAACATAAGGCTGTGTGTGTTAGCAAGGAGGAGATTGAATCTGGTGATTCTGATTCCCTGAAAAATTTCTGTCAGACTGGACACTTCAAAATTACTATATATACTTATACTCCATACTTTTCCATTTTTACTAGGTAACAAATACATTTATACATTTGGGCTTTTAAAAACACATATTTCTTAATACCAACATAGCAAGACACTTTCACTATGTTTATTGTATGTATAGTTGCATGAAAAAGTTCTCCTACCTGAACTTTTAAACTAAAATGTTTATTCACTTTAAAATAATTTTCAGACTAATTTTCAAATAATAATAATGATAATAATAATAATAATAATAAAGCTTGTTAGCACGAAGATATGCACTGATTTACATTACTAGATCTAAAATGAACAAATGCTTGAAACAATCGAGGGCACTGATGATAAAAAATCAGAAAACATTAAACTATGTGACATATTACATAGATTAATTTGTAATATTGCACATATTATATCTATTTTATATGCTAGCCTAGAGTCGTAGACAAACATTTTTTTTTTTTTTTTGGGGGGCTGTTATCCTGGTGATAAGAAAGCATTTTGATAAGAAAGCATTAAGCATTTTTCAAATGCTTATTTCCAGTGTTCAGTATACTATATATATGGGACATACATACAAAAACATTTCTGAACTAGACAGAAACAGATTTACAATCCGTATGTGATTTGGTCTTGGAGGCTGTGAGTGTCTCATCAAAGTCACCAGTATCTCCCCAGCTGCCATGTGAATTTCTGTTAATGGCAAGATTAAAAAAAGAAAACATTGGACATTTGGAATGAGGAGGATAATCCAAAACATATTAGACAAAAAGACCCAATATACAGGAGAGATAAAGGAGGAATGACTGTTAAGTTGTTGATGTTGATGTAAGATGTTACTGAGTGTGGCAGATCTGATCACAATGTGTGACATTTATTTATGTATTTATTATTTATTTATTTATGATATGTTTTGTTATTCTAAATAGAATGTTTACCCTAGTGCTAGTGGGCTTGAGCAAATGTACATGTATAATATCCAAATAAAAGCTACAGTATATTCAATCAAATTTTAATACATTTATGTTCAGGAAAGTGCCTTATTCTAAACATATTACACATGAATTACTTTCTTATGTATTGTAACAGAATCTGTTATTGAATGCATTTGGAGCTGTGTATTCAGAATTCAACTCTACTTTTACAAAGTTTAAAAGTGCATCTAATCCTAGAGTTTGTAGGTGGAATCTGCGTTATTCTATCTGTGCTGTTGAACTTTTGTTACATGTCAAAATCACATGCCTTCAGTACATAATAAAGGCATGTTCAATCACTATTTCCAGTTTTGGTCACCTATTCATAGGCTATTTCCATATTAATAGGCCATATTGCCTATATTTCCCTATCTGACTGGCTTCCGTTCTCTTGTCAACTCTGAGTGACTTGCCTGCAACTCTCGTCCCTCTTTACAATACCAGTGATAAAATCACGCTAATCACAGTCTGTGGGGAGATTAATGCCTTGCTGCATTTGCATCTAAATACTGGCCTTTGACACCCACACTGACTGCTGTGAAGCTACAGTGCATGACTGCTGGAAAAGTGCAGTCAATGGACTCTGTGTGCTCAGCCCACGTCAGGTGGCCATATTTGCAAACTCTCCCTGACACCTGCAGAGTGTGTGTTTTATCTATGTATGTGTCACAGTCCAACCATCACGGAAATCCATCACTAACTGAGCCTTGGATCCCATTTTTGCGAGACTTCTTTGACAGAGCATATGGTTTTATAGTCGAGTATTTACACCATTACTGAATTCCAGCTTATCATATCTGCTGCCATAAACCTTGGAATGTGGATATTATTAGTGACATTTGTTGTTATAGTCATGCTGCTGATGCCCTTTGAAATGTTTAGGGTCACACCCAAAGATCCATTACTTTGGTACTGGTAACGCTGCTGCTCTCTGTGTGGTAGACTTGGGGTTGATTTTCTGCCTCTGTAACGTGACTTCAATTCTTAAAAGTCTCTCTGTGTAATAGCATCTGCCAAAATGCATAGGTTCTGTTGTTTATTGTGTTTTTTTCTCCCCAAGCAAATGATGCCACCAGCAACAGAGTGATATAATCCAAACCTAGGCTTAATGTGGTGTTAAAAACAATACATGCAATACACTTTATGACCAAAAGTATGTGTACAGAAGTCCTATAGGAGCTAATGGGAGATACTATTCCAATACCATGGGCATATAACACTAAAACGACTGGCCAAATTTTCTCCAGTCAAAATTTTCTGGTGTGAGGTGATAGTTAACGTAAAGTACAGCTTATAGTAACATACAACTTGAAGCAGTAAATTTAAATCAGTATTCCTTTTATCAGTTTCTGCGTTCTGATTGGCTATGGGAAGTACACTGAATATGTAATGGCGAGTTTGGAATCCACACAGCACTGTGTTCGGCCCTTAGGGGTACAGACAGAGGCCATGACTACATCTTCTCAGCTGTAAATACACCATCCAAAAAATGTTTCTGTCCAGGTAAATTTCATTCTTCAGGCACATTAAATGTAGTTGTTTACCTGTGTGGTTGGTATAATGTAGAAGGCCACACCTCTGCCCTCCATGCTGTAGACTGGGGTTTAATTCCCCACCTGGGCAACTAGCCTACACTATACCAATAAGAGTCCATGAGCAAGACACTACCTTCTCCTACCTGAGTAAGTGTAAAGTGTAAGTCGCTCTGGATAAGAGCGTCTTCCAAATCCCATGAAGGAAATAGAATATAAACTCCAACAAGTGCATAAGACTCGATTGCATATTTAATGGCACACAACATTTACTTTGTTTATGAATAAGTTGGTAAGTGTTGCCACTTAAGGGCAAAAAATCAGCCCAAGCCCAAAGTATAATGGTTTTTACTGTTTGTTTTGACCTGATCATATTTAGGTCTAGATTTAAAGCCTGTAGAGAATGTTTAGTTTCACATAAAACACAAGCATGCTTGGTTTCCAACAGCTTGAAGCCCTCAGTGCTGAGTGGAGCAATCTACAAAACTATTAGAGAAATTAAAAGGAAAACTTTTCCTACCCAGTCACTTTATCTGTGAGTTTAATTTGTTGTTAAGACCATTAAAGCTCAATGTTTTGCCATTTTGAGCTAGGGAGTGTAAACTGTAGAAAACAAACCTGTAGAAAAATGTCCGGCATCAAGAGTGACAGATAAAACATGTTAAATAACATAATTTTCTCAATGATGGTAAAATAAAGTAATTTAATCTCTTAGAAATACTGTCTTTACTAATTCATCAACCAGTTATACTGACAGAGAGTATTTTACTATAATAATATCAGTAGCAGCCATTAAAATAAAGGCATAATCTTTAAATATGATCATATTAAAGATGATCATTTGTTTTTGTGAGTTTACATTTTATTTCTGAAATGTAACAATAATACACGCACTAAAAAAGATATTCACCATTTATTTTTTTAGCTGTGTGTTCTCTAAGACCGCTGAAGGTACCATCCCCACAGCTTTTGTACCCTTTGTACTCTATTTCTGTGTGTGTGTATGTGTGTGTGTAAACCGACATTCATTTTTTTCCAGTTCTCATCCAGCTTTACAAACTAAATCTTAAGTATTTGGTTGGAAAACAGTTCAGTTTCAATACAACTGTCTCTTCATTGTTGCTCATGGTAAACAATAGAATGGCACAACACCACATAAAAGAACCAAAAGTGGTTAATCTGCTGGTTAGCACCTTCATTTATAATAGTAAGAACAAATATCAACAGAAGTCCTACTAGCAGCAAACTGCCCAATGAGAAAAGTAGAACTTAATGCAGTTTTAATTTAATTTCACATCTTCATAAGAAATCTAATAGTTTATGCAGCCTTTCTAAAAGGCCACCCACAATAACCAAATCACCTCTGAATTGCTTTTTTGCCACTGTACCATCCGAGGAACAACTGTTATCTCTCACTATAGTTTCAAAATCAGATTCTGGCTAGAGGGCACAGGAAGGTAATGCTTTCCACATCCCACACCTACATCACAATGTAGATGCACTCAAATCTCCAGAACATTCCCGATGACTGTCATGCCTTCCATGGGACTGGCTTTCCCTATCACAATCCATGCAAAACAGCAAATCCGCAGATATCCATTTCTTTTCCTGCTGACCTGCCACTCTTCTCTGTTGTCCACCTACACCCTTCTCCAGGCTCCTATGCTGTTGTACCTAGACTACGCAGACTCACAAAGCCTTAGTGGTTGTCTCCAGCGGACAAAAGACATTACTAGCCAATATGCTGCATGTTTTCATCCCTCTCTTTCCTACTCACCCATGGGCCGGTGACCCCCACGTGCAGGGGGGCAGTAGAGATTCCTGGAATGTGAGAGGCAAGCGAGAGAAACTGGAGTTGTGTAACAAGGACCCGCGCAGGCTGACCTAGAAGGATGGGTGGAGCCAGCTGTGTGATATCCAGGGAATATAAATGTGGCCAAACAGGGCTGCTCAACACTAACAAGCACCTGAGGTTGAATGTGGGCTGTTGAGATTGCTTTGGCTACCTTGAAGCTTCTTGACTTTGCAGGGAAATCTGATTGGAACACAAAGCAATGGCTCTGTACACCATCCTCCTCTTCTCCATTAGTTGGTCTGCAGCACTCCATGAAGGTAAGAAGCTGTTATGCTCTGATTGGGAGAATTGACAGTTCAATCAGGTAAGGTTTGAGATTGTAACGTTGTTGTAACGTAGATGAACTTTGTGAAGGATAGCAACATGAAGTTGTTTAGGTGTCTTTCTAGAAAATCCCAGTTTGTCCAACACAAAACGAAAGGAGAGCTTCCATTGACAAGTCTTTCATACCATAGTCAGTGGTCATAGCTGTAAAGGAAATGTGTTTTAAAGCACATTTAGATGTTATCTTGTTTTTGATACTGCAGATTGAACATTATAACTATCGTAAATGTTTTATAGATTAATATGTCCCCAATTGTCCTCTATCACATTCTTTTGGCATGCTTGTAGGTGTGCTCAAATATAGGAAGTTGAATGAACTTTATTTTCATGTAACTGCTGATAGACCATGTGTGCCACAGTGATATTTACAACTGTACTTCATATCTGTCAACAACAAAAGAAAAGAGAGAGAGGTTGAAAGAGAGACAAATTGGTAAATTCCAAACCTAGTCAAGTCAATCATGGCCAATTTCCCACACACAGATTAAGCAGAATCTTTAGCTAAATCACACTGTCAGTGCTGGCACTCCTTTGAAAAGTCACTAATCTGTCTGTGTTCAGAAAAGTAGCTTTCAAGCATAATCACTCCTGGGCCTAAATCCATGTTATGTAAGATAACATAGTTTGCACAGTCTGGATGGAATAGAGTAATAATAATAAATCATAGCTGAGATATTCAGTGGACCACATACGTTTTTTCTTCATTCTGAGCTGGAGCCAGGGACACTGCTGAAATGATTTGGCTTGTGGTAGCGTGTTTGACCGAGCAGTGTGTCCTCCTTCTGTTTTCCAGGGTTAGGCTTGCCTCTGATTGGTCAGTCAGACGCAAGTGACTCGGAGCCTTCGCACAGAGTGCGGACCAAGAGATGCTCCTGCAACAACCAGCTGGACTCCGAGTGTCATTACTTCTGCCATCTGGACATTGTCTGGGTGACCACACCAAGGTGTGCACAAACATACACAAATGAGAGGCATACACACATCCAGTTCCAGCTCAGTCCCCTTCAACAATAACCAAAAAATAATAATAATAAATTGCAAACCTGAAAAGGCACCCAGCTCTTTATAGCTCAAAAGATCAAAGGTGGCAAAGATCGGCTTGTGTGATATTGTAAGTTGGAACTGCTGATATCACCTCATTTTTCTAACTTTATGGTTCAGAGTGACATATAACTTCTAGAGGTATGTGTTCCTCTAAAAGGCTGAAAACATTTGATGTGGTTTGTAACATAACAGTCACTTTACAGTCCAGGTAGTCTACATTTGGAAATGAAGCTGGAGAAAATAATCTGTAATTTTGTGATGTCACAAAACCCAATTATGCATATCTACTGATTTATCCTACAGCAGCTTGGCTTGCCCAATGCTGAAGCTGTGAAAAGTGTTGGATGGTTGGACAATACAGAGTAGCCAATTAGAAGAAATGTCATTTACATATATCACACAGTAACAAACGTGTGTGAAACCTGTATAGCCTGTTTTGTATAAATGAACTTATACTGAACTTACTGTATATAAAACCACACAAACATCTTAAGTGTACAGCTGGGGGGAAAACTAAATAAAATATATAGGATTATATCAGCTTCTGGTAAGATGCAGGATTGTTTTATGCTAACTACCATATATGTTAGTCATGATCAGTAAACTTAGTCATGTCTCTTCTACCTGTATAATGAATTAATGAAGTCATTTATCAAGTAATGAAAGTCACTGTTATCAATGTATAGCAAAACTGAATGTCAAAAAGTTGCATTATGTTGCATTCTGTTAAACTCTTAAAATAGATGAATTTTGGCCTTTTCCTGTCTAAACATGGGTCATCGTTTAGGCCATATTTTAGTGGTTCAAAGTTACCTACATCCAAACATAGATGATGACAGTTGATGTACACTACACTTCTATGTACACACAGTGTTGAGACATGGCTGTTGTTTTTGATGAAGCTGAATACCCAGTATCAGGTGGTGTCAGTGAAATGGGGTGTGTGCCTTTGTGTCGCACAAGTTAATAAGATAATTTCCTGCTTTGATTGTTGCCACTTATCTCCTGTCATGCTGCCAATGTCTCATATCTGTTTTGCTGGAACTTGGCTGTAGTTCTACTGATAGATAAATAGACATTAACCCGTTCTTTGGGTTTTCCCTGTATAGTAAGACTACTGTATATGGACTGGGCAGTCCAATAGCTCGACGGCGCAGATCTACAGACCGTTGCCTGTGTGCCAACCCTGCTGACCGAACCTGCAACAGCTTTTGCGTCCACAGGTGAGAGGCACATACACATGAACGAATGATGTGTTGAGAACTGAGGTGTTGTCCGTCTAGCAGCAGGGGCCCGCTGTGACTGGCTACAGTTGAGATTAAGGAGATGAGAGGGAATTTGTGAGGAATTAGTCAGAGACAATTCAGACAATTCAAGATCAGAGAGATGCAGCTCAATGGAGAAAATGGTTTGCCACAGCTGGAAGACAAGCACTTTCAAGCCACTGCACAGGGTGTAATTATATAATCCCATATAATGCAGTGTTGTAGGCTACTTTTAAATACCTATTCCCATAACTTCAGCCCTGTGTAGCTGGACCTTTAGTTAACACTGAACATGCTTTTATTTTAAGTGCATTTTCTTCTGGTGCATTCTGTTGCCATTTCTGCATTCGTTTGATCAACACAATAAAGCTTTATGCAAACTCAGTTTAGTTATGCCACCTCTTCCCATTAAAACAAATAGAATCAGATTTATTTTATTATGGCTTCTTATTGGCTTATTGGCTATCTGGGCTCATGTTCATTTCAGCTCCAAGAATGCTGCTGCCATGCTGATGACTGAATCCGAACCAGTGCAGGGAAATTCGAACCTCCAGCCTGCCTTAGGAAACCCTGACAATGTTGAACCAGTGGTGATCGTTGAAGGACCTGAAGATCGTGCAGATGTTCTGACATTCATCAGGTAGGCCCACAGTCTCATTTACTGCCAATTTAGCTGTATCTTCAATCACCATCATAAATTAGTTTCATTAACATCTTATTTCTCGCTGTCCACAGAAGCCTGATGAAAGCTAAGTTCAGAGCCATGAAGAGAAATGCTCATCGCAGTGAAAGGGGTTCCAAGACCCATAAACCAGGCTATAGCTAAACCCAGCCTGGAGACAGCAACGAGAAGAGCGAGCACCTGAACAAAAGATGACCCTCGTGGACCGAAGGGCAGCAGAACAAATGTGTGTTGGAGATGGCACATACAGAGGGAATGAAAAGGCCTGAAAAGGCCATGAAAAGTTCATGATGGTGACCAAGCCTGTAAGGCATGGCTGTCTGTTGTCATTAGGCAGTATGGAGACTGGAAGGTCTTGTAAAGCAAGCATCATTGTAATGCTAGCACTTGTTCGATTGGATCGCCACCATAAGAAATGCTGACAAGAATTCCAAAGCCATGGCAGCAGGAAAGGAGAAGAAAAGAGTTTTTAGCTGAAGGATGTTAGCTAAAGTTTAGCTGTGGTTGTGTTTGCAGAGCAGAGTGTAATTTGTCATCATAACACTGCATAACACTGTCAATCTGCATTTTACATAACTCAGAAAACTCATATGAAGTTTCTAAGTTGTGAAGGAGACAATGTGGTGGAACAGTCACTGTTGAAGGTAGTCCAATGAGGATCTAAAGGCAAAGCTCTTAGGACTACGTTTTGTTTTATCTTTGTAGAACATACCATTTATCTTAAACTTTAAATATTACATAAACTCTCACTGACTGTGGTGAGAGTTGTTTTCAACCTATACTGTAGATTAGCTGTTTGCTATCTGTAATCTGAACATTTTACAATAGAGTTTGGCTTGCCAAAAACACTTTCCTAGTTAAAGAATAGTAGGGGGAACATAATTGACTTTTAATTACTCATCAGGTATGTGTCTGTGAAAGAGTTTTCAGGTGGCTTGTAGTTTAGAGCTTGCAGAAGAGGACAACTGAAACTTAGTTTGAGAGGACTCATGAGGTTGTGGGTTTAAGAGAGCTGGATAGTTAAAGAGAAGCTATGCCTGGAAAGTTGAGCAATTGTCTTGGAAGAGCTTTGCATAGTGTCAGCATGTTTACATAGTGGGAGTTATTAGGTTGCTTCAGCTGAGCTACAGTAGAAGTATATACTCTTTATAAGAACCTTGTCAAACTATTACTCTTTGAAAGCTACATATTTATATTAGTAGTAACATTAATAAATGAATTACAGTTTGACCAATATACAGTTTGTGATTTTGCATGAGTTTTAAAATAAACAACTATAGTGTGTGATCAAATTATGCAGTCCTGTTTCATTTGTACTCATAAATGAACATTTAGTACTTTATGGGCCAGTTTTCCTGACCCAGATTATGCTCAAGTCTAGATTTAATAGGCTTTTTTTCAAAGTGAAACTATACTGGCATTGCAATTTAATCCAAGACTAGACCTGAAGGTGCCATTTACATTGGCATAATTGAATGCAGAGACTTCAGTAGAAACAGCTGACGTACCATGAACCTTAAACATTGGTGTGACCTCTGTCAAAAAAATTTAATCCCACATTTGCATGAGAGGGTGATTCCAAAGTCCTAGACTGTTATGTAACTGACTTGATTCAGACTTGAAAATTCACATAGGACAGCACTGCTACACAGATGACTATGACACACTATGTGGAAAAATCTACCATTCCAGGCTGTGAAGGGGATGTCGGCACTTTTTAATCCCCTTT
The DNA here is from genome assembly GCA_034552555.1 of Semaprochilodus insignis. Lineage (NCBI taxonomy): Eukaryota > Metazoa > Chordata > Actinopteri > Characiformes > Prochilodontidae > Semaprochilodus > Semaprochilodus insignis. The sequence goes on along the minus strand of CM067479.1, from coordinate 29,070,631 downwards.
CCAAGGAGTCAAAAGATCAGTGGGCATGGCTAAAGTTGGCTTCCTGTTTGTCAGCTTCTTAGCAAGTTCTGTTCTACTTTAAATACTACTGCTTGTACAGGGGCCAGAATATATATGTAGTACCTTTTAAGGTGGAACAGAAAATTTGCAAAACCAGTTGGCAAACATTCATTTAAAGCTGTTGCATTTCACTTCGGCCACTTTCTCAAACCTTAAAAAATATTGAGCAGGCTTCATTCATAGTTTGACAATGAAGAGACTGAAGTGAGGGTCAATTTCTCCTGTATTAGCATTGCACCTTGACAGTAATCTGTAAGCAGCAGCCATGCTGTGATTGTTTCCACTGTTTGATAGTTGAAGCAGATTGAAATCTTAAACTGAAAGTTTTATAGCGAATAACAACTTTTGACTTACTTTGTTTTGACTTACAGCTTTAAAGCAAGTAGCTAGTTTGGATAACATTAGCCATGAGCAAGCCTTGAGTACCTAACATTAGCACAGCTAACTAAATAGTATGAGGACCTACATGATTTAACTAGTGGTTCATTTATTTTCCTGTCTGTGTCTGTTTTGACACATTGCTTCTGTGTGATCATCATGTCTTCTCGGTTCATCCAGCGTTCTTTCAGAAATCAGGGGCATAAATAAAACAGTTGTACTACCTTTGCTGCAGTAACAACCTCTACTCTTCTTAAACGTTTTACACTAGATGGCGGAACATTGCTGTAAGGATTTGATTGCGTTTAGCCACATGAGCATTGGTGAGGTCAGATATGTTATGTGATTAGTTCTTGACCACAAACACCACTTTAACTCATCCAAAGGTATTGAACGGAACTCTGTCATTCCAGGGAGCACTGTGCTGCAGCCCTATTGCTCCACAGTTCTACATACAGCTCCCAGTGAGATTTATACCCCTTTAGCCACTACTTGGCATTGGGCATGGTGACCTTAGGCTCATATGTAGCTGCTCCAGAGGATCCCATTCAATTGGAAATGTTTTTCTCTCACTAATCGGAAGAGGTCACACTTCAAAATATAGTGTAAATGGGTTTGTGTTAATTGTTTGTTAAAACAGGAGCAAATGCTTTCTATTTAGAGCTCTGGGTAAATGTGGTAAGGTATTATCTCCGATAATTATACGCATGCATAATATCAACAAAAATCTTTGAATGTTGCTTTACATTCTTTCATGTATTTATTTATTTGGTAGTGCATGATTCTAATGAGCAGCTGCCAAACTTCAGCAGTGACCTAGTGACTGAGTGCATCTGTTTGTTTTGCATCTGTGTGTATTTCACTTGCGATTTCACATGTTTCACAGCTCTGGAGAACAGGAGCATTCCACAGTCAGAGTAACAGGAAGAATGCCTGCATGCCTATTAGGAATAGGTAATAATAAAGTGAGCAGGTGAATAAAGCAGGAAGCTGTGCAAAGGCGCCTGGGAAAAGAAGCAGGAAACAATGGATATGTGAGAATAACAACATGCCTGATGCTTTCCCCTGCCCTTTTGCACTCTTCACCTGCCTGTGTGCCAAGTGGATCTATAGGGACTTGACCATGCACATACAGTCAGTGTCTCGGATGCAGGTATTTACTTCTTATATTCTCACGAACTCTAAGAACAGAAGAGATAAATTAATAATCAGAAGTTGAGTAGACATGCAGTACTGTACCACCTTTCATTTATTTTATTACCAGGGAAAGCAGATATAAAGTACAAGTTATTTATTTTCTGCATCAGAATAAAAAGCATAAATCATTTAAAATTTCCACACACACTACAACTAAACACGATATCAGATTTTCAGGATTCACACTTTGTGTTCACGGTTTGCCTTTTTACACTAATCACAAAAAAATAGTTGTGCCCAGAAGGAAGTGTTGGATTGCAATGCTATTGGGAAGGAAGATGAAGGTTAACAGGAACAATAAATGATGATAAATTTAGACTGATATGGACAATATTTATTGAGCCACACATACAGAAGTAATGTCTCTCAGTAGGTCGTCAGACCGCATTGTTTGCAAACACAACATACCAGACATCTCAGCATGGAGTTGTAGGGGTTCCTAACAATGTCTTGTGATAATCCATCCCATGTAGCTTGAATATTTTGTGGTACGGGTGGAGGTGGCGTGACACCAGGCCTTCTGGACGTGTGATGCCTGACAACAAACCGTTCATCTTGGCACTGACCACGGTGCCTCCACACACGGATTCATTGGTCGTCTCCACCAAGACAAAAGCGGGACTCGTCGCTGAAGATGACCCCCTGCCATTCTGTATCACTCCATGACAGTCTGGCATGACACCATTTAATGTTTGGCAACATTGACGTGGTGTTAATGACAATCGTTGTAACGGTCTGCGTACATGTAGTCCTCCATCGTGCAGCCCTCTGTTAATGGTGCTGGCACTAACAGGATGATTCATGGAGTGCATCACTGCTTGTTGAATGTCTGCAATTGTTTCTGTTGGGTCAGACTGGTTGTAACTGTTGCAACTACATTGTTTACATAATGTATATAATTTGTTTAATTAATAAGAGTTTAAGTTTCATTTTCATTTTGTACTAGCAACAGTACTATTATTTTGACATCTCTGCTCTGTCACGTGAAAGCTATTTGGACAATTTTGCTTTACCTGCAAGCTAGCAGCATGCGTGACTTCTCTTGTGCCTCGGTAAAGTTTATACACTGGTCACAGTGGCTTGCCGTTCGTATGAATGAATGCTTTTCACAGTTACAGGATGAATAGAAAGACCATTGGACTTTTTCAGATCACAACCAAGAGTGGAGCTTAATTGCCTCTCTCAAAGATTAAAGATTTAAGTATCGTTTATCTGATGGGGACAGTTTTGGTGGTCTACCAAAGGAGGCTTGTTTCTTTCTATCTTCTTATCAATTTTTGACCTTCAGTTTTGGAAACTCCAGTATCTCGTTTTCCTTTGACTTTCTTCTACCTATGAAAGTGAATTATTTTATATCTAGTTTATTCATAATATCTCCTGAAAAAAATAACTTTGTACTTTGGTTTGACTGCAAATAAAACAAATGAAGAGTTGTCTTTGACTTTCACTTTTTCTTACTGAAATGTTTCTTTCACCTCAGGTTTGACAGATCATGTCTGTGGTCCACTTTTCAGTTGTGAAACACATAAGATAAGAACTGCAAGGACTGTTAAGTCTAAGTTCTCTGGCTTTGTTTGCTGAAGTCTTAAAGTGCTTTCACACAGTCTAGCAGACTGTCATAATGTTTACACTGACATTACATATGTATAAATTGATTGTTCTAGACGTTTCTTCTTTTTTAACGAGAAGTTACGAAGAACCATCTGTTTTGTTGGTCCAGACACAAAGATCTCTGCCCACTCACCTCTGACCCTTTTGTTCAGGTTTATAGCAATCTAGGTGCAATGGTAACTACGGTGTAGTAATAAAATCAGAGACTGCATTGTGACTGATGAGCATCTAACCCATCTGTTGTGGAAATAGCATTCTAGATCATTGCGTTTCAGAAATGTATACCACACTGCCATATAGGGCACTGGCCTGAAGTTTAAAGGGGCTTTAACTAATAAAATTCCCCCAGGAGATGAATGTGGTGAGATTGTAGAGAAAGATGGTCAGTCTTCTGAGATTAGGTCAAGTGTATCTTTAAGAGCTGGTCCATTAGATGGCTTGAGATAAGTGATTATGACACTGTATCATCAGGATGTTATCTATACATGATGTTATTTATTTATTGTAATTACACACTTTTGATCTATTCCGGAATCTCCAAATCGAGATTTTTAATCCCCAAAGTCTCAAGGTCATTGAATTTTAAGACATAATTCTGAGTTATCAACATCTCGTCATGGTAACTGCTACACTACTGTTTCTTTCACCCCTTAGTTGTATCCACAATGCTGTGATCAGCCACTGCCGTTACACAGTCAAAAACAGGATGTCTTTTCACATTCCATCTAGATCTCTGTCTCCGCAATGTGAATGAGGGAGAGAATGACGGGATAAGTGCATCAGGGTCACTGAGAGGAAGCGATATGAAGTTGTATGAAGGGTTGATAATAGAGTTGTTAAACTATGAATGTTGTTTCCACCTTTCAGTAAACCTGCACAAACAAATTTAACATATATTTTAAATATGCCAGATATGTTTATCTCATTCATTATGAAGTAGTTTAGGAGAAACGCTAGGGATGAAATAGAGTCAGTACATTCAAAGACCATTAGATATGTAACAATTCAGAGACCTGATGTAATACTTGCTAAAGCCTTGTATCCCTGTCCTGAGGTGTGTAGGCACTTGTGGAATCACTGATCAGTAACCAGGCAAGATACAGTACTGTGCAGAGACCATTTATATGTTTAATTTCACATCATACCTGCCATATAGCATCAGAAAAAAAAGTGTATACTTTTCTATTGTGTAAAGATTTCATGATGAATGGGCCGATAGAAAGTTACTATTTTGGAGGTACATGTTTTTCTCGTGTTGCATTCAGCTCCTGCACTCAATGATGTTGAGATCTGGACTCCGGGCTGGATAGTCAATTAATCTGAGAACACCAGCAGTGTCTTTGCTTTCTTTTTCTTTTTGTCTGTCTATCTTTTCTCAGTAATGCCTTATTTCAAAGCTACACATTCTTTCAGACACACAGGCCTGTCTTCTCACAGTGCAATGATAGACAGAAACATCTGTTCATTTTTCAGATCTAGTGGAGTTAGAGTTTCCCCTATCTCTCCCTGAAAGATGAAAGTAGGGTTTAACTGATGGCAGTAATATTGGTAGTCTACCAGGTATTGCCTCATTGTTAGTGGTCCCATTTTTTAATCTTTTAATCACTTTGAACTCCAGATTTGGAAACCCTGGAGGCAGTTGTAACTGGATGCTTTTAAGATGGAAGGATGGGAGAGTTAAAGTGTACAAAGCTAAACTGTGATAGGTTGGAGATACTGAAATGTAGATTTGTATTAAACTTGTTATCTTAGGGTTGGGTTTTGTGTAAATAACTTGTGCTTAATGGCAGCTTTGACTTTGAATGGCAGCTTTGACTTTGAAATTAAATACAGATGTACAGTACTATACATAACAATGCTGCCACTTCATTCCTGAAGTATCTCCTCCTGTCACATAATTACTTCTGTTTATACAGTTTATGTAGAGTGTTCCCTTCTAAACTGCTATAAAGAATACTTACTGGAAGTAAAATAACATATTCAATTTCTTTTTTTAAATGATTTTTTTTCCTTTCTGCTCCTAAATGCTGATTACAAGCCTGTTGCACTATATGGGTGATTACATTCTAAACAGACTAAGTAATAATAATATTTCTTTTTTATCATAAGCCTGATACAATTTTATTAGAAAACATCATACTGAAATTTGATGTTTAGGACTTGCTAGAATCTGTTTCAATGCATTTTGATGCCGGAGAAATAGAGGCAGATTTATTTTTTTTTAAATGGTCATGTTGTATGGTTTTGATATATAAATACATTGTGCAAGTTAGAAAGTTTCAATTTTCAATTCTGTGAGGAGCACTAACATACCATAACGTGAACATTACTAAATATGAAAATATTACTTCCAGCCTTTCTACCATCAGTTCACATGATTCCCGGCTCTAAAATCAAGTCTAAAATCAAGAACTGTGAGCCACACACTTACTTGCAACAGTGAAACATACTGCTCTGCTGAGGTCTTTAGTAAGGCATTACAGTGCTTACATATTAGGACATCACAGCTAGCTGCCCGATGATCTATGTATGACCGATAACAGAAATGTCATATTACTGCACTGAGGTACATTTCGAAAGCTTCAGAGGGGTCTTAAAATTCAGGTAATTCAAATACAGTTTGTTGCTGCACACAGACAGTTTTGGACACACTATTCTGCTACTAACAGTTTAAATACCCTTGGTCAGTTTATATACTTTGTTTTTTAGTGCACATTGTGTATTTGTTTGCTGAGTTAACATATTGAAAAAATAAGCATTAACTTTAAAATTACTTTTTTTTCAACAATATGTTAGACTTAATAATTAAGTTCCCAGCAATAAAATATTATTTTCATTCACCAGGGGCGGGTAAACTGTTGCACACAAATATACATTAGGCTTTGATCTAACTATTAGGATTAAATATTGCTCTAAAATATCTTTGCATCGCTGTGAAAACAATAACTTACAGAGGAATACAAATACTGTTTTATATTGTATTATATTATATTGATAATATTACTATAATCATAAAACTCAAATGACACCTTTGCTGTAATATACATTTCCTATTTACCTCTACCAGTAAAGGTGCAGAGCATGGCTTAAGTAGTTGCATGTCTTTCTTTAAAATCTGATCCACATGTTCTCTTACTGGCTACGGATGAACTGATAGCATCTTTATAGTTCATTCATCCCGCTAATGATTGTCACCTCCTGACAGTGTGGTTGCCACACATCACTATTATGCAAATATGACAAATGTCAGTATGTAGGCCTCTTTGCAAAGTCAGGTCAGGTGCATGCCATATGTCTCATGAGCCTCTGGATACTTACACTACATATGCAGACCACACACAAGAGGTTTTTGCATATTCATATAAGTATTAACCTGTAAGCAATAATCACTGGACTGTACTGGACCTAGGTAGACTCAGACAGTTTGACACCAATGAGAATTCATTCAGTTATAATTGTGCATTTCCTCATCATTAATCCCGAGCTCTCAGCATACTGAAGCAAAAGACACATATTATGTGGATCTAAGACAAGGATCCAAGTCTTGTTGCCAGAACCCAGCTGTATCTGCTTGCAGTATGACCAGTGATTTATAGCAAAGAATTATTATGGAATTTTCACATTTTTGCTTCTCTTGGCTTTCATATCATCGTTTAATGTTTGGAACAAGTCTGTCCATTCTTAGATCATGATGAAGATAGACATTAAAACTTCAGACCACATTGGAGCTACTTGCTGTACCACTGACCTCAATAAACCCATTTCACACTGTGGCTCATAGTAAGCCCACGACAGGATGTATCTGCTTCCTTAAACACCGAAACAAACAAATGTCTTTCTCTTTCTCCATGGCTCGCTTCCTGATAAATACCTCTCCATCATTCATTGTACCTGCTTTTCAGTGTCTGACCTGACCTGGCTGACCTGAAAAGGAGAGCCTGTTCTGATCTTGAATTCTGCACTGAAAAAAAATCTAATTTTAATATAATAATAATAATAATAATAATAATCATCATCATCATTTGCATTTCAGGTTTTAGAGTAAAGTATAGTCTACTCTACCACTGGTCTTCAGAGTCCCAACTGTACCACATGGCCTAGTGATCTTGAGAACGTAACTTGGCACATTCTGCCTGCAAGAACGTACAACCAGGTCTGTCTCTCATTTAATGCTTTATGACATGCCATTTAGTCAGGCATCCGTACAGTAACATGACAGATTACAGCATTACTGTTTGAGAGCACTGGGGTAGTAGGTAATTCTGTCTGGCCAAGCGTTCAGAGGGAATACAACACAACCTCAGATTTCTGTTGTTCTACTTTCAGGTATTCGGTTCACCAATTTCATTCAATTAAAGTGTTACAGAATGACATGCATGTTAAAGGCCATGGATAAAGAACAATGAAGTGTTTGCTTGTTTTTGATTTCTCTTTAAAAGGTTAAATTTAGCACCAAAGTGGTAAATTGAGAGCTATAAATAACTGGGACAGCCTTTTTGACCCAACAGCAATGGCAATACAATTATCTAGTTTCCTTATGACTCAGATTTAATTATCAATAGTCTACTGCCTATCTAGAATGCCAATGATCTGGATACAGCTGTATATTCTTCCTTGATTCTGGCTGCATTTAGTTAGGAAATAAATGAGTCATAAAAGCTTTGATCCAGTTTGATCAATCTTTATTAGGATCAAACTCTGGAACTAATTATATAGACTAATTTGTAGTGAACTTAAAAGTAATTTCAATAAATTAAACATTGTCTTTCTCACCTGTTATATCTCCATTCGCTGTTGTGGATAATTTACAATGCTGCTACAATGACTGTAAAGGTGATGAATGAAGTCGTTTACAGTTCCTCCACTTGCTATATGTGCCTTGTGTGCACCATGTGACTTGCATTCAAGCATAGGCTGGCTGTCCTTGACAGTATGGAGGAAGCAGCACAGCATGTTATTCATTTACATGGTTTTATTACAAATTTATTGTATCACTTTTCTTTTGTCAGTTAGAGAAGTGGGTCACACTACTAACTCACAGATTGTGTTTACTCCTGAAGATTTGAAACCGTTTTAACAGAGATTGAAAGTTTCTCAAAACAGTTTGTAACTATAATTGCAGTACATAGGAAAATTAATTTAGTTTTTTTTTTTTTTTTTCTCAAAATCTCATTAGTCTAATTCCAACATCCATTATCCTGGACTGTACAATGCATTGAAAAAAGCATATAAAAAGAATAATAATCCCCCCAGTTATCTATCATCCATCATACAAATCAGGGCATCATTTACTAAACTGAGTCCAAACCTTCAGATTACTGGACACATCTCAGAATGTGTGTAAGTAGGATATATCTTCTATTTCCTTTTTACCTTTCACAAGAAATCTTTTAGAAGAACATACATACAGCAACAAATCTGAAATAAATTCAGAAACAGTGTTTGATTTGGTCTTGAATTTGGGAGCAGCCTTCTTGTTTTTGTTTATGTCAAGTGATGCATTAAATTTACTTGATTCTATGTATGTTGATGTGTGAAATACATTTAAATACCCCATATTCTGCATTTTTTCCCATGAGGTTTAAATACCGTCATTTAAAATGTACTACTCTTACAGCTTAGTTTCCATTCATGGACTATATAAACTGGAGAGGGAATGATACATTCTGAAATGTCAACGGTGCTTACATAATTCAGAAACTTTCATTCAGGAAAAATGACATGATATGGGCCCATTAAAGCATTGCTTTTTCAGTGTTTTTGCAGTGTTGTTTACTTGTGCTACTACAAAAATGGCATATTTAATTCCGGTGTTTCTGTTTCGGAAATGCAATTAATTAAATTATTCCTCAATTAGATTCTCTCAAAAACCCTTAAACTGGTTCAGTGAGTGCAACGGTTGTTCTTGTTCTTGCTGTTACAGGAACTCATAAAATGGCCAATGTCTGTTTCATTACAAGCTCAAAGTTGAGAAAGTTTTCTAGTTGTAATTTCTTCATTGCTGCTGCTTGTAGCATATACAAAATCACTGTTTAAATTAGAGCAGAGGTTGTGTAGCCGATGTTGTGGGATGACATGCAACACCCTCCAGCAGCTGTCCACTAAACACTGATATTCCAGCACATTCTGTTTGCTGCACAATCCTTCACTGCCCATTACTGAGCTATTATTAGAGCTGTGCTGTGGAGGAGGTTGCCCAGGAAGTATTCGCTTACATGGCACTGTACACACTGGCAATCTCCTACAACATTATGAAACCAGAAATCTAAAATTATAAAGGTATCTGCATAAATCTGCACTGCACTGGCCTATAACAACAACACAGTCAAGTCTTATTCTAAACACGGCATGGTGTCTAACACGTTTTCCAAGTCAATTTTATCCTCACCCATGTGCTGTTCACCACATCTGCCCTGAATAATACAGATATCAATTGTCCAAGTTCATATAAAACATTTAAAAATACCTTTAAGAGCCTAAAGGGCAGTTTCATTTAGCAGCGCCTGCTACTGCGAACCTAAATGACTTTACGATACTCATATTGCAATTTCCAAATTCCAAATACGTCAAACTGAGTTGTAAAAATAAAAATATAATAATAAAACATTATGTGTTTCTATGACTGACGTATGGATAGCATGTAATGCAAATTATAACACACTGCTTACACCAGGTGACAGCAGCAATCATGTCAGCTAACTCGCTATTCATCCAGACTGAACAAGCTTTCATTCAACCATGATACAAAAGTTCAGTCATACTAAAGTTAACAGCTGTACTATAAACATTCTGTGCCTATAGAATAATGCCATATTGATATGAATGCCATAGTGGTATCACTCTAATCATTCATCATTAATATGCTATACATTGTAATAGTAAACCTATATGTTTACCTTCGTAACCTGATGGCTTTATTATTCAGTTATTAGGTTTACAACGTATGGCCTATTATGGGCTGTACTATGAAAGTAATAGAATATTTAAGTTATCGTCAATAAAATAGGGAGGAAGAAGGAAGTGTCGGATTGCAGTGTTATTGGGAAGGAAGATAAAGATTGCCAGGAACAATAAATGATGATAAATTTAGACTGATATGCCCAATATTTATTGAACTACAAATACAGAAGTAGTGTTTCCCTCTATGGCAACTGGCATCTAAGAATGGAGTTGTAGAGGTTCTTAATGGTGTCCTGTGATAATCCATCCCATGCAGCTTGAATATTCTCACACAGTTCCTGCAGATTTTGCGGTAGGGGTGGAGGTGGAGTGACACCAGGCCTTCTGGGCGCGTGACGTGTGACAACAAACTGTTCATCTTGGCGCTGACCACGGTGCCTCCACACACAAATTTGTTCGTCGTCTCCATCAAAACAAAAGCAAGACTTGTCACTGAAGATGACCCGGTGGTATTCTGAGTCACTTAATGACAGACTGGCGATGTTACGAAATATGCAACATGTAGGAGAACATTTTATAACACTGGTTGGGCTTTGGCCCCCCACAAGCAGATGAATCTGACTTTTGCCAGCACTCAGTCAAAACCTGTTGAACAATGTGTCTTTAAAGGATGTAAGTGAATTTGAGACCTAAACATCACAAGTCGGACCTTCTTTTTAGGCCTGTGCATATGACATTAATATGTACATATGTGTGACGTGCTCTGCCAAATCGGTCCTCGTACCTCTGACTTTTAAGTGATTATTTCGGACTTTACAGGGTCTCACTCAACATATTTTAGTGTGTTCTTATTTTCTCCATACTCAGTAACACTGCTTCTTTCTGTTTTAAACCAAGGTATATTACATAGTGTTGCTTCAAAAGGTCTCATTACCGTAAAAGCATATTTGGAGTTAACTAAGTTGGCTAATTTAAAATGTAGCTTTGATTGTACTTTAAGTATGTTAACAGAGGAGTTGCGCAACTGCACTGCTGCAGGACTGGTAGTTCCCCTTATCAAACCTGAACATGAGTTGAATAACAGATGAGTTGAATTAGTGGTGTTTGTGTTGGAACATCATCATACTGTACAGAACACTGTTCCTCCAGGACCCTGAGCTAACAGAATATAACACACATAATAACTGTCCTGTAAACTGGAATTTTAAAACATCCAGCATACTTTCTTTTATAAGTTAATATAATTATTGTTGTTTTTTACAGTGATGTATTGATTTTGCCAACGTTCTTAAAAGGGACCCTGACTGTTAAGAAATCTAGGCCCCAGTAAGGTGTATATGTTCCAATACCATTCAAATATATTACATAAATCAAGCAAAATACTTTACTTATTATTAAAAATAAACAAAATCTATTTGTTTCCTTTTACTAGTAGGCTGCTATTTTGTTGCTGCATCAAATTGTTGCTTTCTCTCCCATCCTCTGAGTGAAGAACAGCAAGATAAATATCTCATTTAACTCTAATATAACATTTAGCTTGTCCAGCTTTAGCGAGAGTGTGAGATTACTGAAGAGAGAATCTTTAGATCTTCTGTAGGACTGACTCCACTGCAACCATATGACATCATCAGAGTGCAGCAATGGCAGCCTACATGTGGAGAAATTCTGCATATTTGTCATGTTTTTTTAATAAACAAACTATTCCAGTTTGGTTTATGTGTCATATTTTAATAGTATTGGATGTGTACACTGCTTTAAGGCATGTACATTTTAAGATGCTTTATGATGTTAAGTCATAACAGTCAAGGTTCCCTTTAATTAAAAGTATTATGTTCTGTATAATAGTATCAATACTGTAACATTGTTTCAAAACATACTGTCCACTCCTCAGACCATCTGGTCTATATATGGAAAAAATCGACATTACCTGCCTGTTTCTATGACGTGAAAAAGAATAACATATTAATACGTATGTGCCTATTCAGCAGCTTGCCCGCACATTTTGTCAAAACAGAGGTCATTAACATATCTCAGTTTTAAAGGCACAGAAACAAACCAGCCTGTTTAAGTCTTCATTTTCCCTTTGCAAAGAAACATGGACATTACAAGTGGACTTAGAACACTAGACAAATGTAGGATAGAACATGGCCTAAAGTATCATACCTCAATAATAAAAGACTCGGGGCCTCCACAGTGCTCAGGTAGTCCTCTCCTTCAGACCTTTAGAGCTGTTCATCATGACACCTCATTCAGAGGTGTTACTATTACAGCTTGCTTCTAACACATACGAATAAAACAGCCCTACATGTTGTTATTGGTGCAGAGGACCATACACTGGCTTAGTGCTTCTCAGTGGCACTTCCCTACCCAGACATGTGACTCATCAGGTACTCATGATGACCGCACCAGCTGCACAGGGCCTGGTGAATCCCTGATCATTTCTTCTGGATCATTTGGAGGAATTTAAGTACCAATCAGCAATTGCTGAAACAGCACTAAAACCCAGCATGAGTCTGCAAACAGAGATCATTTTAAATACACATGCACTTCAGTTTGCAGCTGCTAAAAAGTGGTTGATCAGTTGCACTGGTAGCAAAGACCAGCAAGAAATGAAAGGGAAATTCCACAGAAATGAATGGTTAAGATGTGAACAAGGCCATTCAGAGTGGTTTGATGTGAAATAAGAAGGTCTCTCATGGAGAGCACATTGCTTAGTGCCTGAGGCATTGCTTTAATATTTTGGCTTGAAACATGAGGGTTTCATGCAGAGTTTTGCACAGTATAACAGTCCCCAAAGATTTACCACTAGTTCACTATCACCAACAACGGAAACTCAAAAGACACATGTAGGTTCACTGGTGGTTTTGGATAGTTAATAAAATGGCTAGACATTATAAAATGGGTAGACATTGTAACCATGATTAATACGCTGCCTGATGTCTAAAACATTGTTTTATGATAATGGAGTTGTTTATGTTTCAGCCACTAATTTATGCAGTGATTTTGTAAAATCAATGAGATTCCTCTATAACATATCAAAAGTAGTGTTTCTTAATCCTGCTCCTGGTTGCCCATATCCCTGTACATTTTCGCTAGTTTTTCCCCATTTCACCTGATCCACCAAGAGCTCCATAATCTGTTGCAGAGCTGAACTGGGTGTGGGTCAAGGAGCACTGAAAAGCATGCAGTGCTGTGGGTCGTAGGAAAGAAGATTGGAACATTGTTCATGCATTGGTTATGAGTGTGGATTTTCTTTTTCTTGTTTCAGATTCCCAATGAGCTTAAATGAGCACACTCTCCAGCACTTAGCCAACAGGGGCTTCCTGTTTGAGTGGATTATTGACTGAAGTCCCAGTCCTTTATTTCCTCTTCAACACACAGTGTTGTGTGTGGTTTCAGCAGTTTAACATAAAAGCATTCTCTAAATGCGACATTATTATTTATTAAAGTTGTTTTTATCCAGAATATCCAGTCAGCACAGAAGGTACCAGCACAAAGGAATTTATTCAACTCCAAAGCACACAAAGGAGTTACACAATAACTTCAGGTGAATGGCCTCACCCAAAACTCCTCCATGTTAGTTAATATCTTACCAGATATATGTGCACTTCCATGACTTTCATATCAAATGTCATCTACAGAAACACTCTGTTTAAAACCAAAAATATCATTTATATGTATTATTATATTACATTTATACATTCTCTTTGAGTTCTTCCCAGACTGGAGCTGCCATTCATTGATTTTCCCCATTCAACTACTCACGTTTTTAAGGGGGGAAAGAGGGTTGTGCATGTGACACTGCAGAAATACTGCAAAATTGTGAGGGTACTGCAGATAGTCAGTTCTGTGTGACAACAATCCTTTTTTTGTAACAATAACTTCCATAACCACAGTAGATAAACCACAACTCAATGCAGCATGATACGGAACAATGGCACATAACTTCTGATTGGTCAAAAGTCGTGAAATTGTGCATAGTTATGCCTTGGATGAACATCTAACAGCACCCATCTGAATGTACTTTTCTTAGTTTTATTGACATATCAGATTTAGATTTTCCATTTTCCAGCAGAAATTACAGCATTCTCTGGTTCTTTTCCACTACTAAGTAATACTTTTACAAGCCACTGACAAAGTTTTAATTGTTCATTGAAGCATTGTTCAGTGTTGCATCCACAAATGCTAATTAAGACTGTACTATGAACAATGGAAAATCAAATACTGTGTTTTCGGGCTGTTTTCAGTTGAATGAAATAGAACATACTAGTTACTGCTAATTACTTTGTTGCCAGAGCATTTGGCCAATTTGAAAAGGATCTTGAGATTTGGGCTTAGGCACACTTAGACAATATATGGACTAAAGGAAATACAAAAATTCAGATATGGATGTTAAGAGGTTAATTTATCACATTAAATTCAGTCTTTTAGGTACCCAGATTCGACATTCTGCCAATATAATTTCCAAATTTAATTTAGTATAAAATAACAAAGATTATATTTCATATTTCTTACATATACAAAATCGCTTCACATAAGACCAATCATTAGTGTAATCACATCATACTAAATTTAGTTGTTGGGTCAACAAGAATGTCAAAGTCAAAAGTCAAAGTGAACTTTATTGTCATTCAGACTTTACAACAGGAGTGCTTAGCTGTACGAGATTGCGTTTCTCCAAACTCTGATGTGCAAGTATAAACATAGGGCAAACACACAAGACATACTAGTAACATAACAGTGCAGACGAGACATAAGTATAAATACAGAAGAAGAAAAAAATTGTAAACAAATAGGAAATTATACTTTGCACTTACTGAAATGTTGCACTTTGTATAGAAAAATATTGCTATGTTTCCAAGTGATAATATTATTGCACACTGTAACATATAATGTAAACATAACACTGTAGCTGTAAACTTAACACTGGAAAGTGGTAAAGTGCTTGATTATAATAAACAGTGAGATTATTGCACACAAATTAGCAGCATTAAAAAATTATTATAATCTGTAATTAAGTTTAATCCATAAAATACATCTGGTGTAAGATCTAACAGTTATTATATATTATATCTTCCCTCAGACGTTTTGTATTTGCTCATTTATCTTACATTTTCTGTCTTGAATTTTTTTTTTATGTGCATTGTTGTCCAAAAAAACCCGATTTTTGTTTTTCTCTGTTATTCCACTGGAGGGCAGTGTTGCATTCAAATATAATGCCTACATTTCATGAACGTCCACTCCTTGAGCAAAGCCTCCACCTCAGTGACGACACATCTTAAGTTAACCCAAAGGGAATAACATTCTTAGATATTTATGTTTTGTGATATTCAGTTTTGTGCGAAAGTCCTGGGCACTTAAGCACATTTGTCTTGCCAGTAAATGTGCTTGTGCTTGTAAAAACACAGTACATAACCACAATAAAACCAAAAAGTAAAATTAATGTCTTTTCAAAAAGGCTAGTTTGCTGGGCGCTGCACAAAATGTAAATAAAGCAGATGAAACACAGTGGTAAACATGACCCTGTCCCAAATTTCTCAAAACATGTTGCAGGCATCAAGTTCATAATGGGCATAGAGGTGCCAGAAAAAGTAAGTAAACCCTTTGGAATGAATTGGGTTTCTGCACTGCTTACTAATAAAATGTGGTCTGTTATCAGTCAAACTTTTCATGTCTTTTATTGAGCACACCGACAGGACAGGCTAGAAAAAGTAAGTGAACTTCTTGGCAAAAGGTATTTCAGTGAAGGAGATGAGATTGAAAATGTGAATTTTTGCCCATTAAATAAAGGCGCACACAAAGTCTGGTTAATAAGAATCTGTTCTTCTCATAGAAGGCTAGTGTGAACCTTGCCTTGATATAAAGAACTTTCAGGAGACCTCAGAAGACATGTTAGAGAGATGCATGAAGATGGAAAAACTGTAAGTGCATGGTTAAAGACCTGAGTGTACATCCACTGAGCACTGTTGCTGTTCTTCTTGAGAGTAGGTGTCTTGGTAAGATCACTGCCAGAGCACAGTGGACAATCCTGAAAACCTCATCCTAACTGTGAAGCATGGTGTAATTCAAAAGTGAATTAAAACATTTTACAGGAGAATGTACAGGCAGCATTTAGTCAGATTGTGTTTGTCTGTAATTGCAGCCCATGACCTCAAGCTGAAGAGATGTTGGGTGAGGCAACAAGACAATGATCACAGGTAAAGCAAAGCACACAAGTAAATCAACTGGTAAATTAACGGATGTAAAAGAAGAGCATGTGTGTTTTGGAATGTCAAAACTTAATCCGATTGGGATGCTGGCAACCCAGAAACACTCATGAACTGAAATACGTTACGGTTAGTTACTGTTAGTCATGGTTTAAAATTCTTCCCCAGTGTTGCGTAAATCTTATTTGCAGCTATAGGAAATGTTTGGTGGAGTGGGTTGCTGCTAAAGGGGGGTGTACAAGAGTTAATTTACTTTATCTAGCCTGCACTGTGGATATTTACTTAACCTGCTCAGTACAAGACACAAAATATGTCTGTTTGTGTGTTACTAATTTAGTCAGATTGTGTTTGTCTGTAACTGCAACTTTGACACCAATCTGACTGTATCAGTAAACAGTGCAGATATCCAGCTGCGCTCTGTTTTTATTTACATTTTGCAGAATGTCCCAATTTGTTGGGGTTGTAATAACGATACTGGTCATGTTTTCATTCACAGCAGAACATCTACTCAGTGCAGTCTTTTGTGATATCACTCAGTATTGCGATGATTTGAAAGAAATCTGTTTAAATTTGTTACTTGATTCAATTTGACACTGAAGTTAGGTGATAAAGGGAGGATAAACAGCCTTAAAAATACATATACACATATGTTTTAATATATCTTATTTTCATATATTTGACTTTGAAGGTCAAAATCAAATCACAATGACAAAATCAAAAATCTGGGCACCAACGGGTTAAATCGCCGTATTCCGTAACAGCATATGATGCCACTATTTGTGATCTGAGATCCAGTGGGCTATAGGAGAGATTAGTCACTTAAACATAAATCTTTAAATCCCTTATTTATATTCTTTTTGTTTATATAAAGTATTAAATCGGTGTGTATTAGCTGTAAACTTGCTCGTGTACGACATCACGTTTACAGACTTTAACCATCACGACTAAGCAGAATTAAACCATCAGTGATTAACTCTTGACAGCTTTGCAAAAAATCGCTGCTAATGAACTTAGAACAATCCGTGTTTTGTTGGATGAGTTATAGTTTTTACTAAAATTGTATAATTTGTCGTATGGTGTGTTTTAAACTTATCTTACAGGTAAATAAAGTGAACGCTGCTCAGTGTTGGTAAAAAGCCCCACAACAGCTTTTTAACACTGCGCGGGGGTTCGCTTCCTTCGCAGAGGCTTATGGGTATTGAAGTTTACTGCAGTGACACAGGTAATGTAAATGGCGCGGTTTATTCCGCTGCTTGGACTACATCTACCAAGCTTCATGTGGCGTGGTTTCCGGCGCCGTCAGAAAAAAAGAGAAAAGTTTGAGTAGTGGGTGTTGAATGTGAGAGGCGGAGAGGCGGCCGTGTTTGCGGAGACTGTAAACTAGTGAGAGAAAGAGGAGCGCGGCGGTGGACATAGAGAGCGCAGAGGAAGGTAGGAAAGGCGGCAAATTGGCGAGAAAACAGACGGAGCAGTTTGTCGGTGCGGGGGAGAACGAGAAGAGAAAGAAAGTCCGGGAAAAGAAAGAATAGAAACGATCCTCAGCAGCAGCCCGCTTCTCTTACAATGAAACTTGTGGAGCGTGATTTAGGAGGTAAACTGCATAGAAAAGCGGTTTGCGGTCCGAGTAAAAGTGAAAAAGTGGAACAGTCGAGTTATTTTCGCCGCGACCGGACAAAATCCGTAGCACGGTTTGTTTCACGGGTCGCACTGATAGTTACTGGCAGCGAACTTACAAAGGCTTTTCGCTCTGAACGATACAATGGAGCAGCAGCAGCGATGCTTCTCTGCGTGCGTCCAACAGCAGCGCTGTTTGAAACCGTCATACAGTCCATCCATCCATCCATCCATTCATTCATCCATGCATTCTTCATGCAGTCATTCTCTATAGCGACGAACACCACTGCTTTAAATGCTCTCCTTGTTCCACCAGTGCAGTGCTGGGGTGATAACTGAAGGAAGGGTGGTCAGATCTGCTCTCAGAGCATCATTGCGCATCTCAGGGTTTAAACCCGTTATAATCATGAAATGCACAAACACAGGTGTGAATGCTCAGTGTGTAGTGCTGGTTTCGCATGCAAAAAGCGGCGGTGGCGGCGGCGGCACTGCGCCTGGATATGACTGAATCCCCCTTCTAGGTCCTCACCTCACTGAGCACGCTTCTGAACTGCAGCTGCAGCAGTACTGAGGGTCCTGCGTGTAGCTTCCTTTGCTTTGTCAAAGATGGCAGTTTGTGTGAAATACGGGACAGATCGATAGTCGGTGTAGCCGGTGAAACGCCAGGCGAACGAGCCTGATGGATCACTCCTGTCACCGTGTTAATGTTACGATGCGTCTCTGTCTCCTGAGTGTGTGAACGGACCGGATCATCGTTTTCCGTGTGAACCGTGTGAGCACTTCATAAGCCGTCTTCTTCACTGTGTGTTTGTGTGTGATTTACCTCAGTCAGTGCTACGTCGTTGAACGGCTGTCAGGAGCGCTGCACGTGCGAGATCGGGAGATTAGAAATGCACTGCCTGATTGAAGGTAGGATGAAGGACGGTGTTTCATGCTGACTGAAACTTGAACGCTCAAATTTGATGAGCAAAATATGGCATGATTTACCCTCAGGTATTGATGCTGGCGGTGACTGTCTCGTTCTGTGTAGATTTAGGGTTATTTCACAGTTAAGCGTTTTCATTAAAGGACTAGTTCACTGAGACCCCTCTCACCCCAAATGTGGTGGAGCTGTGAAGTTAATGGAGCTGCATGTCACCAAAACATAACCTGGGTTCTGTAGACATCTGTTACTTGTTAGAGTAGCTTAGCTCCAGTGCAGAACCAAAGAAGCAAACATGTCTTGGCCAGTCAGCCATGTTAGGTGTGACTCGATAGCACTTATTACCCGTCTGATACCAATACTGATACCGCAAGCTTGGGTATCTGCTGGTAGCGATGCCAGTCAGATAAGCCCTATTCCAGCTGGATTGGTTTTTGCAGAGGAGGTCCGGTAATGTGATTTAACTGGTCGATTGGTACGGGATAAAGGATCTCTGAAATTTCTGCAGATTACCCCAAATAGCCTGTTCGAAATACCACTTTGTGGACCTTTACATTAGCATTATGGCTTACTGAGAAGGCTTACTAAAATTCAACCGATAAAGACAGAAAACGCTTAACCCTGCAGGAGGAACTGTCGATTTCATTTTCCTTCTCTTTGTAATTCAGCCATCGCCAAAAGTGTTGTGGTTTTCAGTAGTGTCTTGAGCAGACACAGTCTTCATTTTATTGTAAGGAAGGCAAATAGTTAATAATAAGGTTAACCTTTTATTCACCAGCTTCTTATTCAGATTTTTACATTCCACCTTGAATGGTGCAGCAGTTACAGGCACCAGGACTTTAGTTATCTAGGAGCTCTGAGTTTGAGAATGTAATTTACTCTGGAACTAATACTTGGTACACTTGGCATGGCAGATTAGTACTGGGTTAAAATCACAGAGCTCGCTGGTAATCTATCAAATTACAGCGCATCCCCAGGTAATACTAATCCCACTCAAATAGAGCTATAAAGCTGTTAATAGTACATTTATCTAGAGGCAAATGTAAATAACATCATGCTTAAACTGTGAAACAAATATTCTTCTTACCTAAAGGAAGAAAGACTACAGCATGATTCAGTTATACTTTAGCCTACTGCTGTTTATCTTACTTTAAACTTCATCACCAGGTAACTTTTAGGAATATGTTTTTTGTTGGTCAGCACCATCAAACATTTAGTATGAAATTTCAAGTGCAACAATGTGTAAAAGTTTAGTTCAGCATTTATGTGATCGTTTAGGCTGACGGATCATTTTGGATTATATTTTTTTTTTCTTTTGATATCTATTCCAGTGATTTTGGCCAGTGTCATACCGATACCTAAACTGAGTATTGAACTGGCACACCACTAACCTATTTAGAAAAAAGTAATTCTAAATTAGATTTTTTGGTGACCTGTTAAAGAATAAGCCCATGCAGCTGACAGCATCAGTTAGCTTGCACAATCACTCCTTTTTTAATCCGCTATTAAGTGTTTATTCCTATTAGTGTGTTTTAGGTGATATAGTAATTAGTTAGTCTAGTATGTCCAGGTAGAGAGTAAAGGTCACTGTAAGCTTATTCAGACTGATAGACTCCTATAGTAGCTTGGATTGTCCTCAGCACTGACAGCAATCTGACATGTACAGTGTCAGCTCTGAGCAAATTACATGGACAGATTACCAAGAGATAGTGGTCAATCAGTTAACACATCTGTTTATGTATGCTTAAACCAAGTGGCATGCTAAATAGTCCAGATAGTTTTACTTCTAAGGTTTAAAAAGTTAAACAGTTGGAAAACATAATCACCAAATGCTAGAACGGGTCAAAACTATCTAGCCGGGCCTATTCACTTATCAAGGTATAGGTGGTAACGATAAACTGTACAGATTCTGCTGTCAAGTGATGAACAATAAAGCACAAACGGTCTCAAGAAGATCTTGACTGAGTCCCTTTCGTTGACTGGGCATCTAGTTAGAATCAGTGGGCTACAGGAATGAAGAAGGCATGCAGTTCTGTCAAAGACTGAAAATGCCGATAGAAAAGGGTTTGGCACACTTTGGATAATTTGGATGTGGGGGAGGTGGCTGTTTAGAGTGTAGTATCGCTGTCAGTTCAGTATCACTGCTCAGTGTGGCTGTTTGAAATTTGGGTTACTCATTTTTAGCCACTTTAGCTGCTTCTTGGTAACCAAGTTTGGCTGACTTTATCGGCATATAGAGAGCTGTCAGGCTCAGACAGCCTTGTCTAAACCATTTACTGCAATCATTACTACATGACCAGCTTCGTATATGTAGTTCCTCTTTAGCAGAAGGGATGGGTGGTGGATGTTAAGCCTAAGCCTGACTTCTTTCACTGTGACTTCTAGATGGTTTCCGTGTCTGCTGCTCATGCAGTTCTATGCTCTGCTGTGTTGACGATGTGAGCAGTACATGGTGTTTTCCAGCTTGGTTATAGGGTTAGACCCTCCATTAGGCATGAGTGTCTCTAGTTTTGACACTCAGCTGCAGGGTACTGAAGGTAGAATGACTGGAGGACCGAAGTTTAGAGAGGACGGAGGAAAGCAGCGTTTTGGGCTCCTTTGCAAAGTGGGCCATGGGTCCCTGCGGTGAACATAGCTTTTCTGGGACAGGCGTGGCTATGACGTACAGACGGGCCGGAATGGGAACGAACGCTACCTTCCGCTCATTCTAGAGGGGACCAAAGATGTTGAGGTGATCTGTATTCAGATCTGCGTGGAGGAGGCAGGCTGCAGGTTTCACTTTACAGCCCCCACACCAATCGGATAGAAGTTCTTCCCATAGATATAGGCCTGCATCTGGAGCAACTTCTGTAAGTATAAGCGCGTTGGGTCAGCTTTCTGAGCAGTACCGAGCAGCTCCACGCATCATCTCCCCCGTATTTGGCAGCAGAATGCGAAACTGGAGCTCACCGCTGACCTTGCGTGTTCGTAGATACCAATTTTTCTCAATGTTGTTGCTAGCTGTTTGCCCAAATCCAAACTTGTGATCAAGGTGCTTCATCACAAGGTGGGAGGCTATTTAAAGACAACACAATTGAGCCACATTCTCTCCTTTTCATTGTGCAGTCGAAAGACTACGTTTGATGGAAGATACAGCTATTAGTTGCAAAGTGTTTGTAGAAAGTACTGTAATCTTGTCATCCTTTCTTTTTTCTATCTCCTTTTTTGTTAGATATGTTGGGAGAAAGAAGCCTTTTTGTGCTGCAGCCTGATGTGGGACACTAAGCCCACTTTTATGTGTGTTAAGCTATTCTTAGGCATTAAAGATGAAGGCCCAGTTTTTTGCACAAGACTGTGTCGTAGACTCTACAGAAGTAGAAAGATGTTTTTGTCTACTCTTTCACTGTTACTTGATATTGTACAACTTTTTTTTCCTCGTCATACTAAATAGAGGGACGGATTCTCTGCACTTGTACATGTATCTCAGACTTGTTCTTATGATTTTCGCCTCCTTTTGTTGCAGTACCTAATGGCCTGCTATTCTTCTCCGTCAGAAAGTTGTTCAGAAATCCTCAAGGTCATGAAATGACACATTGCTTCTAACTGATGACCAAAGCAATTAAAATGGTGTTTCAGACCCAAGATCTTTAGTTTTAAGGATTCATTAACCAGCACTGTGAGACCATACTACTTTGTTCACTTGCTGCCACACGAGTTCCCTGTTTAATTTACAGTATATCTGATCTTCATTGCCTTTGTTCGTTTTAACACTCTAACTGGTTACATTTAACTGGTGCATGGTGGTTTGTGAGGAGTTAACGCTGATGTAGGAACTAGGCCAGTTACATCCCATTTTCACACTTCCTATCCTGAGGGAGGCGTGAGTGATTGTGTGAGAATCTGTGTGAGGGTGAATATGACCATGTGTGAGGTAACAGACACTAACTGTTATGTAGAAACAGCATGCATGATAACTTTCTAATCCTAAGTGAATAACAATATGAACGTCTAATGATGGTTCTGACCGCTAACCGACAAATAAACGATTATCTGACCAATAGTATTGGTTAAAAAAAAATTCATTTCAATAAGCAGCTGTTCCAATTTGATTAAGCAGGTTAATCCTTCAAGTTAAGGAATGATTTTGAACTGTACACATGAGGGTGCGGTAGGCAATTAGGCCTGCTAAAAATGAAGTGTGTAGCTAAAAATAATGCGGTTTGTGACTGCTTTTCAAGAGGATGATAGCACGACTACAACAGTGTACTGCAACAAAAGCAGATATCCACAAACAATAAGACAGACAGGTGTTTCATCTTTGGTCTCCAAGTGAAAGTGTGCCCATTGAACCAAAGCCAGCCCCAGTCATGGTATTTCTGTTTGTTTAACCTGAACTTGTAATGAGTGATAAATATAACTATAGACATTTAGAATACCTTTTTTCAGGCCTTTATAGCATATTCCAGTTATTTTGTCTTTTTTTAGGTTTTGGACATATAATCATGCTCATATAACAGTGTCTATTTGTTTGAATTAAAGTGGGCTTTATGTAGAATTTAATACCTGGCCCTAAATATCAGGTCTGTGTTCTATGGTGCATGCAAGAGGCACTTTTTTACGTTAGCAAAGAATTCAGTTGATATGTGCACTCTTAAGTGTGCATATGTTAAGAATATCATAACATCTTAGAATCTGACTCAGCCGGTCAGATTTCAGAACTGGAGCTGTCCGTGTTCTAGTTGATACCTTGATGGGACACATACTTGATTTTAGGTTTGTCATAACTAATGACGGTCTGTTCAGAAGAATTGGGCAACATATTAAAGACACACCAAATATGTTGCATGTCTTGTGCTTTTTTTATCTTGTGTGCATATCACATGCACACAATCCCACATGCTTTGTTATAGTAAAGGAAGTGGTCAGCATACTCTTCCATATCCCGTGGTGTGACTCATCACAGTCGATAGGCCCTGGTAACTGGGGTGAGAGAACAGCAAGCGGATTTACAGTAAGTGAAACGCTGACATCTGTTCTCTTTCAGGACCCTTCCTCTGCACTATCTCAGATCCATTAACTCAGCATTTTATGTCAGCTGCCTCCTTCATGTCACTTAGCCCCCCTCAGTGTGAAGTCATTGCCCTTGCATCAGTCTGTCACTGGAGCATGACCTCACTAGTCTGGAATAGACTCAGTCCAGTCATTATTCTGCCTCTTAACAGCTGTCAGCAATGTCTTGTTCAAAAACAATCAATTTTTGTGGCTGGGCACAGTACTTGGCAGTTCATTCAAGGTGTTGTGCCTCTCAGGAAAAGGGCTCAAGACTTACAGCTTTGAGTAAGTCACAGTGTAAACTTGTCTGACATGTTGTACCTAAACAAAGGCTCTTTCTTTAGCAATAGTGCTTCTAACATAAATGGATAGTACATGTTCAGACTCATTTTGCAACCGTCATCCATTGCTAATTCAGAGAGCTTCCGCATAAGCAGAGCAGTTGCTTGAAATTAGCATTCAGGGGATTTAGTCACTGAGCTGTTGCAGCAGTCTATCTTCTCATTTACAGCAAAGTTCTTATACGGCAGTATGGGGTGCGCTTTCCTTTTATTTAAAAGTGTTTTCGTGTCTGAAACACACTATTGTTTCCAAAGATCAGTTTTATACTGGTAGTGTATTTCAGGAGATTTGGGTGCAACAGTAGCTGCAGAACATTTAAATATACAGAATTCCATACTGCACCTGTTTACTCATACACACAGTACTAAGACCTGTCTATTACTTGGCAAGAAACTCTGAAATCATCAGATGTTGCATGTTACTTATTCTATGAAGCTAATTTGTTATGGTATCTGACTGGATATTGAACTCTGCTCTGAAAAATGGCATCACTGCATCCCTACATAATACATACACATTTCACATCAATAGGCTACATGCACACGGGGGTGGTGACGTATTTCCGCTAAAATCTCAGCCAGCTCTGCCACTTCCGCTATCCACACTGCTGTGTTGAGTTTAGGGAAATCGCGATAATGTCTCAAGCAAAGAAGTTTAAGTTTCAGCGAACTGACAGCGCTACAGCTGAACATTGTTGTGTACCTTTATGTCAGGCCTCCAGTAAGTACAACAAAGTACTTAGTTTTCATACGTTTCCCTCCGATGCGGAAAACCGGCATAAATGGATTGTTGCTATCCGGAGGGAGAACTTCACAGTCACTCCACATACCCGCGTGTGTAGCCGGGGTGTTCTAACAATTCATCCTACCCATCGAACTGTCCTACCGAAGCTTACTGCGCATGCGCAGATCAATATTACGTCAAGATACTGTCACGCCCATAAACTCATCCTACCTTGTGTTGGACGTTTCTTCAGTGTAGTCAGGTAACTTGGTCTTTATAACTTTTCATTGTGGTTTTAATGTTAATTGCTTTGTTTAAATATGTTATATAAAGCCACCTGCATGTTTTTGTTTGGTCCAGCATTAATGAGAGAGCACGTTACATGTAACTACAAACGTGTTCTGCCTAACTAACTAGTTCTACAAACTAAAAAAGTTTATAATTAGTAATGGTTTGGTAACGGAGTGATTTCTCTAATCTTAAGTATATTTTTATTGTTCATCTGTATAACTCTAATATAACATATGCATGCCAGAGCAATATTAATAGCAATATGCAATTAGCAATATGGAAGCGTTTTCTGATAAGGTGATCTAGTCTATAAAATCACCCTACCTATAAAGTAATTTATGGTAATGCCATTTTTCTAGTAATTTTTTTTCCTTTTGATTTACTGCCACTCACTGTAAATGCGGGCCATGGTAGGACAATCCGACACGGTAGCACGGTTCGACAGATATATCTATAAATACGCGCTACGGTAGGACATTTCGATAAGGTAGGACGCCTCGACAGAACATTGCTGACGTCTGACACGATGTCTGAATAATACGAGTGACGTCGTTGACCGTAATCCTGGGCAAATCCTGAAGCGAGCGAGTGATGAAGTGATGAAGCTGGCTGACTCGGAATGCGGAAGAGAGTGTGCATATAGTCAATTGGGGTCGATTCCTGAAGAGTCTATTCTTCACATCCAGCACCTCTAGTAGTCATTGCTGAATCCTGGTCAGTGACTCTTAGGGTTGGAATGCTTGGAGGTGTTCGACTCGAGGGACATATTGACGGCAGTGAGCATCAAGTTTAAGTAGAACGAATTTGATGACCAGCTCTATGATTATCAGTCGTTGCTAAAACGTGGTCAGTATGTCTGCCTCTATACGGCACCACTGTGCACTCACTGAGCTATGACAAAATAAAGCTCTTTGTTTTCTTCAGGAGTAGAGCTGCAACAAAAATGGATTTGGGCTAAAGCTGTATGAACGAAAACAGGAGTTAAAGCTGTACAATAAAAACGAAGAGCTCAAAAAAACACAGTCATCCATCTCTAGTCGTCCTGGTTACGAGTGTGATTCAAGTCTTAAGTCTTTAGAATAGACTTTTAGTTTAGCTTTCTTGTAGTTGCAGGCACTGCATTGTACAAAAAGATGTCAGGTTCAAACATGGCTTCAAATCACAAGCCTTTGTTTAACAGAAAGAGGAAAAACAGCTTGAAACAGTTGTTGGTCTGTAGTTTGTATAGCAAGGGTACTAGCCTGGTTTCAGTTTTAGGAAGTTTTTTAGGGACCTTTATATGTAACTTACTAACACTTCAGCTAGATTATCTGACGGGTGCTAGATTTACTGAACATGATGCTTTGTTCAGTCCTTTCAAGTTTTGTTCCCTATTATTTTCACAGGCTGAAATTTCAGTCGTGTCATGATTCGGTCAGCATATAACACGAGTGTGACTTCAAGTTCAAGTTCCCATCTCTGTAGACATGATGGGACTTGGTCAGATTACTCAACGTGCTTTGCTTTACATCTTAAGTCAGTAACTGTGTGTGACTCGACAGCTTCTGATGCTGCAGTTTATGGTGCAGAAGCTTCAGCTCACTGGTAATACCCCCACCCACCCAGAGTGCTCTAATTGTCTAAGGGCATACCTCTATTACCTTACCTCATCATTATAGCACGGCACCTACTGGCAGGGGGTCACTGCTGATATCATTGCTGATATGATAGGGAACACAATCGTGATATTTACCCAAGCACCTTAAGTCCTGTGTTGCTTTTGTTGTAGCTGTAACTTCTCATCATTACCAAAACAAAATGCAAATGAATATTATGAAAGTTAATTAACTCTAAGTAACTTTGATCTAGAATAGATCATTTGCTTGTATTGGTTAAAAATTGTAGTTTTTGTCTGCCCCTCATCACTGCCCCTTATTTCCTGTCCTTGTTTTCTTGGCAGTTTAAGTGGTTAACTTGCATTTACACTTTTGGGCAGTTCTCATGATTCCTGAGGAAGTGCTCCACAGTTTTAGGATTATTTTGGTGTCTGAAACCTCAAAAATGTGAAGCTGCTGAGGCTGACTGTCACAGCTCAAGATCAGCCTCAGCCGCCTTAACCCTAACGTTAAGTCTCTGCTCATGAAGCCGTGTGCCTTCATGGTTATCACAAGCTGAAGTTAATGGGGACACAGCGCAGCTGTTTGTTTTAAGGTTTATAAGAGGTAATATTGGTGAAGTGAACCACTATGCAGGGTGTTTAGCTCTACAGTAGCTGGTATGCTGCAGCATTAGTATTTCTCTTCTGCAGTACAGTCATGAATATGCCCCCCCCCCCTTTTCTGCCTCTCTCTCACACACACGTAGAAGCCCACTCTTTTTCTAAGCTTTCTGTTCCAGATGTATGTACGGGCTCAAATGTAGTGCGAAATGTGCCTTGATACAGCTGCTGTATGTGCTCCCAGTGCATCTAAGATTTGTTTACAATGTATTCACTCTGGTCAAATAGGTTGAGGTCAGGTCACTACATTGGGCCTTTTAAAAACATTTAGGGAAATTCCATTTCCTTGTTCCATCCCAGGCATTAATTCCATCTTGACGCAGCCATGCAGTGCATGATGGTTCCAGGTTGTTGGAACTGGGGGATGCGGTACATCGAAAAGCTAAGTGGAGCCAGAGATTCTCTAATATAAATGCAGATGGCAGTTTTCTGCTGTTTGGCATTGGGGCAAAGCATAATGCCCCGCTTGGCCGATCAAATCAGACCTCATAAGTTTCTCATAAGCCCATCATGTCCAACCTTGACGTCAGTTAAGCTGTTCCAAGTATTACGACAGTTCTCTATAGCAAAGGCAGAATAGCTCATAAGTTATTAACGTTAGTACTTCGTTATTTTTGACAAAAACATTACTTATCATATCCATTACAATAAACTAAAGTACTGACTGTAAGAAACAGTCTAGTTCTGTACATACTTGCACATGTTAGAGATCATATTCTGGTTTACTGTCCAATAGTATCAGTCTGCTATAAGCTGTTGTGTAACAGGAACATGTCCTTTATTGTCTGAAGATTGTGAGCTTGATAAATTTGAGATTAATGAGTAGTTTAGATAATCAGTGAATTATTTATGAAATTTACAATTATTTATTTATTTATTTATGAAAATCATAAAACACATACCATACAAATTCTGCTTCTTTTACTGTTCAAAAGAAGAGTACAGGTATGTCCCAAAACTGATCAGAAAGATGGGTGGAATATGGAAAAGGTAAGTAAGTTCTCCTGATCCATTCCACATCACTCGTCTAACATGGTGGAGGCAGTATTATAGGATGGTCATGTATGGCTGCCAGTGGAACCCACTGGCCAATTTCTGAAATGTATAGAGTTACACTTTTGGCTGAGATTCAGTCAGATGTTGCAAAACTGATAGGATTGTGCTTCATAGTAAAGATGACGAATGAAAACATATCCAAGAGCTTCTTAAGGCAAGAAAATGGAATGTTTTTAAATGGCCGGGTCAGTCGCCTTACCTCGCCCTAAATAAGCAAGCTTTTCACTTATTGAAGACCAATCTGAAGGCGGAAGGACATACAAAGAAACAACAACTGAAGGTGGCTTCAGTAAAAACCTGGAAAAGCACCTCAGAGGAGGAATATCGGCATTTGGTGATGTCCATAGGTTCCAGGCTTCAGACATCCCTGTATTTATAATTGTTAATTTATGCAATTACTTGTGAAAATGGAGGCACTGTGTAAAAAATGGCTGGAATTCCTAAATGGTTAATGCAACATTTTTGTTGAAGCTCCTATATTGCATCTGAAACTGCTTCATTTCAGTCCATTGTGGTGGTGTACAGAGGTAGCCTGACTAAAATTGTCCATGTACTACAGTCCTGATTGTGGTCCATAAACTGCATTTAGGCTTGTGTGCCAGTTTTGTATTTGACGTGTGCGGAGAATCTGATTTGTGCCTGAAACTGTAGCTGAAAGCTTAGTCCTTGTGTGTTCTGCTTGTCCCTTTTTGTTCATGTGAAAATGGGGTCCTCCACTTCTCTAATTGTTAACGCTCAAACAGAACCTATATTCTTCTGCTTGACCTTCATTGTCCCTCAAAAAGGCCGCATTTTCAACAGATCTGCTCAAGTTAGCAACACTAAAAATAAGCTGTGAATTGCTCCTCAACTCTCTTCTACAGAAGCCACTCCACTGGAGCTGACCATTGCATGTTAATGTTACAATGCATCAGTTAGATGAAATGGTCTTAAACTGCACTAGACTGTTCTGGTTGTTGCTAAAATATGTTCAAAATTAGAAACCCAGTCTGGTGAATTAGTTTGATTGCACTTCACATGAATCATGCACAGAGAGTGAGCCATGTACAGCCGGTGTTCTGCCAGCACCCTGCCGTCTTTCTTATCTGCTGCTGTGATCGGACCTGGGAGAGAAACTGGGCTGAAGAAGCACTGCTGCCTGTCTCATTCTAATCGATCGCTGTGACTCAGGAGATAGCATTAGCATTTCTCGTTCTCCGTGTTGCTCTTTCCCTTTTCTGCCTTTCTCACTGTACTCTCTCCCTCTTCTTGCCTCTTTCTCCCCTCTCCTCCTCTCTGCCCTATACATCCACATATCCCTCCTCCAAGCCCTGTACTGTTCCAGCCAGACATACGATGTCAGCTCCATGCCTCTCCACTGCCATCATTTCTCGATGATTTTTTTTTTCTTTTTTATGTAATTTTAAAAAAAGGGTTCCTAAATGGTTCTTGGCTTGTGGTTGCGATTACATCCTCTAATTGGTGTAAATGGTTCATGTGATGTGAAGGTTCCTTATACATTAAAAAGCATCTTCATACAGGCACATTTACATGTATTGTTTTTAGGGATTGAAAAGTGGTTCCTCTGTGACCACTGAAAAAAGGAACAATACGAAAAGGAGTGTTTCTAGTCATTCTAGTGCTATCTTTCCTAATACCTTTAACTTCACCTAATAACTACCGTCTAGATGTCCCCCTAATTTTAGGCGCATTATAGAAAATGGCTACCATTTGAAGTTATTACTGTTAAAAATGGGTTTAAATGCATCCTGGAACTGCCTAATTATCTTCCTGTGTTTTTCTAAAGTCTTGCTGAAGTAAAATAACCAGGCTTATTCAGACAATGTACGGACCCACAGGCCAAAGCATTAGAAGGCGGCTTCTTTATGAGGGCACTTGAGCATGTCCTGCTTTATTGATGACTCCCATTAGCCTGTGATCACCCTGTCTCAGTGAGCTAGTTTAAGTGTTTAAGTGGTCCTCTGCCTACTGTTGATTGAAATATCTCTCTTTCTCTATTTCCCTCTCTCTCCCTCTCATACATCCCTTTCTCCTCTTCCTCTCCCCCTGCAGGGTGTTAGCAGATGTGAGCTCATGAACCTTATCTCCTGGTCTGTGACCTGTGAACTAGACACACTGAGGACGACCACCCCCTTACAACGCCAATGACCTTCTACATTGTGAGTTTCCAGCCTTAACCATCAAAGCTAAGTACTTGAGGGGTCTGCCTTTCTGGGGCAAAGGTGTCTCATACTGCTGCTGTTACATTGCTGTCCTAACAGTGTCTCAAATTGTCCAAAATGACATTTTACAAAAGCCTTTATTAGTCTTATATATACCGTATAGTCTTATATGGTGGTCTATAGACCATAGACACATGCCCCTTTTTGGGGCAGAAAAACACCTTACAAGCTAGATTATTATCATTGTTATTATTCATTATATATATANATGAACCTTATCTCCTGGTCTGTGACCTGTGAACTAGACACACTGAGGACGACCACCCCCTTACAACGCCAATGACCTTCTACATTGTGAGTTTCCAGCCTTAACCATCAAAGCTAAGTACTTGAGGGGTCTGCCTTTCTGGGGCAAAGGTGTCTCATACTGCTGCTGTTACATTGCTGTCCTAACAGTGTCTCAAATTGTCCAAAATGACATTTTACAAAAGCCTTTATTAGTCTTACTAATATATATACCATATAGTTTTATATGGTGGTCTATAGACCATAGACACATGCCCCTTTTTGGGGCAGAAAAACACCTTACAAGTTAGATTATTATCATTATTATTATTCATTATACATGTATATATTTTTTTGAGTTTGCTCCCCACTTGAACCATGTGAGAACTTTGTGTTCTGACCCAACCCACATCAAGTCTGGAGTCAAACATGACCCGAGCTTCACAGTTGTGTATTAGCCCGACCCAACCTGAACCCCATCATTGGGTTTTGAGTCTGAAACTGACCCCACTGACTGTATTAAATCATGAAGTGTTATGTAAAAGCTACTTGTGTTATTTGTCAAGCCAATTAAGCTTAATTAATTAGTGTTTTTCATTATTACTCACAGGATCTACTCAGAGGTTCGTGTCAGATTCTGTGATGGAAAATTGTGGTAAGTGATTATGTCACAAAATACACACTGGTTTGTGTTCTTGTTTTGCCACTGAAAGGAGCGCAAGGCTATAGAGTGCTAAAGAGAGCTTTGTTGAATGTTATTCTGAATGGTGTATTTGTTTGGGAAAACAAGACCCAGTATTAAATGTTTGTGTATATGTTATGTATGATCTTCTTTATTTAATTTGCTGTTAGGTAATGTCTCCGGACATTATAACAAGCGGGATCAATTCTTATGCTTAGTTTGGTATGGAAAAGGTTAGGTGGGTCTTTCTTCTCCCTGTTTTGTGTTTCATTGTAACATCATGGAAACAATACTGTGGAGCTTCCAGATTACAGGCTGTGCTCTTAACAGGCTCATATCTCAAAAAAACAAATGTACTGCGCTTGTAGGCACCCCCAGTATGCATCATGACGTCACACCTTTGTGTGTCCCCTTCATGCAGCATAGCTCATTTTCCAGGTCACAGCAGCGACAGGTTCTGGGCTTGGGCAGAACCATCCAGCAGGCACTGTGTTTGGACCAGCGCCCCAGTGTAGAAGCTGTAACTGGGACACAGAGAAATAGGGCCACAGCTCACTCATGAATTGCTTTATTTCCACTAGAACACAGTTTTGTGCTGGAACAGTGGGTGCATTACCACAGTAGGTTCTCATTTGAGGTTCTGGATTCAATTAATTTCTTTTTTGTTATGTATAGTTATATTCTCCCTCTCTTCCCCTCAGTGTAGCATTATTGTTGCATGGTTTGGGGATTTCATAGTGGCACCAAGAAAGAAAGAATTGTTTGTGTTTGACTCTCTGTTATTACATCTAAACCTCAAGCATTTACCCTGTTTGCCTTTTAGAACAACCAAGTTAATCCCATGCAGTATGTAGTGGTTATGCTTTAAGAGCTGACTTGTTTTTATTCACATCTAATATAACACATCCTTATCCACATCCAAATACATAGCCATGCAAGCTGCTTAGTAGTTTTTGTTTGTACAACAAGCTGATGTAGTTGATTTTGTATCCTGTATAAGTTTTTAAAGTTAAAAAGCAATATAAGCTGTTAATATTTGTTAATAGTGTTGCACTGACACCATATGGTATGGCACCGAAGCGCATCAGAAATTGCTCTGTCATAGGAATCAGGACAGGATTCTTTCAGTAATTAGTAGTCTGTCACCGTGTAGTTACTTGTAGTGTAGTTCAGTTTTAGCCGTTTTGCTGAATAAAGGTATTTTACATTTTTTGAACATGGTTCTTAATACTACTTATATAATGGAAAAAACTATATATGTATTCGGTACATAAGTGCAATTCAGTCAAGTGGTTTCATGTTTTATTTGTGGCACAGAACAGATTTGACCACAATAAAATATTTGAAAGTTTAATTGTATAAATATCTGGAGTTAGTTTGCTTAGATATTGTTAGTATTGGTATCGGTACTCTGTATCGGCCTATATTTATGGATGGTATCAGGATCAGAAGGGAAAAAGTGGAATCGGTGCGTCACTATGTGCTAATTAATGTTACACAGTGACATTAAAATGCTTCTCAGTGAGAAGAATTAACAACTGCTGTGTAAAGCACATTTTACTGAGAACCTAGGAACTTCTGTACTTGCACATGCTTTCACGTTACAAGACTTGATGACAATGGTCATGTACAGAACTATTTTAAGGGTGTACATATAGGACTAGGCCTATTCAGGCTAATTGTAATGTGATTTGCATGAACATTAAACACCCAAGTAACCGCACTTCTCTCAATTGCCACACTAAACATGCATCAGTCACTCGTTCTTCTATTGTTTGGCAGGGCTTCTGCTTCTTTCTCTCTCCCTTTGTGCACCCCTCCCAGCTCTCTTGGCTCTGTTTTCCCTCATGCGCACCGTTACTGCAATGGTCTGTTTGAAGGCCTGCTCCATTTCTGATCTCCATGTCTGTCTGACCTCTGATCTGAAGCTGAAGGCTTTCACGAAATGAGGCCAATTGAGTTTCAGTTCAGGAAATGCACAGGATGAATTTAATTTATCGCATGTTCAGGGAATTGCATTGCTTTTGACTGCTGCATAGAGTGTGTGTGTGTGTGTGTGTGTGTGTGTGTTTTGGCTCCTCCTCCTCCACTATTCCTAGTCTGTCTCTCACTGAGGCCTGTGGAATACTGTGGGAGCACTCCCACCGCTTGTAATTAATCAGTCAATTAAGTGCTTAGAACAAATCACTGAATCACTGAAGTGGATGCTTTTAGAGGGAATCAGACATATCACGCATGTAACCCAGCCCCCTTTAAATAATGTTAGTCTGTCATGTGTTCATGTTATAAAACCATGCATGTTCACCTAATGGAGGATAACTTGCATGCTTGGAATTCCAATGAATGACCGCTAGGGGGTTTTACCTGCTTCTTCTTCTAATGGGATAGAAGAGAGAGTTTTTATAAGTTAAAGGCACCAGATAAAACACAACCATGAACCTTTTTTGTGCAAGGGTTGGAAAAGCAGTACACACAAAATTATTTGTCAGTGCAGATTTTGAAAAGGAATTCTTTGGTACGATGGGATGGGCAGTGTTATGATGTACTGTTCTCATGGTTAATTACATCACATTAAGCTTTTCTGACCACATTGTGGGTGTCATCAGTAATTAAAGAGCACTGACCAACAGCATTTTTCATTAAAAAGAGATTTAGTCAGGACTCCTGAATGGCACAGCTGTCTAAGGTATCACTCTGTTGTTGAGAGGATATGAGTTTGAGAGCGTGTACTTGGTCCTGTTTAATTAAATGTAGTGATGTGATGTATGTGACACATTGAAGGGGTGCGTAACTGCCTTTGGGTTTGTTTTTGCTTTTGTTACAAGCCACAAAGAAGCTTATACAAAACCCTCAAACTACATTGTTCTTTTTTACCGTGCCACATTTGCTCTGATATAAGGCACATTTTCATTGGCCTAATTAATCAGCATACGGAGCAGAACTGTCCTACTAAACAACTTGACTGCATGGATCACAGCAAATTTAGTAATGATATGCAAAGTGCGAATAAATAATAATTATGTGCATTGAAGTGCTCATACCAAAGGTAAGAGCTGAATGGATTACATCTGACTATTGAACAGATATGTGTTGTCAGCGCTCCCTTGTTTTCTGCTCCACAGTCTGCATTAGGATTGGAAAATGTGGCAGTTGATATTGTGCTAACTTATTCACTGTATGTCCATAAATTTATCATCAGTACTTAAAACACTTGCAGGAATCCAATTTGCTTATAAAGAGAGCATATTTAGTGTGTTCGCTATTGGGTTTGAAGCGTGACAAAATGGTGCTATTGAGTAAAAGTGCGCTGAGCACTTGGACATTTTGACATGTTTGCTTGATAAAATATTTAGTGGTTTGTAAAGCAGACACTGTTTTTACATGTGGGTCCTGTCATGAAAAGTTTGGGAACCCCTGGGCTCCTGCTGGTAAGGAGTAGCTAACCAGAAAAAATCAGAAGATGTTTTAGAGGCTGGCAAAAGTCTAATGCATCTTGTTTTAGGAAAGCCAGAATCTTTAATTTTTAGGGGAAAAAAAATAAAATAATAATAATAATTATATATGTCTCCTGTTTGTGATCACCATGAGCTTACAAGGTAAGGAATGTCAGTTTTTCAGGTAGACTGATGAAATCACGTTTAAATTAAACAACCTTCTTTTTTATATCCCTTCAGTATGCTGAAACTGGGACCTGAAGCATACATAAAACCCCTCATAGTTGTTTTTTTTCTGGCAGTCTCTGTATGAACCAGTAAGATTCCACTCGTTGTGTTGTTCACCATATCGTTCTAATTAAGTGTCTCTGTCATCCACCCGAGTAGCCCCTTAATCTCTTTCCTTGCCTTTCTGTTTCACTCTCTCCTTCTCTCACACATCCAGAAGCGTTGCACTTTGACCCTGACTCTCTGGAATGATAGGCATCCATCTGTAGTTGCACTGCATGCTTATTTATAAAGTCAGGGAGTGAGAGAGAAAGGGTGGGAGGGAGGGTCAGCGTAAAGGAAAGGGGTGGGGAGTAGTGGAGGGAGGAGTGGAAGGCGCCAGGAGAGAAGAATGGAGGTAATGTTGGCGAGTGAGTCACTGAGAGGAAGAGTGAGAGCCGTATGATCAGTGGACAGCGAGAGAGAGGGAGCGTGAGAAGGAAAGGGTAACTGGCAATAGAGAGGCCCTTTAATTGGAGATCCAGTTCAAGTCAGAGTGGACCAGGTGAGCCCTGTTATTTTCCAGTGAGGAGGGTAGTACAGCATACCTAGGCCCTTTAGGGCCACGAGCATGGGACAGAGCCCCTCTCTGGAGACTGCATCTCAGGACTCCAGCACACACACGGGTGAGTCACATGTATGTAGTCACTGGCCCTAACAAAGGATTCGTATCTTTGAAACACAGTAGGAAACGTTTTTAATGTACGTTAATGTAACAGGATTTTTCCTGCTGTTGTAAAAACACCTTATTGAAAGCACTAGTTAGTGAAAGAAAGACTAGACTCCTTAATCTCAGTAAATGTAAGAGACTACATTTCAAATATTGGGGCATTAGTCATGATATGTTCATATAGCTGGCATTTAAAATAATAATAGTAACAGCTTTGAAGTTGTGAGGTTTTGATATGACCTCAATGACGTGCACCATGGACATTATCTGAGGTGACGTAGCTGGAACTGCTGCAGGAGTGCACTGTTTTCCATGCTTAGTAAAGGAGTAGTAAAGTGTAGTCGTTTACATGAGTAGTAAAAGATTAAAACATGGCCTGTGTGGAAATCAGAAACACAGGCTGTTGGAACATAGGCAGAATCGTCTCCTCATAGTACTTCTGCACTAGGCTGTCGGACTGGCTCCATGAGCTCTTATCTCTGAAGGTTTCAGTCTCTAAAAGTCTGTCCTTCAGGAGTGTTTCTAGAATCAGCAGATGTTGCTGCTTTTCTTGCTTCAGTACTGAAAACACTTATATTGGCTCTGGGAGTATTCATGTCCAAGAATTGTTTTGTGCTGGAGTTCCTGCCATTGTAATCCTCCAGTTATTTTCCAAACAATCTGGGTTTTCATCACGTCCACTTACATTTTTTTCTTCACGCAGACAGATTTGCAACACTTAAAGCATTCTGTAGTGTTTGTGTTTGTTAAACTCTGATTTCTTCTTGATGATCGTCGTCTCGAGTGGAATGATGATGACTGGAGTAATTAGAGAAGATCATTTCTTTGCTGTGCAGTTTGTGTTTGTGTTGCTGTCACATTTATTTTTGTAACTCTGTAAGGTGGAAAGATTCCTCAGATCACATCCAGTAACCACAGTAACAGTGTTTATACAAACAAAATATGGTTTGGGTCCAGGCTGACGTTTCGTTTTCGGCGAGATGTTAGGCCTACAGGTCTTGCTTCAGTTGTTTTATATTTGCTGTTAAAGCAGTGCGTACATATGACCTAACCCCTTGCAAATTATTATTATTATTATTATTATTAGTAGTATTTTTTATTTTTTTTTAAACCAAGCAGCAGCTTATCTCGCAAAGCAGGATTTCTTGCTTAACCAGCTAACTTTTAAACATTCAACCCAACTCTGGATTTTCTGTCTCTAGATGGTTGATCACTTTGATTTACTGGGGTACATCCTCCTACGGCAATTTATGTTGCACACCTAACCTACTCCAGTGCAGATTTAGGTTCGGGATTGTGGACCATAAACAACTCCTGGATCAGTCAGGACAGAGAATCGGGCAGAGTTGGACTTTCTTAACTTACACATTGTTTTAGGACATTTCTTCAAGTCCTCAGCTAATAATGTGTATTAGTACACACGAAATCAAGACACTAAAGGAATGAAACCGCTGCTTCCTAGCTACTCCTTTGTGACTTTTGCAGCAATCATGAAAAATACCAGTTTCCAGCAGACATAGCACAAAAACCTTTCTATGTATTTAGTAAATTCATAAAGAAGTTATCATTAAAAATGAGCAACAAAATAGCAGAAAGAAAAACTTGACGCTCAGCTCCTCTTCTTGTTTCTTATTGACTGTTCTTCAGAAACATCACCACATTCATCTGCACACGCATGATAAGTCATAGATTGAGTTTCTGAACCTGGATCGACGTTTCCATGTTAACGTCAAACATGGTTTGCTTGTGTTGAAATTTGCTTCTTGCCATTGCATCACATTCTCTCCTCCCCGACAGACTATGATTGTTCTCCTTCACTAACCAAAACATAGTTTATTTACAAAGAAAAGCCTCAAACTCGAATCACAATGATCACTGAAGTGTTTTCCTCAGTCTAGAGGGAGAGAGAGACGTCATCAATGGCAGAGACAAAACACAGCTGAGGGTCTCTTTCTGCAAGCAGGTCTCAATCAGGCCCCTAACGCTCCTCAGCCAACTGACCAGCAAAACAGTGCGGATAGGTTTCGTTTCACAATACAGGACTCTTTGTCTCTCCAGCAGCCTCTCCTCAAGCTTTGCCCTCGCTATCGCTGGATTTGCTTACGGCTCGTTCTTTGCAACGCCAAATGTCATGTTTCTGAATACATTACAAAGCTTGTACCAGTGACTGTAACACTGAATTACAGCAGTTAAGGTGATCACTGTTTTCGGGATTGTTCTTTTTGAGATAGCTTTGATGAGTTAGAATAGACTAATGGTTTAAGTAGCAGCACTACTGGACATGTGATGATGTTTAGCATCACACTTGTACTCAAGCAGTGTGTTCTGACAGGGCCTGGCAGTGTTGCTGGTTGGGGGAGGGGGGCGTTGAATGCAATCACGAGAGGGAAGAGGAGAGGGAGGGTGGTGTTCCTCATGAATTCTCCCAGCGGAGCCACTCTTACATAACCATACAAGCTGCTCCAGGCTTCATGCCTGCCTCTAAACCGACAGTACCGTTATCTTCTCTCCCCTCCCTTAAACGAACAACATTCACACCTGATTCCTCCTGCCCTGGGGGCTGCAAGCAGCCCCTGCACTGTTTTTGCTTTGATTGACACTATATAAACAGCATACCATGTTGAGATTATATTGATGCATACTGAACTTGTGATATGCCTTCCAGTTTAAGCCCTTTAGGTTAACCCTTTGGCAAGTTATTGTCTAGGTTGTTCAATTTTTGACTGAGGTATTATGTTCATTAGGGAAACTGGAACAATGAATTCTAGTTTATAATTCATATTCATAACAGCTGGAAGTCTTGCATCTCTGCCGCTGGCCGGTGGGATTCCAAACTCTTGATCAGATTCAAAGCACTTTTATCAGCAGTACAGAGTCCGCATGTCTGCAGTCCTGGAGAAGAATGGGAAATTCACTTGACTAAAGTAACTGCACTTGAGCCAAACTGTGGATGATCACAGGCAAAAAGCACCAAGACTGAGGGAAGTGTGGTGTTTCACATTAGTCACAAGACAAAAGGGTCCAATATGGCCCTGACCACTGTTATAGAGTAATTAATGATTGCACCCCCTCCTTTTGGTGAAGTCTGCCCACCACTGGTTTTGGTTTTAACCAGAATGATTTATGTTTATCGGATGACATGAATGCTGTGATTCATCTTGGCGCCTAACGAACCAACACATTAAAATATTCAGTAGTTGGTTGGCTCATTTTCATATTGCAGGCTTATGTGATGCCGTTGAGAATGCTGATGTTGTGATATGTACAGTTTAGGTGCCTTGCTTTGTGGTTTGCAATGCTGGGTTAAGTTTTTGCTCTCTTTTTCACAGCTGATTTTGTGGTGTCTTGCTGCGTGTAATGCATGAGAGGAGGAGACTTACGGTAAGCTGTGTGGGGGCCTGCCCCGAGTACATAGATAATTGTGGCCAGTTCTGTCTCTCTATGGAAGACAAAGGGATTCTGTTCTGCGTGTGTGATAGCTGGCTGGGACTTTCAAGTTGAACATGGAGCTCATGCTGGGAACAGTTTTCAGGCTTGTTTGGATGTTATTGGGTATGGCTCTGCTAAAGTTGTTTTTCATATGGGCCTCAAAATCGGATGCGTCACCACTTGTTTTCCTAACGTGTTTTCTTTTTTAATGTTAGTATAGAGAAGCTGGTGATGAGTTCCACACTTTAGAGCCTTCCATACTCCACTGAGGGTGTGGTTTTAAGCTTTAATCCTGGGATGCGCATGATTCTGGTATGTTGATACACTAGTATATAAAAATGTGTAAATTGGTACTAAACTTGGTTCTCCATCTGAGTTAGCCTTACAGAGCGATTATAATATTTGGTTGTATACTATTATAAATGCAGTAAAGGTTAATAAAATCCAGAGATTTTAGCAAAGTAACCTAGGATCACTTAAACACTATTCTCTGATGGAGTATAATAAATATCTGTCAAATCATAAAACACTAGTCTGATGCTGATATTTTGTCTATCTGCCAGTGCAGTTGTGATTCTAGTAATACCATACACCACTTAATTGCAGTGACAGCAAGTGTACATGACATACACTTACTGCAGTGCATTGAACCAGGATCGTTCATCAAGCCGTTCATTAAGTTGTTCACTGGCTGATGTGCTATTTTTACGCATCAGTTCTAATATGTTTTCCACTTCACACTCGTGTGTTTAGTGGGTGGGGGTCCTCTCTGTCAACCCCCTCCCTCCCTCCCCCCACCTTGCTCCGGATCAGGGTGGAGTACAGTTTCCTCCCTCTGTTTCCCAGGACTCACCACCCCCTCCCTCCTGTACAGTGCCTGATCCAGTCAGAGTTTCTCCGCCATTCGCACAGCCCTAGCACAGGATGTAAAGTCTGCTGACACCTCGCAGATCTGCTTTCTCCTGTTCTATCAAGCCAAAGCTGTGAGCAATGCTGAGTCTATTAAGGTCCTGCATCTGCAAACAATGAGCTCGGCCAGCTCAAACTCTGCCGGCTGGCTGGTTGAAGTCTACAGGACTGCAGTGTTCAGCTTTTCTCTCTCCCGAGGCTGGAGGACTGGGACTCATGTACTGTCGTGTTCTCCGCGCCTGCTGATGGATGGCTGCTCGGTGGCTAGTTTGTCTCAGCTCTGTCCCCGGCTTAGATTTGGACGACTGCCTGTGTGGAGCTGGAGTGTACTGTTCTGCGGGATGAGTTCAGAGTGAGAGTGTGATGGGCTTGTCATTACTGTGGCTGTAGCACCATGACTTTCTGCTTTCAGTTTCATATTAATGTGTATATTGAGTAGACACAATTGCTGTGTCTGTGGTGTAACAGTTAGCTTCTGAATGAATTAGCAATGAATTGGTGTTTTGCGTGATGATCGTGCGTATTTTAAAATCTGCTTATCTCTCCTACAGTACAAAATGCAGATTGCATCCATTTTATTTTTGCTGGATATTGTTTTTATAACGTCTCTTTTCCGTTTCTTTTTAGATTTTTTGGAATCTTTTTAAGGTGCTATATGTTGTTCAGTCCGTGTTTCTGTCAGTTAAGTTGTTTCTCCAAATATGTAATTACTTCATCAAAACAATCCACAGATTACTCAGTTAGCAGTATAATCAACATCGACAGCTCTAGTCTTGAGCATGAGATAATTTCTGTTCCTCACAAAGACATGGACCTGGGGCTTCAGATTCCTGAGAAAAGAAGGGATGAATGTAAAGCCTGAATGTTTTTTCAGCTCTAGAAGATTATAGCTGATCTTGCTGCAAGGATCTGGCTGGCTTTTCGGGAACTTTCTCACACCTCTGCAGTTTCCTCCAGGCTCTCCCGGACAGGGGGTGAATAGCGGGGGGTGGGTGTTCAGGTTCCCATGGCCTGCTGCCTCCACACCCGTCGCCATGGCAGCTGGAGCCCAGGTAGCACTGCTCTCCCACTCACTGTATCGTAGCTTCCATCAGGGCGGTGGGC
This sequence comes from Semaprochilodus insignis, assembly GCA_034552555.1. Taxonomy (NCBI): domain Eukaryota; kingdom Metazoa; phylum Chordata; class Actinopteri; order Characiformes; family Prochilodontidae; genus Semaprochilodus; species Semaprochilodus insignis. The sequence goes on along the minus strand of CM067479.1, from coordinate 29,029,101 downwards.
TGCCTCACTGATTCAGATTGCTGTTAAACCAGGCAGTCTGCTTCTGAGCTCATACTTGGCTCGTCTGTGCTAGCTATTTTTTTGATCTCTAGAAACAGGAAGTGCAGTGCTGCTGATCTCAGTACAGGAAGTACAGAGGGCAGCAGGTCTAGTGTCAGTCATTAGGAATGAGTGTGAGGTTTGCTGAAAATAGCAGTAAAAGGAGATCAGTTGGCAGATATTACGTTTGTGTGCAGATTAATTTTACACTGTTACTGTTATCAAGTTAAAGGGCCTATAGCATACATTTTCTTCACCTGAGGCCTATTTGTTGGTTTACATCCCAAAAACAGTCAAAATTCATTCATTTTCACATGACTAATTTCCAACCCTTTTTAATTTCTTAAAATTGAACCTATTGTTTTCTTCGCCTTTAAGACTGGTGTATGTAAAGTGAAAACACAGTGAGTGAGCTGAGCTAAAACTGCTGTAGGCTGAATGGGTGAATATGTGTAGAAGATCTTGGTTTTTGTAACATCACAAAAACAATGGATTCAATACAGGCTGTTTTTGCTGTGTAGTTTCCGTATGGACCACATAGACTGGCAAGTGAATGTTAGGTTTTGAAACTTGAATGTGAAGCAGTGTTTAAATACTACATGAATTTGCTGCAGAAATGTACTATATGGGCCCTTCGGTATAAATAACACATCACACTTAACTGCTTGCTTCTCTGATCCCACGGTTGTGTCTGTTGGGACTAGATCAGGTACCCCTGCTTGGAGAGAGTGTGTTGTCTGTTGTGGGTCAGGAGAGCAGCTGGCTGCGGGGCTGGAATGTGCCTGGCATGTTGTGGGAACTTCTTTGCAGAGAGGCAGTGCTGTCGCCAGGACATCCTGTGTTTGCTGAGCTGGATGTTAAGCTACTGCCAATGCTAAGGCTAAATGATAAATATTTTGTTTCATTGAGAAGAGCCAAATCAGATGAAAAACTAGTGTTACTGGAGACAGTCTTAAGAATATACTGTGTGATGCACTGTAAAGGTGGAGTAAACTTAAGTGGTGTATTTTTTAATTATAAAATAAACTATAGACTTGAGTAATCCATAGATGTCCATCTCTTGCAGGTATGCAGACATGGCTGTCAAGATAATACTTGCAGAGTGTCTTAACCTTGAGCATTTTTTGCATGACTAGTTTTTCCTATGTTGCTCTTCTTGTCATTCATCATCTAATCTACTTATCCTTCTGGGTTGGGTGCATTCAGTACATTTACTTGCCGGTTTTATATATATAAATATATATGGTCCACTTGTATCTTTAAAATATTATTTAATATATGCTGTATGATTGGTATAGCAGATCATCAGCCAGCGAGTGGTTGAACCCATTGGCAGTCTTTAGAGGAATGCGAGTTGCTCAAGAAGTGTGGCAGCTGCTGGCTGAGGGACGACTGAGGCTCTGTGCAAGGGTCTGTTTGCCTTCAACTTCATCTGCCAGAAAACACACTGCTGAAGAGTTTAAAACAACAGTCATTATGATGAGCCTCAGAAATGCGGTGTTTAAACCATGACACGTGTTTCTGCTGTATGTATGTATGTATGTATGAAAGATAACTTGCACATTGGTCTGTACAGCTGCTCATTAGCCATTTATGTGCCCAAAGGCTTATGTCTTTCTGTGTAAGACTGAGATATGCAGTGGTTCACGTTGCGTTGCATGACTATTATAATTAGATTAAATACTTTTTTTGCAGGTCTTTTAAGTAAGGTCTTTTTAAAGTCAGAGTCACTGATCTACAATACTCTCTGCCATGTAAACTCTCTAAATACTCTCTGCCACTTTTGCCTGTTTTTGTTATGCAGGCCTTAATTCTGCTCCCCCACTTTCCTTCCAGATGATGAAGGCGACCACCAGCACAATACCACAGGTAGTGAGGGCGGCAATGCGGGGGAAGGCACCCCTCCGCCCAAGCGCAAGGGCAAGTTCTCTACCCTGGGCAAGATTTTCAAACCCTGGAAATGGAGGAAGAAGAAAAGCAGTGATAAGTTTAAGGAAACTTCAGAAGGTGTTTATTTCTCTTGCTTTACAAGCCATTGCAGCAACATTGTTCAAGTTATTGTGTTCTTATGCTTGCTCTTCCTTAAAAACTTCCAAAAGCTGACATGGTGACTTTAAAGGTTTATAACAGGGGTCGACCGATTATTGTGCCGACTGATAATCAGAGCCAATATTCAGCATGGAAGCAGACATGGTGTACAGACCTACATTGCTGCTGTAGTGGTTTGAATTTGATATGAATATGTGTACAGATAACTGCAGATTGCTACTTCTACATATTCCAGCAGTCTTCTTAAACTACACCCACCACTTTCCATTGAATCATGAGTACTTTTTTGATTGTTGGTTTTTACTTTTTAAGTAGTGACAAATTTTACAGTAGACTATTAAACATATTTTGGGAGTTATTTTTTTTATCTGTTTAAAGATATAAAAGATAATGTTTAAGTTTGTTTTTGTAGCCTATGCTGTCTTATTACATTATATTTCATATGAATATAATGTAAGTTGTAAGTTGCATTTTTGCAAGTATTCATGCTACAAACAACATAATTATGGTAAATGCAAACCAGCTATTCAGTATCAGTTATTAGTGTCCCTGATTACTAATCTTCTGTATCAGCCCTGACAAAAACATATCTGTCAGCCCCTAATTATCAATCTGTGAATTATTGGTAGGTTTGTGATCCTTTTGGAATTATGTGGAGTTATTGATATTAATATTATAATATTAAGTCTCCCTGATAGGTTTCATCCACTGTAATGTGGAGCGAGATGATTCATTTAAATGTGAAATGTGACATATTTTGTCGAGAAGTGTTTTGGGGCTGTTGAAGAATGATTTAATAAACAAATTTTAATAAAGTAAGAAGTGATAACTTTATACTTTTGCTCATTTAAGTGTATCCTGAGAACAAATGACTTGTCATGCTGAAAAACTTTCACCTTTAAGTGGCTCCTCAGGCTGCAGGTTGGAGTTGGGGTGAGCCTCTCATTCAAAATTTGCTGCGTCTTTCTCAGCAAATATTGGAAACACCCTCTCAGACATTCCCTAGCACTTGGCCTTATTGGAGTGAACTTGGTGTTGGTATGCAGTGCTGTGTTTGAATTAATTTGTTTATTCATTTATTAATCTGCAGTTTAAAAACATTTCCTAACAACTGTAAGCTCAGTAGTAGTTCAGGTGTTTACGTGCTGCATTTTTTCCTCAGTTCTGGAAAGAAAGATGTCGATGAGAAGGCCAAGGCAGGAGCTGATAGAGCAGGGAGTGCTAAAAGAGCTTCCTGAGAATGGTAGGAGAGCCAGTTGTCTTTTTGTATGCATGTTGGTTCTTTATTCTTTGTGCATTTTAAATGATCAAAATTATGTATGTGTGATGTTGTTTAAACTGAGTGTACCTACGGTACATCTGTTCACCTCTGCTGTCCAGCAACTTCTTCAGACAGGTCATAACAATCACACTTGCCATACTCTCACCAGCCCAGAGGGAATGAGAAATTCAGCAGGTTTTAAGACGGATAAAGGAAGGAAATTCAATTTGATTCTTTTTTTTTTTTGACAATTTAGCATATTTTGTGAGGAAAATGACATGCCGTTCTTCTTGAGTTGTGAAAAGTGGAGCAAATTGTGCCCTGCAGCAAAAAGCTTTGAAAGTCATGCACTGTGTGCTGTGGAGGCCCATTTATCTGAGAGGTGTTCTAAAACATGCAAACCTGCACTTGTTCACTGCCTCTGGCTGATTTGTAGCTTCAAACGCTTTCTCCACCTTTTTTTTTTGCCTGATTTAAAAAGATCAGTCTTATCTGTCTCATGTTTTTTTGGGACCCTTGGAGATGTATGTATACGGATAGTTCTAGATACAATTGTTAATTAATGCATGGAGGATCATCATTTAATTATCTTCTATGTGCGTATGTCTGTGTATTCTTCATCTGTTGTGATAGAAGTCGATGAGGCTCATGGCCCTAAGCTTCCCTGTGTGAAAAATGGTCACACAATGCCAGTAGGAGGTAGCAGTGGAGGCGGGAGTCGGGGGCTTGAGCCTGTCCAGTCCCCAGCCGACTCAGACCTCAGAGTGAACCAGGCTTGGCTACCCCAGCCTGAGGAGCGCAGGGGCCGTGTTCCCTCTGATGGCGAACGTCGTGGAGCACTGGGCATTCGCCCTACCAGCCACGACGAAGGCAGGAGAGGTGGACGTTCCGGCGGGGAGGAGTGGAAAACCAACCTGGCCTGGCAGATGGAGGAGACCCGCCGTGGAGGGCGAGCAGATGAGAAAAGACCAGGCCTGATCAAAGCCCCGTCTGAGGACTGCCGAAGGATACGCCCTGAGCCAGAATGGAAACCCACCCTGCCCCGGCACGCTTCTGCAGAGGAGGGTAGAGGAAGGCGAGGTGAGTTGGGGGGGAAACTCACAGACTTGCTGTTTTGTGTCTAAAAGTATGAGGCAAAATAAAATTGAGCTAAATATTTATTTCTGTTAAAGTATTATAATAAATTGTATGTGGTATACAGAGGAAGAAGGAATGCACTGATGTCTGCAGGCCTGTAGTCCTAAAGGACTTGATGCCCCCATCTAGATCTTTGGCTCCCTCTTACCTACTATTGCACACGTTTCCTCCAGCACTTCTTCCTCCTCTCCTGGCCCTGCTGAAGAAGAGGGCGGCTGTGCTCCCCTGGGTCCTGCTCCAGCTAAGATTCTTATTTAGGAACAGGGGAGGGACAGCTCAGCTTTATTCTCTTTCTCTCCTAATTAACACGCTGCTGTCGATTCAACTTAAACCTCTTTAGAAGGAGCACTTTCCTTTTAGCTGCAAACCTCCTTTGGGGATAAATTTGCTGCTCCACCAGGACTAATGGTCCATTATAATCTTAAGTTTAAATAGTTCTGCCAGTATTTCAATATTGACCTCGGCTGTTGACTAAGAAAAACAAGGGGTGGATGAAGAGTTTAAATTTAGTTTTATTTCATCTTCTCTTTAAACTCTTCCCTTTAGCTGGCTCTCTTCTTTACTTTTCTGACCCACCCCCTTCTGCAGCCTGTGCCTTGGTGTGATAAAGCGGCTGTAAATAACCCTGAGCTTAAAACATCAGCTTTGAAGAATGGAGAGGGCCTAACGGGGGAGGGGGCAAGGGAGAGAGACAGAGGGAGGTAATTATGGCAGCTTGTTTATCTCCCATGGCGGCTGATGAGCTGATTAAGAAAAGCACACAGACAAGCGGCATGGGAATGATAACACAACTCAGCAACACAGCTCAAACATCCTCACAGGATAGATGAGAAGAACTTAGATTTTTGAGTCTGATGTCGACGACTATGACCTTGATTTAATCATGTAGGAAATACTTTTTTAGCCAGCATGCCATTGAAGTTTAACATGAATAACTATCACCAATCGTAAACAACAACGACACAGGTAAAAATGCATTCAGTGCATCATGACACATTGATCTGTGTTCACCTGTATTGAACTTGGAATGTTGGAATCAGTTGAAATAATTTGTAATATTATTCTAAAATCATTTCTTAAACTGTTTTTAAACATAGATACACACAAAATTTGGTGTTTTGGTGTCCTGGTCTCTTTTTATAGTTCTAAATTCTAAAGCGTGCTAAAATAATCAAATCAAGCCATTGTGAAATTTGAAATGTGATGATGGACTTGGACTTGGATGGAGTTGTTTCCAAAATAATTAGAATAAGTCTTGACACCACATAAACAACAAACTTTTATAATCTTTACTCACTTACTCATCTTCTAAGCTGCTTTTTGCTTCTGGGTCACGGGGGACACTGAAGCCTATCCCAGCACTTATTGGGCAGAAGGCAGAAAACAACCTGGACAGGCCGCCACTCCATCATGGGGCAGGCACCCAGACACGCACATTCACACACCCACACACCCACACACTCACAGCTAAGGGCAATTTACTATCTCCAATTCAATTTTAGAATAAAAAAAATGTATATGTATGTAATGGATTTGATCTACTGATGAAATCTGTCAGTACACACTGTCATTAAACCAAAAGACAGAAAACAAATACTAGGAAATGATATATTCTGATATAATTTGTAATGAAACACTTTGTGTTATCTTAGAAAGGAATGGAAAATAAAAGCATTTTCAACAATGATCTCAGACATTTGAAGTCCACTTCATATCTTTTCATAAGAATGTAACATACTGTAACATACTGTACACTAAACTGTGACTGAAACCTCTCTGGCTCAGCCATCCAGCTAAACAAGTTAGCCTTAAGTTTTGAAGTTGTTACCAGCACTTATTTGTACCATACTGGTTTAAAAGAATTTCATACCTTACAATGACTTTTTACTGGTATTTCACCTTCTTTTACCTTCAGCCACATGACCACAAGAGTTTGGCATGGTGTTTCTTTGTGTTTCACACAGAGTCAGACAGTGGTCACTATGTTCCGGACCCGGAGGCTTTGAGGGACACTCTGCGAGAGCCATTGCCTCCCAAGCAGTCCATTTTGCCACCCAAGTGGCTGATGAGCTCCACCCCAGAGCCTGGTATGGAGGGTTCCCCCCGTACGCCTGTCCACAGCCCCGCCACCTCTTTTTCTTCCTCCTCCGCTTCCTCTAGCTCACCCCCGTCCTCAGCGACCAGTGCAGCCGGAAAGGCCCTACGGACTGCTTCGCCTGCTGGGGCCAACATGCTGGCCTCCAGCGGAGTACCCTTCGCTCCTTCCTCTTTACAGTCCTCCTCCTCCATGGGCACAGCGCCAACCCAGCCGGTCAAGCAGCCCCCACTGCCCCCACCCAAGCCAGTCAACCGCACCACCAACCCTGCAATGCTGGGTGAGTGCTTGATGCTTTTCTGGAAGGAAGGCTCAGAGCAGATTTTGTGCATACTGCCTTATGGCTTGTTCTTAGGTGGAGCCTTCAAAGGAAATGTTCTCAGTAGAAGCCACAGACCTCAGTAGACTCTGTACTTATTCTCATCCAAGTTTTTCAAGTGTGATAGGGCATCTTTAATGAGATGGGTTTCAAGCACATCTCTTCCCTGGCATCCCTCTGTTCTAGTGCAGCATTATCTCTAATGACTCTGGGCTTGGCAGGGAACTTTCTACTGCAGTGCTGCAGCAGTTGGTGTTGTTTTTGTTTGTTGATTTGAGTTAGTGCTGGACATTTTTGGGACAGTTTGTAATCTGTTAGGGCACATGTATGTATGTCAAAATGTTCCGAATTCCATGTGCAAATTGTATGTATTGTCTAGTTTGTGTGTGATGGAACTGCCTAAATGACCACCATTTAGGCAGCCCTGCTTTATTTGAGATGCTTGCTTAGTTCTCATATCTGTCACATTCAGAGCATAGACTCAGCTTAAAATGTTTGTTTTGAGGCATATATTTATAGAAGTAACGATCTACATGATGTATGTTGAAATATATGCGGTACACAGTTATCAAATGTACTTTTGTGCTTGTCGTTTACGTCTTTGGAGAAACTTGTGAACATGTGTCCTGAAAGATAAAACATGCATCAGTCCATGTGCAGAAAGGCTGCACAAATGGCCAAGGGTTAGGTGGTTTGGAAGTAAGTCTGAGCAGGAGTGGCTGTGATTGTTAATGCTCTTTGATCCAAAAATACAGTGAAAGAACTGTTTTCATTCACGCTGTAATCGTTTTTAGATTTGACACTTGCTTCACGTTATCCCCAGGAAAGAAAAGCCTTGACCCAGTTAGAGCCCTTATATAATGCAGTCAACTCTTTCTTTTTCCCTTTTTCCTGAGGAACACAATAACTGGATAATTAACCTCTTCCAGGTGTCCTGCTATGAAAGGATGGAATGAATTGCTCTGCCCAGCAGTACATTTAACCACGTCCAGAAGAGTAGGCTATTGTTATGTACTTCGAAAGCAGCCAACTCTTTGTTCTTAATAAGTATTTAAAGTTTGTGGTATGGGTTTGTTGGCCATTCACTGAGCTCTTAATATGCAGCTTTGCAGGCACATGAGGGTTGCACTAGTCTGATTAAAAATTGACTGAAGAGATTGTGCCATCTGCTACCAAACCAAATGCAGCTTGCTGATGACGAGTTAGTACAAAGAGATAATACACATTGTATCCTTGTCAAGGACAGGAAATATGTTTATTTTCTGGAAACATAGAAAACTGCCCTGAACTAGTACTTTAAGGAACAGGTTACCGAGAATCTACACAATTTTCCCCCTTTATACCAAACATAGTTGATTTGAAGTGTGATCCTTTAGTTTTCGGCTGGTTCTACAAAACTGACACAATGGACGTCTCTGCCATTCAAACCCAGTTTTATTCCAGAACATAGACTGCTACTATTTTTTTCCACTACAGTTTCCTCATAGCTCCAGTACAGCACTTATCAAGCTTTAAACAACAAGCATGTCTAGGCTGACAGGGTGCATTTAGGGTAAAGAGAAAAATCTGTACCTGTAATCTGTAATCTGACTAGTTTTTCTAATAATATTGAATTATACTGTGAAATGTGAATCATATATTTTGTGCTATGGATGGCAGACAGAATAAGAGAGAGAGTTCACGATTGATGCATGCTTTATTGTGTCTTGCAGACGAGCTATTCCAGATGGTTGTAAGCTTTGCTGAGTGTAGAGGGGACATGTCTCCATACTGCCTCCTGCAGGTCATTTTTGTTTTGAGCATCTGAACAGGAGAGCTGTATAAGCATGTTGGACTGGTGTAGAGATTTGCAGTGCTGGACAACAATGATTCTCTGTTTTCAGCTTAGCTTAAAAGAATTTCAAATTCACTTTTAAAAGGATTTTACAAGTGACAAGCTCCTGAATGCTACCAACACTTGTATAAACACATACTTGCTTGGCTCTTGCATTGCTGTATCCGTAATTACAGCACTTTGAGCCATCTTCTTAAATTAAGTGAGCTATATAGTCAAAGGTAATTTAATTCTTTTCATTTAATTTTACTGCTTAGGCTTTTCATCAGCAAAAGGGCCATTCAGATATATATTGATGCCTATGTTGGTCATATGCAAATGGCTTAGCACCCAATAGCTGGTGTTTGACCCCTTCGGGATGGTTTCTTACCCTTGCCAGCCTCCACCCTGCACGGGGGCGACCCTTTTCCCCTCTACTGGTCCTGTTGGAAGCGCGAGGGCGACTATGATGTATACCTGTCCCTGCCTGTGTACCTGTGCCGGCGGGCAGGAGGCGTGCGCGCAGGTAACACCAAGGCCACGCCTGTCGCCAAGGCAATGCCACCTCGTCTGTCATGTCGTCCGTCTGCTCAGTGTGTGCTGGCATCATCTTTCTCACCTTCGTCACAGCATGCTCTTAGCCTGGCTGAGATGCTGGACTAACATGCAGTGGCTAGAGTGCCCCATTTTTTATTTTGGTCTTTTTTTTTTCCCCTTTCCCTCCCCTCTCTCTGTTCCTCTCTGATGCTCTCTCGTCTGCGCTGTCTTTCACTTTCCTGCTAAGCTGCATGTCTATGGCACTAAATTAGCGATAAGCGCCACAGTGTTAACAGTATGTATTAAATGGCATGCAGCATTGTGAGAAGGCCCATAGCCCTTATCGAACTTGCCAGCGCAGCAGGAGTGCTTCATTTGCTCTGGAGCAGCAGCAGTGAAACAGCAACTGTGACCGCTAATCCACACATCTCGTCCAATAAGATGAGAGAAAACGGCGAATAGGTCCAATGCATTGCATGCTGAAAGACCACAGGTTGCTCAGACTAAGCTGCACAGGATCTGAAACCTCTGTTTAAATCTGTTTATTTTAATGCAGCGTTCTGCTTGATTGCAGTTACTGACAGCAATTTCAGCGCAGTGCAGATATTTGAGAGGAACGCATGCTGTTACTGTATTAAGGCTGGAAATTCTGGCTGTGGCTTTCTATGTGTTTGAAAACTGTACTGAGGTCATCAGTACATGGAGCATGTTTAGCGTTGTATCTATGGCAGTTGAATGTGCGGTTTGTCCACTCGGACATGTACAGTATGTGACTGGGCATGTGTACTCATGCTGTTGTATTGTACACAATGTTAGTGCTTTAAATGTGTATCATTCTAAAAAAATGGCTTTGGCCAATCTGTCTGGGATTCAGCCTTAGGAGGCCTGGTAAACTGGATGGTAAATTGGGAATCTTGACCCATCATAAAACTGTAATATAGTTGGGATGGAATGGCTAACAGATTTTGATTATATACTGTTATATATTGATTATATTTTGACTATATACTGTGGTCTAATATTCAATATAACTGTGCTGCTTCAAATGTTTCATAGTGCTTCAAATAACTATATAAACACATTGTTTTGTAAAAAGCGAGTTAATAGCCTACTGCTATAGCCTCTGCCAAAGTACTCGACAGGAGAACATGTTTATAACAGTAGCAGTGTTCAGAGATCATTTTCTCATTATTGAAATCATGTTACTTTTTGTTTTAATAATGTAAGCTAAATACAAAGTTGATCTACTACATGTAGTGATTTCAGTGTGTATCACGTCTTTTTGAAGATGTATATTATTAGATGTATTCTAACAATAGTACCAATAATACTGAAAAACAATGATGCGTTTGGTCACTGATATTTATGATTTCCATGCTGTCCCATTCTTATTTTTGACCTTAACATATACAAATCAGTAGTTAATTAACTGTGCTCCCTTTGATGATGGCTTATCATAACCTCTCTCCTCCTCCAGCTGAATTTGCCCAGATGGCAGGAGGCACCAATCTAGTGGCAGCCAAGCCTTCCCCACCCATGCCTCCGAAGAGAACGACCCCTGTCACCAAACGCAACACTGAGGACTCCATCCTGCCCATTTCCTCTCTGCCCTCCATGTTGTCTCCTGAGGACAGGGCCAACATTCCAGGGGGCTTCCCATTGCCCCCACCTCCCCCATCCCCACCTCTGCCCACACATATCCCACCCTCACCTCCCCGAGGCCACACCCACCACCTCCTGCACCAACACTCTTATCCCCATCCTCTGCCTCAGCCGCTTCCAGTACATTTTGACCCCCCGAGCCCACTGGAGGAACCACCTGCCCGTCAAGCCCCAGTGCCCCTCCACATCATGATCCAGCGGGCGCTGACCAGCCCCGGACCAGCACTCCCTCACCCAGACGGCTCCCAGCGCGCCCACTCGCTGCTGTTTGAGACCCCTCCAGAATACCAGGGAGCCCGTCCGCTACCCGTCACCATTCAGCCACTCAAAATGTAAGTGTCCAGCACCACTGGCATGTGCTATAGCCAATTTGTAGAATGTAGAAATTGGGCTACGAGAGTAGAGCATTTTGGTGATGTAGTGTTACTATGCTAAAATGTCAGAATTTCATGAATTCTGCTTCATTTCAACAATAAATAAATAAATGTTATATTTTTCCAGAATGCAAATCCAGGGATTTTTGTGTACAAACAGCTATAGCTATCAGCACCAGTTAACAATTTTATTATTCAGATATTATTTGGCTAAGCAACTGATCACACACTTCCATCGCTTCCTCTCACTGCAGAAAGGGCTTTCATGTGTAAGATGCAAAAAAAAAGAACTCCCCCCAATGTATCCAGTAGTGTATTGCGGCCTTTTGAGTTGACCATGCATATCATATGAGCACCATAGATGACTTGTTTTAAAAGCTTTAGTCCAAAAACCACACCATTACAACTGTTTAACTTTGTTGACTAATCTTTTACCCCAGGCAGAGGAGTGTTTCAGTCCCAGTATTTTAGTGTGTTATGTAACTTTGCATTTCTCTACGTTTGCTATTATTTAGCTTGTTAATATAGTGAGTGTGATTTCTAGGGCAAACTCTTATGTAATCAATAGACTGACTTGGTTTTTTACCTTTTCTCAGAGGTGAGGATGACTACTCAGATGAGGAAGAAGAAGAAGAAGAAGAAGAAGAAGAGGAGGAGGATGAGGAAGAGGAGGATGAGGAAGAGGAAGAAGAGGAGGAAGAGGATGAAGACGAGCCTCCTCCTGAACACCTGCCTCTCCCTCAGACTCAGCCAGAGCTCGAGCCACGTAGCCGCAGGTGTCTGGTAGGAGACCTGAGTGTCAGCATGATACCAGAAGGCCCTGACAGCAGTGAGGGAGAGGAGGGAGAGGAAGATCAGCACGCTGAAGAGAGTGACTCGGACGGGCCCGTGCTCTACAAGGAGGACGAATCAGATGAAGATGAAGAAGATGACAGTCCGCCAAGTATGTGAACAGTAGGGATGTAAACCTCCAACTTTGCAGTGATTTAATTTGACTGATTAATTTCACAAAAAATTTGGTTCTTCACTCCCAATGTTTAAAGTGTCTGTATTTGCACTGTAGTTGTAGACATTGTAAACTCAGCACTCTTTATACATTGAACTTTCTCTAAAATGAATTACTTGAATTACATGAAACCACGTCAGATGACCTTTTTCACATCTCAACAATTGGATTGTGTGAAAAAACAGTGCAGTTCCCTTTACAGTGGGCCTTCTGCAGTCCCTTAAAACCGTAAACCCTATGATTTCATGGGTCGGAGTTATGGCATGAAGAAAAAACATGTCAGCAGGAGAAAACTAACCAGTGAATAACAAACCAGGTTTTCTGCTTGTACATTTCAATAGCTAGCTAGCACAGCTAATGGGCAGTTTTGGTAGCACTGAAGATGCGCAGCTAGAAGAAAGAAAGTATAACCCCCCTCCCCCCTTCAACTCCTGGCCATATTCAAACTAGAAATATGCTGTTGATCAAGTGAAACCTTAGAGAGTTATGCCACTCTGGAGCCCTTGACTCAAAACTGAGTGCTTACTGCATACTGAATATTATGATATTTGCTAAATTTCCTAAATGGATCACTACATTCATATCAATGAATTGCAATGTAGTGATGTGTTTGTATGCCACTAGTGACCAGTGCCTGCTCCAGTTCCACCTCCTGCCAGATAGATCTCTAAGCCATGTGGTGCGGTAGCACTCCAGTGGTGATTAAGAGTTAATGCGAGTTCAGTGAGCACAGGAGGCAGTCTTTCCTAATTAAATGATTTGTTTCCACATCACTGATTTGGAGTGTTTGTGCATGTGTATATTTGTGTCTCTAAATAGGAATATTTTGGTTCAGTGGCAGTACAGCATTACAGCATTTTCCATGTGTAATACATAGACACTGATGAGCCAAAACAGTATGACTGCCTGCCAATATGTGTTGAGGCATAGACTCTACTCTTAAGTCATGAAGGTGTCCTGTTGTATCTGGCACCAAGCAGTTAGCAGCAGGTCTTTTGCTTCCAGTAAGTTGTGAGGTGGTGCCGCTTGTTTTGCCTCCCAGCATGCCACAGATTCTTGATCAGATTGAGGTGTCAGAATGTGGAAGCTAAGGCAACACCTTGAACTCAAACCATTGCTCAAACAAATGTGTGCATAATGGCAGGGCACATGCCACTGCCATCTGGGATACCATTGCCATCAAGGAGTGTACCTGGTACACTACCTTACAGCAGAACATTATACAGAGCATCACACACCTTCCGCCAGCTTGATTTCTTCCCACAGTGCCTCATGGTGTCATTCGTCCCCAGGAAAAAGCAGCACACGAACCTGACTCCTTGTGTCTCTTCCATTCCTGCAAAGTCACTGGTGCACTGTGTGTTATGATTCCTCACGTAACCATTAATAAACGTTTCTGTGACTTGTGCCACACCAGCCCTTCTGTCGGTTTGGACCACACAGGATAGACTTTGTTACACTTCTGCATCAGTGAGCCTTGAACTCTCAACACTTCGGGTCACTGGTTCTTGATTTATCCCTCCTTGGACCACTGTTAGTGGGTACTCACCACTGCTGACTAGGGGTGGTCCACAAGCCTTACTGTTTCAGAGATGCTCTGAGACCTTGTCCTGCACAGTTTTTATGAGATATTTAACTTTATATTGTATTTTTAATTATATAGATACGTACATATGTACACAAGTGATTGTGAAATCCAGAAACTGTATGTTGACCTGCTTTTGATTTTCACTGTCTCTCTCTCTGTTTGTTTGTCTGTGTGTGTTATGTGCAGGTGCTTTGGCCAGCAGGGTGAAGAGGAAGGACACTTTGGCTCTGAAGCTAAGCAGTCGGCCCTCGGCCCCAGACAGGCAGGCTCCAGAGAGACAGGCCAGAGTGGAGCACACAGGCCTGTCCTGGCAGAGCAAGGAGCAATGGGAGGCCATCCGCACACAGATTGGCACAGCACTCACACGGTACACATACACTCATACTCACACACACATACAAGTATACTCATTCATAACGAATATGCATCTTTATATACACAGAAAGAGAGACGTTAGTCAAAATGTCTAATATAAAATATAGTAAGCAACAACTTCTATGTATCTGTAGACGATTGAGCCAGAGACCCACTGCTGAGGAGCTGGAACAGAGGAACATTCTACAACGTAAGCATTTTCTAAATGATCCTTTTGCCAGCCTAATGCTCTGTGCTCTACACAAACAACCTTAAAAGGTTTTCCTTTAATCACACATCAGGTACTGTACTTAAACTTTCTGAGCTAGAAGTAACAGTGCTAAAAGGGAGTGTTGTGGTGCATATCAAAGGGAGAATGTCAATAGTTCTTTTAGATGTAATAATTCCAGTAAGCGGGACCATCATAAATATCTTAAAGGTGCATTATTAGATTCTGGTGAACGACTCCTTATATTTTAACTCAACAGCAAAATAAATATACCCCTCAATTCAGTGCTCCTTCAGAAGCTCCACCCTCTTAATTTATGGTACTGGCCATGGTGAATGACACGCATGAAACCCTTTACAGAAACCTTTATCTGTTGTACGGACCGCCAAGTGCCTGATACATAATGTAAGAGCAAACAGCAGCAACATGCAGCAAGTAATGTAACTATGGTTAGCTACATTGTGGGATACGAAACTGTTGCTGCTGTGAAGCTAAAAGCTATCAAAAACAATAGCAAATAGGACAAAACAATAATTACCTCAGCAGAAACAGAGCTCTTTTCATGCCATTCAACTCCCAATAAAGCTGCAGAACTTATTTTTCGCCAGCTTCTTGTTCAGCTTTCCCATTACACCTTAAATGGTGCAGTTACATTCTGGTGCCTGAGGTCCTTACCTGATCTAATAACTTCTTCTCGACTTCTTCATGCCAGTGCATTGGAGTTCACCATGTAGCCCTTCCCCTTTCCTCCTGTCCGGGTCTATAAGGACACAGCCCCCTTTTACTCATTGGCTAAAAGAGTGTTGTGTGGCTTAACCTGAGCCACTTTGTTTATTTCCCATTTGCAGAGCCAGGGATGTGTACAAACGCCTGATTTGATTTTTTTTTCCTCCCCAACGCATGCACAGAATAGACAGCTAGTATACCATGGGGAAATATTCACTTTTTAACAAAAAAATATTCATAAATATTTAATATTCACAGTTTAACAAAAATGTGTATTGTATTAGCTTCGCTTGGATTATTTTGTGCCTTTAACTGTGAGTAAACGGAACCAGCATGTAAAGGGTTTCAATTTGAATAATAGTTATGTAAGACGTGCAGGTAATTAAATAGCAATAATATTTTTTTTCCTAAAAGAGGCTGCTATTAGCAGTTTTTGTCCACACTAAAAGAGGAAACCCACACCAGTAGGATTCATGCTAAAAAAGGATTTAGGTTCAAGATACAAAAAAGGAAATAGACACAAAATCCTAGATCTTTGCTTGCTTGACATATTTTGGCCTAAAACAGATTTAGGATATTTTTATATTGCGTAAACCTCTGTTTACAAACATTTCCATTTGTTCTAAAGCTTTTAAATTACCTGTTCCAGGAAATGTTTAATATTGTTAAGCCATGTAGTGAGAATAGTTCACAAAATACGTGACTGACTGCAGCGTCTATGAACACTAGGATCTGACAGGGCATTTGGATGGAAAACTGCATGTGCGTGCACACAAGGCTTTTGCATGTGTCTAACCAGTAATTCTTTTTTCTTCAGCCAAAAATGAAGCAGATCGACAGGCGGAGGTTCGGGAAATCAAACGCAGGCTCACCAGAAAGGTAAAACTCGACATGTTTGCTTTGTTTTACAATGACACTGTACATTCATGTTGAACTCCAGTTCTAATAAAACACATGCAGTATTCATCTGAATCCTTTCAGCACTCATAAACGTTTACGATCTTCTAGGTTTAGCCAATCATATTTGGAGAGTGGGAGTATGTCTGTCATCTCTTAAAAAACAGACAAAGTTCCAGAGCTAAATCATGTTCACCTAACTATGAATAGGGTCATTTTCTCACTTTGTTAAAAGCCAAGCAGATGCATGTAAACTGTAAGATTGTGTGATCATCCAGTGCTGTGCAAGATGTGTTTTAAGGTGACCGTTTCGTCCCTCTTCAGCTAAGTCAAAGGCCCACAGTTGCTGAGCTACAGGCCAGAAAGATCCTGCGCTTCCACGAGTATGTGGAGGTCACACATGCTCAAGACTACGACCGCCGTGCTGACAAGCCATGGACCAGACTTACACCTGCTGACAAGGTAAACTTTGAGCTGATTTACACCTTCAACTATATAATCTATCACCACTGCTAGGTTTTCCTAACCTTACGCTTTTTACCTAGGCTGCAATCCGAAAGGAACTCAATGAATTCAAGAGCTCTGAGATGGAAGTTCATGAAGAGAGTAGAATTTATACAAGGTAAGCAAAGCACACCTTAATACAGTTGTTGGTTACGTAGATTACATGTGTGGCTTTAAAAACGTGCTTCAATGTCTTCGGTGTCTTTCAGATTTCATCGTCCTTAACATCCTCCTTTGTCTGGAAAGTGAAGCACTTCAGCACTGGTAACAGGGAGAGACTGTTGTGTATTCAGTAAGGAGCTTCAGGGTGTCTGTGCTCCCTGACAGAGACTGTCTTTCCGTGAATGTACTGTACAGATACCTGGAACAAATCGAGAACTTCTCTTCAGTCATCTGCCCTTGTGTAAATACGGCGGAGTTGAGGGCTAAGCACTGGAGGACAAATGCAGTATTTCTCCCTGAAACGAAAGGGAGACTGACATGTGCCAAGTCAGAGAGCCGATGAAGGATCCTGTGAGGGGTGTGCAGAGTACGCGCCATCAGGAGGCATCATGCAAGGGACCCTTCTGCTGACGTCACTCTGCCCTCAGGAGGGGGATGGACAGTCTATAGAGTGGCCTTTTTTCTGCTTATACTTGGTATTACATACTCTATTTCCTTTTAGGGAAATGTCATAACCTTAACAAATAATAGTGATAAGAATGATGGTGAATAATAAATACAGTAATAATAAATGTTTGTCACTGAAGGTGGCCGAGCGGAAGTGTGCACAGGTGGACTCTGCATGGACAAACACAAGGATATTTGTGTATTTGTGTATGTGTGTATAGATTGCTGTAATTTTCTCTTAGACCGATTCATTGGAGAGTACTAATTAGAAACTGTAATGCACAAGGTTTTATGATGTAATGTTGAATTTGAATTTACGTGAAGTGGCCACTTTTTCATGCCTCTCTTACTGAGACTTGAGACTAGCCCTTCTTTTGGAGCTCACTGTTACATAATGGGGAAGGGAAAACCATGGCTTTTCTCTTTCTCTCTCCTTTTTTTTTTTTTTTTTTTTTTGGTCCGTACACAAGAATTTTAGACTTTCATTTTCACATCATTGTTTTAATCGAAACGTTACTGCAGTATATGATGTTTTAAGCCCCTTTAATACATGGGGCTCCACCATTTCAATCACAGTTACTGAAAGATACAACTGCGTACTCATCTGAATAAGAATAACTTATAAAATGTAGACTTTTTTTTAATAGAAGGTCATTGTGTCTGAGGCAAGTATTGATACAGCACTATGAATAAAATTGTTTTTATAGAGTAATGGTTGACAGGGAAATTGTTTCGGCAGGAACATTTTGTTTTCTCTCTCTCTTCTTTCTATGTCTATGGCCAGTAGAATGATAGACCATGTTCTGCTGTACAGATCTATTCTCTAGATTAAACTGACTGTTGTGTATATCTTGTCTTCCTTTTATGTTGAAACATTTTAAATATATTAAAATTTTAAATAGGTTGCTATTTTTTTAAGCACAAAATGTTAGCATATTATTCAACACTACAAGAATCCATCTTAATATACTTGTTCCATGTTAATGTACCATTGCAGCTCATTTTATGTTTTGGTTTTTGATTATATGTGAACTTTTACAAGCTGACTATTTTTTTCTGTTTAGTTGTCACCTATAAATTTAAATTAAAAATGCTTACAAATAGTTCATTTCTGTCTTGTACTTTTTACACAAAATAATACTGTAATGGGACAAGAAATTCTCCAGTCTTGTTACACATTTTGAAGGAAAGATTTCTGGATTAAAGGAAAGGTCCTGTATGCATATTTTCTTCTTTTCTAGTGGTTTGAATTTGGGTTGACTCATTCGGGTTAAAGCATCATTGTCATAGTGCTGATGGTAAATTATATTTGTTATATTTTGGTCAATGAAAACTTCTTGGGATTGTGATGTCTAGACCTTCAGTACTACAGGGGAGACGGGCTTTTTAGATGAATTTTGGGTCGGTTAGCAAATGTGAAAGCAAGAGAGAGAAGTAGACTTCGTCTTTCAAATAGAAAGTATAGCATGAACCTCACTTCTACTTTGCTCACATTGCTCTCACAGTGCTTTTAATATCCTTTAATAGTCCTTATAATGATGCATAGAAGCGCTGTATTATCCTTATTATTATTAAAGGAATTGCACCTTCACTGGTAGTCAGCCTGGGAGCTAGACAGACATGCTGTGTCAGCTACTCAAACAAAAGCCATCACCAGATATGTCCAACAACTTTATTTAGTATCAAAATTATGATCAAACAATCAAATTTTGCTTGTTAAAAATCTGTAGTCGCATGTGAGTAGAAATGAATTAAGTGATAAAAACTATTTAGCCAAATGTTAAAAAGGAAATTTGCTTTGTGCTCAGACAAGCTCAGAGAATATATGCATTAAAGGAAATATATGTTTCCCACTGATGTCAGACTGTACTGATTTTTCATATGCTTGTGCATTAGGGAACATCAGGGAGCTCTTCTGTGCCAAGACTGGACAGTTTAAAAGCTATAGCAAAACTTTTTTGTTATCAAACATGTTCTCTGCTAGATACTAAATAATATATGTGAATTATTTGTATTTATTTATTTTTACTAGGATACATAAAATTCAGTGTCCAGTATACATTTGGACTTGGGCATATAAAATGTGAGAATTTTGCAAAAATGAACACATTTTTAATCATCAACACAACAAGACACAAATCCATGACTGAACTTTTCATGTATTTACTGTATGTGCAGCTTCGTGAAGGAAGTTCCTGGACTCCAGAAACTGCCTGCACATCTACATGAAGCTTCTAAAATATTAAAAATGTTTTACTTTTTTTTACTTCTTTTTTTCATAAATTTTATTTTATTCATACAATAATAAACAAATAGCTTTTTAACACGAAACATGTAGAAGCACTGTTATATCTAAAACGAACAAATGGTTGAAACAATTGAGGTCACAGTGTGATATTACACATTACATGGATTTATATTACACATATTACACACATTTATAAATAAAGATCTCATTGATCAGAAGTCACAGATCATAGTCTGCTGTCACTCCTAAATACATCCCACATTCTACTTTTAACCAAAGACACTAAGTCCTGAATGATGGTGTAATGCAGGAGTTCTATTAAACCCATCAAATCATCATTTACTACACTGACTCCAAACACTCAGATCACTGGACACTTCATCTCAAAATCTGTGAATATAGAAATAAATACCACACCTTCCACAGGAGGAACCTTCTAGAAGAGCCTTCACACAGAAACGAAACTGAAATAAATACGGGATCGTTCAGAAATGTGGTGATTTGGTCCTGTGAGCGAGTTTGAGAGAGTTTGTTTTTTGTTTATAACAAATATTTAAAAAAAAAGAAAAACGTTTTATTAAAAGCTGAGTTCTGTAGAAACACACAAAGCGAGTATTGTGATGTACCTGCCTACGTGGTCTAGACGCCATAAGCAGTGAAGGTTGGTGTGGTTCTAGGTGTTGCAGAGGTTCTCTGTGGAGGTGAGATCTCAGAGTGGAGCTCTACTTTGCAGAGACTTTGTCCTCCGGACCAACTGGCGGCGCTGTGTGAGTTTGACTTGCTTGAATGTGTCAGCGAAATAAATGAGGGGTGAAGGCGCTGAACTCGTGTTCACACTCAGAGGAGCAGAGCTGAAACCCGGCCGGGGAGGTGTGCGTGTATGTGTTATCATCGCGGCGCCACGAACAAAAACATAACTTTTATCATTTAATCATCGAGGTGAGTAACTCGACACACAGTCGGACACGTCCGGCGGAAAGTACGGACTTTTTCATGTTGCCTCACCTTCGGGTTTGGAGATCATGCCGGCTAGCTAGCGTTAGCTCTCGGGTTTTACTTCACTCAAGCTGTGCAGCTGTGAGCTTCCACCGAACTGCGGTGGTTTGGAGACCAGCTGCTGTTTCACTGGTCTCTCCTGGTTTGTTCTGTGTAGCACACAAGCGTGTAAAGCAGGTTAGCATCGCACTTCTCTGGTAGTTAGCTGAGAGAAGGAGCCGCGATGGGGAGCTTGGTTCCGTTTAAAACTCTAGCGGGTTCAGTCTGAAGTGAAGTCCAGCTGCTGGGGCCACTGTGTGTCCCGGGAGAAACTCCTGAACAGCCCAGTGTTGATTCACTGGCGTTCAAATGTCCTTTAGCGTTAAACAGCGGTGCCTGTCAGTCATATTTGCAGGAAGCCGCTGCCAAAGTCTCCCCTCCAGTCCGCGAGAAGCAGCAGCTGAAACTTTACTACGTCAATTGCACATTGAACACCAGCCTGCTGCCCGCCAGCAGCTCCGCTCTGTGAATTGTTCTTTTATACAGAGAACAAGACCACCGAAACCTCCGAGCTCCGACTTGGCTCCGTAGTACAGAAACAACACAGGCAGTATATCAAACCAACCTACCGAGTGTACTGAAGAAAAACAATAATAAACGAAAGTAATATGAACAGAGAAGTTAATTTAACACAGCATGGAAAATCATCAAATACTAAATCCCCTGGTTTCCGTAAACATATCTAATCATTTCTAATCTTCTAGCTTTGTGTGGGTTTGGTGGTCGACCACTAGTTGGAGTTAGAATGCCGCTGTTGGGTGTTCAGCTCAGACGGGTGAAGGAGAATGCCACCGAAGTTTCAAAGTTTATGCACAAGTCAGTCGAGACACATAACAAAGCCATAGTCAGAGCTATGTGGCAGACATCTAAAGCTCGCTGAGTTCCCTGCTTCACTTGCTGCTTGCTTATAAAATAAATAAATAAATAGTATGGTAATTCTGAGAAGGGGGATTTTAATGCACCAGTGATGGAGGGTTACATGCTGGGTGTTGTAAGCAAAATGTTACCCAAAGATATGTATTTTTTTCCTTTCCTTATTTACCTGATAGTACTTTTAGTACAAACGATTTTTATTTAGCATTTATACACAGTTCTACAGTAATTCCACTTCAGCAGGCCTCTCAGCAAAAATGGTTAGCCAGCCGTCTCTTGCTGATCATATTCACGGTATGCTTGTGAAAATCTGTTGTGGCTACATTTATCTTGAACAATGTATACTGTCATATTGTCCCCACTACTGATATTTTTTTTTATTTTATTTTTTTTCTTCTTCTCATTTTCATTTTAGGAGGCGTGCTTGTTAATAATTAATGTTGACCACTCCTGCTAGTGAACCCTAGTGTGTGTTCATTAGTGTGTTTAACTTAACGGATGGGTTAAATGCGAAATACATTCTTATGTGCAAGCGCAAATGGTTCTAAATTGTAAATCTCTTTGTAGTATGTTGCTAATTATGACATTTTGTCGTAGGATTTTGAGCTACCATGCCTGCAAAAAAGGCTGTAAAGAGACAAAATAAGAGTGGAACAGAGGACTCAACATCCCTGAAAAAAGTGAAAGGTAATGTTAACCTCTGACTGGCTGATGCTGGTTTAATTTAACAAATATGCTTGGTTCATCACAGGTTATAGTAACCATTTCAATTACAAAAAAGGCATTATGGACCTGCTAGTATTGTGACTCAAGGTAGTGGCTTTAGTTAAGTCTTTCATGTTCCTGGTTTGTTTTTGTGTATGTCTGTCTAGTGTCTCACAAGAGTCATGGGCAGGAGAAGGGACAGGTCCTAGTGCTTGGACAGGGTGATGTGGGTCAGCTGGGTCTGGGAGAGGATGTGCTAGAGAGGAAGAAACCAGCCCTGGTGACCCTTCCAGAGAACATTGTGCAGGCGGTGGCAGGGGGCATGCACACAGTTTGTCTCAGCAACACAGGAAACGTAAGATGTTTACAGTCGTATGGATGCTGCTGATCATATTGCAGGTTTTGTTGATTTTCTAAGTGAAAATGTGACTTTCTCTGAAGAGAATTTACTTTAGCATGGGTTACTTAACAATGTCTGTCTGTGCTCAATTTAACACATCAGAAAGTAAAACATGCCTGTGCAAGTTTTAAGGAGCGTCAAATTTGTGTCCTGATACAGTGCTTTTATTGGATGTTCATTTATTGCTCCTTGTTGCAGATCTACACTTTTGGCTGTAACGATGAAGGCGCTCTGGGTAGGGATACATCAGAGGAGGGCTCGGAGATGGTTCCAGGGAAAGTGGAGCTAACTGAGAAGGTTGTGCAGGTGTCTGCTGGGGACAGCCACACCGCAGCTCTCACAGAAGAGGGAGTGGTCTTTATCTGGGGATCTTTCAGGGTGAGTTGTGTTCATTTAGAAATTGTGTTTAGCTTTCAGTTGCTAGCAGCATCTTTAAACCAGCCATTAGGACTTTGCTTCATGTATGATATGCTTGAAATCAGTTTATAAAATGTCTTTGTGACTAATAGATTTTATGTACAGCAGACTGACCATCCTTTTGGGGTTTATCATGCGTAAAATGTTTGTTCCAGCCTAAAATTAGGGATTATAGGCTGTTCACACAGATTTACACATCCCACAGCATTTAATTATACAGTATTATACTCCATTCATTTAGTCACCAGGCATATTTCAAATTACCAATAAAAGTGTTTTTTGGAGTTTTAGATGCCCTGTTTGAGACTTGCTCTGTTTTATTGTTTAAATAAGTTATTGCAAATGTTTTCTTTCCTGTTTACAGGATAACAATGGTGTCATTGGTCTCCTTGAACCTATGAAAAAATCTGTCTTACCCATCAAAGTCCCTATGGACAAACCTGTAGTTAAAATAGCTTCAGGTGAGGTTTCAGGCTTCTTTCATATTTGAAACATTCAATCATGATTCCTTTTTAACAAATGTAACTCTTGATTCTGTAATATAAGGCAATGATCACCTGGTGATGCTGACTCAGAATGGAGAAGTCTACACCTCTGGCTGTGGAGACCAGGGCCAGCTGGGAAGAGTGCCAGAGCGCTTTGCCAACCGAGGGGGCAGGAAAGGATTGAGTATGTGTTGACATTTTTATGACTGTCTGAGGTGAAGTGTGAAATAGGTGGGCTCTGTAGTTCATCTGTGCTTCAAGTATTTTTATTCATCTATATATTTTTCTCTCCCATGGCAGTGAGGTTGCTGGAGCCACAAATGGTCATAGTCAAACCACGAGGCAAAGTCCTCTTCACTGATGTCTTCTGCGGGGCATACTTCACGTTTGCTGTCTCTAAAGATGGCCACATCTATGGCTTTGGCCTTTCCAACTATCACCAGCTTGGTAGGTGAAATCAAAGTTGAGTTTAAAATGTATCTGTACTGAAATGAAGTGAGTATCTAAGTAGATAATTATTTAATCACTGCAGATCTAATACAAGAAGTAATTCCCATACTTACAAGCCTTGGTGGTGGTGATTGAAGTCCCCCTTCTTCTTTCATAAGCTGATAGATTTACCAAAGAGCTGTTAATTCTGATGATCAAACAGTGTTCTTTCAGTGTCTCTTCAGTAGTATTTGTAGTATCTATCCCAAAAACATCTGTGCTTTCTGTTTAAGGTATCCAGAGCACAAGCACATGTTTTGTACCAGTAAAGCTCACTGCCTTCAAGAATTCCACTACCTCATGGGTAGGTTTCTCTGGAGGCCAACACCACACAGTCTGCTTAGACTCTGAAGGTAATTGCACATTTTGAATTGCACACTGTTACAAGTAATGGATGTTGGTGGACAGTCATGAGCTTTTGGATTGATAATTGAACTGTATCTTGATGATTAAAGTGAGTTCATTGCTTCCAGGGCAGGTATACAGTCTCGGTCGGGCGGAGTATGGACGTTTGGGTCTAGGAGAAGGTGCTGAGGAGAAGAGTGAGCCCACTGCAGTCAAAGGAATCAGTGGGGCCTGTTTGGTGGCTTGTGGCGCATCTGTGAGCTATGCAGTCACTAAACAAGGTTGGAATACAAACTTTTTTTTTTTCCCTGTTTATTTAACCATATTATGTGACACTTGTGAGCTAACAGTGAATGAGTTGGGATGGCCAAAAGCAACCAAACACCCATGTGTTGTGACATGGTGATGCAAGCTCAACTAGAATGCTTTGTTCAGAGTTCAAGCCTCAGGATCTAAAAAGTGGATATTATGAGACAAATAATTGGACATTAAGTAGATGGCCAAGTGGCTTTTTTTTTTTGTTTGGTTTTGCCTGAGTAACAAGTGTTGGCCTAATCACACTTTAAATCCCATCACAATATTGTTCCCAAGTCATTTTGCTCTTAAACCTAAATTGGGTTGTTTTACAGTTTTCAGCTTTTGCCTTTAATAATGTTAATGTTCATATAAACCTGTATTCAATACAATATATTGTGCTATTAAGTTTGTTTTTTTTATGGAAGTAACCATTTATGATTTCTTGACAGCCAAATTGGCAGGAGGCTGAAAATGGTTGGCTTTCCATTTATTTAAAATCTAAAGTGCACAGTGTGGGACAAATGAACAGAAACACATTTGTCTACTAGAAAAAAGTGCTGCTAAAGTGTCATATTACCAGTATTTTGCTCTTTAAAAGGTCAAACTGGCTTTTCAGTTTTAAAGCATTTTATTGAAGACATGAATCGAAAGGCAGCAAATTTCCTACTCCAAGGGAAATATCCCTTTGCATTCATGGTGTTTGTGAAACTAATCCTTTGTGCATATGGACATATGTATTCCATTTATATATACACGTATATGCAGTGCATTTTTTTGTAGCGAATTTCATTGTGTGTTTTTGTTGGTTAGGCTCTGTGTTTGCTTGGGGCATGGGCACCAACTTGCAGCTGGGTACAGGAGAAGAGGAAGATTTATGGAGCCCAGTGGAGATGGCAGGAAAGCAGCTGGAGAACCGGGTTGTTCTCTCAGCCTCCAGTGGAGGGCAGCATACAGTCTTGCTGGTCAAAGACAAGCAGGAGAGTTGATATTAAACCCAAATGTTGGAGCTAGGCTGAACTACTGTGTCAGTGGTAACTGTAAAACCATAGCTTGAACTGGGATGGGGAATCTGGGGTTGCTAAGACTTCCTGTACTGAACCAAGCCAGCCAATAGGGCAAGATGGTGACATGATGAGGGAAAGATGGGTGGGTCTCATCTGATTAAACTTTCTTCCACTTTGTGGAGAGCTCAAATCTTCACTGGATATGTTCCGGTAGATCATGATCAAAGAGACTATTTTTTTGAAACTAGTGTTTGCTTCTTTTTTAATTCTTTTTTTAATGAGAATCAGTACATGGGCATTGTGGGGATTGTCAGCTGTTAGTGGACATATGCATGTGTGTACTGATGAATAATTTCATAGTTGGACAGGTTTTTTAGAAAGTTCCCTACAATGCAGTTTTAATAGTTCTTTTTTCGGTCTGAGCAATAAGTCTGTGCATCTGCAGTGTGTTCTTTACATTTTTACAGGAAAAGAAAGTTAATTTGGTATTGCTGTAAATTGTTATGCTGTTTTCCTAAAAATGCAGATACAAATTGTTGAATGCATCCATAATGTGCTGGCCCTATGGGAAGTGTAATAAAAATGTAAGTCTTTCCAGAGTTCTGATTTTTCCTCTACTAACTAGAGCAGTGATCTCCCACCCTCCTCATGGAAAGCTACTTTCTTGCAGAGCCTAGTTTCAACCACAAATTACCCCCACTTGCTCCAGCTGATCCACCTCTTCCCAAGTGCCTGATTGGCTGAATCAAATGTATTAGTCAAATAAGAGGTGTCCTGGCTTATTGTGGATACTCTGCAGGAAAGCAACTGTCCAGGAGGGTCAGCCACCAAAGAGCTAGAGAACTGATAAACTGATGATTGATTGCCCTGTAATTGCTATTTAGAGATTAGAGGTTTAATGTTTTGTGTAATCATTTTAAATTGCTGAATGGTATGTGAGGAGTCAGTCCATGTACAACACATGAAGAGTTTCTTTGATCTGTTTCAACAGCTAATCTTTCCTTTTTTGTGAATCAGGGTTTGCTGCTTTACGATTGTTTCTCTATTGTGCAAAGATGAAATGGCTGAGCAAAGAAGTCTAAACCTTCAGACCAAATTTGACCAGGATTTTACTATTAATGCAGTGATGATACTCCATCTAGGTTAATGGTTTCTAGTCATACGATAGTATGATAGTAACGATAGTAACAGCCTACACGGCAATCCAATAGAAGTTCTTACAGTGAGTTCTGTTAGGCTTTGTCCATGACGGGATGTCTTCATGAAATTCAGATCAAAGCCTGTCTGGTTCTTGAGTGTTACATTGTGTGGTCCTTTCTTCCATGTTTCTGTGGTGACTCATGCAGAGATTGTGTAGGGTTTGTGAGTGAAAAGCCCTTCAAGCCTAATATTGTTATTTATTTATGATTATTTTTTTTCCCCTCGGATACCTTTGAAATGCTAACAGCCTCTTATGCAAGCACTTAATTGGTCACCATCGTTTCATGCTCTTGTTTTGCCCATGGTTTTTTACCCTCAGAGTCCAGTTTGTTTTGCTAACAAACTTGTATTCAAAATTATATCAACACTTACAGACCCCAAACACAGGAATGAACATTCAATTTACTCAGTAATGTCAGAAGAAGTAGGTACTGAAGTTAGGTACTGATGTTGAATGATTAGTTCTGGGTTGCAAATGCTACTTTTAACTCATGTCAGAAATATTGGATGGAACTCCATTACTCCAGAGAATGCAGTTCCACTGCTCCACAGCTTAATGGTGGGATTTATACTCCTTAACATGTGATGTTGTGCTTGACTACAGACTCATGTGGAGCCTCTCCAGAGCAGCCTGTTCTATCAGCAGTGCTTTTCTATAGAGGTTAATCTGTGTGCGCAATTGAACACATGTGTCAGTAATGAGCGCATCTCCAAAAGCTGTACTCACTAATTAGAGAGAGTGCCTGGTCGCTTTTGGACAAGTCCAAAAAAGCTTGTTGTTGTGTGTGTGTGTTTTTTTTTTTTTTTTTTTTTTTTTTATTGATGGTGTTGGGCAGGTCAGAGTTTAGATTTAAACATATAGAGACTGTTAAAAGC
Organism: Semaprochilodus insignis; assembly: GCA_034552555.1. NCBI lineage: Eukaryota > Metazoa > Chordata > Actinopteri > Characiformes > Prochilodontidae > Semaprochilodus > Semaprochilodus insignis. The sequence goes on along the minus strand of CM067479.1, from coordinate 29,001,528 downwards.
TTCCAGTTTGGGCATTTTGGGCATGGTGCATTTTTCTTAGTGTAGTTTACTGAGAAAATAATTATTTGGATCCAAGAGGTTGGCTCTGTCAGCTATTATTGATCTGTCCCATGACCAGTCATTAATCTGATTGACACTGGTGTACTCAGTCATGGTAATCTGAAAATCCACTGTTTTTTATGCCCTGCATGACCACCAGTTATTTTAATATAAGAACATCTTTGATACTTTTCTTCACTGAGGCGATGATTCTTCAGTTTCAGCACCAAGTTCCAAGTGCACATTCTCATGAACAGACAATGGACATAATGGAAACATCAGCCATAATAGAGAGATCAGCAAAAAGGGTTTAGACTGCTTTTTGTCTTTAGAGCAGCTTTAATCCTCTAATGAAAGCCATTATGTTGGAGAAGGGGAAAAAACCATTTGTAGAAATTCTTTAGAAGACTATTGTGCTGAACTGCTGCTAGCAGGTGGGACTAACAAAAGCTTCCACTGGCATTCTGAAAGGAGAACCCTGACTGATGAGTAAATGGAGGCTCATCAGACAGTGTTTTCTACCTGTGTTCTTATTATCTTTTCTTACATTTAATGGTCATTACACAAGTCTGTGTAGGTTCTTTTGCTTTAGTCTGTCAGTTATGCACACTTCCTCAGGCAGCTTTTTACTCTGTTAAGTTAATTTTTTTGCATAAGAAACTCAATTTAAAATAGCTTTAAAGGGGAATAAGACTGGTGCTGCTCTTACAGTTGATATAATACACTTGCTTGTTTGAGGTTGTTTAAATTTATAATAATATAATATATATAATTAAATATATATAATCTGGCTGGTGATTTGTTTCGTGTTGTCTATTCTGTCTGCTTAGACACAAGTGCATTTTCCTCTAATAAACTCATGATGCCCCCCTTCACTCCCACCCACGGCGTTTTCTCTGATGTGGCTCCCTCTGGCATGACTAATATCAGGCTGTGTAAGGTGGCGTGCAGGTTTTGATCCTACTGATGAAAGTGCCTACTGTCAGCGCTCCTTCACCATTATAGTGGCTTTCGCTGCTGCTTTTCACCCACTCTCTGTAAGTGACTGGTAAAAAAGCTCTGCTCTCTGACACCTTCCTATTATGTAATGGCACTCAAATCCTTGAGGAAAACAGAAAAAGAGTAATCCATATGAATGTCTGATTTTTGGATATTTACCTTGTGTTTTTTGTTTATCCGAGGATGCACTCATTAAAAGCCCCATTTAGGTCTGCAGGTGACAGGAGTCCCTGCTGCGTTGTGTGTCTTTCCGTGACAGGAGGTCTACGAGAATGCGGTTGGTGTTCTTACTGCTACAATATGATGGACGATTGAGCTCAAGCAGCCTTGTGAGGTAGAGAGGGAAATATTCATTCATTTAATGTTTGTGCTGTGCGGCCAGAACCTTGGATCAGAGGTCTTTTCTCGCCTATATTTAAAGAACTACGGAGTGGAGTGACCTGCTGTTTTTGCGATCAGCCTGACTAAATCAATAGAAAGTAACAATAAGGCATTAAACATGTATCGTGAGGAAAATAAAGAGCTTTGGTGCCCTCCACGGACCTACATCATGCCCACTAAGTAAAAGGACTTTTTTGTTATTGTATGTTTAAGAATAGAAACAGTTTATAACAATACATAATTAAACATAGTCATTTTTCATATACAGATAAGTTTAAGTTTCTGTAGACCAATTATAAAAGCTCACGTTTAAAATGTTTTAATAATTTGTATTCATTTGTTTTCTTCTGTAGTTTTGAAGTTTCAAAATAATAATAATAATAATAATAATAATAAACATTCAATATGTAAAATGTGCCAGAGAGGTCGAGTTTGTTGTCAAATTTTAGATGACCAAGTCACAGTATCTGCAAAAAGTGTCATGGGAATATCAGGAATAATGACTAGGCTATATGTAGAAAAACGTTGCCACACATAGGAACAGCAGTGGTTGCAAACTGATGCTTTCTGACAGGGGAGGTCAGATAAAAAAAAAAAAAATCTCACCAGAAACAAAAAACCCTCTCTGTCCCACTCCAAGCCACTCCAATGGTAAAAACATGCTATTTATGAGTGTCATTTTAATCTAATTGATAATAATAATAAAAATCTGTAAACAGAAACACACATAATCTTGCAAAATGAATAAACATGCATGGCATGGCAAAAAGTATATGGACAACCAACCATCACATGCTTTCTGAATATCATGCTGTTTGAATAAAACTTGTTGCATAAAAAGCCTCCACTCATCTGGGAGGGCTATACAGAACATACTGGAATGATTCCAGACCCCAGGCTTCATTAAAAATGACTAATTATCTGTGAACTGTTTTCTCATCCAAATGACTGGGTACAGCTGCAGAAAATACTTCCTTGCTTTGCTATACTGTGCCACACTGTGGTGAATTTGCCAGAATATTGCCCCTGAGAAAAGGAGCTGTTACTGCGAGATGTGAACCACCTGAAACATGAAAGCAAACAGTTTGTTAGATAAAAAAGCTTTTGGTTTTTATCATGTTTAGCAGATACTGACATGTTAGTGCAGCAGGACCTGCGAAAACAGCAAATGGTCTTCTCTAAACTGTTGGCATAAAGTTGGAGTCACACAAATCTATAGAATATCGTTGTATGCTGTAGGATTAAGGTTTTCCTGAGTGCTCAGCACAAACCCTGAAAATCAGTCCCAGATCATTATTCCTCAACCATGCATTCAGACAGCCTTCTCAAACTCAGGTTTGTCCTCCAGACTGCCAGGTGGCTCACAGGCTTGTGTGTGATCCAAAAAGCTCCTGAAGAACAGTTCACATGCACTAATTAGTGACTGCGCAATGCACAGCACTGTTGTTATCCAATTATATTCTTCTGCGTCTTCTGTATCTTCTCAAGAGAGATCTTGGTTGAGAGATTTTTGTCCACTATCTAGTCATGTATTTTTTGAAATATCAACTCCGATCCAACGTCGGAATGTTTTTTTTCCCCAATAAGAATGAATTGGATGGCAAACTGCACCTCCACCTACACTATTTCACATATGTAGTGTTAGTCCGACGCAATTGTGTGTTTATCTTTTTTGTCATCCCTCTTTCCTCTCAGAGAGTCCCATTCATTTTTGGCCCTACCCAAACCCGATTGTTTCCATACACCAAACTGCATGTAATCACTCAGGGCAGGTCTCCAAACGCTATTCCAAGGCCATACTGACTCACATTATTATTCTTTTTTTGCCATTTATTCATTCTCGTTTTACTCCTATTCATTTTTTGAGAAATGCCTTATCAACCGGCTAGCAACAATCTTAAGCTGCACAACCACTGAGCATTTTCTTCAGGAAATGTGCTTTTCTAGTTAGAAGCTGAAATTATTAAACAAGCATTTAATTCATTTTTGTACAGCCCACAAAAGAACATAAGGGCCTTTTCAACTTGTTATTGAGTGTGTAGTCCCAAAGTAGTGTTTGTCACACTGGAGCTATATGTCTGCTTTTTCACAATATGTTTTCAGGTTATTAACTGCTTTCTGTTATTACCTGTTGAAGAATGAAAATGATTAAACCATAGACTGCAAAACAAATTCAGATTAAACCGCAACAACTTGTGGAAGAGATTTTAAAAAATGGAAAAGTCTGATTTCAGGTCAGTTAAGACTAACCCAAACATACTTTATATTTATGCGTCCTTCAGTCTTTTTCATTGCCTTTAAATGCCTTCTTTTCCTCTCTCAAATCAAGTAACTTTACTGCCTGTTGCAAACTGGCTTTAGAATAAAAAGACTGTCTACTTGTTTAGCAAGAGTTAGAGTTTAAATGAGTTTAATGTGTGTTAAAGTCACCTTATGTGTAATTTCTTATTTTCATCTTGTACATCTTACAACCTGGAGAAGAGGAAATGTGTCTGATTAGGAAAGACATTGTTACATGTATGTCTTTCTATGTTGTGATACTACAATGTAAATCCTGAGCTTTGTAGATAAAATATGATGTTTTCTTTTAGTTTGATATAGTCATGATTTAACCTAAAGGTTTTTGTTCTTCAAGCATGTGGATCTATGAGATGCATTATTTCCCTTACTTGTATATGTATATTTTGTCAGTGTACAAAATAAAATAAGTATCTACAAAACTTTACAGGACAAAAATGTTCAATTTAAGTTAATGTAAAAAGATTTAATTCAAAGGCAGTTTTTGAGCATTTCTTTAGGTCAAAAAAAAAAAAATGTTTCATAAAATCTAATCACAAAAATATATATATGCATGTTTTTTCAGCCTACCTTTTAAAATGGGAAGATGTGTGTGTGTATTTCAATTTTATTTTGGTTTCAGAACTTTACTTGGGAAAATTTGGGACCACACCGTGGTCAGGTCTATGACTATTCAGAAACCATCTCCGATTCATGGATTGCTTTTAGGTTTATTCTCACAATGTAGATACATTTCATCTTTGAGGCAGCATATGTCCAGTAAAACAGTTCATAACTTGTTTATATAGTAATAATGATTTCCATTGCAAATAATACACATAGTCAGCGTTAAATATCAAAGAAAGATGTCAAACAGTTCATGTACATATCAAATGAGCATTTTACATATTATAGTTTAGTTCCAGTTGTAACAGATGCAGAAATAATAAGCCGATACACTGAAGTTCATGTTTGCAAGAGGAAACATATTGTGGTCACAGTGCAGAACACTACAAGAGGCAAAATCATTTGCCTTCACAGCTCTCCTTTAAAGTTTACAAACAACAACATACTCATTTAATTCACCTGCTGATACCAAATACATGTTCACATATTCAGAAAAAAATCATAATATATACAAAATATATACATAATATACCACAAGAAAGCTCCACAAAGTACATGCTGTAATAAAAGAACTGTTGACTTGTGATCACACATCTCTTTCTTGTGAAAGTTTATATCATATGTTCATATTCAACATATGAATTGCACAAGCATATAAGCTGGTACAGTAAATAAATAAATACCTACATACATTCTTACATACATAAAGTAAGTTCCCTGTGGGTCTTGCTTAATAAAGTCATGTCCTGAAAATGTGTTTTCTTTATTCTACGCTCACCAGAAATGGAAAATACGGTTAAGAAAAGGCATGCAAAGGTTTCAGAAATGGCTCCTGTTGTGACACAAATTCTAGGCTAAATTAAGACTGACCAAATGTTTGTAACCCGCTATTTACATATCCAGGTGGATGTATACATTTGCAGAAAACGCTTCCTAGCAAACTGTGCTGAAAATGGTTGTAAATTGCCTTTGAGATAAGGAGCTACATCCTTAGTGTGTGACCCATCTGCCATACAACTTTTGATACTCATGACTGCATAAATAACCTGTTTGCTGCATAGGTTCTTGTCTTGGAGTTCCTCTTGCATTGCAATATTCTCTGTACTTCCTGGAGCAATGCCATAGAAGAACCTTTCATTGCCTGGTTCATGTTTGTAAATGTGATGTGTGAATATGAGGACACTTTATTGTTTAAAGGAAAAATTTGTAAGACAAAAATTGAATTCATACTCTGAACAATACGGCACAACATATCACCAGATGTTCACCCCATTATAAGAAACAAGTTAACTCCACAGTTAGCATTAACAGCTGTTTACCTACCAGTCTAGAAGAAACATTGGAAGTTCAGCATCAAACCTCATCCCTTTCCATTACTAAGAGTGTCTCCAGCGGTGGAAACCGGTAAAAATTGTAACACTTGTGTTGCTTCTGTTCATATCACTTCCTTTGCACTTTGTTTGCTGCAGTCACTTGTCAAGAGCTTCAGCCATTTCTGTGTTTACTGATGCTTTCATTGGTTACCTGTGATTAAATGATCTAACCGGGAACAGGACCCTCAACATGATTGACAAGAGATTAGAAAACGCCACTGGAGCTCATGTTAGACTGATAGCAGGCTCGCTACAGTGACTCACTATCACCTCTTGAGGTACAAAGTGGAATTACAAACAGGATGAGCAGGAGCTAGCTGGTTCTGTTGTCAGGTGTAGTTGATTAGCAGTGATTAAAACAGTCAGAACATTTCATTGCTTTTAGGTTGACTGTTCAAACTCCTCTTTTAGTGGCGTAACCAATACGTATCTGTACACTTTAGGAGTACCTTTTTTTTAATTATGAAATAAAGCATGCTTCATGCTGCTGTATGGCAGGCAGTCTGCATTTATAACAAGTTTATACAGACAAACTTTATGTAGGCCTACATTCATGCTTTCTACACTTATTGGTAGTACTACTTTTTTCAAGGCACAGAAAGGCACATGCAGCAACATTGCCAGCATGAGCAACTAGCATGAGAACTTCCTTTGGCACACTAGCACACTTTTGGAAATGGATATTCCCTGTTGGTTTCCTTCAGTTGCTGTATAATGACTTTTACATGTAGGTAGCAAACAGGAAACGAAACAGAAATGATGTTTTAAAAAACAGCAAGTAGTACATACAAAGTATATTATACAAGATGTGGTATTATATTACGATAAGATGTGAATTATATTGGTGTGGAGGAGTGGAGAGGAGAAAAACATCTACTCTCTACATTGTCATAGATAACAGAGAAATTTATACTCCATTTAGTATTGTTATATTTTTATCTATAATTTTGGGCAGGAGTAGCTGTAAATGCACCTGAATAATTAGCATTAGCAAAAGCAAAATACAAAATACCAATTCCAATTTAATTTCAACATGTGTGTGGAAGGGGGCATGTAATGTCAATGTAAAAGCAAATCCACTTTAATCTAGTCTCATTTTTCGGGCTGCCAAAGTAAGTCTCTGTGTTGCATGGTATTAAACTGTTTTGTTTTGTCACTGCCATTTTCACTACATTTTTGGTTGAGTTCTGTTAAGTTCCAAGACTGCTGATGTTATGATATTTCTGCTGTAATTTTATTGAAGTCCATTCCATATCAGGAGATCATCTCTTGAAAGTTTTATATGTATTTTCAGTACATCCATAAAGCCATAAAGAAACTCAGTCACTATAATATTACATTCCTTCAGGTAAATACTGTACATCATTAAAGGCTGAAGGACTTGCGAATGTCATTTCTGAGATTCAGAACTCAGTGGTTGAGATTTGAGTGCCCTCAGACTGTAGGTCCTGCTGAGTCCTTCCCGGTCCTCCAGGTGGCACCTGTTCCAGGTCTAGTCAACTGGGCTTCTTCATAGAATGTGAGGGGCCACACACTGAGATGGGCTCGTGAGTGTCACTGCGGGCTCGGGAGAAGTTATTCTGCTCTGTGCAAGCACGGAAGGGCAAGCAAAATTCTCTGAAGCACCGCTTGAAGTTTTCATCCAGGAAAGCATATAGCACAGGGTTTAGGCTGCTGTTCATGTAGCCCAGAGCAATACAAAAGTGCCAGCTGATGATCACAAGCGGGTTCTTCTGGTCGATCTCTACCAAGGTTTTTACGATTATAAAGATATGGATGGGTGTCCAGCAGATGATGAAGGCTGCCACCACCACCAGTACCATACGGGTGATGCGTCGTAGGTTCTTATCCTTCTCTTTGGACCCAGAGAGCAGACGTACACTTTTTAGACGCAGGATCATCAGTCCATAGCAGACTGTGATGACCAAAACAGGCACCACAAAGGCAAAGATGAATACGCAAATTTTTGTTACAGTGTCATAATACCAGTCCGGATCTGGAAATTTCAGCATGCAAACAGTTTTACCTAAGGGGAAAGATGGAAAGGTCCTTAGATTATCTGGTAATGGGCATGATTAAGGACATCAAAGTCATAGGATCAGCAAATAAAGGAGCCAGTGTTACTGGCTTACTTCTAAGGAAAAACTTGCCCAGCAAATCATAAAAAAGACCGTAACATTCTATTAGATAAGCCAAACATAAAATCCCTTAAATGTGTGAAAGAAAACTTTAGAGACCCACAAGGCTCTGTTCTAGGGCCACTTCTGTTGTCTGTATACACGTTGCAACTAGGTATCAGTCAAGTGAAATAATAATGGATTTTACAAAAAAAAAAAAAAACATAGACTGAATGACAAGTAACTAAATAAAAGTTAAAAAAAACTATAGTCCAAATACTTAGTCCAAAGGTTTCCAGAAATAAATTGACTGAATACATGTAAAAATTCACTGACTTAGCAGTTATGTCATACGTAGATGAAAAACTGTGGTAGTGATGCTGATTCTGATTTCTCATTCAAAGCACATATAGGTTACATGACAATGCTAGAACAGCTTTCTTACATCATTTCATATATTACTAAGCTTATTGTATTATTGTCTTTACATGAAACAGTGAAACAAGTAATTGGTTTTATCATCTTCAAATTGGAAAATCATCATTATGCATTGTTGTGCAGATGTTCCAGTGGATGCCAAAATAACCTACATTTACTCCATTTGACCATACTAGCCCTGCTGTGCTGAGGCTGCTTTGACAGTGCACAGTTTTTTTTTTATTGGTCTCAAATTCTTGTTCCCTGTTCAGCCTGATAACAGCTGTACAATGCACCACTCATACCACTCATGCTTTAAGTTGCTTTATCAGCTGTAAGTTCCACTGTAGTGAAAGTTCCTCTGACTAGTGACTAACCCAGTCAAAGAAGATCAATATAGGCAATAAATAGAAATGTTCTGAAAGCACTTACCCTTGTCAGTCACTCTGGTTCCTGCCATTACCATGATTGGAATACCAATGGCAGATGATAGAATCCATATGCAGACATTGATGATCTTGGCCTTGACAGGCGTCCGGAAATCAAGAGCTCTCACTGGGTGGCACACAGCAATGTAACGGTCTACACTCATCATCGTCAGAGTGAAGATGCTGGTGAACATGTTGTAGTAGTCAATAGCAATGACCACTTTGCACAATAGCTCCCCAAAAGGCCAGGTGTTCATCAGATACTTGGCACTCTGGAATGGCAATGTGCTGGTAGCCAAAGCATCTGCCAGTGCCAAATTAAAGATGTAAATGTTGGTTGCAGTCTTCATCTTTGTGTACCTGTTGAAATACATTGAAATGGTGTGCTACAGTGCTACAGTACAGGACTCAGTGTTACAATATGGGAGCAGTTTTTCCAATGCAACAATGTATAATAATTTGCCGCTAATTGGACTGGCCAGGTCCAGGGAGTTTCCTGCCTCCCCCCAATAAGCACTGGGATAGGCTCCAGCACCCCCTGCAACCCAGACAAATGAGCAGCTCAGAAGATGAATGAATGAATGAATGAATGAATGAATGAATGAATGAACTGAAAGTTTGCGTATTTTAGGACCTTTTTTAGGATGCTTTAGAAATCTCTGATGGACAGGGGGTTTGCCAGTTTAAATCAGCTGTTAATTGAGTGCAACTGATAATTAGGCTTGTGGTGAACAGTGCACCAGTGTTTAGTTTGTAATGCAGTCCTACATAATGACAAGTATTCACTGGAATAATTAGGCTCCCCTTCTCCTCTGTGAGTCATTGTGTTATGATCACTTCTTAATTATCCAGGAAAATCCCTGAGCCCTGACCTGGCAACAAATGATACTTAATAAGACTGAAAAATATTTGAGGTTTAATAGATTGTAATGTGAGCAATGTCTATTTCAGTTCATCTTAAATGTGTTTACACAGCATTAAATGTCTGTTCTGGTGGTAGGACATTAGGATCATTTGCATTAGCATTACATTCATTAGTTCTGAGGAAAAACTGTCTTTAATTTATATGAAGATATACATTATAAGATTCTTATTCTTGTATTTTTCATGTTTTAGGAGATAACAGTGTTTCCCCTCCTCTGAACACATCTGTCTCTCTAGTGGTGATGTACAGATGAACTTCTATACTTCATTAGATCAGGTCAGGTGGGTGAGTTGGGATAAACTATACTAGTCCAGGCTAGTTTACTGCTTCTTTATTACCTATCGTCTTGTTCAAAGAAAAAAAAAACATGATAACATACAAATGTTCTTTACTTTTCATTAACTGTATGTAAAAATTCTTTTTGAATAATTTTGGGGTATTATTTGAATAGTTTTGGGGTACTTCTGTTGGTCCATTCATCATTAACTTTTTACGTAATGTAAAGGACAGCTGCCGTGTTCAAATGATGTAGTAAACTAACGATCAACAAAAAAGGAGATACGTTTTTTGGACAGAGACATTATGTTTCATCTAAATTTACCTTAAACCAAAAGCAATGCCTTCACTAAAGCACTCCATATTTATTGTAAAGAACAAAGCTTCATTAGTTTCAGTGTGTCATTGGTTCAGTTTTTAGTTCTCACTTTGCAATAATAACACTAATAATTTTTTAGGAGTCGGTGGATGAAGAAAGCTCAGAGTGATGTAGTGCAATGATTATAGTGGTAGCTACAACCTGAACAAATGTCATGATATCTCCCCCTCTGGGGAGACTCGACTTGGACTCTCCCTGACTCTGCCCATGCTCCTCTACTACTCACACCTGCCGCTGATCTAGGACTCATTAAGACTCCCATATATACCCCTTTGTTGTCTCTTTGCAAGGCCTTTGTGTTTTGTGCCTGAGTCATGATTCTTTTGCGGTTATCTGTGTTTGTGTTTACTGACTCCCTGCTTTTTGCTGTGATGGATTAATCTCTGATTTTGCTCACTTTTGTATTGACCCTTGCCGGTCTGGACTGCCCTTAATAAAGCCACTCCGCACATGTAACCTCACTTGGCCTCATTGTTACAACAAATATGAATGTAATTAGTAGGTCAAAGAGTGCTGTATATCTGCTCTGACCTCCTCAGAAACTATTACTCACTTTCATGAGTAGTTAATTTACAAAGCACAATCTGTCATATCCGTGAATAAGATGTACCTCTCCATTCTTCTCTTTTGCAAAGCTCTATTTTTCTCCTGATATATTTTAATTGGAGTTTGAAAGCTGTATCTCACGGATAATTGTGTTGAGTCTCGAGTGCCCTTGCAGATGCAAATGGGAACGTGCTCATCATGTAAGCTTGGGCTAGGGTGCCTGAGTGCTACTGCACACGAAACAACTCATGTAGTGCAATTGCTTCGGTCACATGGCTTCCATCAGTGAGACATTTGCACAAGCACCTAGTGTACTTTGTGTTTGATCTGAAATGCCACATCATGTAGGATGTGTCATGACGATGTGAATGTTATTATAGAGTATTAAAATGTTTCTTACAGTAGAAGACTCTATATTCAGTGTTGTTTTGATTATGTACATTCTGTTAATGTGCCTATTATGCTATTTTAATAATGAGCAGGTATTAAAATGTGCTGATATGTGGAGTTTGGACTGAGCCCTACTGTGCCTGCTGAGTGGCAAGCTGTCACCATCACAATCTCTTTCTCTCTCTCTCTCTCTCTCTCTCTCTCTCTCTCTCTCTCTCTCCCTCTCTAACTATCTCTCTCGCTGTTTGCTTCCCTATGCTTATACAGTAGATAAACTCACTGGACCTAAAATTAGTCACCTGTGACTAAAAAGTACCTAATAACGTGTAATACCTCCACAAGCACGATTAACAGCTGTGATTCAATTTGGCATGGACTGGTCAGGTTTCTGGATGTAGGCCACATCAATGTTCAGTCACACCTGCATCAAAGAATTGTCCAGATTTGGTTGATGGCACAATTCTGAGGAGAATTTCCTGTAGACTGGGATTTTGCCCCTGCTGGTAGACACGTATGACCGCATGCTTCTTTCTTCACACCATGGCCTTTGGCACGCCCAAATGCAATCACTCCTTTTTGCCAATCATTAACATCTGCTTTGCTGCCCATTTTCCACACATCAAGTGAGACATATGACTGTACCACAGTTTATTGGAATGGCTTGCCAGTCTCTCTCATTTCTCTACTCTGAAATGTCACTGCACACATTATTCCTCCACAGTGAAGCTCAGTGAGTGGTGGTTTTAAGCCATCAGATTGCTCTTTGTAATTAGCTCTGTCTATTCATCAGCAGTGTGTAAATGTAACTTGGCTGTCACCTCTATACGCAGCGTTGGACATTACAGCAATATAGATCTATAGAAGCACCTGACAATCACAGTGTCCAGGTTATGCTGCCTGGACATTCTTCCTGACTCACTTCTAAATCGCCAGGTCAGTGTGGTTCACTGGGTTAAACACCTGATGACTACCAGACGCTAAATAGTTAATGACTCAAAGACGTTTAAGAATGTTGTTTATTTCAGAGGTTATACACAGTGAAAGACGTTATTTGTATGGATTATTTAGATGTCATTCTGCCTGCCGCCCTTACCTGACCACCCCGTACATAACGAGCAGGTTTCCGAGCAGCCCCAGCACGCAGATGACTGAGTAAAGCGCCGTTATGGAGATGGCCATCACCGCGGCTGCGGATCCGCTCCCTGCGCTCTGATCCTCGCTCCTGTTGGCCAGAAGTCCGGCTGCTTCTTCCATAAAGTTGGTGTTGTAGGGCATCGCTGAATAGAAATCATCAGCACCGCTCACAGTCACTGCTGGAAACTCCATTGCGCACCAGATCAATTTTAAGGGTTTATTTTAGGACTTCAAAATGGCTTTACGCTCCGGTGGTGAAGATCTGTGTGCCTATTGTGCTGTCTCTGCCGAGACTGTATAAGGAATGACGAATTTATCCTCTATCCTCCAGTCCTCCCTTACATGTTCGGCTCTGCAGGTTGCCGTGGGTGTGCAGAGCGGAAACGCGTAGTGAAGGACCTCCCAGGAGGCTCAACTGGGTCTCTGTCTGATACTGCTTTGCTCACTTGAAGCCAGTTTGACAGTTTGAAGAGTGCTACTACACAGCAGGTGCACAGCTCTATATACTTTAACATAATGCTAAAAATACCTGCATGTTTCTGGTAAAAAAAAAAAAAGAGAGATAAATAGTGTCCTTATGTCCCATATAGCAATGTACACTACTTTTCCAAGAAATAGTTGCACAAATAGTTGCACCCAGAAGGAATCAACCAATAGGAATGAAACTTGGTGGGTAGGTTCAACTTTGTAAGACAAGCAAATGATTCAAGTTTAACGCCTGGCCATGCATGTGTAAGTAATGACGGGCCTTATCACTGTACCAAAGAGCCACAACTACGGACATTCAGCTAGCAGTGATGCTCTTCATGAGTCATCCTGTTACTGCCAGCACCGCTGGCATACACCTACGTGACCCAGGACTACATGCACACAGACAGTTACAATGACTGCCCTTAATACCACATCAATGTCGCCAAGGACTACAATGGTGTCGTGCCAGACTGACATGAAGTGACTCAGAATGGCAGCTGGTCATCTTCAGAGTCCCACTTTTACTTTGGTGGAGGCGACCAATGAATCCATGCGTGGAGGCACCGAGGTCAGCGCCAAGATGAACGATTTGTTGTCACGCATCACACATCCAGAAGGCCTGGTATCACTCCACCTCCACCCCTACCGCACAGTCTGGAGGAACTGTGTGACAATATTCAAGCTGCATGGGATAGATTATCACAGGACACCATTAGGAACCTATACAACTCCATGCCAAGACCTGTATATGTTGCGCTAGCAAACATGGTGACCGGTTGCCATACTGAGAGACATTACTTCTGTATATGTCGCTCAATAAATATTGCCCATATCAGTCTAAGCTTATCATAATTTATTTAGCCTCTACTCCTCTGAGAATGCTTCTCGCAAGCTGTTGGAACATTGCTGTGAGGATTTGATGCCATTCAGCCAAAAAAGTCAGGTCCTGATGTTAGTTCTGGAACGCAAACATCACTCAAGAGAATGCAGTTTCCCTGTTCCATAGCCCAGTTCTGAGGAGCTTTATGCCCATCTAACTGACGTCTAGGGTTTGTGACCTTGGGTTTATGTGCTGCTGCTCTAGAGCATCCCATTCTGTTGGCTTTGCTTTTGTATTGGGATCATTCAAGCTGAAAGCCATGGTCAGTAAACATTGCACCTTAAAGTAGCTGAATTCACAAATTTGTAAGGGAGGTCGACAGGCATTGAGGCAGACTCTACCATGTTTTGGTCATTCTAACAGTAAAGGCTGATATCAGTCCTCATTTATTTAACAAGACCCTTCATGCTGTTATGCATACAGCCTTACTATGGCTTCTCCTCCAGTACTATACGCCTGTCCTTGATACTGAATGGGGCTTGAATCTCAGAGGCTCGGGCTGAGTGAACTTAAAGACAGTGTTAGAAGAATGTAACCTTGTCCAAGGTGCTGAATTCTCTACTCATATTAAACTTCCATCAATGGAGTCCTATATGAGGACTCAGAATACATAGAGTGGTGACACTGTTGAGGCATGTGGTGGAGCTTTAGAAATTCAGAACTAATTAAATGAATTTTTGCTGTTGCGAAATGGTTGCAACATTATTGGTTCTGCTGTAGCACCTTAGTAATATTGAATTCACCTAAAGCTAGAAAATCTTTTTAAGAATGTATTCAGTTTTAAAATTGATCATCCAGTCATGCTACTTTGGCTCCATCTCATGGGAAATTGGAAATCTAACATCTGTACAGCACCCTGTACATTTGTATATTATATTTATAATAAGATCTGGATTTTTCTACCACTCCTCTGTCCGTATTTGTACGTATTGTAACCTTGCATTGTTTGCTATGGTTACTTCCTGCACTTTATATGTAAATCATACTGTATTTTGCACTTCTAGTTAGATGCTAACTGCATTTCACTGGCTCTGTACCTGTACTCTGCACAGTGACAATAAAGTTAAATCTAATCTGAATCTAATCTAATCTAATGCATTTCCAACTACAGACCTAATCAGGGTTGCACATCAGACCTGGAAAACAACAAAGCCATAAAAACTGTCAGCTTATAATATAAGACTATAAGATATCACCTCTAACTGGTACCGTAGTAATGTGATTGTGTGAAAAAGCCTGCAGAAACTGAGCTTTAATGAATTATTAAATGAGAATATGACTGCATAATGGATAAACACAAGGTCTGATTCATGAATGATAGACAATTTCCCTGTTCAGCACTCACTCTCTATATATGCAACATACTTCACAGCACTTCATCTTCTACTCTCTGACATATTGTACAGGAGGATATAAATTTTCTCCCATGACAAAAATTTCTAAACATTATTTGTCATTTACTCACAGCATGTTTACTTCACGTACAGTGGCAAACAAAAGTTTTAACACATCTGCCTGAATGTATGTTTAGTCATGGTGGTCTAAGGGCCTGTGCTTATATACTTGAAAGTTGCATTGAAGCTGCTTCAAAGAATGCCAAAAGTGCCGATCCAAGATTTGATTTGTTTGCCAATTATGATTTCGTTGTTTGTTTATGTTTTTTGTCTTTTTGGTCATGACATAGTCTGCATTATTTTCTAGTTTTGATGTCTGTGTAATTATTCTAAATAGTAAAAGTTGGTTGTGTTCATGCTTTGAATAAATTCTGACATTTAAATTAAGTTTGAAATTACCGTTTGAAATTAATATTTTTAGTATAAAAATAATTTTATTTATACACTTATTTAAATAATAAGCCAGTGGCCCAGTACCCGGCACAATTTGTGCTTTTCCTGTTTTAACACATATATTTTAACTCAATAATGATCTGTTAATAAGCTGATTAGTTAGATCAGGTATGCTGGGAGCAGGGAAAACATTGAAAAGTGCAATTCAGTGGACTTCCAAGATCAAGATTGAGAAATACCGTAATATGTTAAGAATTGATAAATTAATTAACATGTCTAGAATAATGAACAAATTTGAAAGTAAATGTATTATATTGCATTGCAAATCTATTGTGAATACTATGTATAAACCAAGCGCCTGACTGGAGGAGTGCACGTTGTTTCATTTGGTTTGTTTGTTTGTTCTTTTTTCTTTCAGTGTCATCAGTCTAAAGTGCCCTTCTGTACTGCACAAGGCAAAGGAATGACGTCCATCAGGCAGTAAATGTGGTCTGATGAACCGCTGCTATGTGAAACTCCAGGCTGCATATCTACATAACAGTGAGTGATGGATCTTCATTACATATTGTTTAGAGTTATGCAACATCTTCAGTCACTGTGGAAACTGTTGATGTCAAGTTTGCTTTCAGTTTCCTGCCAAACTGTACAATAGATCCTCTTCTCTGTGTCACTTCATTTTACCCCTATTTACTAGTTCAAACAAATGCAGTATTTTTATTCTGCATTTAATCCTGAAGTCACTAATTATGTAAGATATAGGAATTCAAGACCAAGGTTTTATTGGGTGGGAGATAATCCTTTTAGTCCTATATGCAAATATTCTCCAACTGGGAATACACATCTAATTGCTTTTTAAGACTGTTGATTACCTTAAGCTTTTATAAGACTTCCACGAGACTGCTGACCTTTAGAATTTGCATTTGCCTGGTGTTTACTAAGCTTTGTATTTTCACAAGGATAAATTGCTCATAGGTATTTTTAGTAGAGTTTAATAAACGATGAACGGGAATTTCATTTCATTCATCATAGGCGAATATTTCAAAACACTTATGCTGACAAGTCACACACATATATTACTATACAAATTCTCATTTCAGACAAACAGAGCACACTTGTTTATGTGTTTAATTGGTTAGCATTAGTCTTTGAACAGCTGGATCATGTGTACTCTTGCTTGGTTAGAGTGAAAGTCTACAGTGACTGTGGATAAGAATGGACACCTAATCATGAGATGAGCTGTTATGAGAATCCATTAGTCTACTCACATGTGATGCATGTTTCATTATATCCCGTAGCTTTATTGGAGGGCACGGGATCAAAGTTCTTCTGTTCTCTGTCAGTACTTGGATGAAGAGGCTAATGGTATGATCAGTAGATAAAATTCATGATTAGTAGATAAAATTCAAAGAGATGTTCCATTAAGACTGCAGCAGAAGAATTTGAAGAAGCTCAATCAAGTAGCAACGAGCTGCAAGAATTGTAGAGAGCTGTAATTAAATAGCAGTTTGCTTAACATTTCGTTCACCAGCAGTTTTTTGAATTTATCTGCCTTCTGGCAGAAAGTCAGAGCACCATCACAATGGCTTTGAACTCCTGTAGCAAAGGATGAACACGTAGGCAAGATCTGAGGCAAGATTTCTGGAAAACACCTTATTTTTGATTCCATAACACATCAGTAGCTTTCGGTTGCTCCCAAAATGCAAATACCACCAACATGTTCTGACTGATTTTACTAAACCCAGCTATCTGGCTTCCAACTATGAGTGAAAAGAGAAGGTATCAGATCCGGCTGCCTTAAAACAGCACTAAAATAGCTTATCCAGACCCAATCACTTGTCAAGTCCAATCAGATTTTTAGCCTTCTTTGCTGTGTAGCCCAGGAAGTACCCAGGATAAAAGCACCAGGAAAACTATACTTGACCTTAAAAGTGCAATCAGCAATTATGAAAGGAGAACTCTGACCTTTCCAGTAATGCTAAACTTGCAGAAGCCCTGCAGAGACTTATGAAAGCTTATGAAATACCTGGCCAATCATACACCAAAGATAAACACAGATGCAATTGTGTAGACTTGATAATGGGTTAAATCATCGCTTTTCTAAAGAAAAGCACAGAGCTTTCCTGTGACCCCCTGGCAATAGACTTTATCTGCTTACCATTCACAGATGCCAAGTTGGACAATCTAGAAGTAATCAGAAAAGATGTATAAGCAGTTTCCCACGGGTTCTGTACTGTACAAAAGCGATGATATCTGATAATAGATACACTGGTGATGTCTGTCTGGCAACCCAGGTGTTGTACAACATAACCCATTACATTATCTTGTTTTATTATCAGTGAAATTGTACTGTACTCCTATTTGGCTCAGGTTATCACACATTCATTGCATGACACAGTTCTAAATACAGACATGCATATCATAGTTGTACCCATGTACTCATTTTCCCTGTACGAGCAAATATGAGTTCTTCAAACACAAGAAGCAGACCATAACTCACCAGCCCATATACTGATTTGTCTACCATTCTGACAGCTAATCAGGAAGAAACCTATGGGGAATTGAATACACACAGGCTCCCGGAAAAAAGTCAGTGAATATACATAGCTAAAATATTATATCATACCTCAACCAATAAGTGTCCCCTGAAAATGGTCAGTACTGATTATGCACTGGCCCATACCCCTCTTGTCACTGGGGTAATACATTCAGGCATACATCCTCAGTGCACTTAGGGAACATAGTTATTTCATATTTCATTGCTATCATATGTTTTTTAATGTACTGAAAACAAAAGGTTGAAAATAGGTAACTTATGTACCTCAGGTGCAAAAAAATATACCCACAATTTTATTTTTCTGACTGTGTATGTTAATTACAAACCATATAGACACTATATTTATATAAAGGTGTGATGAAGATGCCCCTGTTTGAGGGATATACATGCTGGAAGAGTGGCCAAGCATAATTATCTAACTAATGTGAGGGACAGAACAAATTACAAATACTATTAGCATCTAATGAGTTCCCCTACTCTTGTCACAAACAGAGGTAATGAATTCAGTCCTGTGGGGAGCTCTATATAAGAAAGACCCTCAAGTTCTCTTTGTTCATTTTGAAAGTCTTTGGAGTCACTGCATTGTATTTTGTGGTGATGAAACAAGTACATATAATGCCATGCAATGTCAACAGGATTCAGGGAGGCTGTTTGATGTTCCCATGCTTTAATGAGCTGTAGGGGATCATGTTATATCTTGTACATCCTAAATAGATCTTTGTCATTCAACTAAACATAATGATTAACATGGTATTTAGTTTTTGCAACCACAAACACAAAACACTATAGAAGCTAAAGCTTGACTGCTAAGTAAAAAATATGTCAGAGGTCTTGAACGATAGAGTGTATCTTAGTTAAATTGGCTAGGATTGTTTTTGGTTGAGCTATATTTCTATTTTATTCATATGTGTTGTTCACAGACAAACACATCTCATTCTTATGTTCTTATGTGAGAATTTATGTTTTTAATGTATCCTAAATGCCTTTTTCTGTTCCCATTAATTGAACCCCCTTGGAGAAGGCAATACTTTCTGTATGTGCGGCACTAATGTGTCTGTATTTGACATCCCTCAGAGCTCGGCTGTGATGGTGGTGTTATCCTGAGGGGAATGGAACAATAGAGGAGCAGATGAATGAGACACGTCAGTGGGGAATGATTAGATCTCTATGTTCTCTACAAGAATAGTGCTATCAGCAACACAGAGCACACAAAGCACTCTGCTCTTTTCCTGACATAAGCACGTCTATTTGGCACTTTTCTTGCATTGGCTCAATGACTAGGCTAAGGCTGCATCAGTGGACTTCGTCTGACACCTCTTCACACATCTACATCTTCAACTTCTATCCAGTTCACATAGGACTGTTTTCCTCTCAACTCTTAAAACTATAAGCCTAAAAGGTTCTAAAGGTTCTCTGGAGCGATCCCATATAAGAATCATTTGGGAATCAAAGTGGTTTCCTAAATAACGTTTCAGTGCATAGCAGTGTTTTTCAACCTCATGTTTCTGCTGCACTTGCAGTGTATGGCCACTTGTCATGGACAAAAATGTAGCTCATATTTCCTGTACTGAATGAAGTGAACCTGCTGACTCAAAATACATTTACAATAGGACCCAATGGGTAGTGTACTTTAAGTCCATTGGTATTCTGGGGATATTCAAAGCGACTGTCCAAGTGCATCAGAAACATGAGGCTAAAAAACACTGGAGGTTTTCCTTTATGAACAAAATCTGCTTTACCTCTCTGCATCATTTTTGCTGAGACTATAGATCTCTTCTGTACCTAACAGTATACCCAATGTACAAACTTGATCCTGTGGTTCAGTGTCCTGATGAAGGACTAAAGGATGAACACAAACTGTGCAGCAACAGACGAGCTATTGTCAGCTTTACGTCTTCAATAGGAACTAACAAGGTCTAATAGTTGAGTTGACAGTGAGTGGACACAGTGTTTAAATTCTCCAGCAACACTGCTGTGTCTGATCCAATCGCACCAGCACAACACACACTAACACACCACCATTTCAGTGTCACTGCAGTGCTAAGAATGATCCACCGCCCACATAATACCTGCTCTGTGGTGGTCCTGTGGGGGTCCTGATCATTGTAGAACAGGGTAAAAGGAGACTTGAACAACAAGTATAGATACAAGGAAGTGTTCCTAATAATGTACAAGTGAGCCATGTTACCCTGCTGTCAGATTTCATTCATTCATTCATTCATTCATTCATTCATCTATCATGCTTATGAAACAATTCTGGTTTAATGAGTCATGTCCTCTTGGAGAATAAGCACTGCTGAAAGACTGTTTTAAAGCAAAGCACGAAAGGCAATAGAAGTGGAATTTTGCGTAGACTTCTGCTCAGTTAAGCAGGAGTCTGTTCTGCCATCCCAAGGGGTCACTCTAGTCTGCTTTATTAATGAACATATAAAGCCAGAGAGAAGAACAAGAAGTACTGATGCATGGACGCAATTTGTTGTTCTTTTTACTGGTTTTCAAGTATGCTAATGTCTGTATAGTTCTTCAATCAGTCATGCTCTATACAAAATCCATGGCTATGCTGTCCTTTTCCTCTCTCTCTTTCCTAGTACTGCGCTTTTACTTTATAATTGCTCCAGGCATTCGTCCACTGTGCGAATGGTAATCGCCTCATCAGAGCATCCTCGCTGAGGTCAGTGCAGTACCGCTGCAAATGCGTGTCCACATTGTTGTAATGGATTTAGTGTCAGCGAGGTTTAGAGATGAGATGAATTCCTCAGAGCAAGCTGAATATGAACTTATCTGCCTGGCAACACATCTTCAAACTGAGAGGCATTAACCAGAACGCAATTCAGCGCCTCACACAGGAGAGTTCACAAAAGATGGGATCACAGGTTCAGACTGCTTTAGATGCTTTAGTTTCCACCATGCTTTGGTAATTTCACCTACGCACTCCTACATGTGTTTTTTTAGCCTGTGCTTTGTCTCAGTTTAAACCTTCCCCAAGGACATTTGGATACAGTACATTTTAACTGTAGGGTTGAGTGCGAATGAGTTTGACTGGGTATGTTCACCATGAATTGTTCTTTTCATTCACACTTGGACAAAAACTCTACAGTAAATCGATTTTTAAAAAAAAGCTCATATTGAACTTTTTGAACCTTGAACCTTTGTTTACAGATACAGTCAATATAATCTTGCAGTGCAGGCAAAATAGTCTTTACTTTCTTGCTTGAACTTTGTGTCGGTTAGTAGCAGGAAGACCTCCCATTCAGGTGCCTATATAGGTGCTTCCCCTCATTGTTACCTGTTTGTGAAGGGAGGCAAGAACATGCACAAAGCCTGGTTTAAGATGCTCAAGCAACAGTCCATTTGCCCTCTTTGGCTGCCCATCTGGAGGAAAAACTCATTATAATAATTGTTTTATTTCTGCTTGGTGGCTGCATGAACACGAGTAGCACATAATGATTTATTTCACATTGCAAGCTAACATTAGCCAGCATTAACTTATAAGAAGCTAATGTCCATGATGGCTCTGGATTTGATATAAGCTAAAATGACCACTAGTTTCTTTTAAGCTAGTTTCTATCAGGTTGTGATTAATTTTTAACCAGACAGCCAATGTTGCTGATAGTCTTTCCTGATAGTCTTTCCTCATACTACCATCACATGTTAAAGGCACAGTCTGAGAAACATCCCTAAAAAGGTCTCAGCCTACGTGTGTATCTAACAAAACATTGTGCTTATGCATAACAGTTTTCCACATGGGTGTAATAACATTGTCTGTTGCATGAATTCTGCCTATTTTATCCTATTTTGTCCGAAAGACTATGTGAATTTTGGTGTGGACATACATTACATTTACATACGGTTTACATATAACAAGAACATATGAATACATTAGTATCAATAAGGAATAAAGCCACCCATTGCCTTTATGACAGCTTCCACAGTGCTATGCTGTCATGCAGGTCCTAAACTGTGTGTCAGGTTATTGGACCATTCTTCATGAACTAAATCCTCTAATCCTTTAAGGGGTGGTAATGGAAAAGGATTATGGAGTACACGCTGCTTCAGAATGTCCTATAAAGGTCCAGTTCGGTGCCTGATGTGTAAATCTAGCCATTTGGAAGGCTATTGGATGTATTTCAGATCCACATTTTGATGTTTATGAAGCCACTCTTTGGTTTGTGTAGTTGTGTGCATGGAGGCATTACCATTTTTTAATATGCAAACATGACAAGGGAACAGTGTTTGCACCGTAGGGTGCACATGGTTCTGTAAAATTGCCTCATGAAATTGCCTGTACAAAAGTCGTTTTTAATAACATGGCTTAGAGAGATTGTTCTGTCGTTCTATATTCAGACTGACTGTCTCTTAAAGTGGTGCTTCTTAGGTTTAATGATTCAAAAATGACATACTTCTTTTAAGTACTGTATGTTCATGAAAATTATACTGTGTATTACAATATAGCTTTAATTTATAATAACTATAATAATGTCAAGCAAAGTGCATCAGAGCAGTTGTGACTTCATTGAAGTGAAATATGGTGTAGCATGTTGAATAACCAATGCCATGTTGATTCTAGGTTAATTGTTCTGCAGCATTTATTTGTTATTCCATAAGGATTTTTGTATCAAATAATTGATCCCTTCATTGTTAACTCAATAGAGTTTTATTTACTAAAATTAGGCCAAGTCAAACCTTACGCTTCCTTTCTCAGAAAATAATGATCCCTCTGAATGTACTCCTATTTCTTCTTGTTTGCTGCTTAGCTAAATATTATACCTTCATCGTGCACAGATGTGTTGCACTGCACCCTTCTTAAAGGAGATCATTCCTTGTGGAGATTCAGAACATCCTACACCAGTTGTCAAGAATTGTTCTGCTGAGCTGCATAACTGCTTAGAAAGAGAACTGATGATGAGACCAGTGATATAACCTGTGTCAGAAATGATTTTATGTTGAACCCTGTGGCACTCTGAGTCCCTGAGCTGGAGATAATGTATTATGAATTTGTAGCAGCCAACTCAACAGTTGAGAGTAGTTGGCTCTCGAAAGCTGGTCAAACTTGCCAAGTTTAATTAAAATAATCTCCATGTCATGCGTTGCAAAACAGAAGTAACTAAGGCTTAGAACAGGTGATTCTGGTGCAGCTTGGTCAGTACATGAAATGCTGTGTGTCTGAGAAAAACTGAGGATTTTCATTTATTCTGTGCATCAGGAAATATAATGAATTATTCTAACTCCTGTGGCATTCATGTGGTATTTACATTATTATTATTATTATTTGTATATGCCCACTGCAGGGCTAATTCTTTGACTATAAACAGTGTAGCCCAGGTATTTGATGAGCAACACTTTTTTGTTGGTTTGGCTCTGTACTCCAGCATAAATTAAACACTGGCTGTGCACTTAAAATGTGCATCATGCTTTAATTTGAGGATGTTACCTCTATGTTGGGTAAACAATACAGGAATCTGCATCATGAGTTTACCAAAAGCTCTTTTAAAGCTGATTCTTTAAAGGGGATTTAATTTTGTTTATCAAACTTTTTGCATTACTCAGTACTCGAGTTGTAAACAAAGTTTGATATGGAGACCCATGGCTCACAATGGCTCCAATTCAGATGTAGCAATTTTATTTGCTATCCAAAACTACAGTGAACCTACACATGACGTTTATTAATATTGTCGCTTTCCTAAAGAAAAACATGCATCTTCATTTAAAAAAAAATTAAAACATCTTCATTTTTAGCAATTTTTATTTTTCTGCATTATTTGAGCATGACAGCTGCCCTTTATATCATGTAGAAATTTCATGATGAACGGACCAACAGAAATGCTTTTAAAATGCTTTGATTAAAGCCTTGTTACACTGACTTACATTAAGACTGAAGAACATTTTGCTCTTATCATTTTGGAGATACTTGTTTGTCTCTGGGCAGTGACGACATGTAGTATTGGTAAAACAGTGATTGATCTCTGTTTAGGCTTCTCTAGAATAAAGCATTTCACATCAAACCGCTCTGACCGACCTTGTTTGTGTCTTAACGATTTCATTTTGATTTCAGCCTTATTGTAGAATCGGTTGGAATCTGTTACTGTTATCTCTCAACATAATGTGAATAAAGCAGGCCATCATCAGATTAAACCAATCAGAGACAGGCAGATTAGATGTGCTAATAATTAGCTTTGTTAAGAAGAATGCACTGCTGAGTTCAGAATTAGCAAACACAATTAAGAATAACAGAAGAATAATTCAAATGAGTTCAACATTGAACATAGCAAGACTATTATCTGTATAGACAGATGTGTCAAAATATACTAGAGGAGAATATATCATAACAGTCTCAAAGAGTTACTATAAGAGGATACAGTTTGTTCAAAAGTACATAAAAAGCCTGTAGAATTTTAGTATGGTCTGGTTCTGTGCAGAGGAGGCACAGATTACAAGAGTGCAAGAGTGGCAGAAAAAGAAGGTGGGAAGAAGAAGGGGGGTATATGGGGTAAATCCCACTGAGGATGCATTTTGCAGAATGAAGAAAAAACTCAAAGAAATAAGCCCCTAAAATACACAGAATATGAAAATGCTTACATTACACACCTGGCAGAGCATCACCAGACAAAGTAATTTCAACTAAGTCTCTAAGTCTGTTAATTTGTCTAAAATACACTCATCATCAAAAGAATAGTTGCACAAATAGTTGTACCAAGAAGGAATCAACCGACAGGAATGAAACTTGGTAGGTAGGTTTGACCTTGTGAGGCATGTGAACGATTCAAGTGTTTGGCCAAGTATGTGACGTAAGCAAGGATAGGCCTTATCGCTGTACCTGACTGACCCAACAGCCACGACTGCAGACATTCAGTGAGCAGTGTTGGCCTCCATGACGCACTACTGGCAGATGGCTACATGACGCAGAACTACGTGCACGCCCGTTACTACGACTGCCCTTAACACCATGTCAACCTTGCCAAAGACTGCAATTGTGTCATGCCAGACTTTCATGGAATGACTCAGAATGGCAGCAAGTCGTCTTCAGTGACAAGTCCCGCTTTTGTCTTGGTGGAGACGACCAACGAATCCGTGTGTGGAGGCACTGTGGTCAGCACCAAGATGAACGGTTTGTTGTCACATGTCACACGTCCAGAAGGACTGGTGTTACTCCGTCTCCACCCCATCACAAAATCTGCAGGAACTGTCAGAATATTCAAGCTGCATGGGATGGATTATCACAGGACACCATTAGAAACCTGTCGTTAGCAAACATGACAGACCGACGCCATACTGTTTGTTGCTATCCGGGGTTGACCTGAAGAGGATGGGTTCCCCTTTTGAGTCTTGGTTCCTCTTGAGGTTTCTTCTTCTTGCTCCTCTTCAGGGAGTTTTTCCTTGCCACTGTTGCCTTTGGCTAGCGCATTGGGGGCTTGGATCCTGATTTTCTGTAAAACATCTGTTGTAAAAGGCGCTATACAAATAAATCTGGCTTGACTTTACTTCACATACTGAGAGACACTACTTCTGCATGTGTAGCTCAATAAATATTACCCATATCAGTCTAAATTTATCATCATTTATTGTTCTGGTGACCTTTATTTTCCCTCTGAATAGCATTGCAATCCGACAGTTCCTTTTGGGCGCAACTACTCTTTTGATAATGAGTGTATGTTGGGGAGAATCTATGACATTATGACTTCTGGACTTTGCACTTTAACCTCATACTAATGGTTTCAGTTTAAATCCAGAATGCAGACTGGACATTCCTCTTACATTCATACATTTGGCATTACAGTATGGCCCTAACCCAACTTCTAGTTCGGGTCTGCTATGGTTTTGGTCCAGTGAGAACAACTGTCATTCTTTTTCAGCAATATTTATCATTCCTGTTCAGGAATATTGGCTTATGATTAGATGATTAGCGTTTTCCATTTTAAGAGCTGTTTAGAGGAAGCAGTTTAATATAGTAGAGGCCACAGTTCATGGGGTTGGAGTGTGGTTCAGCTCTGTAGGGAAATAAGGGAAAATAAGGGAAAGGAGTCTCAGAGCCTTGTCTTTATAAACTGTAGATGTCAGGGGAACTGTTGACTTTCAATCCAAAATGTCCCTCAGTATGTGAGAGGGCCTGGTTTCTTGATTAGCTTTCAGCCATGGAGATTTTCTGTGCTGTTCTTGAGAAATGTATGGAAACGATGACTACAAAAAAACCCATCAATGGAGAACTGCTCATTAAACAGGACTACACTTTCCTGAGCAGGCACACAAATGCTGCACCTTCTGGTAACAATCATCCATGCTTTATGGTTTATCCCACTCAGCTCTCTCAGATAACACAATAAGTATAGTATGGTATCTTATGTATTCTGATTTTCCCAATCAGTGACTTTTCAATTGGGCCTAATTAACTAATCACACAGGAAAAAAAACTAATCTTGAAAAATATATATATTCAAGTACATTACTTATGGCATTTATGAGCAGTCAAAACACCTAGAAAAAAATCCTGAGCTGTAATAGTGAGAATCTCCCTGCATGTGGTTAAATGTAAGATTACATCGTCATCTAGCTTAGTTCTTACTCAGCACTACAATAGTCTTTTCTTCAAAGGCAGGAAATGTCATGGGAGGAAAGAGCATGCTGGAGCAGTTTTCTATTTTATTTCATTATGAAGTGAGCACTGTGGGCAGTGGTAAGATAAATAATAAATCTTGGGGTCTCAGTGCTAAAAGGGGATAATTTCACACCAAGTCAATCATTTTGGTAAGAGCAAAGCAAGAGGGCAGTGAATAGCGGATGAGCCAGAGAGCGTGGTACTTATTAAGGCTCAAATATAGAGACAGGGCCATGATTAGCCCTTGCTTGCGTCATTAGGAAACCATGGGCGCACAAGGGTGGACTCTTCCCACATGATGCTGACTTCGAGAGAAAGTGTTATTCCTTGGTCTTGTGTTTACTATCACTGCTTCAATAATAACTATATCAAGCAAGTACATATTAAGAAATAAAAGTAATACAGCAGATCAATGACAGAGTACCACACACATTTAACATGTACCCATCTGCCTATATATCAACAACAACAATTGCATTAATATACGTATAGACAGAGAGAGCAAGAACACACAGCACAACGTATATTTTACTATTTTTATTGATGACTTTTGGTGGATTTTTGTTTAACTAGTGTCCCAGAAGCTACAGCAATGCACATTCGGCTTGTGATTAACATCCGGCTAAAAACACAATATGAAATTCTATTCTACATGTGGATTTCAAACAAAAAACTTTCTCTTTTTATTTCATATTTCACTTCAGATCATGCATTTGACTAATGGTAGAAAAACAGTGAAACCAATTACAGGACCGAGGACAAAATTAAAAATGTAATTATTTCTTTACATGATACAAAACTGCATATGTTTAACATT
Source organism: Semaprochilodus insignis (assembly GCA_034552555.1). Classification (NCBI taxonomy): domain Eukaryota; kingdom Metazoa; phylum Chordata; class Actinopteri; order Characiformes; family Prochilodontidae; genus Semaprochilodus; species Semaprochilodus insignis. The sequence goes on along the minus strand of CM067479.1, from coordinate 28,974,121 downwards.
GTTTGGATAATTTCTCACTGTTTTCAACTCCTATACTGAATTCAGAATAATAAAATTATTTGAAAATAAAACAATGACTCGTCACATCATCTGGGTCTTTTGGCTTTGCAAATCACACACTACTGTAAATTTCCATCCAGGTTATTGTCCGGTGTAGAGGAAGATATGCACTGGATGTTAGCAAAACTGAAGAAAAAAAACAGTGTGTAAATAACTGGAAAAGAATAATGAAATGCAGTGGCTATATTGATTTATCTGCTAAGATCTGATAAAAGTGAAACTGTGAAAATCAAATAACTGCTAGTTGCTTCAGGAAAGTGTACTGAATTTATGTGGGGAAGACAAATTTTGAAAATAATCAAAATAATAAAATATTTATTTTACAATACATACAAGAACTACATAATGCATATCATTCAGGAAATTAGTGACTAGTTAAAGATAGTAAATTACAGTATAGTGTTCTTTAAGATTACTGATTCTTACCTTCCAGCGGTTTCCACACTCATTGCACAGCACAAATGTGGTCATTGGCTCATCAGCACTGCGAGTTTGTACCTGTGGAACAACAAGTACTGAGATATTTCTTATTTGTCATGGAACTATATCAGTTACATTCAGGGAGAGCTGCGTCTCCAAAATGGAGGAGTTTACTGTTTGTTTTACACTGAATTATAATTGCGTGTGCCTGTAAAGTAATTAGCAAGGAAGAAGTGGTACCTGGTTGTAGGTGCAATTCTTTTTCTTGCACTTGCCGCACTGCAGCAGGTCAGTGGTGGTGCCACCAGTCTTTGCCATCTGGTGCTCACGGATCGCTTCCTGAGTCAGAACATTTCTCAGCTGCTTCAGCTCGTCACTGGCCATCTCCTATATTACAGAGAATATCCCAGAGATCAGTCTGAAAGAACTATGAACTCCATCACTGCACTTCTACACTTGCATACCTCATTCGAAATATAATATACCATAACAATACTATATATAAAAAGAGCTGTAAGATATAAATATTATGTTTATATGTAGATATAGGTATTAGCCACACCCATTCCATGCAAAAAATTGGGACAGGAGCATATTTACCACTGTATTACATCACCTTCCCTTTAACAATACTTAATAATCATTTGGGGACTGAATATGAACAAATGATCCATTTTTTGTCATTTTTCTGTTATTTTTCAGCTGTGCAACCATACAAGGCCTTTTTGTTGCATTTAGACACATTTTTCCAGTGGGAGACAGGTCTGGACTACAGGCAGCTCAGTCTAGCACTTGCACTCTCTGCATATGCAGCCACGCTGTTGCAACATGTGCAGAATGTGGGGGGGTGGAGGTGGAGAGACCCCACGACTTCTGGACGTGTGACGCGTGACAACAAACCGTTCATCTTGGCACTGACCACAGTGCCTCCACACACAGATTCGTTGGTCGTCTCCACCAAGACAAAAGTCATTGAAGATGACCCGCTGCCATTTCACTTCGTGTCAGTCTGGCACGACACCATTGCAGTCTTTGGCAAGGTTGCCATGCCGTTAAGGGCAGTCATCGTAATGGTCTGCGTGCATGTCGTCCTGCATTGTACAGCTGTCTGCCAATGGTGCTGGCACTAACAGGATGACTCATGGAGGGTATAACTGCTACACTCAGTGTCTGCAATTGTGGCTGTTGGGTCAGTCAGGTACAGTGGTAAGGCCCGTCCTTGCTTATGTCAAGTGTGGCTGGGCGTGAAACTTGAATCATTTGCAATGTCGAACCTACACACCAAGTTTCATTCCTGTTGGCTGATTCCCTCATGTGCTTTTGTTTGTTGTGGTTTTTGTCTCCTCCCTTGTCCAGCAGCTTTGTTCCCATCCCCACCTGTGTGTAGTCTTTAGCCCCGCCCTCTCATTATTACTCTCAAGTGTCTCTAGCAATTAGTGTTGAGAGTATATAAATGCATCTTCGTCTGCTTTGTTCTCTAGCCAGTCCTGATGTATGTTTCCTGGCTCGTGCCCTTACTGCTTTGTGTTTCAATATCTCATGTTTAAGATGGCTGCAGATCTGAGCCGTTCATTGCCTTATATTGCCATCTGTTCTATCCAAATGTCTCAATCATAACAAACTTGCGAAGAAACCAGTAAGGCAGCTATACCTGCTAGCTGAATCTGTGGAAGTCTAGGAAGTGAGTAAACCATGTCCAGCTTGAATTTCCCTGTACTTACATACACAAATGTTTAAAGGGTTTATATCCAAGTGTGAATGATCAATAAAAATGTCCATGTTACTGAAGGGTCCATACCTCAGCAGTCATGGTGGCTATGCGACTCAGCTCAATAGCTCCACCCAGGACATTCTTGCGCAAGTTGGGATTCTTTGGATCTTTCAGGTTGCTGATGCGGCTACGCACTCTGTTTTTATATTTCATATCTGTGGCTTTAGTCTCCTGATAGATATTTAAAGAGAACAGGGTAGTTAAGGTGGCAAATCTTGCAGTTATGTCACCGTTTATTACAGTATCCTAAACTGCATAGTAACATACAGCAGGTTGATGATGTCAAATTACAAGATACAACAGAAAGGATATGATCCTCAATTTCAGCTGCCATGCCATCACAGTTTGCCCCATAATCCTTGTAGTCATCTAGAGAAAAAGCATGGAATTGTATGTGGTTATAAACGTTTAGTAGAAATTTGATTCACAGAATGAGTTTACTGGGTCTGGGCAGATCTCATTTTGCTTACCATCTGTACGTAGTGCAGCAGACAGCATTTCGATGCACTTGTCCCTGACAGAGTCCCCAGTGAGTAAGCGAGGGGACAGAGGCCCAGCGCCTGAGCCAAAGGAGGGGGATAGAGGGCTGGTGGGTGTGGTGGGTGTCTTTGGAGTCTCAGGTTTACTTTTGCTGTTCAGTAGACATAAAAAGCAATGTAGTATACTGCTAGCCTCAATTCCATGTATCATGCTGTGCATTTAATACAATATCACTTGATTAGCAAGAAGAACAACAGTTTGGATCCAGATTTCTCCTCAGTGCTCCCAAACTTGTATGGTTTGGTTAAATTCCATCACCAGCAGTAAGATAATATGTTATTTATTAAAAGGAAATAGTACTCTTCTGTTAGACAAAACATCTGCAAGCAATGCTATCACCTGCATACCTCACACTACCCAAACAAATCTTTGTAATGCTAGTTTACATGTAAACACAGAAAGTCAAACTCTGTGCTGAAACACTACAGAAGTTCAGTTTAGTGTCTTACCAGTTCTACTTGCTTTACTAGCTGTCGAGCTGAATTAAGGGGGACAAAGCAATCTTTCTATTTTGCCATACAGGTATATATTCACATATCATAATTAGCTGAAAAGAATGGGCCTCATTCACCGACCGTTCTTAAGAAGACATTTAACTTAAAACAACTTAAGCAGTTTTCACAAAGATTCTAACATTCAACACAGATTTCTAATTTGGGATGTTCCTAGGTAGGAACAGAATCTAAGCACACTAAAGAGCACAAAAGTGCAAACAATTTTATTGGTGAATGAGGCTCATTGATTGCTATATGAAAGAGGTCCAAACCATCATCAGACATGAACTGAACATGAAGGGAAATAAATTCAGTGCATGGCTTTAAATCTGTATGTAATAATTGTTTATTGTACGGAATACTTAGATACAAGCGGTCATTGCAAATTTACAATGAAAGAAAGTTTTCTTCAATACACCTAGTCAAGTACCCTAAACTAACACACTGAGTCATGTTATTAGCTAAGTACCAAGAGCACCACGAGCATGAGTTCAGTGCGTACAAATGGAAAAACAGAAGTGTGCAGAGTGTGGGGTCCCAATGAGTTTAAGCATAACCCATGAGCACTCTCACAGTTATTGGTCAGAAAAGCACCTCGCACCTGCTTTAAAAACATTTTTGAAAAGTACATGAAAGGACCTGGTTTTCAGCTGCAGCCATCCGCCAGCACCACTTACAGCACAAAACTGCCAGTGGGCAGGTGTGAGAATTTGTGAGGGAAAGATGGATTGAAGAAGAGAAGCCCAGTACAAAACGAACAGATAAAAACAGTACCGTCCATCACTGCTGTCAGTGGACATCTTCCTCTGTAACACTACTGGATGAGCTGATTTAGAGCCATGAGAATCTCTCCTGGAAAACATACAAGCACACAGCAGCCCAACATGCTGATTACTCATCATTTTATATTGCACATCAGCGGATTTGCAGTTGAGTACACGGAATATAGAGAATATGAAAGATCTCAAGTGAGAATAAAGGTGTATAATTGTCCTTGCCTTTCTCCTGAGAGCTTCTTAGCTGGTGGTGAGCTGGAAGACTTTGAGTTAGTTGAGTCCCTTCTGAAAGAAAAGGGTATGCTTTATATGCTTATAAAATTAGCAAACCAAGTATTTCCCTGAGAGGCTGGAGGATAACACTATACCTCTGAGATTTTGATTCACTTGACTGATGTCCCTGTCCAGACTTAGAATCGGTGGAGTCTTTCCTGCATTACAAATACAATTCTAGGCACCAATATGTTGACATGTTTCGACCATTAGTTACATACTATGCCAGATGCAGTCATGTAAAGTGTACATATCTTACATATTTCTTACATTATAGTTTTTCCTGATTTCCTTGTTATGTGTACCAAAAGCACCACAACCATAAAAAATAAGTCATCATAAATGGCTGTGTGTTTCCATTTTGCATGATACTAGCTTATATTTAACCTCCTCATCACATGTTGGTTCAGGTTTTTAGGCCGACCTTTCTTTCTTGCCATCCTGGATGGGCTTCTTAGCAGGCTGTTGTTTGAAATCTGTTGAATCTTTTCTGGAAAGGGAAAGAAAAAAGGACCTTGAGAGTCTGTATAATGGAAACTGCATCCGAAAATGCTTAAAGGGCATAAGCTGGGCAAATTTTACCACAAGCAGCACCATCTTCAAACTATCAAAATATAGCTAAAACAATCCATGCACTGATGCTGCCCTCTGCCTTTCATCCACAGCTACACACATGTATTCTAACCTCTCTTTCTTCCCTTCCACAGAAGGCCTTTTGTGTGGCTTACTGTCCCCCACGTCTCTGCTGACAGATAAGCATTATCACAACACTTTGAAGAAGAATCGACCTTCATCTTTATCAAGACATGCAGGTTAAACATTCCCTTTCTCAAATAATTAAACACCACAAAAGGGTCATCTCAGCGGGTAACACTGAAACACAATGCACTGGAGTCCAAACTATCTGAGACCACTATGACTGCCTAACAGTGGTCCAATCATTCCAAGTACAGACAATCACATGCTGCAGACCTGTCTTTCTTGTGTTCAGATGTCCGTTGTTGTGTACTTTGTTTTGGAGCTGATGTCTCCTTTCTAGGGTTATTATGGGAAGAAATACATGTATTATGAAAGTATGAAAAACAATCTAAAAGGACCTGTAAATGTGTTTTTGGTTAAAGAAAATAAACACATCTCATCACACCCTGACCTTTCTTTTTCTTTGTCTTTCTTCATGTCTAACAAGGGCCGTTTTGTAGGAGTGGGGGGATGAAGGTGAAGGGGAAGTGGAGGAATAGGAGCATCAGGATCCACAGCCTCTTTTCTGAACATTAGACAGGTAATCAACTGTTTATAAAAATGCACTTCTATCACCCTTACTGCACACACTAGGCAGACGTAACTCTCACCAAGCCACATGCAGTTTAGTACAGCAACAAAAATAATTATGAATAGCAATACTGTTAAACTTCTAAACAACTTCAATGTGCCACGTGTACAGTACTGAGTAAAGTCAGAGATCATCCTTTATGTATTTAATTTCTATTTAAGGGTTTAGTAAAGCCATTAAGTAAAGGTTCTTCACCTTTCAGCATCAAGAAACATATATATACAATGAAAAACTCTTTGCCAATAAAAGGTCTTTGTCTTTATTACAGCTTCCATTCTTTTCAGGAGACTAGTTTTTAGTTTTCCGAGAGCTGTTTTTCCACACCTACAATGTTCAGTTTTAGAAGTTGGTTACACTTTCTGCTTCTCAGGACCTGATTAATCCAAAATACATTCAGTAATGTTGAGTTCTGGACTCTGGGGTTGTCAGTCCACTGTTCTGAGAACACCAGCAGATTCTTTATTTGGTCTGCAAACAGACTGTTTCCTGTTTTCAGTAATGACTTTATGACAGTTACACATCCTTTTGCACGTTCCATGTTATTTGGATCTAAAGCAAGAGTGGAACTTGATCTCTCAGAGATGAAAGCTTTAGATGCAGTTTATATGATGGTCAGTGCTTTGGTGATACCAGGCATTCCATGATAATTAGGAGTCCCATTTTCTCTATATCTATTTTTAATATTTAATATTTATATTTTATATTATTATCTTTTTATATTTATTCTTTAAGTTTCCCTTGCATATGCAAGTGGATTTTTTCATATACAATATCCTCAGAAAAATTAATTGTACTTAAATTGTACTGAAAGTCTGTTCTGACTGGAAATTAAATATATCAAGTGACTTTCACACAGTACTGAATGTTTACCTTGCTGTCAGAAGTGAGCCTGAGAAAAACACTTTCAGCTGCATTTAAATGTATAATCAATGTTCTTACATTCTTACATACACATCTGTATGTCAGTTAGTCAGTTAAGTTAGTAACACTACACATTCTAGGCCTTGTGACCAGTATGAAAAACAATTAGAAGTTTAAACAGTTCACTAAATATAGTGAAGCATGGTGGTGGCAGTGTGGTGAAGCATGGTGGTGCCAGGGGTCCCAATTTACCTAATTAGAAATAGATGAGTTAGCAGGGTAATAAAACTAAACCTACGGAAATGAGAGCTATAAAGAAAAGAAATGTTGAAGATCTAACAAATTATTTCTGCAGTTTTGCATTGTTTCTCAGTATCAGCAAACTGGTAGATGCAAACAAATAATGCATTCCAAACAAGACATGACCTCTCTTTCTTTATCTCTAAAGCAGATGGTTTTTGAGGGGGAGGAGGAGGATGGAGATGAAGAGGCAAAGGAGGAAGTGGGGCATTCGGATCTGGAGCCTTTTTCCTAAGTGAGAAAATGAAGATGTTGGTTCTGATGTCCTTAGTGACAAGGCATTCTATGTGCTGTTATGTATGAATGACAATGAGAGTGGGCAGTAAATTAAAACAATGTTTTCTAAAGCTGAATATGGACGTCTAAGATTTCTTTCAGTATCATCTTTGTTGACAGCAACACATACTATTAACTTTAACAGTGCCCTTCCTGTTCTCCAACCAAAGAAGGCAAGAGCATGCAGAACCACATGCTGACCTCTCTTTAGGAACCTCTAGAGAAGGCTTCTTAGGAGGAGGAGGTAGAGGAGAAGGAGAAGAAGAGGAACGATGAGAGTGAGAATGTTGAGAGGGAGTAGGGGGCAACGTTTCTTGTGCATCTCTCCTGAAAGTAAATACAAATCTTCTATGTTGATGCCCCATAGCATGCTTCTGTTGTTCCAGAATTGCTGTATGTCTAATATTCTTCTAACTTTCTTTCACCTAAAGCCATCAATCAAACATGCACTTTATCACACAAAACCAAAGAAGCTGACCTGTCCTTCTTCACTTCAGGCTGACGTTTAGGAATACGGATATGAGGAGGAGGAGGATGTTGAAGATTAAGAGGATAAGGAGAACTCTGATGATCAGAGGTCTCTTTCCTGTGTGGTTAATATTTTAAGAGTTGAGAACCTCAAGAATACACATGGCAGCAATATCAGAAATCAGTTGAGACATTAACTAATAACACCAGCTCTTAAACCTGCACCTCTCAATGTAAATACTGTCACGATTTGCTGAATTAAAGGAGAATCTGACAACTCATTCTTAGATAGAATGAGGAAGAGGCAACGTAGCATCTGTAGTAAACTATGAAGGAACACTACCACTTTACATCTGCGCCTAATACAGTATCTGTAGTGTAGTGCTACAGAAATATTCATTCAAAAAAGTGTAAAAAACATTTACACTTAAATTTTATCATGTCATATAATTTGTAGTACTGTGCAAAAGTCTAAGGCACATCAGAAAATAATGAAAGTTATTTATCTTGACAGTGAGCATTTATTTCCTTATACAATACCAATGTTAGAATAAACACAAATAATATTAATACAGTAGGTAGCAACCTAATGCATGTCAATGTGTTCACCTAACCATTCCCAAATCTCCCTTTATGGTAGCTCAGTATCAGTAAGATTTTTGCACAGCACTGCACCGCCATGTTCATTCATCATGTGCCAGTTATATGGCTTTTATAATAAAAAAAATGCATGCAGATTTTACAAAGATCTAACCTCTCTTTCTTTACTTCTGTGGATGGGCATCTCGGATGAGCAGTATGGAGGGGAGGTGGAGGAGGGAAAAAATCAACAGGAGCATCTCTCCTAAATGAAAGTGTGACCAGTTATTCAGAACTCATTTCCATCGTAATAGGAAAGCAACACCATGCTGTGTGCTGAGTGGGCTTATTAACACTGCATTACACATGAGCTAGTTAGTGAGTGAGTGCCAAGCTGTCGGATCAGATCAAATATGACAATGAGTGTCACCAAGCGGACATGGCACGAGGGTGTAAATTTCCAAATGATTTGTAAATTAAATAAATAGACAAATGTAACTATGTAGGAATATAAACAGTGATAACAATACACCAAGGCATTGAGATCTTTTTACACCTGACCATAACCGAACATTTGAAGATCTATGCAAAAGAATAACCGCCTTCAGACTGATGCATTTTTACACTTCTAACAGGTCACCTATAAGTAATTGTGTATTGCATTCAAAATTTTCTACAGTCAAACAGCAATCAAAAGACCACCATCATTCTGCAGTATGTGATGCAATTTTCTCCCCCACTGTCAGACTGCTTTCTGAATATAAACATCCCATTCAGTTAAGCATTAGAACTGGAGAGGAACTACACAGTCACATCATGCTGCATGCTCTGAGCACATTCATCAGCCTAACCTCTCCCTCCTCACTTCCACAGAGGAACACTTGGGAGGAGTAGTAGGATGTGGTGGTGAAGAACGGGCAAAAACGCTGGAGTTGAAAACATCCTTCCTAAAGAACACAAGAATTCTTAACACTTCAAACCCTGTTCACTTTCTGAACAAACCAGGAGCTACACAGAACTGGGAGACGTCTCACCTATCCCTCTCCTTTGCATGGTTAGTGGAGTGCTTCTCCTTTTTGTTTTCATTTTCTTGTCTTTCTTTCTTTAACTCTGCCTCTTTTTTCTCTTTTCTGTGTTTGTCAGGAAGCTTCTTATGAGAGTCTAAAATGGATTTTGGGCTGACAGAACAAAAGGATTAGACAGCGTACATTTTTATATAAACTCATGCATCAAAAATAATGCATCTTGTCGTTCCTAATGCGCAGTTAGGCGTCTTCTTGGCTTAATAACAGCATCAATTCTGTGAGGCCAAGGTTATACCAGTCTCTTGTCCCACTCATCCACAAACTGGGTGCATGTTTCAGCCAGAGTTTCTGTGTCTATTTCAGCATTCCACCTGCTGTTCCAAATTGAGGATTGGGAATGAGGTCGGGTGACTTTACTGGTCAGTGTCCCACTGTTCCATCATGAACCAGTCACATACAGACACTCGACAGCTGTCATCCTGGAATGTGGGAGTGTCAATGTTGTCTCCACCTTGGACGTGAAGCACAAAGTTAGTAGAAGAGCTGGGTAAGATCAAGACACTCATGGATCTCAAGAGACTGGTGTAATCCTTACCGTGTGATATGTGTGCCTTGTGCTGTTATTAACTCTTTTTCAGTCCATGGAGTCTATCTTCCCTGCTCTATTAAATATAGATTTTTCTTCTTCATAGAGAGTAATATGGTCCCACCTTCACTTAAAATGGTAATGTTTGAAACACCCACATGCTATGTGCTCTACTCTGGGTTTACCTTGATGCTCTGTCAGGAGAAGGTCCACTGGATGCCTCTGTTTGCTTACTGCCATCACTGCCATTCTTCAGCTCATTTGGTCTTTCATCCTTCTGAGAATGAGCAGATTCTAACAGAGATGTGAAAGATTCCTTTTACAAGACACTGTAACATAAATCTTAATATATACAAAGGACATCTACAAACATAGCATAACTACATAATACTGGGTCCTACCCAAAAGTCTCTTCCAGTTTTTGATAAGAATCTTTGCAAGGGAGACGACATCCTCATCAGTGCAATGCTTTCTTATTGCATTGACGGACATGCCGATTCTTGTGTCCTGGGATAAAGGGAAGAACATCCAAAAGATGTTGTAAAACATTTGATCTAAATGGGATCATTTTCATATGATAACTAAACTCAGTCTTTCTTTTTTTTCTTTTTTTGACATGCTTAGATTAGAAACAGCTATAGCTTGACTAACCTTACCTGAAGCAACTTAAGGGTCATGTTGAAGTTTTTCAGCTCTCTCAACAAATCAAGAGCACCTTCCTGTGCAAATAAAAAAGACAGAATGATGAACCAATTTCTACAAAGATAGTCTTGGACTACACGATAAATTACCTGATATGGCATGATGTATTTGTAAGTCCTTAACCTTTTAAGCCATTAGCTGAAATCATACTAATCATACTGAAATCAATGCCAAAAAACAAAAATAATAAGTTGCACAAATAGTTGCACCCAGAAGGAAGCAACCCACAGAAATGAAACTTGGTGGGTTGGTTTGACATTGTGAGACACGCAAATGATTTAAGTTTCACGGTCAGCCATGCATGTGATGTAAGCAAGGACGGGCCTTATCACTGTACCTGACTGACCCAGCAGCCTTGATTGCAGACAATGAGTGAGCAGTGATGCCCTCCATGACTCATCCTGTTAGTGCCAGCACCATTGACAGACAGCTGCATGATGCAGGACGACACGCACGCAGACCATTACGATGACTGCCCTTAACACCACAACATCCAATGACTGCAATGGTGTTGTGCCAGAGTATCATGGAGTGACTCGGAATGGCAGCGGGTCTTATTAAGTGACGAGTCCCGCTTTTGGTCGGTGGAGACAACCAAGAAATCCGTGTGTGGATGAATAATTTGTTGTCACACGTCACACATCCAGAAGGCCTGGTGTCACTCCACCTCTACCCCTATGGCAAAATCCGCAGGAAATGTGTGAGAATATTCAAACTGCATGGGATGGATTATCACAGGACACCATTAGGAACCTCTACAAATCCATGCCAAGATGTCTAGCATGTTGCACTAGAGACACTACTTCTGTATGTGTAGCTCAATAAATATTGCCCATATCAGTCTAAGTTTGTCATCAGTTATTTCAGTGATATCACTTCCTTCAGGGTGTAACTTTTTTTTTTTTGATGATGATGAGTGTACACTACAATCATTATACTATAATTATATTATTTTCTTTGATCTATCTGATGGTTGTGAGCACAAATCTAAACTTTTTCTCTCAAATTCATTGAACCATGTTGCTTCTAGGAGAGTGTTTCTTAGCAAATCTCAGTAAGTCTAGTCTTTGGGTCACACAGGGATGTGGGTTTTTTAACAAACCATAGACAATCCAACTAAAACAAATCAAAAGGGCGCCAGATCTGTGTATATTTACCCCTTTATTCCATTATTATACTGCATTAAGTAGCCGGGCATGACAGGGTTAACACTGTCCCATCATTCCTTCTTTTGCTTTTACTTATGTATTTTTCTGTCTTTCCTTTTCAGTGGGTCTCGTTTCTGACCGCGCCTCCTCGACCTTGTTTGTCATTTAGCTGCTGTCAGGAAACATGCGCAAACTTTTCACACCCCCCCCCCAACCCCCCAACCCCCCAAAACACACACACATACTGTAGCTACACACAAGGTGACTGCACGTAGCTATACGCGACCACGCGTTTGTTTACGACGACCCAGAACCCGCATTAGTCAAATGTGGACAGTCCACTGCTGGCAGCCGGACACCTGTTCAGCGTCCCTCGGCTGCAGCGTGCGCGTGGTCAGCGCCACTGCCCAGCACACTTTCATTTACAGCAGCGAAAAACAACAGTACGAAGAGAAAACGCGCGCGCGCGCAATCAGAGCCGTCAAAGTGCGCCAAAAAAGTCCGCGCAGCCCAAAGTCCTGAGCTGGAAAACCCGTGAAACATGCGGAAACCTGGAGGGCAGAGTAAACACAACACAAGGCGAAGCAGGAGTCAAAATCCATTCCTCACCATGTTATTTCTAGACACCATCTTGTCTAGTGTTTTAGCAATCCGTATCAGCTCCTCCTCTCGGGTCATTGTGCACACATGAGTCACGCTTTCAGCACAAGGTCGGGTGAAGTCGAAGGGCTCCGCGGCATGTAAAGAAAACGCGCAAATACACGAAATGTAAGAAGTTTTGTTCCCAGCTTGAACGCGCTCCTGCACTGTCCGTCAGGGCGAGGGGGGCGGGGCTTCGCCGCGCGAGCCAGAAAGCCAGTCAGTCAAAGTGCCCTGGACTCAGTCCAGAGGCTAAGAATAGAGAGGGTGTCGGAGTGTGTGCGAGTTCAGATACACTGGACGGAGTATAAGCAAACCTTCACCTCAGAAACTGTACAGCTTCGTGGAAACACTGTGATCAGCTGTGAAGTGTGTGTTAATGTCGTCCTGGTAGGTCTCCAGAACAGACCACCCTGAGCTGTGCGTCACTTTCCGACCCCGGTGAGTGAAGCCCAGCAGCGCCTTTGAGGAACAACTTGCTTTCGTTAACTTGGCGGACGTCCTGCCAGGCACATGACACTGTAGGGAAGTAGCAAAGTCGCAGCCTGTGTTCACAATACAAGACCGCGCTGCCGAACAGGTGCTGCATACACTGCCCAGCAGAAGGCAGCGTGGTGTCATATATCAGCTCACTACTCTGCTTCAGTAGCCTCACTGCAAGTTTTCAGGCCTACAAGTCTGGTTAGTTACATATCAGAGGTGAGTGTGTAGCCTAACCAATATACTCAAGGAAAAACAACTTTCCAAATAACTGCTTCCAAATAATTCTGTCATTTCATTTCAAACAGCTTCGCATAATTAAATAGCTGAGATAATTGAAGAAAGTCATTCAGAGAGGTTCCCTGTTCTAGGGGAATGTAGAGAGTCTCCATTGTTCACAATGGTGGTGATCGTAACCAGGCTTCAGAAGAGTTCAATACATTTAACTGCTCCTTCACTGAAAGCTATTACCTGAAATGGTTGTACTCTGCCTGATACCTGAGACACAACTTTACGACAGTTCTCCGAATGTTTTGGGCTAAAAGCCAATTATAATCCATATATGGTGGAGAAGTAAGCATGTACTTTGGAGGTATTCTCAGCATTACATAAAGAAGACCCAGAAGTCACCTGCAGGTTCACTGGAGGTTTCAGATAGTAAATAAATAACTACATTTGTGTTGTAGGCATCATAACCTCTGGTAACCAACTACAACCACTGTAAAGGAATATGTGAGTCAGCAAGCTTCATCACAATACACTGCTTCACATAAAACCACACTACATAGTCTTGTTTACATCTAAGTTATTGAATTATGAAAAAAATCAGTGGAAAGTAGTGAATAAGTACATCCAGTCTGTCTGTCTGCAGGTGAGGTTTGCTGGGCTCTGCTCTTCCCTTTGTTGACTCAGTTGGTCTACAATAACATAATAAACCTCGAAAGCCAGCAGTGTGGCCAGATGTATCCACATATACACAGTAAAGTAACATTATTACTACTACTTCCTACTTTCAACGGCGGCAGCACATAGCTCATAAAGGAAGTCACATTTTCGTATCATTCTCTGGGCCCACTCATTCATGTGGAAGGCACCCATACATGCTGATTGTCTTCTCTGGGGCAGATGTGATCTTCCAGCAAGATAATGCGACATAAAACATGATTAGAAATGTCCGACATTGGTTGGAAGAGCATGACCAAGACTTCCAAGTACTGCCCTGGTCCCTTAATTGCCCAGACTTTAACCCAAATGAGCATCTGTGGGACCACCTAGATTCATGTTCACTCTATGGATCCTCCCCCACGCACCCTCCAGCAGCTGTGGGATGCACTGCAGTCAACATGGCTTCAGATACCTGTAACAATCTACCAGGACCTTACTGAGTCACTCCCACCCCGTCTAGCTGCTGTCAATGCTGCAACTAAAGTTTCATCCCAGAATGCTGTGCATCCTTATGCAACAATTTTGGATAAAAGTTTTCCAAAAGAGTAACAGCTGACGCAGAAGAGGAAACATTTTTATTTCCTGAATGAACATGGTATCAATCAAAATATGGCACTGATGTTTCTTGCATGAGTTAAGCACACTCTCAATAACACATATCAGGACAAAAAAGCTGAAAGTGTTCTTATTATGTCTTTTGGAACAAAGCTTTTCAATTATGCTTAGTTCACATTTATCATTTTATCATGTCTCCAGTTACATGAAGTGCAGAAACGTATCCTACTTAATTCATTTACTTCTTTACTTGAAGAGTGTTTAGTGTCTAATCACTGCTCTCCTGCAGTTCCCTCACATGTTAAACATGAACCAAAAACTGGCAACATAAAAACTCAAAAATACAAACTTAAAAATAGAGCTGAAGTTTTGGAACGGAGTACTGCAATATTTCATGAAGATCACGCTGATATTTGATCTCACCCTGCCGCCTGTTTTAGCTGTGGTTCTTATGCCTGTTCCTGATCATTACTGCCATAATTGTGTCTTAAATAGAATAAATTTTTCTCATTTTCACATCATAATACTTCTTCTCAAGTATATTTATATGAGGACAGGAATCTATCCTTTTAAAGTTACTAAAGTAATACTTTAGTCATTAACCTTTAGTTCCCAGCTCTGTTTGGTGTGTGTTTATTATTAGCATGTTATACACAGTTGAGTCATATTGTATATCCAGAGTAACCACCTTGTGCAGCTTTGTTGCAGTTTGCAGCTCAAAACTCTAAAAATTAGCATTTAACAGTTACAGACTTATCTTCAATGCTAACATAGACCTGTTCCTAGGCCTCAGAGGCAAAGCCAGAGCTGGAAAAAACTCTCATCCCCGTGTGTGTTTTAAATGTCAGACATAATGTTGAGTTATGCAACTTAAAAATACTTTGTCCTCTGGATGAGAGGATTACTGCATCTGAACCATCCATCATGCAAAGGGTGGTGCTATTGATCTGTCCTAAATACTGAACATAAA
Organism: Semaprochilodus insignis; assembly: GCA_034552555.1. Classification (NCBI taxonomy): domain Eukaryota; kingdom Metazoa; phylum Chordata; class Actinopteri; order Characiformes; family Prochilodontidae; genus Semaprochilodus; species Semaprochilodus insignis. The sequence goes on along the minus strand of CM067479.1, from coordinate 28,958,923 downwards.
GCTGGGATTTAGCCATGTGTATGGCCATGTCTAGCTATTATTAAGTGTCTGGAAAATATTAAAATGGTGCGTTGTTTGTGCAGGTTTGATCTAAAAGAAAATACTTTTTTTTTTTTTTACCTCTGGAGTATATTTCCAGAGCAAAACCAGTGACTGCTATACACCACAAATGAAAACATATACTCAGAGAATTTCTATCATGACTTTACATTATGATGAAGGAAGCAAAGAAAAACATACCAAACACACAGATTTGTCATAGAAAGTCTGAAACAAACAAGCAACTCTACTTTGTTGAGGAATAAGAACGGTGTAAGTATGTTTTTGTACTGCATACTGTAGTAAAATACAATATAGCAGTTCCGATATTTAAATCAACATTTTCTTTACTAATGTGTTTAACTGCTGCTTTTTTAAAGGTTAGCATTCTATGTGTAAAGCATACAACTTCACAAGTGCTGCACTGCTAAACTTGCTAAACAAGTTGGCTTAAGTAAATCTGTAGTAGAAGACAAAGACAATACTCAAGAACTCTTTACCCTTCTAGCACGATTTTAGAAATGTGGCCATAGTTTGGTGTTAGGGTAAGGAAATCGGAAATGACTGCTGAGTGTGTACGGGTAGTGTTAATATGCTTTACATATAAATGGCTGTAGAAATCTGCAGACTTTCTGGTTTTAATACCTGGAAAACTCTATTCTGATGGTGTATGTAAAACCTGTAATGTAACTATTTAAAAAAAAATATAATAAAACCTAAAAGTGTAATAACTTCTCCAGTAATGTAATACATTGAACTTATGGCGTGAATTTGCTGATAATCTAATACCTTATTAAATTACTGAGAAAAACCAAAGGTACCACTGTGTTCCGGTTAAATGACTGATTTACTGTTCTTCTTTATCAAAAATACAGCTTCTTTCATCAGGATGTATTACTTTGTCCACAATAGGCAAGTTAGAGTGTAATCAGAACCCATCTTACAAGAAGTCTTAAAGTCTTTCTAAAAGAAGAATGAACTCTTCTCAGACTTGTTCCAGGCAATGCTGAATGCAGCACAAAAGAAGTGTAGGAGACCTTTGGTAGCTGCTTTTTTTTTTTTTTTTTTTTTTTTTGGTGTGGTATTACATTACTGGGAAATTACCACAATATGGGGTTCTACAGATTGATCTTGAAGTGGAAGTACATTTTAAAGGATTGCAACCACTATGGGCTAGATACTTAGGGACAGGTTATTTGGGTTGCCTTGCTACTGACCTAATGCTGTGGGGCTGATGCAGATGGAAGGCAAGACACCTAATGCCTGGAATCAAGCTGCCTTGAAACTAACTTTAAGTTCATCACAGAAGATCAGAGAACATTGGAAAATATGTCATTTTTTCAGAATATGAAAGAGTGGAGGATCAACCCAGAGGATCTGGTCTGCATATCCAGAGATGATTAAGGCCTTTGAAGAGTTCTAAGAGTTCCTGTGGCTTGACTTGATCTGTCTTTGTCTGTCACCCTGTAATCTGAACTTGGCCATCTTAAAAAAGCCTAAGTGGTGTGTGTCTCTAGTCCAGTGTAGAGATGGAAATGAGGAATAGCAGCAAAACTGAGAAGATACCAACTTACTGAACCTGCCCATGTCCTACGATGTGGTGACCAAGTGGGAATTCTCTTTTAGGATGCTTGAGTGTTTCCTCAAACAAACAAGTGGCCATCGTGCTCTGGAACACTCCAGGAACACATCACTCCTGACATTCTGGAGGAAAATGATAAGGAGACTGATACAAAGAGACGATAAGCGTGATGAGAAAATAGCTGATGTACAGAAGGCAAATTACATGTCTTGTTTTAATGACTCATGTTTCAGTATTTTCCTTTGAGGTGACATTAATGAACATTTAATATCAGTGTCCAGAAGGCCTTGTACCTGGCACATGCACAAATCGAGGGATGCCCACCAAGTACCAACTGTACCTCCAACCCCACTCACACGTGCAACCGAGGAGAAAGACAGCATTTAAGAAAGATGACCTCTAGAAGGCAGCAGAGAGTTAAAGAGGAACTGACCACCCGTGAAGAATGAACAGTCAAGGTCTGTTTGTGTCTGACTCCCATTCAAACAGAAGAGGCTCCACTGATGCGGTGAAGAGGTCATGCATCAGAGCTGCCTCACCTTGCCAAGAATACTTGAAGCTTTTGTGAATTCCAGCAAAAATCATACCATCAGACAGATTGTTCAGCACAAGCAGCCACGTTGTTTTCATTGTTAGGCCACAAAGTAAAAATGTCAACATCTTACATTTAACAAAGATGTACATATGTACAAGACAATGGGCCAACAATACCTTATTTCCTTATGAGTGAGAGAGTGGAAATACCATCAGTGTTGCTTATGTCATCTCCAACACAGGGCTGTGTATTGGCAAAAACTTGGTGACGTGATATGTATCATGATACAGGGGTTACAATTCAATATATAGTCAAATGTCAATGTCAGATTTGTTTATAGAGCACCTTTAAAAACAACAGGCGTTGACCAAAGTGCTGTACAATCAGCATAGCAAAATCATAAACAAAACATAGAAAACAAATTTAATATTGTGATAATTAAGTCAATATATTGATTTTTCTTTATCTAATTTTGGAAAGTCTGCTATAGTATAACAATGTTAACTAGTCAGCAAGGTTTGCTAACTTGCACTACTTGTTTACATTGGAGTGGAACAGTCTAATGGCTAAAGATAGATTACAGTGGTGGTAGCAGTCAGGGGTCTAAACAAAATGAAACACTGTCTGCCACCAAACTTTGCATCTAAACTATTAATTAAAGATCAAAACTGTGTTTTTGAGAAGTGATATAGTATCACAAAGCATAATACTGCGACACTCAACTGTATTGATTTTCTTACACTGCTATTCCAAAATGATAGCTTCAATAGGGCAAAAACATTCAAGTTAATGTAAAGAGAATTTAAGCCATTCTGAATTTAAGAATTCTGGAGCATTTATATAGCTTCAGTCCTATATATCATTAAATTTTTACAGGATGTAAAGGAGGTTTGTTTGTTTATACAGTGGTGATATGGACATTTCATTTGAGTACATGTCTTTGTTCCCTTACTGTTAACACCTGTATGTAATGTACTAAACAATATGTTTGCATATCGTCCAAAGAAAAAACTAGTATCTCTAAAATGGCAACTTTACAGGAGAGGGCAAAAGCCTCATTTAATTGTAATGTAAGTCAATGAGACCAGACTTTTTTCCCAAGCAAATTTGGGCCATTTCTATTGGTTCATTCATAATGAAATTTTCACACAATGTAAACGGTAGCTTGTGTGATCAAGTGATGCATAAAAGTAAAAATCATGGAGATACGTGTTTTTCTTTGGACAGCGATGATATGTTATGTTGTGGAAAGTAAGATGAGTACATACTACAGATCATCTTCAGAATGTTTATTTGGTGTTAAATGAGGATATGCTAACTGTTTACCGTAATTTATGCAATTGTAGTAACAGTGTATCTTTACTTTTACTCAAGAAAAAAAGTATCACTTGACATCAAAGGCTCTGTAGTCAACTTTAGTCACAAGTAAGTAAGAAGCCCTTACAAGCCACTCTTACCAGACTCAGCACTGTCTCACGTCACATCACATCACATCACATATCACTTTCTTTACAGTACACCTCTGTGAGCCCTTCAGACTCTGCTTCAGATGACTCCTCTCTCTCCTCTGATGCTGCCTTCACCTTAAAAACCCTCTCTCTGCTTGTGTAACTGCAGCTATATAAATGCATCAACATACATTTAAAAAGTGCTGAATTACAGCAGGTTTGGAGTTTTGGGAAAGAGATCTATCATTACCCACTGTGAGCACCCCACATCAGTCAGCAGCTCCAACCAGCTCCTTGAGAGCAGGAGACAGACGACAAGCAAAGTTTCCTTGGAAGGTATAGTTTTCTAAGCCACAGAAAGCCACAGCTTGGTTCTCCTTCTTGATGACCTCCCACTGCAATTTTTATGGTAAGATAATGCATCTACCAGTTGCAAGCACTAAGCTGCAGGGTCTTGTCAGGAGCCTGTGGCATTTCCACCAATTACAGACCAAAGACGCCATACTAAGGCAGTTATGGAGGCTTTGAGATGACATCAGACCAGAAAATGAATGATTTCACTGTACTGTCGTTTTTTAGGCAGTCTGTGTCTCTGTAATAAAACCCTTCAAAATGGCTAGGCTGGATTGCCGTGGCATCCCCATCAACCGCTGGTTTATGAAGTATTTACAGCATAGGAGTAAAGAATGTTTTTCGGTTAGTTTGTCACCGCACACGTTTATGTAGAAACGTCAGGAAGTGAGATTTGGTGAGGATATGGGCCACCCAAGCACCATGACATAGCTCTGTATGCCACCTGCTCTGGCAGTATGCTTTTAGAACCCTTGGTAAAAACCATTACAGACTCCTAATTATAGGTGTATCTGTACACATGCAGGAAAGAAGTGCACACATTTTGAAGCTTATTCTTAAGATAGACTTCTAGTGGATAGGGAGGAAGAAAATGAATAAATGATATCTGAACACATATGCTAACCTTGCAAAGAATGTAGAATGCTCTTTTTAAGTACAGCTCTATGCAAAGGTATGTGCATCTCTGGCCAAATTACATATTTTGTTGATTTCTTTACTATGCTGTAAGCTGTATAACTGTTTTAGCTGTTTATCTGAAAATTGAGCTGCTATTCTCACTACCTGCACTGTATACTATCACATATACATCTTCTGTTTACAACCACATACTTAACTGCACACCTGGCCCCCTCAACTTACTGTACTTTCTTACATGAACACTTACATTAAGCAGTATTTTGCTCTACTGCATATGCTAACTGCTGTTTACACCTCAGTTCTAGTATTCTAATATTCCGACGTACAGTTACTGCTCTTTTTGCAAGTGTCTTACTGTTTATGCACATATTGTATTGTGTCCTTTGTCTTTTTGTCTTTGCACTATTACTTACCATTTATCTATTTTTTAATTACTACACTGGAGAAATTTTGTTATACTGTACAACCCAGCATAATGACAATGAAGTTGAATTGAATTGATTTTTTGATATGACAGTAAAAGTTTAGCTGACACATTAGCAGTGGTGCACAATTCTACTGTGCAGTGTTGCTTGCACAAACATGATCTTAACAATGTCAAATATCAACAAACTGTTACACCTCACACATCCCATAATGCCTCATAAATCTCATAAGGTCTCCCTACACACAATCTGTCAAACAATATGACTATTTTCAGAAGAGTTCTCACCCTGGTCATCCCCTGGATGCTTACTTTGTTCCCATTAGGCCAAAGAAAAGAACATAAGTACACTCACCATCAAAAGAATAGTTGCACCCAGAAGAAATCAACCGACAGGAATTGGTGGGTAGGTTTGACATCGTGAGACATGTAAATGATTAAAGTTTCTCGCTTGGCTGTGCATGTGACATAAAAAAAGAAGGGGCCTTATCACTGTACCTGACTGACCCAACAGCCATGACTGCGAACATTCAGCAAGCAGATGCCCTCCATGAGTCATCCTGTTAGTGCCAGCACCATTGGTAGATGGTTGCACAAAGCAGGACTACATGCATGCAATCGTTACAACGACTGCCCTTAACACCACGTCAACATCCCAAAAGACTGGAATGGTGTTGTGCCAGACTGTCATGGAGTGACTCAGAATGGCAGCAGGTCATCTTCAGTGACGAGTGCCGCTTTTGTCTTGGCGGAGACAGCCAACAAATCCGTGTGTGGAGGCACCGTGGTCAATGCCGTACTGCACGGTTTGTTGTCACACATGCAGAAGGACTGGTGTCACTCCACGTCCACACCTACCGCACAATCTGCAGGAGAATATTCATGAGAATATTCAAGATGCATGGGATGGATTATCACAGGACACCATTAGAAACTTCTGCAACTCCATGCTAAGACATATGAATGTTGTGCTAGCAAACATGGCAACCCGAAGCCATACTAAGAGACTGTGTGTGTAGCTCAATAAATATTTATACTACAGTAACTGTGGTGTAAACAGTTTCTTTATAAGTAAATATAAAGTAACTGTGCATTAACATTATTTTATTAAAAATAAAAGTTTATTTATATTATATATTTTTGTGTATTTTATTTTTCTCTTCAAAAGTCTCAACAAAATATGTAATTTAGCAAGAAGTACCCAAACTCTTTTATATCTGAAGTAAACATGATGCCTGCAACTATTTCTTAAAAGTAACACTTTTACTGCAAATGTTAATGTACAGTTACAGCTGTCCATCATACTGCAGCGTGTCACAAATATTCCAATATTAGGCTATTAGGCCAATATTAATATTATGCATATGAGGACTGCACTTTTATGGTTGCAAACGTCTGGTTGAGGTAGTTTTGCTTCCTTCTATTATGGTTCAGTGTCCTACTTGACAAGATACCTAAGGACTAAAGTGTGTTAGTGTGCAAATCTCTGCTTGCTCTCATTTCCCTGCTACCTGCCACTAATCCTTTGTGAGAACATCCCAATCCCATTACATGGACTACACTTTCCAAACTCCCACTTCAAAGTGTTTACTTACCTACATGCCCGGTTTCACTCATTGCTCAATTAATCTGTTTGTGAGAAACAAAATGAGATAATAGCATTTAGACCGGCTTTGAAAGGCAGTACTTGAGATCTCAGCACAGCATAATATGTTTAGGATGCTGTCAGGGGTAATCTCTTCATGGGTACTTTCTGAGTCGTAGAAGCCAAGAATATATTTTAATTGTAAATCCTTTCCTTCCTATTTATCCTTTCAATTAATCCTCATTTGCTTAATACTTACAGATACTGAAATTGTTTTGTCACTTTTAAAAATGTGTGTGACAAACTGCAGAAGAAGATTCAATCCCCAGGCAAGATGCTGGAGGATGCTGGGCTCAAACCAATAGTCCTGGGATACTAACATATACAGGGGTAGGACAATGAAACTGAAACACCTGTCTTTTTAGTGTGGGAGGTTTCATGGCTAAATTGGACCAGCCTGGTGGCCAATCTTCATTAATTGCACATTGCACCAGTAAGAGCAGAGTGTGAAGGTTCAATTAGCAGGTAAGAGCACAGTTTCCTCAAAATATTGCAATGCACACAACATTATGGGTGACATACCAGAGTTCAAAAGAGGACAAATTGTTGGTGCACGTCTTGCTGGCGCATCTGTGACCAAGACAGCAAGTCTTTGTGATGTATCAAGAGCCACGGTATCCAGGGTAATGTCAGCATACCACCAAGAAGGACGTTTTCCTCCACCAGCATCACGTAGTGACCTGGCCACTATCCTGCAAGAAGAATGGCTTAAAATCCCTCTGACCACTGTGCAGGACTTGTATATATCATTCCCAAGACGAACTGATGCTGTATTGGCCGCAAGAGGAGGCCCTACACCATACTAATAAATGATTGTGGTCTAAAACCAGGTGTTTCAGTTTCATTGTCCAACCCCTGTATATATTCTTTTAATTATTTTATATGTTTTTAATTATTTTACATGCACAAACATTTACTCAAGACCCCATTTTACTTCCATAAAAGACCTAAATACTAAGCCAGATGTTTAAACTAGAGACTTCTAATGCTGCTAAAGGAAAGCCCTATCTAACACACCTGATGTAACTTCATTAACATTATGAAATATATTATCAACATGAATCACCGATGTTCAGTAATGATTGATAATGGTTTGGAATTGCTTATTCAGGGAGATGTCATCATAAATCTGCCCCTCCCCTCACCAATTTTTATCACACCACAGGACACAATAAGACTTCCTGTTTTCCTAACATCGCCTGTGCAACCACTCAGATGAGAAAGAGAACTGTATTTGAACAGCATAGCAACTGCAGCAGGCCAGTTTCTCTCTCATGAGAGAGTGTCTTCAATTACTCATCCAATCCTGGGCTGATTGTCCACAGATAGACTTGTCTCTGTTATAATCAGATTAGCTCAGATCAACAGTCCCTCTCTCCAGTGTTTATATCGCTATAAACAACCTTTTGTATTGCCGTGATCAGACGCAGCATTTTTAAGACTTTTCACCAGTTTCTTTCCCAGTGACATCATTCAATGCACAATGGCTTATTTAAGAGTGAGTGATCAGAAATGGTGATCGGCAACATGGTTTACTTTAAGCTGGTTTAGAAGCTTACACAAGTATACAAAAATGTTTATGCTCCAGAATGAAGAGCCAGCTTTCATCAGGATTTGATACCCCTCTATTCCACAGACTTATTTAAAGGCTACAATAATATTCTATTAATACCTAATAGAATACATATACTTTTCATCTCTTAGTCTCACACACTGCCTTGGCTCTGGCCTCTTCCCATCTGTGAGAAAGTAAAAACAACACAAGCTGAAATTGTAGTGGTAGCAATAAAAAGTAGAAGCATTAGGGGCTTCTAAATGTTTTTGAGCTGCTCTTTCAAGTTCTCAGAGGATTTATAGATGCCGCATGAGGTTCCAGCAGTCTGAAGGAAACTGGGAAACCTTATACAAACTCTCCAATGGAAAAACCCCTTCAGAGGGCTCCAAGGTCACTGCCGGGTCAGAAGGAAATGGCTAGTAAAGTGAGGGTGTAGAAGTGATGTCATCAGAGAGAGGCCCACAGTAGGTGATGTCATGAGAGGCAGCGGGCCTGTTGGCATGGACGCCCACTAAACACAGACGAGCTCAGCCCACAAGAGCTCACAATGGTCGCACAGGGGCTCAGAAGTAAGCCTGGGGATTCCACCATTCATGAAAGACCTTTTTGTCCACCCTGCAGCCTCTTTCGGAAGCTGAGCGGGGTCAAGGTTCGAGAAGGAGGGGGCGTGTGACTGACATTCATGGTCAATTGGTTGAGACTGTTTTCCAAATCAGCCTAAATGCCTCCAGACAGCGACTAAGCACAGGAACTATCAGTCTTAGCTGTGAATAATGCTGCATTTTTCATATGCCTGAAGAGCTGCATTAATATAGAAGAGCAAGAAAAACAGTTTATTATTCTGGGAGATTTATGATGTGCTTGAGTGTTCACAAATGGCTATTACGCTTCTACTACTTTTTCTACTTTTCTTCTCATCCCTCTGATTTCTGGCTCTACTGTATATTTTAGTGAGGCTAATGGAGTTCTTATCATCTCTCTTCTATCATCTGCTAACTTCCCTTCATGAACTCATTACTTACCTTCACTGCTTTGCTTTGCTTTGCTACTACTTTACTGTCTTTGGCATAACCTAAAGAATTCAGTAGCATCTTCTACTACATAGGTAGAAATGTAATGGGGAATCTCCAGTTCAGTCTCAGAAAGAATTTGTAGGAATTATAACAAGAAGTGAGCAGTGGGATTGTTGGATTTCATATGAATTAATTTAATATGAATTGAGTTGTAATAATAGGTAGATTATCTAAGCCCTCCTAGCCATAACTGACACTTTCATCCCAATTGGCCATTAGTAAGTCATTCAAATCTGAAATTGCGAGCCCTCAGTGAACAGTAGAATATTTCTACCCTCTGGGTTGTTGATAAATGTAGTGACATCTGTTTTTGGGCTTATCTTCACAGTACTGGTCATTTTCTACCCTCAGTTGCAGTTGATTTCTGCCAGTAATTCAGCATTACAGGATGATTTACTAGGGCACAGAAATGTTTGCTTATACTGCACAAGTTACATGAACTTCTGTAAGTATGCTTTCAAAATATTTGAATGACTTCAAGCATGACAGTGCTTCGCTTTCAGATTAGGCCTCCTCTGCACGCCTGAGTTACTGGGTTGAATGACGATCTGGGTCATGCCATACAAGCAGCCGTATGGCGGTAAACATCCTATAATGACAAATAGCCGTGTGCCTAAGTTGTTACTACACATATGACTGTGTAACGCTTGTGTGGAAGGAAAGGTTTGCAAAGAAGGGCTGTCACTATTTTTTTAGCTTCCAGGAGCAGCAAACCTACGGAGTCTTCATTCTGCTATTCCCATTTGGTTCAGTTACATCCAGAAACTTTAGCTCAGAGCTCTGGAAAATCCAGCCAAATGCCAGAGAAAATATTCCAGTAGACTGCTACAAATCTCCTTCCCAGTGCAAACTTAAACCAGCAACTGGGGAGGGAAAAATAAGCTCACATCTGAAGAGACAAAAGAATTACACCTATCCAGGGAAATGTAATGTTTATTATAAATTCTAATTAAGACTTGATTGGGTCAGAGACCAGGCTTTCTTGGCAATAATACTGTACATCTGTTTGAAATTATGTGACTTTTAAGGGGACGTTGCTGTTATGGCTGAAGTAAATGTCATGATGAAACAGAGGACCCAAAATTCCAAAGGCCATAAAAAACCCATAAAATAATTGAGCCAAATGACGATCTCTCCTTCTCTCTCACTCTGTCAGATAAAAAAATATAGGCCTGTGTCCATTGACTTCTCACTTCTCAGTCTTTGGAATGACTCAACTACATGCCATATGCTCTGTATATGTCCTGTCCTATGATTCACAGAAAAGCAGAATAATAGACTCCAAGCAAAAAATAATAATACAATATTAAACACATTTTAAACAATTGGAATATTATTTCCTTAGACGTATTGTGGACCACCCCAGAGGGTACCGCCTCACAAAGAGCCTTTTGTTCCAGCATTAACTTTCCATCACCAGGGTAAAGTGATACTTGTTGCAGACCTGTTTCTCTCATCAAGACAGAGCAGGCTTGAAGCGATCATCCTCATATTTAGCTTTAAGACAGGGGACCAAAATTACTTGTTTAATTTCCATTGCTGAAATAATTTTCCTTGCTGAAATAATAGTACATTAAGTGTTCTACAATCAATCCATAGCAATTACGCATTAAGCGCTTTCAGCAGTCTTCACGTTAACCAAAGTGGTGTAATTTAGGATAATTAGACTCTTTGGGATAATTGGAAACCAAATATGAAGATGTTGAGTGTTCATACTACAGAGTAAATAATACTGTTAGTTCCATCCTGTCTATGATATTCACATCTTTACAATGTATTATATACAATATATTACAGATATTTCAGTTGTAAGAGGATTTCTAACATCAGTGATGACTGATTCTAATTTATTTCTTCCTCATACGTGACCTTATCAGGTTTCAACGAGTAGAGGAATTTGGGCAGTTTGAAATCTAATGTTGATTCTGTTATCTCAGGAGCTCAAGAAACCTCCATTCATAGCAAAATATAGGGCAGAAAGAGGGAGTATTCGATTATTTTCCATTTTAACAGCATTGTATACATAGTGCCCAGAGGTTCTTCATTATTACCACCATTAAAATGACAATATCCAGCAGCTTTTCTTTGAAATAACATCTTCAAAATCATTTTGATGTTACACTGCCTTATAAAAGGGAGAATAATGTCTATGGCATTGCCACTCTGCCAGTGGAATGCCTTCCATAAGGCTAAGTAAGTTGGAGGAGCGGACATGAGACCTCTTGTAAGAAGTGCAAAATGCTTTATAGCACCACATCACACACCAACAACTACAGGTTTTCAACTAGCTATAAGGACAAGCTAGCTCACTATTCTCACTGTGGACATGATGGCAGAGGTTGTGAAGAGACAGAAGAAGATGCATTGTCAGAGGAAGGGAGGATGAGAAAAAGAGTGACTGAACAAGACCCTGGATGAGAGTAAATCTCAAACTGGCTTTTGGTGTTGACAACAGCTAAAAGACATAAAAGGATGCAGTACAGTCTCAAGGCTCATGGGACAACAACAAAAACCCAATAGCAGAGTGTACATGCCTGCTAATTTATGAAAACTTGCAACATAGCCTGTAACCTTATCTGTGTCATCCCAGTCTCACAGAGTTTTGTAGTTTTCAGTCAGGCTACCATACAAAGGAAAGAATCAGCCAGAAAGTGTAGTCAGTCTGTTTGTCACGCCAAATAAGCTCTGAAAGTTTAAAACTTCCTGTAACAGAATCCTGTAATATTACTCTACCTTGAAAGTTGAGATAGTTCTTTCACTTCTGATGTTGTTTTTGCTGTGACAAATTCACAACATGATGTCTGTTATGTATATATATATATATATATATATATATATATATATATACATAGTGTTTTAGCTGGTGTTGCAACATCTGCTATTACTTCAGGCCACCAAAACATTTTGTCTCATGCTAAAATATGACTTTCTGGAAAGTTCTTACATAATAAAGTTCAATATTTCTTTTTCCACTAAAAGAATCTAGGGTGACGTATGGTCATACTATTAGTGTCATTTTGTGTATTTTCTTGAAACCAGTCAAAGACTAAGGTCTCAACAAGCCAGAGATTTTTTTTTTCAACCTCTAGGACTCCAGGAAATTAGATATTCGCACTGTACCCCTGATGATTGTCTTTTCCCTCAAATTTAATGCTCATTTTTACCTATGTTTATGTTTTTTCAACATGCAGCACAAAATAACTATTTCATAAAGGACTAAATCTGTATAAAGGTTCACACTTCAAACAGGTAAAATACTATATAAACGAGCTTAATTTTATTTAATGAATTGACTATTGAGAGACGTCTGAGGTAGAAATAATAAACAATGGAAAACGCAGAATGAGAAAAAACAATTGAAGAGAAAAACAACAATGAGAAGAGGAGGAAGCACGATGAAGGCAATGGCAAAAAAACAAATGAGGGGAAAAAGTAAACATGCCAATTCAGAAAAACATCAAATAATATGGGAGGAAACAAATAAAAGATAAAAGGAACAACATGCGGGAAGATAAAAGGGGGAATGCATGTTTGCATATGGATAAATGTCACCCACATGTTTGATTTGAGCCTCTTCATGTAGGACTGAACATTCCCATAAAAATGTTTTAAGTGCAAAACGGGGCGGATGTTGTGAATCATTATGCGCTTTGAAACTATTTTATGTGGCTTACAGGGCGGTTATTTATAGAAGCCCAGCTTTGTGAGTGTGTTCCTGAGGTTGTGTTTATTTTGTTTCTCAGAGAGGCAAAAACTTTCGCCTCCACAGGACCCATAAAGTCTTTGGCCTTGGAGACAGCAAGGAGTAAAGTCCAGACAATGGTGCAGTGTTCAAGCAGACAGTGGGATGCTCTGTAAGCTGGACCATGATGTCCGCTCCCTTCTCTGGGAAAAGCCCATGTCTGAGATCAGAGCAATGCAGATAACAGTGCAAACTCCTCGTAGACCTCTGCAACAAGCCTCTGGAACCCGGGCAACAAGCTGCGATAACATCATGAGCTAATTCTCCCCGCAGACTTCACACAAGAAGCACATGTGTGGGGAGAGACGACAACCAGCAGAGCACCTCTTTAGCCAAAAGCCCCACCTGAACATCTGGCCTTGGGCAGAACAGCCCACGGCTTTCATCTGGCCTTGGGCAGGATGGGGGGGACGAGGGATGGGTGGATCCTCAGATACTGTAAATACAGACAGACTGAGAGAGCTCTCTGTTTTCCCTCGCCTCATCAGCATAAACGTATGCCACGTCTGCAGCGGAACAGCAGCTCTTTGCCACAGCTACCAGTGTTTTATAATAACATTCTACACTTCTGTGCTTGGAGCAGGACAGACAATGACATTTGACACCACAGCTGGAAGATACTGTTTTCTTCCAGGCCAGATTCATTCCAAATCATAACCTAAATAATCATTAAAATGACAAACTTGATCTCAAAAGACAACACTTGATGTCTTTTGCAGCTATCTTTCCACGGTCTAACTGTCCAAACATAATAGTCTAAAAATTTTATGTGAGAGGAGAAAAAGTATCTATAACTCAAAGTCCAGTTAAAAAGAAGCACACTTGCTAAGGCAATTATTCCAGAAACATCATTAATCATACTACTACAGTGAGGTTTCAAGAGTTTTGGGGCATTTAACCAATGTTTCTATATTATTCAAGCATTAAGACAAAGTCATTTCACAGCTTGTCATGACAAATGACATAACCCTATTATAACTGCTTATTCCAATAGGCCTTGTCAGTCATAGAGGATACTTATCTAACTTTGATCAAAATTGGCAAATATACCCTTCATAGCATTTATAAAGATTTATGAAGGGTTATGTCAGTTTTCGTGGTAAGCTTAAGTAGATGTCATATAGAATTATGAACAGTACCCTACAGTAAAGTGTTAGTAAGCATGTCCATGTGAAATGCTCTATACTAGGGTAATTTATCAACAGAAAGCTATTACTTGAAATGGTTACAAACCCTGTACTTCATGCCTGAGACATTGTTTTATGATAGTTTTGAGTTTGGGCCTGTCTATTTCTCCAGGGAATAAGCAATGAAGATCCAGGAGTTTGCAGAAGACACTGCTGCTGTGGGCTTTTTATAGCCAACACTGATAAGTCTGCCTACAGAAAGGAAGTACAGTAGCTGGTGTCCTGGTGCAGCAGCAGCAGCCATCTCCTGCTGAACGTGCAATAGTTTGAAAGATGGTGGTAGACTTCATGCACAAGCACCTCTTGCGTATACCCCCTCAATCTCAGTGGCTCTGTGGTTTCAGACCAGCGTGTGCATAGACATTGTTATCTGCTTGTCCGGTCTGTTCAGTATGTTACATGTCACACACGTATGCAC
>CM067479.1:28854313-28936822 GCA_034552555.1 Semaprochilodus insignis | reverse complement strand
TATATATATATATATATATATATATATATATATATAATACTGAAAAAAACAGCCTGGAGCTTTGCTATGTCACCTCTCCCATACTGTAATGTCTTTCATCATCCATCATGTCTCATTTTACCAGAGGACTCCCGGAGGGTACGTGTGGCATGTTCTAAGTGTTTGCTCCACACATAACAGCAGGCCTTAGGAACCAGTCGGCTAAGTTCTAATTAAAGCATAATAATAATTTTCATGCTGTCAAAAGAAGAAAAGGACACGTACCAGGAAAGTATTTCAATGGAAAACTTTTTTGAAACTTCACTCAAGTCTCTAAATCTGCTTATATGACACAGACGGTAATTTAACAAACCCGAAATGTGACTTCAAATTGCCCCTGTACAGGGACAGTATATATTCCTCTTTTTTGTAGCACATTGCACTGCCAAACACTCTCATAATAGTTCAGCTGGTACACAGGACCCATCATTATGGGGACATTTCACTGAACTCAGAATTAAACCTTATTTTTGACATTTTGCTGCTGCGTGTTCCAATTTGCTTTCTATTGTCTGAGTCTATATTAATCTTGTCGCCAGCATTCATTTCACTACAGTACAAATGAGCAGGGTCTGTAGAGTGTTATTCGAGCCTGACTGTCTGGAAAAGCCCCACTTTTATTCCCACTGCCCAGATAATCTCCTTTTGTCCACAACGTGCTATTTTGTTCAAAGAAATTCAAGTATTTCATGGACATTTAAGTATTCCATGGTTGTACACAGCCACAAGTAATTCAATATGTTGTTGTTTTCAACTTTCAACATTTTAGCACTTGTATGCAAACACTCGGAATGATAGAGGAGATCGGGGAGGTTAGTAACATCTTGTAAGAGACAACAGCCAAAAGCTTCACCAATCACAACTAATCTACAGGAATGATATCAATACTGTGCTCACTAACCCCACCCCCAACCTGGGAGCTGGGAGGTCACGTTTGAAGACTTTGTGTGAAACAGGAAAATCTGATTATGATTTTGAGTCTGGAAAGTAAGTGGGGCCTATAGCTTGGTGACCACTCATGTTACTGGAGGTCAAATTATCTTATATGGTGGGAATCATCAGTTTCTCTGGTTTATATGATGCATAGTTAAAAAAAAAAAAAAAACGTGCAATGTGATGACTAACCAGGGAGGGGTGGGCACAGTGTAATGTACAGGGACTGACCAAAGAACCCAAGGACCATTCATATGGAATACACAGGTAAATAAGGTGCCTATAATGAACATACCATAAACTTCAAACATTATCTCAAATCCTGAACAATACTGAGTAGCTTCGCTCAACATTACACACTGAAGAGACTGAAAAGAGGACCTATTCTGCCTTTATTAGTATCACAACCCCAACAGCAACCTGTAAGTAGCAGCCATGCTGTGTGATTTTATGCACTTCTTGATAGTTGAAACAGATAATTGTGTGTTGTTGCCAAGCAACTATGGATAAACTTAGCTACAGGAATGTAAAGGTAGCAAGTAATGTTATCATAGCTAACTAAATAGTCTGACGATGTAGTTATTACAGAAGGTAATTTAATTTTCTTGTCTGTGTCTGTTTCAACATGTTGCCTTTGTGTGATTATCATGGTGCTCAAATTATTCATGAGCCCACCAAAAGAGGGGAAATAGTTTGTTTTGTGACCAAATACTAAGGCTGTAAATGGATATTTGGGTATTTTTCACCATCAGCTAAAGTTACATACCTTCTACGCAGAGAACAAAGAACAATTTAAAATGCTGAATTTTGGGTATTTATTAATAGGTTAAATGTCAGTATTTTTTTTTCTACTCTGAATTTCAGCAAAATCAAGGGCAGAAATGTCCTTTGCAGATGTACCTACCTCCTTTCTGCTCCTATAGTGTGGTAGGTTGTAACAGCAGAAGTCTTTGGATTTAAATCAAACTTGGTGGTTTTGTGAATAAGCGCTGAATGTCTACATTGTTCGTGTCTCATGTTACAAACAACTATGGGTATATTGTATATATGATTATATATTGTATTTATATACAAGTTTAAAATGAAGCACACAAACAATCACTGCATTATAGAACCTAGGACAAGTGTTACCCAGCTTCTCATATACCTATAGAGGCCTCAAGTGGGTATTGTGCATGGATAATTATTCATAATGAATACTGATATTGAATTCACCAAACAAAAATGTGTGAACATTTTCCTCTGATTTCCCCATGAAAATCTGGGTTTCACCAGTAAATGTGTATCAGCTTATTAGCTCTGCTCTTTACAGGAAATAACAATGTATTTTAAGGTGTGTCTTAAAATACATGCCAAACATTTTCTCACCCAAATGAGACTTGGACAACCAAGCAGCGCTCTGTACTTCCTTGTAGACACAATTATGACCAACATTTAAAATATCAGTGTCTGTGTAAGATCCAATGATAAAATTATTCAGCAGTGACTACATAAGGATGCATATAGCACAGGTATGTGCACCTGTAGGATGTATACCCCCCCATTTCCCCCATCAAAATACCTTTAAGTATTGCTACCAATATGGATCCTTTGCTAAACCGGCTTTTCAAAAATCAAATGCCCTAAATACATTGCCAAATGTCGGTCAAATAAGTGTCGCCTTGCAATCAGCCACCTTGCTTTCATGATTTTACACGAGTATGGTGTTAAACTGAAGGAAGCCAGTTTCTGATTCCAATGCTAACATGGGTGGGTGAACAAAAAGGCTTTTGTTGGTGGCTTTAGTGTCACAGCAGAAAGAGAAGCCATTGTGCTTTAGAAAGGATCCTTATGGGTCATGTCCTGGTCCTGTAATGGATCCAGCCCCAGCTAAAAAGTGTACACATTCAGACCATAAGTTTTCCCCAGTGTATATGCTGATGGTGAAAAGTTTCCCCATTTGCACCATAAAGAAGAATTCACTTTAAAGAAAGAAACAGTGCACTTCATGATGTTTTTTTTTTTCTTTTAATTATGTGAAAATACATGCCTCCATCCCTGAAAAATAAAGATTTACTTTTAATGTAGGAGACAGAAAATCTTGAGAGCACAAAAAAGTTCTCACTTTTTTTTTTGTACATCGGTTTTGCTTTAGGCACTTGGAATTACAATAAACATTCCCTTCTTAACAAAAATAAAATGTCTTTGGTCCTTTAAACAACGGAGAGCGGAAAATAGAGGTTGATTGAAACCACAGTCAGGCAAAAGGAAAAAATGTATAACTAACTTGTTGCCTCAAAAATGCAGCCTTTTTGTTTAAAAAGTCCCATAGTTTTTATAGGTTTAAAGCTTTGTATACATGGTATATGGACAGAAAAAAATGCTGCAAATCCAAGCCATAATAACTGCTACATTTAAAGACCAAATGTCTCACATCCAGTCAGCAAAACACATCTGAAAATGCAAGAGAATATGCATTAGAATTGGCTCATATCAGACATACAGCAGTAAATGATTAGTCTACCTCAGTCACTTTTATCCATTCCGTTTACAAATTGATTCGTTTTCATAGTGGAGACCAAAACAACTGGGCTTTTCACTGTGCTTGCTTATCACCCCTCAGGAAGGTGGGTGGGATGGACACAACATTTCTTTTGGGGGAAAGTTTTGTGGGTCAGTTACAGGGCAGCCAAGTCTGGTAGGAGTTACTGCAGGTGTGGATCAGTGGCTGCACATGAGCTATGTAGTAGTTATTGAAATTAATATCCCGTACGTAAGGAGCAGGCTGGTAGTAGCATGTGACGTTGGTAACAGTGGGGATGGCGTTCTGCTCAGCCAGCACCCGCAGCGCTAGCATGGAGATGAGATTTAGTGTCTGACGCCTCTCATGTCCCATCAGGCACACTGTACTCTCGTTGACCACATGGTACAATGTTACTAGACAGTCATAGCGCTTGTGTTCCATGCCAGCAAAGTGGTTCTGGAGGTAGGCCTCCAGCTTTCTCTGCTGCTCACCAATGTCGGGAAAGTCAATGAAAAACCGTGAGCACATGTAGCGCTGGAGCGACTTCATCTCAGTCTCTGACCTGGGCTGGAAACCTCGAACCAGAAGGTGACAGTACTTTAAGAGGCCACCACCCCGGATCTCCTCGGGGCTGCGTGTGGCGATGATTTTTTCACGCAGATGACTGAGAGCCTCCTCAAAGTCCCCATAAACACTTTCCCCCAACACAGTGGGGTGGAAGTTCTCAGACATTGGTGTCTCTGAACAGCGGTCAAAGAGCAGCAGCGAGTCTAAGCCTATCTGAAAAGAGTCCACGCTGAACTCAAACTGCCGCCTCAGAGAGTCTACAAACTTAAGTTCCACGTTTTTGCCGGTGTTATTGGAGAGGGAGATGAGACTCCAACGGTCAGTGTCGTTGCAAACCTTCACCAACTTTTGTACGTAAGCCTCTTTCAGGGTCAGTGCTGTGATTCGCTCCTTACTGACCCCTTCAGGGAGGAAGTCAAGAAGACTGTCCAGAACAACGTCCTTAACCAAATGAAAGGCCTGGTCATCAGACAGCGAAACTCCAAAGATCAGGTCCAAATCCTTGTAGCCAAGTCCTGTGTCCTGGTGCAGAACATGACTGGCAGCAGAGCCATTCAACCTCACATCGCGTACAGTGACTCCTCTCTCTTCTAGCCGTGCTCGCACAACCTAGAATGATAACAACAAACATTTATATTCAACAAAAAGTATTCAGCAAACAATATATAATAATCATACATACAACAAGCCTGGAAATTAAAATCAGTTCTTTTGAAACTGTGGAAAGCTGCCCTTCCTGACTTTACTTTAAGCTAAAAGAATGTGACTAGAGATGGCACAATGACACTTATTTGATAATGATACTGATATTGACATCTCGATTATTAGTCAATACTGATCTAATACTTTTTGCTTACAAAAAATGAGCTGTTTTAATTGTAGGGCTTTATTTAAGATAAGCGTCTGAAAGCCTGTTCACACCTTGTATTAGCATGAGTTTGTTGCCCAGGTTGCATCTGGGTGTACTCTGGCTGGATTCCATTTACGCTTTTCGTGAAGCTCTGGCCCTAGTGTGTCCAGATGGGCTCTGATTATACTTTCCCATGTAAAAAGTAAATCAACACATGCGTTGTTTCCATTTTGCTTTTGTTTACTTTTCCACTTGTTACGATATGAATCCACAGGCTTGGCTTGGACACTTCTGTTTGAGAAACTACAGCCTCACGCATCTTCCATCTTTTGTTTCCTTGTTTAACCTCTCATCTATGAGTCAGCACTTGGTAAACACTTGGTTAGCACTTCTGGTAATGTAATTGTATACGGATATCGGAAACGCAATCTATTTACACTTGGGTTAAATGTGGTCATGTTCCACCTCTGACCTCCTCTGAATGTAGTTTGAGGGATCTGATTGTAATTCGATCACAATGCATCCTAGGTGTTTTAACACTTGCCTTTTTGTGCAGTCAAGTAAAATTCTGAAAGCGATTACTGAAAACAGGAGGCCCTAAAACTAGGTTATCATGCTGAAATACGCAAACACTATCCCACAGATAAAATAAATATATCTAATTACAGGCTATGTCAGTTTGAATCTAATGCCACCCCCCACCCTGCCCTCCTCCCACACATCAAGACTGGTTACATCAGCATTTCCCAGTTTGCCTTTAGCAAGCAAGCAAACATTACCCAGAATACCTTCAGCAAGCAGCCTGACTTTATCAAAAAGAACAGCCACTGTTTGTTCCTATCAATACCACGTGACCAATTTAAGTGAAAAGCTCAACATGAAAAGAGCACAGAATCTTTGACTTAGTCAAGGATGAAATACTGCTGAAGCTGATGAAACTAGGCTAGAGGGTCAAGGGTTAATTTGAGCTAGAACTGTCTATGATCGGGGGAAGTAAGATCATGACAGGCAACCTGAATTCCCTTCTTCATACTAAAAGCCACTCTAAGCCAACAGGAAGAAAATTAGAGGGCAGCAGCACATTGCTGTGGTCCTACTGCCCTAACTGATGCTGGGAGGTTTGTGCCCCATCCAAACGCAGTGTTGGCTGTTTGACAGGTTGACTAAGTAAGGGAACATTAAAGACATTGGAAAAAAAAGTCAGAGAGAAAGAAAGCCTAATAACATGAAATATAAAAAGAGCTCAGGGTGCATAAACTAGACATGCTAAATGTTGTGTTTGAGGAGTGAACTGGATTTGACCTATGAAAGCACTGCATGAGTATACAGCATATCTTACAATGTTACTACCAATGGTAACAGACTATTTGTGCCTTGAAAGTCGCTTCGATGAAACCCGATAAGGATGTATTAGCCTATGATGTATAAGCCTATGTAGCATGTCTCATCCTCAGCTGTGTGAGATTAACATCAGCCATATGAAAAACAAACACTAACTCCAGTCATTCAGTCATTAGCCTGCTATTTTTACATATTAGGTCAGGCTGTCACTGTGGAATAAATGCAAAGGGTGAACCACAGTGCATGACACATCTGAGCCTGATGCACTATAACCATTTTTCACAATCTTAACTTTCCAACTCACTAACATTGGAGCAGGTACACTAGGTGTACTTTCTTGTCAGTAAATGCTGTTGTTCGTAGCTCCAAATAAACCGTGTTTTGTAAAAGCATGCCTGCAGTTAATTTATGACATACTGATTTGAACACCTGAGAGATGGCAATATGAACCTATATTACTTTCATTTCAGCCTGCAGTGTTGCTTTTCTGTGGAATTAGTCTACATAATTGTGTAATATGAAAGGCACAAGGGAAACGCTGCTTGCTGATTTATTTTGACAAAATAAAACTCAATCCAATACATCTGCTTAGTAAAGCACTGTTGTAACAAATCAAGAATATCAAGTAAGTGGTAAGCAAGTATGTAACTACACTCAAACTAAAAATACAAGGCTAATTTCGTGGACCAAAAGTGTTTTTTTTTTTTTGTGGGATGTGTGGTAACTGCGGCCTGGCATCCAGAACAGTTTAATGGTTTTCCTGTTCTAACACTCCAACTAAATCTGGCAATCAACTGCTGAGTTGAGACAGGTAAGTCTGGGCAGGAAAACCACCAAACTGTGATGAAGCCCCCCAGGACCAGAGTTCCTTATCCTTGCTCTTAAACTGTCTCAGACTTTAATGATGGAATGCTTTCAGAACAAAACGTTGCATCTGCAAAATGGTAAATTTACAGTACTTCACAGTAGAAGTAAAAATCATACTTTTGGGGCAAATATTTTTTGTCAATTCATCATAAACTTTACTCACAACATAAAGGGCAACTAGTATGTGTCAAAATGACATACTTACAAAATGAGAAAAAAAAGATACAAGGTTTTGTTTAGACCACAGTGAGATGTATGTTATATATCCTGTATGTATATTTCAAAACAGCACAGCTAAGCATTCATCCTAGCCCTAAAGCTGAAGCTGGGGTATGTCCCAAATACATTTCCCCTTTGAAATTTCACAGCATTGTATCTGCTAAAGAAAAGATCTTATCGTCTTAACCCACTGCATGTTTCCAACCCTAGTAGATACATGAGTTCAGAGGATATTTACATCAACTTAGACAGGAATCTGTAAAAGCTGTCAAACAGGCACCTGGTGAGTCACAGCACGTCATAGAGTTTCACATTCACTGAAAATGTAATGCTTCAACACTAATGAAAGCTTTTCTAATCTGATGGTTAATGGGGTAATAATATTTTGACTGTTTGGAGGCAAGTGTTCAGGTGTGCTATTAAAGCTTATTTTTATTCGAGAGGGTTTTAATGATGAGCTCTTTCTCTCTGTTCACAACACAGAGCACTGTCCGATACTCAGTGCGTGCTGACAGATGGGCCGATATGAAACAGACTGACAGAAAATGAAACGCATGGCTGTTTATTCTAGGGATTGATTTGCTTACGCACAAACAAAGCATATAAAGGTGTTTCCATCTGTTAACTTTATGTCTTAGAGTTGGTTAGGCTTCTAATAAGCAAGAAGACCACATGATATCATCATTTAGTATCAAGATATGAACCCTGCAGTCTTTGCTCCATGTGAAAGCGTTAATAAGAAGTACTCTGATGGTGTAAACAAGGTAAATGGCAACAACAGGGGAGAAATACAGTTTAGTGCTGATCTTTAAAGATGAAACAAACACAGACCACTGTGTGGAGAGAAAGAAGAGTAAAAAAACGTCTTTGGGTTTCATGTTTCATTTTCTGGGCTTAGGAGGAGCTAAAAGCGAACTGACACACAAATGATCTTTGGTACATCTTTAAAAAAATGGTACTTCGGTCAAGTTCAGAGCCCACAGATGATCTGCTTATAGAAATGATATGGGGGTCCACACTGGATGCAGGGAGAGATCTCAAACACTCACCAAGATAAATTTACCAGGGGTCTTACGATGCTGACTGAAAGGGAGCTGTATGGAGACATGCCAGAGCCAAAGACCCAGAGGCAGTGCAGCAGTACCAAGAATGTCTGAGTCATTAGCATAGCCCTTAAATTAGCTAAGCATGGCACATTCTCTGTACCCTGACTTAAGGGGCAAAGGCTAAAAATGGTTTGCTTATTCTAGACTTTCTGAAAGAAACATGAACAGTCTTTTTCTTCCTCTTTTCTTCTGTTTTGTTACCTGGACTCTGGTGAGCAGTCACTTCTATAACCTGTATTACTGGGTGATATTTAGAAGAGAGTTATGACTGTCAGGGGAATTAGATATTAAATGAAATAGCAAATCTATGTGCACTTTAAAAATAAGGTTTCTGAAGGCTAGTTTACTGAAACAGGCTAATCTAACGTACAATAAGCCAAAACCTAAAGAGAGGGCCTGACAGAAGCACCTGCATCCAGCCCAACAACATCCTGCACTGAGTACAACTAACAGACAGAGGCTAATGGAAATGCTCAGGTCACTGAGGTTTTACCTGCACGATTTGTCGAGGCTGTACGGACAGCGTTGGGAAGTTTCCTCGTCCGTGAATGGGAACCGTCTCCCCAAGGATAGAGTCCAACCGCTGCACCTGCTCCCAGGACAACACACAAAACCTCCGACTCTGCTCCGAGGCATCACCCGGTGACATGGCGATGGAGGAAAGAGGCGGTGAGGAGACTGAAACCGACGGCGCTGCTCTATTCCCACCACTCAACAGGATAACAGAGGCACTAGGAGTTCAGCTACTGACCACAAGCCGAGCTTTCCTTCTCTAACCTCTTAATGTTCAGTTGCCTTAAAGTTTGGTGTTAAGTGCCTGAGCGTTCCTCACACAACCTGCAGCAGTCTGGGTGAAACTCTTCCAGCCTTCTCTCCTCATTCACTATTTTTCTAGAATGGTTCGCGTCTCCAGCAGAGCGGTCTTATATATGGCTCATTTACATGTCTGCGCTGATTGGTCGAGCCCCGTCTGAATTATTCATGTCTTGCCTGGTTTGGTCCTGTGGGAAGGGGAGGAGCTACTGCTCTACTGCTCCTCACAGATCCACACAGCCGAAGCACTCGCTTTAAAACAGCTCGGGAAAAATCTTACGGAGCACCTGGAAGCGAAGCTGTTCACCTCTCTGCTTTTTCCATCACAGTGACTTTCTGCTCCAAACTCACTCGATGGGAAAGAAAACAACGAACAAAAATGTATAAGCGTTTTACTGAGTCACAGTTTAGAAAGCAGGTTTGTAGAATGTGTTTGGCCTGTTACACGTTGCTAAAGTCATTTAAAAAACAGTTCTGATACAGTCGTGATACAGTTTTGGCCTTTAATGTATTTTTATCAAGGTATTTTACTACATGAAGGGTGTATAATAGTTCTCAAAGGGATGGACGAGGGATACATGAAGGCAAAACAGTTCCCAAGGAAAACTCTTTTATTCCGATTTATGACAATTTTTTTTACCATAATCAACATCACATATAAAAACCCAGGAGACACGTAGCTTTACTGGTGGCTTTGGATAGTATTTAAAATGGCTAAATTAGTGCTGTGGAGATCCCGATCCCTGGTCCTATCACCACCACTGTAAAGACATCTGAGTCAGTAAGTTACTCTAAATGAAAATTAACCTTTTCACATCAAACCACTCTGAATGATGCTGATTACATCTCAATCACTGAATTATACAGACTATATGAAAACTTTTTGGAATTCCCTTTTAGGTAACTGTAAAACAGTTTTACTGAGCCCTCTAAGTTGGGGAGGTAGCGTTTTACTACTATATATCACTTGCTTACTACAATATATCACTATGCTGTCACTTCTGCAATAATCATCTAATTCAAAGTAACTTTAAATCAAAGCTTCATTAATACAACATGCTGTATGGTTTAAACAAACCTCACAGACACTGCTGAGTGTATTGTCTTTAGGTTAGTTTGGTTACATTTATACAGTGTGATAAAGCTTGAGTAGCTTATCACTCAAGATACATTAGCCGTAGCTTTTTCCATATTTTTCCATATTATCGTATATGTGTGTTTCCATTATGGATTTCTTTAGTGCTTATGTGAATGACCTTTATGTTGCTGAGCAGTTTGCAAATTCAAAATTGCTACAGTGTTAATAAACAGTGTGGTGTTTTTTGGACCTGAGATGGAAAATAACAGAAATCAGGGGTTAAGAAAGAAAATAGCATTTTAGCCAAACCCGAATTTATAAAGAGTGCATCTTTACATGGATATGTTTTTATTGAG
Organism: Semaprochilodus insignis; assembly: GCA_034552555.1. Lineage (NCBI taxonomy): Eukaryota > Metazoa > Chordata > Actinopteri > Characiformes > Prochilodontidae > Semaprochilodus > Semaprochilodus insignis. The sequence goes on along the minus strand of CM067479.1, from coordinate 28,926,150 downwards.
GTTCAGAATGCAGAACAATTCTTACATCAAAAGACAGTTATGTAAGTGTATTTTTTATATTTCTCTTCAGAGGTTTTCACCGAAGCGAAGTTAATTTAGCCTTAAGCTTCAGACTGGGACTGTAAATCACTCCATCTTAACTGACTATAACTGCGTAATTAAATGAGCTGCCTCTGTAACTTCTTGCAATATGCGGCTTTGCGGCAGGGAGCGTAAGTTTGGCGAGACCAGTCCTGGGCAGACTACAGCTGAAAATCTGCTGTTTCGAGCAACGTCCCAAATGAAAAACAAAACAAGAGAAAATGATGGCCCTAGGCAAACTGCTGTGAAGTTAGTAGCATCCAACAGAACACAGCTGTGCATGTCTAACACACTCAAAGTCTCAGGAAATACTGAGGAAGCTTCTCTTCTGCAAATGTGAAGCTGTACTGTAGTCAGGCATGGATGGCTTCATTATAAAACGTGGACAGTTTGCGTAAAACATCAATGGATGGTAAATTATACTGTACACATTGTTAGATAAAATGAAGTACTGTATAAGAGAGTGTAAGTGGACCTTATTTGGACTAAGAACAACATAGGAAAAGTATAATAGGAGTTGATAGTACGCAATGTGAAGGGTAGGAGTAAACCCAGGTTGGTGTAGTGTGGGCACAGTATGCAGTAGGTCTAATTGTGCATTTACACAGATGGTAGACACACTTATCATGTTACAGAGGTAGGCAAATGTAGCATTAGGAGTCTTGCCCAAGGACTCTTGTTGAGAAACGATGCTTTGCTTGCCATAGCAGGGTATCAACCCCTGTATAATACGTGGAGAACAGCATTATTACCCATGACACCAACCACGCTTGTGCAGATGTACTTATTCAAGTAAAAGTATTGTTACTTAAGTAACATAATGTAAAAAGTCATAGAAAAGTAAAAATTAATTTCCAAAAACCTTTTGAGTAGAAATACATACATTGGGCAAGAAAATACCTAGAAGTACTTATAGAAGCAATGTGTAAAATGACACTGTCAAATTCACAGGGCCCAACATATCACCAAAAAACTGTGTTCACCCCATCCTAAAAAACAAGGGAATGCACAGCCCCTCCGACTCAAGGTTAGCAATTACAGCTACAGCATCAAACTTCCTCCCTTTACCTGCCAAAAGTATCTCCAGCGGTGGAAAACAACACATTCGGTCGACAATTTATTTAATTTTGGAATGTTTTAAAGAAAAGACTTACAAATTGCTCATTTAATAAGAGTATGTTATAGAAACGCAGCACAAGTACAACCAGCATAGCATTGCATAGAATTGGAGTTTATTAGGCTCTATTTTTTCTCTTTTCGATAGGCTCATAGTCTAAAATAGAATGATAAAGCTCAGAAGAGAGAGGTCTAACAAACCTAAACACAAACAGCCAATTAGTAACTCAATGTTAATAGCTAAACTGTTACTCAGGAAGAAGTAGGCTCTCTTTGTAATAAATCTACTAAAAGTAGAGGTTAAAGTATTAGTAGTTTTGCAAATTATATTGTTACCCATCTCTCTATGTGAATGAGAGAGAGCATGGGAGAGAGATTAGGCAGACCATAGGAGAACTGACAACTGTTTTTTGTACCTGTTTGATCTGAACTGGGGAGATCCCTTTCACATTCCACGGTGTTAACCATTTTCAGCTGCACTAGCAAAAACAGCCTTGGGTCGTTAAGCAGTGTGGAAGACGTGGCCCCCACCAATGGGATGAACAGGTGGCGATGTGCAGCACCTTCGTCATCGGCCTATAAAAAACCTGCCATGAGGCAAGCAGGCTGTGAGGGGGGTGACCCTGGCCTGGACTGAATTAGAACACATTTGAAAGACGGCAAAACAAAAAGCACTTGGCATTCGTAACCTCATCATAAACGCAGATGAATACATGAACTGAAGTGAGTAATTACCAAGTGGTCAAACACTATTGTGATAGGCTACTACAAATAGCGCTGTCTAAAACACTTTGAGTACAACATTGCTAAAACCTAAAAGGTTTAAGGGAGTATGTTATTGATCATTTGTTTGTTAGTAATCCTTTGGTAGAGCAAGTGTTGGATCTGCGTGTACTAGAGGAGAAGGAGATGTGAGTCTTGTGGGTGGGGATGGATTTTCCTTTATTTGATCACACCTTAAGCATTCAAACCCCATGCAGGTCAAACAGACAAACTACTCGACGTGGTTGCCTGAATTTGTCCATAGTCTACACGGCTTTCTGAATTAAAACAACAACATTGCCTATGCAAGTCTGTAGGTCCTGTTTATGTTTCACAGACTCAAACAGCAAGGACTTTGAGGGCTAGGAGGATTTTATTGTACTTGGAAGGGCTTTCTCAGTCTATTAAACTTATCTGTAGAACAGAAAGTACTCTGCCAAACCGTAATACAATAAAAAGTGTTATTTAATGATTTGTGTCAAACGTTGCAATATTAACTTGCAGTGAGGTGTATGTATTTATGAATTTATTTACTTGTTTATTTATTATTGTTAGACTCCAGTCAGTTAGGAGGAGTTGCGGACCACTGGTAAGAACCCACAGCTGTCTCGCTGGAATGACAACAGAGCAGGAGAATGTCACAAGATTGACATCATGGTGCAAAATAAGGCTGTAAATAGCCATGACTAAACAGAGCTGGATGTAATGACACTGAATACTCTGCTTTTACACTCATCCACGAGTGGTGTTCAATTAGAGTTTGAGGTTATTGTGTCATGCATCATGAACTGCAGTAGACAAAGGCTTCCCTTTTCATGGGCTTCAATGCCTAACTCAGCCTCTAGTCGATAATTGAGAATAAGCTGAGAACCTGTCATATGTCAAATCCCCTTTTTTCAGAAAAAAAGAACTTCCTTATTCCCCTCTTAAATATGGTCTACACATCACATGTGTGAGGTTGCTGTGACTCAGGAACTCACTGCTTCTAAGGAATTGCAAAGAGGGAAAACAGCAGATCATGCCCACAGCTTACAGGAGAGATTCCGTTGTTTGCTGCCTTATGTGTCTTTGAAAAGACCTGAAATGAAACCCACAGCATTAATTAATGACTGTACCTATGCGCAATATCATCACTTCTGTTTGGTGCATAATATATGGTTATACAGCAGAAAGAATTCACACAGATGCATTCATTATTATTTGGTAAAGATTAAAGCTGGATAGTATCACCAAATCTTAAATGTTGGAACAGGCTTTGGCACTTTCTATGGCAACCAGACTGTTTGTCTGCTGTTAGTAGGCCAGCCTTTTCCTTATTGTAGGCCATTCAGTCAATCTGTTCTAGCTGATAAGACACAGGAGCACTTACTTGCAGTCTGGCTACAGCAGTTCAACCTCTGGAACGGGAGTTACGCAAGTAGAGACCTACCTGTGACGCAAAGAAAGGCCCTCATTGACTGCTCACTGAGAAGTCTTTAGGGCTGCAGGCAAACAATGGAAACTGAGTGGCTCTATTGCCAGTCAGGTAATACAGCACTGGCAGTAGGTAAACCTCTGTTTGAATTCACATGGCTAAGTTTCTATTTCTTATATTTACTACAGTCAGCTACCTAAAAGTATAGTCATAAAAGACAAAATATTGTCACTGGCGCATCGAAACTTTTGTGTATGTGTCTGACTTGACCTATACTCAAGTATTGTTGTTTGAGTGAAATAACAACTCAAGCAGAAGAAAAAGTACTTTCCCAAACGATTTGATTTGAGGTACAAAAGAAAGCTGTAGGTGAAAGAATTACATAAGCAGTTCACAGCTTATAGAAATGCAGCAGAACTTAAGACATCCAACATCGGTACAAGAACTTAGAGATCACAATGCCCTATTATTCACTTTTTGAGGTAATAAAACAAAATAATAAACTACCAAGTTTAGATTAGATTAGATTAGATTAGATTAGATTAGATTAGATTAGTAATTGCCCTCCAAAGGTGAAAGTTGTTTCACAGCCTGTGCTATGTGTACATGGCTGAAGGCACCAAACGTATTGCAAAGTGGGCTTTTTTATATACTAATGTTCTGTATCTCTCGTCTGGTGGGCGTAAGGTGAAGAAAGGGTGCAGTGGATGATCAGGGTCTTATATTCCTGTTAAGAATTTTTTCTCAAAATAGCCTTATTGTATAGGTTTGACAGGTGGTGTGTAGGGAGGACTATGACTTTACAGGCGATATGCGTGATGCATGACAGTTAGTTGATGTTTGACACTTTAAACATGTGAAGAAACAGGTTTAACAATACAGCATGATAGGCCAAGTCAGATATATGATATGTCGTAAAGTATTCGGTCACCAAAATAGCGATGTAACTAGACACACAAGGACGGACAAAAGCACACAATATACTGATGTCTAAAATGCAGGCCCCTGCCCTAACGAATATTCTTGAGTAGAAATAAAAGTATTAGCATTTGTGAGTACAAATCCATCAAAAAGGCAGTTGTGTGTGTTCTTTTTGACAGTGTACTATTTAAAAGGGCAGAATATTGGTACTGGCAGATCAAAACCTTTGACTTTTGTTTTATGTTATGTGGAACATCCACTCTTCACATACCAATAGAAGGGAAAACAAACTGGACACTTGTCCCTTTCCCTTTCTTACAACAGCAACATGTACTTCTATGTACTGCTAGACATTATAGAGCAGAGAAAAACAAAGCAGCGTGCGATTTCAGCTTATACACAACCTAAAATGGAGCTGAAACAAAACGCAGACAAAGGAACAGCCCCACACTCAATAAACCATAGGTCTAGTACTGTCTCTCTCTCTGTTTCTCACTCACTCACTCAGCTACAGTGTTTGTTTTCTGCCTGCGTCATAGCAAGGTGTGTCAAGCTGAACATATTTCACTCAATTATGTCAGTTTCGCCTATGATTACAAGCAGTTAGCATATACACACAAAGAGCATGGCATAATAAATGTGTGAATGACTATAGGTTATGTCACATTCAACAAAGATGGAGGCTGGAACAGTTATAAGGATCTTTGTATTTTTTATGGTTAAGTCAAGGGGCAATGAAACCTGAAACATGCAGGCAGCAAACACAAAATAGATTTCAATGCTGAATTTTAGTAAATAAGGTTTCATACAGTTGCAGCTAGGGTCTGGACAATTCAGGGAAAATATATTTGCATTTTGTCTGAATAATGTTGCGATTATGGTTTCAATGCAAATATTGTTTGTAAATTAGGCTTCATTTTGCCATGTCCAGCACATACACTAGTTCAGGTTTGGGGTTTGAATATGCCCGACTGCCTCTGTAAAGAAGGTCGTATATTGTTACTCTCGCAAAATGAAAATTGCACTATAACTGCAGCTATGGAGAATTTGAGTTCTACGAGTTCAGTTATAAACTGCTAGGTAATTCATATATTAGTTGTTTACATTTTAAATTTTAAAATTTATGCCTTAAGCATTGCATCCATTTGAGACAACTGGTGCAACACTTTGTGTGTTTGTGTTGCTGTTGTAGCTTCGACCCTTAAGTGTGTGCTTTCAAAGTGACTGGTTCTTTTGATTCTCCTAACAAAAGCATTTTACAGCACAGTTTTGAAGTAAATGAGGGCATCTCCTCCAATGGAACCTCTCAAAGGAATGGAAACCTTAAAAGGGACCTTCTGAACTGTTGCTTAACAACCTCCTGTCCAGTATTATATATTCCCTCCACATCTGCCTGCCTCGTTGGGAAGGTCACTGAATACTGGAAACAAGAAACCTTTTCCCCTCGTCATCAGAGGAAGCCCTAAGTTTGCAAAACCTCTGCCAACTGTCAGCGTTCAAACACAGAGCACATAAACTTTGACTATTTGAAAGAGACTACATATGTAGCATTTTAAAACTTTTGAGGCTAAAAACTGGGTCACACAAGCGCACATTAATTCAGGAATGTGTTGGGAGACGTAGTCTGCATTGCAAGCGCTTCTAATTCAGGAAGCCAAGTGCTTCTCTGCCAGAGACAAAAATATATTCTTGTCGACCATGAAGCTCAGTGAGTATTGCTTCCAGATTTTTCTGGGGAAAGGCAGTGGTGGTGGTGTCAGGTAGTTAAATCCTGCTCATCAGCATAGTAGCAGAGTTATTAAGACATTGTGACCCATTCTTGTTACACATTGGCTTGAGGCTAATAACTTGCTTGCATGCAAATCGTCAGTGCAGCCAAGCCCTTTTTCATCCCACTAAGTCCGCTTGCATGACTGTCATTAAGTTACGTGGAAACAAAATCCAGTCACAACATTTACAGAAAGTCCAGGGTCAACACTCATAGGTCCTACCGCTTTCACAGGAACAGTGGATAACTGCTTGGAATACTGTGGGAGGTGGAAAGGAACACATTGGAAAGCCATTCTTGGATCCGCTGGGATATGCTAGAACCCTGAACTACAGGCAAATACATTGAGTTTCCATTCGTTGTCAACACTCAATTTTTCTCTCGTGACAGTGAGGCATATAGTATGCTGTAAAACTGACAAAGGAATTGCTTACAAATACATTTTAGTGCTCTTACTGGTTGCTACCATTCCAGTTTTGACTCTGATCCATTTTATATGAGTTACAAAAAAGTATAAATTCTTCTCCCTCCACAGAAAATGTTTATGGCCACATGCTTATCAGCACTCTTTTTATTGTTATTGCTTGAAGAAAAAAAAAAGATGCCATGACCGAATGATTGTCTATTATATAACAGCACAGCAAGCATTCACACTGTGTTCAGACTGAGCCAAAAGATTGTCAGTTAACGTACTTGCGCATAAAAGCCCTTTCAAAAAGACTTCATTGTCCGTGTATGCTATATGTAAGTGTGACGCAAGCCTAAGCTAAACAATGACACCATAAGGCAAATCACATAGAGGTAACACAAAGGTGCATGTTGACTTTTAACCTGAGGCATTGATTTGGACATGATGTCCACTGAGATTTTACTCACTTCTCCGATGAAAAGAATATCGACATAATCTGTCGCAGTGTTTTAGGTATTTCATTAACATATGTTTCATCTTTGTTTATTTTTTGGATTTATTTCCACAGTGTAATGAGAGACAACCTAAAGGCACTTTTAAGGTGGCACTTTGGCACTTTTGAAATAGTAATGGGGGACACAAAGCACAACGACTAAAAGTGGAGTTCTTCTTCTCATCTAAATTCCTACAGACGTTATTGCAAAACAAATAAATCATATGGTATTTCCATCAAACTCCAAAAGTACTCGCACATCTTACAGCCAATTTCACACCTCTCTAAACTAGCAACTAGTTGTTTAGATAGTTAGATATTATGTATTACAACTTTCTTCTGAAATACAAAGAGATTGCAGGACGGTGATAAGCTCTGACCTCTCTTTGAGTTATCCATTGCCGTGCATTCACATCTCCAGAGTGCTCTTTACACTTCTGAACAAGGTCATATTTTAAAACTGTCTACTAAAGTTTTATAACCTAATCACAGGGTTCTATTCTAACAATTGCAATAAAAGGGTTGTGCACACTCTAATTACCTACAATAGCTTTATGAGTTGTATGTAGGGATAATACCCAGGGAATATGTGATAACCACACAAACATTTTTAAAACTTTCATTTCTAACTTGCTAATGCTATTTTTTCCTTTGGATTAAAGAACTTTATACTGTATTTATATACTGTATACGGTATATACAAACACAGCTAAACCTTAGGGCAGAAAAAATCATTATGAAAACTGAATAGTAAGCAAACAGTTCTAATGTACTAAAAAACCTGTACAGAAGGGGCTCGATTGAGGGGCAAAAATGCTGACAGCTGAGCTTCATCACCAGAGCAATTATTTGTCTTAATACAAGACTAAAACTTTCACCTTTGGACAGCATGTTGCAGAATGTGTGTGGGTGGTCTTCGCTCTGCTGACCTGACCAGAAAGTAATTCAGAGTCTGAATCTGTGGCCTCATCAAAGTGATACCAATATACATATGTACTGACAGACTGATGGCAAAACAACAAAATGCCAAATGCATCACTGAGATTTAAAACATCTTAAAGCAGAAGTCCAAAGCAAAACATTTATCTCAGCTGTAAGAGTGTTTTGGGCAGTTAAAACACTTTTTAACCTCAGAGTAAATAAATATAAGCTACACTCACTAAGCACTTTATTAGGCACACCTACCTTGCATCTATACTCATTGTCCATGTTATCAGCACCACTTATCGCATATTCTAAAGTTTTTCAGTTACAGACTATAGTCCCTCTGTTTCTCTGTATACTTTGTTACCCCCCTTTCATCATGTTCCTCCGTGGTCAGGACCCTCACAGAGCAGGTATTATTCGGATGGTGGCTCGTTCTCAGCACTGCAGGTTCACTGAGGCATTTAAAAACAGCCTTGCACACACACTAACACGCCATCACCACATCAGCATCACTGCAGTGCTGAGAACAGTCCTTCACCCAAATAATACCTGCTCTGTGGTGGTCTTGTGGGTGTCCTGACCATTGAGGAACAAGGGTAAAGGAGCCTAACAAAGTATGCAGAGAAACAGAGGGACTACAGAATATTGCAGATCTACGAAGTGCATCTTGTAAAGTTTACTAGTAGTGTGCAAAGACCATCAGTGTGGTGAAACACTACGTCTGTCAAGTTTAATGTTTTTATGGACAATATTTTGATATGAGTAGTGTTATACCTGCAGGATACTAAATCAATCTAGCTGTGTTGCAGTTTATTAGATATCCCCACCCATTTATTTATGTATTTTTATATTTGTATTTTAGTTATATTGTGGTCACTACTACATGTCATTATTGTGTAAAGCATTCGGAGGCCTTTGCAGGGAGAGAACGCAACTCAGTAGATAACTATTACCTTCAGCTTTGTCTAATCCCATATCTGCCGGGCTTCAGATCCAATTACAAATGAAGGGCGAATTAGGGGAGGCAAGTCTATTACATGTAAAGCCCTCTGCGCTGTGGCTTACCTTTGTCCCACATCCTGCCTCATTCATTGGCTGTGGTCAACTGATTGAAAGAATGAGGACCAAACCTTCTAATCACTTACACTGTCATACTGTTAAAAGATCACCTGCATGTTAGTGTCTTGACTGGACATCATAGCTTTGTGTGGTATTATTTGCAGTTGTAGTTAATCCATGCACATATGTTTGTGAAATATTGAATTTCAACTTTTGTAATATTAACCAAACGTCCTCCTTAGGGGACCATATAATACCTTAGCAATACAATGGCAAAAGAATGTGCTTCCACATATGCCCTGCTTTCCAAAGAGGTGGTACACTAACATAGTGAACTGTCATGTTTCCCTGCTTCGTCTTTGCACATAATGTTAGACCTAATTTGTCTTCCACTTTGTAAGCTCTTCATAGACTATATATACAAAAGTATTCAGACATCCCTTCAAATTACTGAACTAATCTAATGTAATAATAAGCTTCTTTACCCATTGCGAACACATGTTCATTTGCATAACACAAATAAAAGTGATAACTTTCATATTCATTTGCAGCAAACCTTTCCCCTAATATTTGCTCTCAACTGCAATTGCCAGCCCTATTTACTAAAAAGATCATTGTCACTTGGCTCCTACCATCTGTGCTAGGGGTGGTGGAAAAAAAACACTAAGTATCAGCATTTTATTGTATGAACTGCAAATACAAATTACACTTCTGGTAGTAGAAAATAAAGCCAATTGTTTTGAGTAAAGTAGAAAGAATTGCATTAGTTTGCAATGCATGGGCTGGAGGTCAGGGAACCAACCTTTTGCCCAGAAAGTCACCAGTTTGATCTCCTGAACCGATAGGACACGAATGAAGTGCCCTTGAGCAGAGTACCCAAACCCCAACTGCTCCCCAGGTGCCGTGGATAGGGCTGTCCATTGCTCTGGGCAAGCTTGCTCACTGTCCCATATAGCGTGTGTGTTCACTAGTGTGTGCGTGGGTGTTTTACTGCATGGATGGGTTAATTGCGGACAAATTCCTGTTTGTGCAAGCACAAATGGCAAATGGTTCTAAATTCTAATCAATGTTACTGCAGTATTCGTACCACAAAATCACAATAATATTGTATGCTGACTTAAGTATTGCAATAATATTGGATCATGGGGCCTTGTAATGAACTCTTGATCCAAAATACAGGTCAGCTGGACCTGCTCTGCATTTTCATATGTGCCACAGAACATGGCAGTTGTTTACTGAATTGTACAGAGTTTAACAGTATTGTACAGTAAATATAATTAGGAGAATATTGTTATTTTTCTCCACTCATTTACTCAAGTTTTTCTTTTTTAATAGAAAAAAACCACATTCTTCAAAATAACAGTGCCCAAAAGTAACCTACCATAAAACCATTTGAATGCGGACATTAGACAGTTTAAAGAACTTTCACATAATGTAAAAGATCTATGCTGATTAAAGATTTTTCCTAGCTATAAGTTTTCAAGCCTAAAATAATTTGGAAACCTTTATTTTAAGAGTGCACCCTTGGGGCAGATGCATAGGTTAAAGGTAAACAATCATGTGTGATTTACGACAGGAAGGACAGTAAAAAATAACTCGAGAGTAATGGCATTTCAACAACTCAGATGTATTCTCAAGACTTACATGGAATGCATTGACCTATGTCCAAGTCAGAATAAAACTCATGAGTAAAAATGGTGAGCAAGAATCCATATTTTTAAATAGCTACCCTGCCATACTTTCAGCAATATTGAGATTTTTGAATCTGCTTTCTTTCCTCACTTTACTATCATGGTTGATAAAATTACATAATACTGATTAGAAGGGTCTTTATAAAATGTATATGTGTTTTTGGGATATAGTTTTTGTGATACCAGATGACTTGGGGGCAGGGGAGATTTCCTTGTTCTGAGAAGATAAGCAAAATATGTGTTACGCTGCAAGCAAAATGTACAATTATCATCCTACATACTCCTTAAGGGAATCTGCTAACATGCCTATGAGGGGTGGGTACTAATACACCTAGTCTTCACGTTCTGCAAGATATCTTGCTTTATACACTATAAATGTCACCTGACCCCCATATCTACATGAGCCTGTAAGACATTACTGCTTAAACCATGGACATTTATATGGAGTTGCTTTCCAAAAGAGTTCGGAGTTTGGCTGTAAGAATTCGTGCCCATTCAGTCAAAAGAGTATTTCTTAAGGTCAGGCACTGAAGTTGGATGACAAGGTCTAGCAGGCAATCGATTCATTCCAATTGTGTTCATTAAGGTTGAGGTCAGGGCTCTGTGCAGGCCACTCAAGTTCCTCTACACCAAACTCGTCACATCAGTCGACACAGAAAGGGGCTTCGTCAAACTGTTGCCACAAAGTTGGGACCTTATAATAGTCTAAAATGTCTTTGTATGTTGTAGCTTTAACATTACTCTTCACTGGAACTAAGCAGCCAGGCCCAAAACCTGACAAATGGACCCAGACCCATTATCCCTCCTCTACCAAACTTTACTGTTGGCACTATGTGAAAATAGCAACTCTAGAGTATTAGCATTTCCACAAGCTCAGATGTACTCTCAAGTCTTACAGAGAATACATGACCTATGGCCAAGTCAGAATAACACAGCCAATGCTCTCATGGTTAATGGCACTTTGCATTCCAGTAGGTGGTGAGCTACAGGCAACCTGATTTGCACATGGGACTGCCAGATATTAATAGTTTTTTCCTTCATGAATTCCTTTCTCACCTTAGCTCTGTAATTTAGTTTTGTGTTGTGCTCTTCTGAAGGTATTTTCTATTAAGTAGTTAGCTGTGATGCTTCTGAATTCTGTAGAAAATTTCTTTTAAATATATTAATGTGATAAACAAATTATTGACCCTGTCGTAAACATGTCACCTTTAACAGTGGTGACGTGGTAGTCTATGAGAGCAGTATTTCCTGGTTTGAATACTGGGAAATCCCCCCAATATCAGGTATCTTGGAGGTGGAAGTACATTCCAACACTACAATTGCTTTGGGGCAAATCTCTTGCGCAAATGCAGTGGAAAGACAGAGAAACAAAGCCCGGAAGCCGAGTTATTCAAGCAATGATAATTCCTTCTCAAATACGGAGAATGACAAGCTAATGCAGCCAGTCACTTAACTACAAACCATACATCAGTTCAGTAATTTTTCTCTGCTAAAGAGGAAGGGAATGTTCAAATTTCAATTTTGGTATATGTACCAATACACCGGAATAGCAAGTAGCATAACAACAATATCAACATATCTGAGGAACAGTGAACAATGTTTGTTTGACATTTCGCTTCCTGGAAATGTTGCTAAGACCACACATTTTTCCTTAATTGGTTTAAGTATAGTTAGAAAATACAACCACTACAAGGTAATGATCCAGACGGCAGCTTTATGCCTTATGAATAGAGTATAAGCCAAAATAGCATCAATCAGTTGCGGGTAAGATATAATGATCATCTGTCTTTTGACTACATCCCACCATACCAAGAGGATGTGGTCTACCATGTTTCATCCTCCTTTTGTGACAGTCAATTTCTGTCACTAGTTAGTGCACTTCAGTTTAAACCCAGTTTATTTTTTTATGCCATCGGTCAAATTAATTCATTTCCCAGTCAATCTTCTGGACCAATTAATTACAATAGATGCATCTGAAACTGGCTGTTTTGTCTAGATGCAGACTGTGCCATCACACCGGATTTTAGGAATATTATCACCCAGTGTCAACATGCTTGCCAATAAGCCATACTCTTCCGTATTGCAGTTCTGATGGTTTAAACACTTTGAGGATACCTTTAAATTATCACCAAAACATGTACAAAGCACACAGATATTGAAAAGGCTGTGCCCTGGACAGGTTGGATCAAACATATCCTGCCTTCTATTCATGTGTCTCCATAATACTAACTACACAATTTTTTTCATTCTTGGCCTATTTTGGAAATAAGCTCACCAATGTTTTATATTAAGCAGAGAAAGAGGAACCAGGGACAGTAATGTATCTACATCTACACACACAGGGGAAAAACTGATACAGCAAAGTACTGTGATATTTTGTGTGTCAATGTTGTATCAATGCTAAGCGATGATAATATTGTGTCATGGGTCCTTTTGCGATTGCAGTGGACAAAAGATTGTGGGTTTCCTTGTTTCAGCCACTCAGCCGCATTCATTACTACCAGGTGCACAATATCAAGCATACAGCCCATCTGCAAATACATCCACTAGCAGTAAAATAGCTAGCTCATAATGGAGGGCTCAGTGACTTTCAAAGTGGCTACAAGTTCCTGCTCTACTGTAGCTGCCGTGGTTGTATGTAAAAATCAGCTGTTGTAGCAGCACTACAAAGTTCAAATTTGCCTCTACAAGCAATATCAGCACAAGATCTGTTAATCAAGGGCTTCATGGATTTGATATCCATGACCAAGCAACTGTACATGAGCATAAACTGTACATAGGCCAAGCATAGGTTAAAACACACCACCATTAGACTCTGGAACACTAGAGACACGTTCTCTGGCGTAATGAATCACACTTCACTATCTGGCAGTCTGACGGATGAACTACAAGTTCAGAGAATGCTAGAGAACGATACCCGCCCAAATACTTAGTACCAGTTTTAAAGTTGGGACAATGGTCCCCATGCACAAAGAGAGGCCCATAAATAATTATTAGCAGAGTGCAGCATGGAACAACCTGTCCGGCTTACATATTCTAAACCCATCTGAACAATGATTTTAGCTACTTTAAGAGGCACTCACTGCTGACGGAGCGTCCTACTGGGCACACAGAGCTGTATAACCACAATTAGAACAGCACTGGAGCAGTCAAAAATGAGACATGAACACCATGCCCAATGCTGCATATGGATTTATGTCAATATGTAGAAGCAGAACTGCACTCTCTTTGTGATAAATGTAGTGGCTTTTCCAGCTTTAACACAGCTACTTTAACTCAGCAATGGGCTGTTAATGAGCTGATTAGTAGGATCAGGAGCAGGGAAAATGCTAAAAAGTGCAACTAATCATTAAACATCGGTGCCTGACCTCTAATGCTCTTCTGGCTGAAAGTGATCAAATTCTAACAGCAATATTCTGACATCTAGTATAAAGCTTTCCCAGAAGAGTAGAGGCTGCTACTGCAGCGAAGGATAAATGTGCCATCTAGTGTTGAAAAAATGTACTTGCAATCGAGGTTCATAGCAAATGATGTTATATAAATGATAGTTATTAGCGCTGTATTCGTAAAGTATCTCTAAAGTAGTGTGCTGATTGCAACAGTCAGCTGTACTAATTTTACACAGAACTTGGTCACAATATCTGGTCCACTATGAGACGCTTGGTGAAGGCATACTTTGCCAATTTGACCCTTAAGGAACAAAGGAAGATCTATCATACATTTTGCGCACTTTCATGTTTAAGGCATAGAGAGGCATGTTCTTTATGTGAACATGACTTATTGTGAACAGTTATAAAGAGCAGTTATATAGAAAAGACAGTGCATGCCTACAGAGCAAATTTGCCATGTTCATCTATTTCCAAGTACATCAACATAAAGCAGACAAGAGCCTCTCAGTACCCTTTGAAATGGAAAACATGATGTTGGCAGTGTTGAATTTACTTTCAATTAAAGGCATAGATCAATGTACAACACTTAATTGCATCCTCAGTTAAAAAATAAATAACTTTAGCTTGATCTATGCTATACAATCACTTGAACTTACAGGGAACTGACAAAGTTATGAAAATATTACATAGAAGGGGCTACATGATCCCTTACAACCAGCATGTAAAAAGCAATAATCAAATCCAAACGAAGCTCTGAGCCCATACAGCTTTCTCCCTCTCCTCAGTGGAAGCTGTTTTAAAGACAAAAGTAACATTGCGTTTCTATGACTTTATCCACCCCATTAAGTCACCAGCTGATCATATTTTAATGCTTTAAAACTATTACAGTCTTAAACATACTAGCATAACACTTCAATGTTCAGTTAGTGTAAGAATCCAGACCACACTATAGAAAGGCGTACAAAAAAATATAAGAATCTTTCTAGTCACATAATTATTCAGACAGTGGTTCTCACACTTGGGTCAATGTGCTCAAATATAAAAAAACACAAATATTTAATAATAAAGCACATTATTATTTGTAAAATAAATGTTTCACGTTAGTGAAATTCTGCAGCACAGTCGTTCAATTGAAAGATGTCCTTTTTCTCAGCCCAACCATATATCACAAAGCTCTGCATCACTATGCTACTTTCCTAACAAAAACTACATTTCTCCAATCAAGTGAGTACACTGAAGGGTTCACATTTGTGTTTAAACACTGAGGTTAAAAAGTCTGAGGACCACTGCCCTCAAGATAAAAACCTAAAGGAGGTCCAGTGATTATATTCCTGACTAACAAATGTACTTTAAATACTCCAAATAAACAGACCTAACATCTTATACACATCCTACACTCATTTACAAATTCAAATTAGTCACTTATCTTTTTGTCCATTTCATAGTCTCACCCTTCCCACTCCTCATCCAAAATGATTGCACGTAGATATCTGCCGTTTTACCGTCCAGTCTTTAAAAATAAAATTATTGCTAAGGTTGCAAGCTAATGGGCAAAGGCTTTAACATGGCTCAAGGCTTAGTGAAACACCAAATGTTAGATGTGGTTAGGGCTGGGTATCATTCAAATATTTTCAATATTGATACCAATTCAGATACCTTAATGTCAACACTGATTCCTAAGCAATACTTTTTCCCAATACCTTCTTTCAAATTAAAAACTAAAGGTGGATGTGGCTGAAAGTAGAAATCAGTGAGGTCGGCATATTTACTAACAGTAATCAATCACAGACCAATCAAGCACCAATATTAAAGCTTACAGAATATGCTTATGCTATCAGGACAGCAAATCAACAATCTAGATTTTGGAACAGACATGCCTACTGTGTTAGCGTTGCTGACTGACTAGCTAGGTACTGAAATTCAAATAGAATGACAGAATGTTTTGATACTCTAGAACTAAAGTAATTTGGCTGGTATCATAAAAGTATTGAATTATTGATACCTGTCCCTAGCCGTGATCATTGTGACAAAGCAGCACACAACATTTGTCACAAAACATGTATTGTGCTTCTTATTATTCAGTTTATGCAGATGAAAGAGGCTGCTGTTCTGTACTCAGTCTGTTATTCCACAAAATTGTTCATTAAAAGTCTTAAGAGAAAATCCTGAGTTACCTAGTAACAGTAAATAGGTATTCACAGAAAAGAGAGTGAAGGACAAGACTGTGCCATGTCTGCCAGAAGTGGCTTAGCTATCCTCAGGTTAGTGGGATAAAGCCAACATCAGGAGCATCACTGAGAATGAGAGGGCTATGGCTGAGCGAGTACGGTGAGCTGGGCAGACGGAAGCTGTGTGTGTGAAGCATGGCTCGTTTGCTCCCTCTTGGAGGGCATGACTTGTCCATGGGGCGACGAGCCTGACGTCCCGAACAGCCAGTAGGTGGAGGCCTGCTAGATGCCGAAAGAGTGCTGGAGACGGTACTGAGAAGGCCTTCCTGGGTCACTGGGGCAGTTTTAGGCGTTGCTGGGGTGCAGGTACTCTGGATCAGTGAGGAGTGAGCTACTGACTCCAGAAGTTCCTTAGTGCCCTGTGTGCACTGTGCATAATGAGGGAACAAGTGAGGAAGGGTGAGAAGGGGAGAAGGTGAAATAATAAAATCAGTTTAAAAACAGTAAAAACAGGGAGTTTGGCCTCTTATGGCACAAAGACTGCACAATGATGTACAGTGCATGACTGAGAAAGCACAACAAAACACACACTGAAAACCGGAAAAGACAACATGGTAAAGGCGAGGCAGCACAAAGAATGGCACAAACAAGCAGGCTCTCTAAAAAATGTGAAGAAAGAGGAACGCAGTACTGTGCAAGGTGAATGGTTTCCCCAGGGTCTCTAGGGGTGAAAAGATGGGCTGGTAAGAAAAAGCATTCAGCATTTAAATACATGTATGAATGCTAAACAAAAGCTACAAGCTGTGAAACAAAATAGACAATCCTGGAAGAGCTGAAAGTAAAGAAGAAAGTAAATGAGCAATTTAAGTACACATTTACTTACACAGGACATGCCTGTAAGGGCATTACAGAAAGTGAAATTAAGCCACTGTGCCAGAAGCCAAATTCTCTTAAAAGTGAATTAGACAACTTGTTTTGTTTTTCCTTTTCTTACAGGTACAATTAACCTGAAAGGTATGTAGAACATAGAAAATAGCTCCAGGAAAGTCATCAGCAGAAATTGTGCGCCCATCAGTGCTAATTACAAACACGATATTAAAATATACTAATTATTCTATTAATAACAATTTCTGAGAGGGGCATTTGGACTAATACAGATCTTCGGTTGGCTTGCTATGTGCCAGCTTCTTGTTAAAATTTTCCTATGGATTGGTGAATAAGAAACTAACTTCATCTTCGTAGTTTTGGTAGTATTGTTAAAAAGGTAACTAAGCTATCAAAACATCTCACCTAGAGTTTTATGTACAGAGCTGTCTATGACTGTATGACAGGACACGTCCAAATGTCTATGGTAAGACTAATGAATGTCACATTACTGTTAATGAGCTGGCAAATATAAGTGGCTAAAATGTTGTGTAGCTGGGTTTGGTGTAATGTGGCTCCAGATGTTTGAGCAGCTGTCGAAACCCACCATCCACTACAGCAGAGAACAGCTTATAAGGCAGGGCAGCAATAGTTGCTGTTGTAGTTGTAGCTTTTGCCCTGTTTTGTATGTATGTGTGTGTATTTATTTATTTAGGAGCTGATCAACTAGCTGAGTAATTGTAGGTATTCTTTAGAGTGTGGTGCTGTGGGAGACATATTAGCTGGGTTGCTGTGGCGCAGCCAGTGTCGCCTAAACATTAATGGTGCTCTTCTCGCATACAAAAACACGTCAACAAATCTCTTTGAAATAGTTTGAAATATTGGTCAAACCTAAGCATCTGCCCCATGATGATGACTTTTAAAAATTTAGTTATTTGCTGACATTGGCTACTAATGTGTACTTCCAATATCACTGTGCATCCATAGTAAATATACTGCACATTACACATAAAGCTGGAGTGTTAGTAAGTCACAGAACTAGAAAAGTGGAAGAGAAGCTGCAACAGAGAAGACAGGAGATGAATGTACACTGAGCTGAATATGCAGTAAACGGTGGTTAAGTCATGAGAGGAGCAGAAGTTGGCAGAGCTGCATGCAAAACGCCAAGTAATACACTCTTACCATCCATACTTAAGACACCTGCCAGAGTGTTCAGGCAGTGCAGGAGACAGCAAAATCCTGACAGTTCTCCTCCTGTTAAAATCAGCTCATGTCATGTTACACACTACACTGCTTCAATCACTGCATTGCTAATCAGAAATTTCTGCAACTAGTACTGCAGTGCACCAAAAGCAGCAACTGAAAATAGTATAATTAAAAATTAAACATTATTGTCAACACATACATGAAAATAGTTAAAGCTGCAATGCTTAAAAGAAAACCACTAGTGATACACAATGCGATTTACTCTGGCAATCTGTAAATGAAATGCCATGCACTGAACAATATCAGTGTGTGTTCATCAATTTATGTTTGCAAAAAAATAAAAAATAAATAAATTAATAGCTACTACATCATTGTGAAATCCCAGTGAAAGCACGTTGACAAATAACACATGCAGCAACACCGTTATTGATGCCTGTTGAGTTAACTAACTAAATGCTCTTCAACATTTATAATTCTATGTGCAGCAACACTGCCATCCTAAATTAAGATTAAGATCTTTAGATGAGGTCAGTACACAAGATTTAATTGCTTGCTTTTCTTTGACTCAGCCCAACAGTTGATAACACATCCAAACACATTCAACTTATAGTTATAATTGTAGCAAGATATGATGTGAATGCTAACAACCGTAGAAAATAATTGTGGTCAGCTTAATGAAATGGTTTTGCTAATTTAGTCTAATTTAGGCAATTAAAGAAAACATCGGCGAGTCTTTTTACATCTGGTGTTTTTAACAATGTCAGCCTTGTAGCTACAACTCTGAGCTAGAAACAAAGAAGCCGAATATAGATACCAAAAAATGATTTTTGGCCGATTTAGGGTCGTCTACATTTAGGGTAAAGGGAAATTTGTGCATTCAATTTTCTTTAAATTGTGACAGAACTAGAAAGAGTGTAATGAGCAAGGAACAGACAAATACTTACCATATTGGTGTCATTCTTGGACATGAAAGGATGGAGATCAGGCTCAGAGGTGACAGTTTGAGGGATCACATCTGGAGGTAAAAAGCCTCTTCTGTCAATCAAACTGAAGCACAACAGAAATAATTCAGAATCATTAAAAATATGCGATCACTCAAGATTCTCATGGCATATCTAGTCTCCTTATTACAGTACTGACCTGGGAGGCATGGGTCCACACAGCACCACACAACAGTTAGTGAAGATACTGTTGTAGGTGTAAGGGTTCCCTGAATCTTCTGCTCCTCTTTTACTTGACCAAGAACCTTTTATCTGAGAAGGATTGTCAAAATAATGATGTTGAAACAAATGTAAATTTAAATTTCAACAGATGTCACTGACCTATATATACATTATACATCAGATACTGATTTAATAAATATCAACACAGGAAGCATGATTGGTACCAGTCTTACATTATCTGTGCTCATAGCAAGTGACTGTATGGCAATACTTACATCTTCATTGGTTGTGAGGTTGGAGGCTACCAAGTATGTATGGAAGCCAGAGAGGCCCAGAATAGACCAGATGGAAAAGAAACAAACGACCAGCTCAACAACATTGCCATAGGAGTTAAGGTTTAATATCGATATCAGTTGCAAATTATTGACCTGTAATATCAAAAATAACCATATGTTTGTCAATCCGATATGTTCTTCACCATGGAACTACAAACATTATGTAAGTGTAATTATTATACAGCACCTACATGAATAAACCTAGAACAATACACCTTGCTCAACTATATCCTAGAGTCAACAAATCAAGGGTCCTCTGCTAAACCTTACAGGCCAATAGGATATATTCCACCTGCTAACTCAAACAATGCAAACACACAGCCAACGCTGCCTGGTCAGTGACATCATTATGTTTTCTTTCAGGGGATCAGACACCTGCTTGTAGCAGCAGTTACATGTGTTCAACAGCGTATCGCCCAATGACAGGACTGAGCAGATTGGGGATGAATGGGATTAGGAGTGAAAGAAGCAACAGCAGCAGGCTGTGGTCTGGGAAACAGACACCCAAGTTCCCTCAGTCTAAACAAAAGCATGCAGAAAGGCGGTGACAGGGTAGATATAGACAGAAAGGATATCTGGCTGGGCTCTCCTGTAAGGCTTGTACAAAACCTCCCCCACTTTGTGATCCTGTTGGTTACAAAAACAAATATTCAGCACTTAAGATCAAGACATTTTGAAACATAAATACAAATAATATGAAAAATGCTTCTACCGATAGAACTAAACTACCGTTTTAGTGTGGAGCTCCTGCAGCAAAAGCCAGAACGAAAGCATCTAATCTCATCTAAGCATTTAAGCATGCGCTAGTGTTCATGAACAGTTACTGATTTAGAATTTATTCAACGACACTAAGTACCACTGTTGAGGGGACAGAAAGAGTATGTATATATATATATATATAAAGCTCAGTATTAACCCATTAGTTATTTGAGAGACTGACTGACAGTTTGGCAACAGATTGTGTGTGTGTGTGTTATATGCATGTCATAACACGAGCTAGAGAGGACTTACGTAAAGTGAGATGTGTGATCACACATCCAAAAATGAAGGAGGTAAGAAAGGACAAAGAGATTATAAAGGTATAGAAAAAGCGATAGTTGCGCTTTCCAACACAATTTCCCACCCATGGGCAGTGGTGATCAAAACGCTCTGTATGGGAAACAAAAAAAACCCCACAAGGAATTACATTCAAATTTACTTGTGCCATAATTTTGTGTCCCCCATTTCTGGAGACCCAGTTTTTGGCATATTGTAGTGGTCCCTACTGCCAACATACCTATCTAATTAGCTCATCAACAACCCTTACTAAGTTGAGGTAGGTGTGTTAAAACAGGGAAATGTGCAGAACAGTGGGCCTCCAGGAGGTGAGAAACACAGCAAGTAGTACACTTATTATTAACTAAACATTCTGTTTGCTTTATCAGACAACAATAAAAAGTCCTGCTTACATTTGAAGGGTACCTAATATACTCAGTTTCAATGTTCATTTTCATTTCCACTAGACAGCGGTGTCAGTTCTGACGTATGAGTTTGAGCCAGAGTTCAACCCTGAAAGCCAGGTAAAATAAGCATACTAGACTCTAGCAGGACATTTTAGAGTGTTACATTTTTATTTTTTTAACTCTCTGTGACAAGATGACATCACCTTGTTACAGAGAACAGGGCTAGAATTCCAAGGAGGCATTTCAGGCAGGGGGAGAGTTTATCTCTTCAGGCTTGTACTTTGAGCTTAATAACTTTGCAGACCATTTACATGCACAAAAATAAATAACACACTAAAGCAAAGGGAAAGGCAAAAAAAAAAAAAACACTTTAAAGTATCTTAACACTTGAGGATAAGTGGCTCAGAAGATGAATGAATGAATGAAATCTTAAGGCTTCCTAAGGAGTCCTGATGTTAATATTTACTCAGTAATTCCGTGGTATTAACCAGTCATGAATGCTAGTCTAGCCAATGACTGAGTTATTTGAGTCAGGTCTTACCTACACAGTTGTCACAAAGACTACAGTGAGAAGTACGGGGTGGGCGGAACATCTTGCACGTGAAGCAATATTTGAGTTTGACCACTTGGCCGTTGATAAGGATCTCCTTAGTCCGTGGTGGTGGCCGGTATGTGCCTGACCCAGAGTTATCTAGGAATATGAAAACACCTTGTATAAGTGTACACATAAAGAATACAGAACTCAACTCTATATTACTCTCAGTCACAGATGCTCCTCTCACGCATAGACAGTGTGTCTGACATCTTTAGTTCGTTAACCTGGCCTTACTGCTAGGATTCTGCTAGTTGCATTCTGATTGGCTATCCGCACGTCCGCGTATCCTTTTGCAGTGGTCCGATGAGAATCAAAATTTTGTTGTTCCAGCTAGGTTCAGTCTAGCGAACAGTAGTCTCAGCCAAAGACGCTCCCGCTTTCCCAAGGGACTGTTTTTAAGATTGTCGAATTTAGTCTTCCTGCAGTAGTAGGTGGTTCTTGGCCACATTTAGTGATGCAAGGTACGAGATTAATGTGAGTCTATCCTTACACTGATGTGCTTAACATTTCAAACTTGTATCATAACCCATACATGAATTTTCTCAAACATCAACTTCTACTACACTCAATCTCAAAGTCAACCTTCTCCTCGCAGTTTACTCAAGACTCCTACCGATTTGACGCTCTATATCAGCAGCCTCTTCCGGTAAAGCCCTTGGTAAGATCCCTGGGTCTGTAAAACTGGTCTGAAGAAGACTGATGACCACAAACAAAAACAGTACTCCAGCAATAACTGGGATGCAGACAGTGAGGTGAGCCATCAGAAAAGGGCAACTGTTGGGAAAGAGAGGTCAAAATATCAGTATCTCCACCAACTGCTGGACGGCTAACATGCCACATATGTCACAGCAAGCCAATCTTTCTTACAAGTGAGTGTGACTGCTTTAGCTAATGTTAGCATTACCATGAAGCAAGTACATAATATACTCCGACATTACGGCATAGAAGGCTGAATGTCACATGGCCCAATTACTCACTCAAATATGAAGAATAAGCCACTGGTGAATAGAATAAGGCCGAGAGTCAGAGGCAGCACACCGCACTGCCGAGCGACGATGATACGTCCATCACAGTAGAAGCGATTTCTGCCAGGAAAAACTTCCCATTTTCGTCGCAGGCGATGAGGATGTTTTTTCGTACATGGCAGAGTGGAACTTGGTGTTGAGGCTGGTGTTCCAAGAGCTCGGGGGTCGATTTGTTGATATTCGCAGTTTTTCATTATAAGCGACTGGGACCAACAAAGAGTTTAGCAGGTGGCTAAGCTATGCTAGGATACCCAACTTGTCCAAACTAACAATACTGTTACGGTTTTACTTATAAATTCTTGCCTCACAGCAAAAACATATTTAACTGTTTCTGAGCGTTAATGAAGCAAAGTGAACTGTACACCTAAACATGGCTAACAACAACGCCGCTTTGCCAGCGAAGCTAGTTGGTAGAGTTAGCTAAGGAAGGTAATTTACACTGTAACTAACACTGAAACAGCAGCAATTTTTCCATAAATATGATCCCTGCATATCCCAGAGCGTCTTTCCAGTCCATACATAATATATTCAGTCTTCATATACAGTTAAACATTTAAATATTCGAGAGGTAATACGGCGTGATATTAAGTACGAGCTGACAAGGCTAATAACAGTAGCATTAGCCAGTAAAGAATACCGGTTGGCCTTTTAGCTAAATAATTAAGACTCCATTTAGCTACACCTTGAAGTTAAATACTATAGCTAGTTAAATCCTGACGTTCAACACATGCTGCTCAGTCAGCTACGTTAGTTATATGAATTAGTGGCCAGTTTCAGCCCTCCCTGTCCGGCCGAGTCATCTGACCGCGGACTCCATTCGGATTCCACCGCTTCTGCTCACCCACCGTGTCCGGTTACACGACAGCACATCTAACCGTCCACCTCCAGACTTTATCCGCTGCGTAAAGGGTAACGTTATGAGTCGGGCGGGTGTTCTGAACAAGGTTCGGTCTGTATATTTATATCGATAAATGTTTAGAGCTCGAACAGGAGCTACCAGCCCGTCTACTGATGTTGTTGTCACTAGCGTCACTTCCCCACTAGGGATTTACCTGACGTGACTGATGAGGCCAGAGCCCGAAGGAGAGATGGACATGTTTATCTTTCCGACCCGACACTGAGGACCACCATAAAGAGGAGTCATTTAATCATCCAAAGAGCCTCCAATAGAGGCCCCTTAAAACACTCACATGTACACAGTTAAACACTTATAAAAATGTGTTACTAATTAAACAATATTAATACAAATAAAAAGTTTAAATCTGCTCAATTATCCTGTGTCTGTTCACCAGTTATAACTGTGGACTGTGTTCGAAAAGTTGCAAATGTTAAATTACTTTAAAAAGAGAAACTGTTCAAACAGTATATTGGATAAGTGGAACATAGCCTCCCTTGATTCTTCTTCTCTTTAACACCACAGTGGTGGCACACCAAATTGGAGCTCAAGCAAAAGAACTTTGCAGTGGACAGTGTAAAAGACAGAGCCTGGTATAAGCAGGTACTAAGTGCTATGCCTTAGCTGGAAGCAGAGCGGCTGGCTGTAGAGGATGGTGAAAGACAGAGTCTGGTGAAAGGGATGGTGCAGCAGACAGCAGTGGAGCCCAACTGGGGCATGGTGAGAGGGAGACGGCGTGTATTCACCTACTGTGTTACAATACGGAAGGTGCATGGGATCCCTACTCCACACAGCTCTGTGTGAGCGCCCAGTATCACGGCTGGACAGCAGTCATGACCGCAATCCAGCTGTGTCTGGAAAAGCATTCAAGTGCTTGTGGACCTGCTGGCAGAACAACACAGCCACCTACTGCTGACCATGGCTCTCCCCAACTTTGAGAAGGTGAGCTTGGAGAAGAGGCAAGAAGGGTGGTGTGCAGCATCCAGGGGCCGAATCTTTCATTGGGTAACCAGATCCCAGAGGGTCATGGGCAGCATTGAGCATCAACAGCACAATAGATGATATAGGTGGCAGAACACACAGAGGGCAGCAGCCGTAAGCACAGAGGAGGTTTGTGTGAAACTGAAAGTGGTGCATAAGCTCTGGCAGTGGAACAGAACTAGATTAACAAATGAGCAGAAGCAGCAGCAGCTGTGGGAGCTTCTGTGCCCTTACATCAATATCTACCCAGACACAGAGGATAACTGTACATGGACCAACTTAGTATAATACAGCATCAACACCAGTAATGCCCCTCCAATCCAGTACTCCACCTCCACCAGCTTCTGATGGCAAAGAAAGAAGCAGCAGATGTTACTTGCAGAAGTCTTGGTTGTACCTAGTTGTACCTAAGCAGCGCTGGTGGTCCTAGCAAAAAAAAAAAAAAAAGGATGGTAATTGGTAGCTTTGCACTGTGACTCATATCCATTCCATTGCAATCACTATTGCCTCGGATCAGCTTGTCAGCTCCACCATCTGAAACCCCGTACAGGGGGTACAAACTAACGCTGGTGTTCTGTCCCACTGTGGAACTATGTCAGTACTACACGTGTCTTGAGGAGAAAGCTGAGCCAGTTGAGAGGAGAGCCACTGTTGCTGCCATCATTTCCAGTGGTACTGGACTTGATGTGAGCTCTAAGGAGTTCCACCATGCCCAGGAGGAAGATGCGGAACTCTTTTGGGCACGCCCCACAGGACAATATTATACTGATAAACATGCTTTTGTTATGGTCCCAGGTTTGGAAGATTAACGGCATTACATAATTACCCAGACTTTCCTCCAGGGCTTAATGATGGGTTACCACAAATAAAAGTATTTACGTAGTAGGTGATGCTACTGAAGACGGACACATTATGTCATTAGATCAAATTGATGTTAAATAAGATATCCACAAAAAGAACATCTTATCTTACCATCACATTTTTTCAAAAAGAACCTTTTTCTCCCAGATGGTCTTACAGTTTGGTTCATCACCAACTGAGAAAATAATCAAAGACTTCAACACATCTCGATAAGTAATGAGACAGTTCTATAAGACACCGCTAAACTGTCATACCTACAATGCTAATAAGGTAAAAGCCCTCTGGGAGGATGACCTTGGTATTAGAATTCATGATGATGAATGGAAAGATGTTTGTATAATACCTCACAAACTAGTAAAAAAGAAATATTGTAATACCATACACCATATTTTATTTTGATCAGTTAAAAGAAAATGTTTTCAAGTAGCCAAAGCAATAATTACATAAGGATATTTGCACTTTGTAGCATGAATGATAATTCCTCAACATTTCCACCCAACATTTTAAGAAACACTAAAGTCCAGAGAAGAAACTTGTGTCCCGCTGAATTCTCTACATTAAGTCCAGGGTAGGAAGTTACAATGCAGAGCCAGACCTATCAGCCAATATGAGATGAAGTATCCCAGGATGCAGCGAGTAGAAAAAGAGCATGTCCTCCAGTGCATCAGCAGCTGAGTGACAGGGTTGTCAATATGCATTAAGAAAAAATGCACAGAGCCTTGTTTGAAGTTGTCCAGTTGATGTCCATATGCAAAGTTCTTATTCCCCTGTAAAAAGGGTTCATTCAAGAGAAGAAGGTGACCACTGATCCAGTAGACAACAGGGGAAGAGGATGCAAGGAAACGGGTCAGCACCTAGTGAGAAGATTTACACCGAATTACCCCAGAAGTGGGTAATAGATAGCACAAATATTATTATAATAACGCAATAATGCATATAATAATGTCTTATCCTATATCTTCTTTCTTTAACAATTTCCTTTCTCAAATCTAAAGGCCTGCCATGGACTGGCAACCCTACCTATCATACAACAAGCGCTGGGATATGCTCCAGGACCCCTCTCGACCCAGGAGGATAAGTGGCTCAGAAGATGACTGAATGAATGAAATCTTAAGGCTTCCTAAGGAGTCCTGATGTTAAGATTTACTCAGTAATTGTGAGGTATTAACCAGTCATGAATGCTAGCCTAGCCATTGAGCTATAGTCTAATAAATACAACCAAGCCAGCATTAGGTTGACTTCTACCTAAAACAATAGAGAGATCCACCCTCCATTGTCTGTTGATTGCTATATACTTCTATGATCTTGTATCTTATATAATCTTATAAAGACCTTTCTCATCATACTGAAGAATAAAAGAGTCCACAAAATGTTTTTGCAGATTCAGTGATTTCAAATTGCAGTAAGCTTATCAATATAGTCCTTGGTTAGTAATGTTTAAGAGAAACTTACCTGAACATGCATGCAGAACGTGCCGAATACGAGTAAGGCGGAGCAGTGAACAATGTACACAAACACCTTTGAGCTGTAGAAGTCTGTTGGTGGTTTCCCTTCTTTCCCTTTTATTCCACTCTCCCCCAGACCAAGGTGCAAACAAAAATGTGGATTAGCTTTTATGTACATGTATGATGCCGTGACACTCAGTGTAGCAATTGGCAGAGCAAGGAGGAAGTTGGGTATCTGCTTTAACTGGAAATAGCGCAGAAATCCCACATCCCAGTAAACATCCTGAATGTACGAATAGAGCATTGGAATGGGCTTCAAGCACCAGCTTGGGACGGGTGATGCTCTATCAGGGATTCTGTATCCTTTCTCCTTGGCCAATTTAAGGAGCACAGGAGAAATCTGCTCCTGAGTCAAAGAAGGTATGCAGAACGTGCAGTAGCCATAAAACTGGAACAGACAAAATGGCAGCACAACAGCAGCAATACATAGTGGTGAGGTAAGCAAAAATCTGAGAGCTAAGAGAGAGTAGTGACGGTATCTCCTGTGCCATACAGATCCTTTGCTAAGGACCCGGGCATGGGCAAGGCTCTGCTGCAGGGGCAAGTACAACAGAAATCCAGCATTAACCAATCCATTAGCACGTGCACCAGTGGCTAAACCTAGAAGGAGACATGCTCTTAGCGTGAAGCCGCTTTCTAATAACCACAGACCTCCAAAGGTGAGAGCTGCAAAGAGGGTTTCTGAATAGCCTGCCAACATAAAAACATTTGCAGGTGTAAGGCAGTAGATAAGTCCTGAGACAAGGGCAAGCTTTCTGTCCTGAAGAACTACACGGCCTAGTCCATACATTGCCACTGCACTTAGCACAAACAGTGTGCTATTAACCACGGCCACTGCCAAAAGTAAACGTCCACGGAGTGTAAGTAAGGAACTCAGAGGCCACAGCAAAGTAGCTGCTACTGAACGCACGAGGAGTGGAAAAAGTGGAAAGAAAGCAAAATTGTGTTCATACAAGTAGCCTTGCTCTGCAATGAAAAGGAAATGCTCTGCATCCCAGCGGCCTAGGCCACTAAGCAGCAGCTCAACGCTATAGTCCAATAGTAGTGGGTCCTCTGCCCGGGGAGGACTGAAGGCATCTGCTTTATGATCAGGAATAGCTGCATTTAGAACGGCCTGAGTGAGAGACAAAAGAAACACATTCAAGCATTTTGTAGCTAATGTCCTAGTAACTGCATTATCAATTTGACCACAAGGTGGCAGACCAACAAACATGTACATACAGGTTACATTATGTGACAAAAAGAGAACACAAAACAACAATTTTGTTATCTATTATCTCTTCCTTTCGTATTGATGTGTTAAAATACAGACTTCATTCTTAAAATGCAGAAACCTACCGGTTCACTGCCACTTGCACAAATGTACAAGAGGCTTACCACTTAAAGTGAAGTGAGTTTTAGGCCTCTGAAAGCTCCTTCTCAGACAGCCATTACACGAGGTGGCTGGATATGTAATGCCTAATGTCTTTGTTTTATGATAGTTTTGCAATAAGTGTTTGGCTTAAAATGTATTCTAATACTTTTATTTTAATCCATTCATATGTGTAGAACTTAGAAGACAAGTGTTGGTTCACTGGTGGTTTTGAGTAGTAAATAACTAGACATAGTAACACCTGGTTCCCATCACCACCAGTGTTAGGAAATCTGAAACGTTTCACAACATGACTCTGTTTACATGGTACTGTCTCATTTATTCAGAAATTGTGTTAAACTGGTTAAATGTAAAGGGCTTTTTTTAAAAAAAAAAACAAAAAACATTTTTTACAAATTACATTGGTTTTCTATTATATGGGTCCATAAATGTCAGTGGATTAGATGCACCTTTACTTCAAAATCAAGTCTTACCTGTACAACGAGTGATAATACTCGTGTAAAAGCAGCAAATCGTACAATTAACCGGATATCCAGTTTGGCATAATTGTCTGAACTCCGCATATTTGAGAAGATTCAACAGAAAGCCTTACTGAACATGGTATCACATCTCTCAGTCAAGAAACTAACAAGCCATTAGATATCTAACTATGTATGTATTATATCTAACATTTACAAGCACCTTGGTTTTTAAAAATGGGATCAGGACTGAATTCGGTCTACATCCGGTGCGTCAAACCTCGACAACTTCAAAATAAAAGTCCACGCAGTTTACATCGAGTTCGCTTTAAATCTTGAGTGACTGACTTATGTAGGTTTGGCTACATAAATAAATAAATAAATAATATATATGACAAATACTGCAGCACTATTGAGAAAACTGAGAACACTTCAGATTCCCGCCTCAAACAGGAAGCAGGAACATACAAAATCATTACAGTTTCGATCTGATAGGATAGACTAGTGCCTTTTTTGGACATAATTTCAAGAGATTTTTTATTTCCGTGGTGCAACTTGAATTGGGAACACCATTCTGACATTAATATTATCCGCTGTTGGGTTATATTAGAATAAAATAACGAAATAACTTAAAAACCTGCTTCTCTTCCTTTCCGCAAGCAACACTACGTGTGTGTACTGTGTGTCTGAGGAGCGGAACGAAGCCGCGGAAGAAAAAGTAGTTCCACAACAGTGCAAATCCATACGCCCCATGAAACTAACATTGAAATTACCGCGAAAACAGATCGATGTTTTTATGGTCATGTCATCAAAGGGTTCAGGAAGGGACTTATCACTAAGGAAGCAGCACTGTCAACTGTGTAAAGCGATTTACGGGAATGACTGTATGTTGGGACGTGACTAAGTACAATTTGCCTCAACATTCCACAGTTGTGCATGGTATATGATGTATTGACAATTTTTGTAAATGTGGCTGTTAATGATGAACTTTGTGTGTGATTGTCAAAGTACCTTAAAAAGCCAAGTAGTGTCCAGATTCATCATCCCTCTATCTTGAAGGATGTCGGTCATTTTGAACAGAAAATCATAAAAGGTGGGAATTCATGATCCCTTCAGAAATTAGTCGGGCTAGGTAAACGTGTTAGATCTCTCTCATTAAGTCCATCATATGAATCCAGCAGACATCGGAAATGACGGAACCCTTTTAAAACGATAAAACTAACGCAGATCGCACCGGCGCTTCTTAGAGGCGGGACTCAAGTGAGCATTGGCAGCCACTAGAGACACGAACTGGGTTCACTTAAAGTTATTTTTACCTGCCAGCAGACCTTCTACAGGATCTCAGAGCATCTGGTACCGAGCAAGTTTTCCCAACACCGCTGTTTTAATCATGGCAAGCACTTTTAGCAGCGTACACAACTTACAATACGGTGGATTTGATCCACTTGATCCATTCACCCTGAAATACTGTTATACAGAACACATACAGTATACAGCACAACTCAGCCTGTATTATTATCTTCATAGTAAAGCATTACCTGTACATGGGACGCTCAGCAGCAGCTCCACAAAAGCCTAGAAGGTCACCTTGCCCAAATTGGAGCTGTGGAGCAGCCTTTTTACTATTTGAGCGACTGAAGCTAAATGCAGTCGAATCCTCACAACAAATGAGTGTACAGAAGAGTCTGCTATTAATACAGGCAAGGGTGGACAATAGCCTTGATTTCAGAAGAATCGCTGGATAAAGTGTCTCTAAAGTTTTGGACATAGTGTACTCTGATGCTGAGTGTTAGCTCCTCCATAGAAGCTTTATATTTGTAAATACCAGCCTCATTTCTACATTGCTTAACCTCCCAACCACAGAAACTGTATGAAAGTAATATTAACCCAGTCAAGCCATTTAGTCAATTATAAGTCTGTTTTGTCTCCATCTTCCTGTCATAGAGAGGCAAAAGTAATGTAAACGACATTAGATTTGAAGTATTTTCAGGGTCCCCATAACCACCCACTCAAATAAATAAAACAATCACAAACATCTTACGAAGATTTAATGTACATTTATTCTTACCACATGGAACATATAGTATAAAGATTTCATACTGAATAAATGATATTCATTGAGCCAAAAAGGGGAAAAAGGAGGAATTTACATTAAGTTTTAGCTACATAGTCTGAAATACAAATATGCAGAATTCATATCACTGGAGAAAAAAAATATCTCAACTGTGTTTCTTCATCTAGAGTTTATTTTGTTGTACCAGGAGATGAAATTAAAATATTTAATTTGTGTGTTTGCTGTACTATGGAGAAACTGTGGGGAGGCCAAAAGGTGGTTCCTTTTTTATATACCTAAGGATTTTATGTAATGAACCCGACTCGAGTGTCCACTTTCATTCTTCATAGATAAAAAGTGTGAAGCATAAGAGTGAAAGACAGAGGGCGAGAAAGAGAGACAGAAAAAAAAAAAAAGAAGTGTAATGTACAACATCTTATATACATCACAGCCTGGGCTGTATCTTAAGTTGAAAATCAGTCCTAGGAGGTGATTTCTTTATAAGGGTCAAGTCATACAATCAAGGGGTTAGAGAGAGGAGGTAAGGATGTCCGAGGTTCTCGATACTTTGGGGAGAAAGCCGTTCTCTCTTTACCATCAAACTAAATTTTAAAAACTTTAAAAACTAGAGTGGAGCTGCTGAGCCAACATTTCTCCACATGAAACAGTGCTGCAGTATGTTTACAGTCGAAAGGAAAAATGGAGTACAGATCTGCACAGAAAATGCCTACAATCTACTGCACAGGCCTCCATTGTACGGGTATCCTGCTCAAAGCTGACAAGGTGGCTCCTGTGGGGTTGAATGTGCAGCATCACAACACAGCAACATCACCACTGGAGAAGTTCATCTGTCTAATCAAACTCCAAATACGAACCAGAGACGTGCACTCACTGTGCCTGCTGGGGAGAGCGAGGGCACAGTGAACCCCAAACTCACTGTAAACGAGACAGCAACTTTGGTCAAGAGTTTTTCTACTATTTATTTTATTCATTTATTTATTTTGCTATAGAAAAAAGTAATCCCCCACCCCCTCCCACTGGGCAGCACATAAAACCCGGGGTCCCCTGGCCATTTATGTTGTTGGCATCATGGTTGCTAACAGTTTGTGTCGTTATTTTTCGAGGCTCTGGTTCATGACCCACAGCTAATTTGTAATATCCTCCCCAAAGTGAGACACAGCAAAAAGGGGATCAAAGGGTGGAATCCAAAGGGGCTTGCATAAATTAAAAAAAAGGGAAACAGTCACTTTTCTCTGTTTTTCATTCCCTGCACACCGAGGGACACAGGCGGAGAGGAGAGAACAAAAACCAGAGAAGATGGAGCCACCGCTCCCCACAGCTGTCATGACTGGCCAATCAGAAAGAGTACATCACAGATGACATGGGACACTAAAGAGTTCATAAGAGGGGAGACAGAGAGGTCCAGTAGCCGTGACTCGTAGAGCGTAAATTCCGAGTGGTTCTCCTCCACCTTAGCGAGGGCGTGCAGAGCCCGAGCAGCCCGGCGCATCATGTCCACACTGGTAGGTTCAAAGTGTGCCCCCTGCATATGCAGCAGGGAGCCTTGGCTCTGCTGGAACTGTGTGGCTGCTAAACTGTCCTCAAGAAAGCCTAAAAGGTTCCCTACACTGCCTTTTTGTACCGCAATGGCACGCGCTGCCATGCTGTCTCCCTGGGCCAGGTTGGCCAGCAGCACAACTGCCATCTCTCGACATACAGGCACCTTTCTGTCCCCAACCAGGCGTACAAGGTTCCCAAAAAGCTTCTCTAGGCGACTGAAGGGAGGTGTCGCCAAAATTAGGTCCACATTATTATCCTGGATGCTGAGTTTACTGAGGGTCTCCAGGACAAGTCTCTGAGGAGACAAAGCCCCATTAAGCCCAAGAGTCGGGAAGGGATCCTGGGCTTCTGCCGACGGACAGACGGCCCAATGGAGCAGGCCATCGAGCAAAGGCAGGCAGATGCTCTCAGAGTAGATGGAGAAGTCAAGCTGACCTGAGATGTTTGCCAACGTGACCAGGCAATTCTCTCGCAGCATCTCCAGACAGTCCCACCACCATTCCTCCTTGTTGTGACCCGTGTCCTCATCCGCCTCTTCTTCCTTCTCATATGTTAAAGGTGCCTGCTTGCGCTCAGGATGCCAATGGTGAAGCAGCACAAGGCGACCCAGCAGGAGCAGCAGACCTGGGTGCTTGGACATCTCCAAGTCATTGCCAGGGACAAATGAAAGACTGCGAACAATGTTGGAGACACAAATGCAGCGCCGGGCAAGAGAGTCCTGCCAGTCTGAGAGTGTGATTAGAGGAGCTTCATCTTTGCTGTGAGGTTCATCCTCTAAAACGGTCACTGAGCGCAGACTCTGTGAGGAAGAGCTGATGTTGGGGACAGCTGGCTTGCTGCTCTCCTGGTTTGTTCTTTCAGGTCCCTCTGCCTCTTTGTCTTTTTCCTTTTGAGATACTGGCTCTGGGACAATCTCGGGGCCATTAGAGGGCTTCTCTTCCCTTGCTTCAGAAACACCATCCGTCAGCTTTCCCATAGGTGACTGCTGAGTGGGCCTCTGGTCATCGTCTTTTCTTCGCTCTATGCTAGATGAGGGCACTACAGATGCTTCGCTTTCTCTCCTCTCAGACATTTTCTTCTTTCCAGATGTCTGGCTGGGCAGCATCCACTTTCGTGGTTGTAATAAATCCGCTTTGCTCTCAAAATGGGTCTGAATGTGCTCTGTGGTGTCACCCCCGCCAATGCTCCAATGTACCAGGCCGCTGTCGAACTCTTGAAGCCTCCCAAGCTTGCCAGAACAATCTACCACAAAAGGATCCTTCTTTTTCACCACCTTCACAGGAAGTTTGTCAAACTTGCTGGCCTGTTTTGGCTTTTCCTGAGCCACAACAAGATCGCTTTGGGCAGGTGGCTCTGATGGTTTGGACTCTGTAGCAGAGACTTTCTCCATGACTTTACCATCTTCATCTTTCTTTGATTCACTTGTCTTCTGCTCTGACTTTATTTGAGGCTGCACTGCTGAAACTCCTTCTTGCTGCTGTGATGATAAGTTTTCTTCATCTCCTTCATCCTCCTCTTCGGTTTCATCGTCTTCATCCATACCCTCCATTACTGGCCCCTCCTCATCCTCACCAGTCTCCTCCCTTCTGAGAGCATTGGGGTCCAACAGGGTTCTTTGCCCTGGATCACCAACTTCATATTCCTTCAGAATGCCAAAGATTTCAATGAGGCAACGCCTAAAATACTCCACTACTAGTTCCAAGAATCCAGGGAGCTGTGAAGGAGACAAACGAGTAATTTAGAATATTGTGCCTCTAAATGAGGAAGAAAAAAGATGATTTGCTCGTTTTTTGTGCTGCTTAGTGAAGACTCACCTGAATAAGGTTAAAGTTGGAAATACTGCTGTCATCATACAGTAGAATGTTGATGGTGTCTAAAGCCCATGTGCTCTCAGCCAAAAGACCTGATTTCAGAGACATCATGACTCGCCATGCCTCTGGTGTGCCTATAGAGGAATAAAACCAGATCTCTCAGAATGGGGGGAAAAAAATTATTCTAATTTACTGTAGTACAGCTGTTAAAGGAGAAAGCAATAAGACTTTAATGCACATTAAACTTTTTAATGTTGTAGGAAGACTACCTTACAGAATTAAAAGAAAATGGAAAATTTACCTGTAAAAATAAAAATATGAACCATAAAAAATAGAAAGTATATAAAAAAAATATATATATCATCTCATTTACTTATGCTCATAACTACAACAACCAAAAAACACTCTAAAAATAGCCAACAGGCTAATCATCTGCTTTCATTCAATCCTTGAAACATACACTCCAACACAGAAAAATAGGCTACTTACCAATATCTTTCATGGTGAGGCGCCTGCGAGCCTTGAGAACAGGTTGTGTGGCCTCCACAGACCCTGGAGGGAACGGTGGGTCTCTTCTCATCAGCGGAGGCTGTACAGGTGAAGGGATTATGTGGGATGCAGGGACTGGAGGACCTGCCTTCTGCATCTTGATGTTGCTGTGCATGTACGGAGATTTACTGGGGGAAGTCCTGCTTTCCATGGGACGGGGCATTGGTGTAGGGCTGGACACCTGCGGAATGTGGTTCTGCATGGATTGGGGAGACTGGTAGTTGGACTGCAAGGGTCGGCTCATGGGCGGGCCAGCCCCAGCTGGGCCGTAGGGGGGTTGCCGTGGCCCTGGCCACTGTCCTTCATGGTTCATACGTTGTTCAGATGACATCATCTCATCAGACCGATTCATGCCATGGTATCCAGGGCCCTGCGCAGGTCCACCAGGTGGACCTTGTCGGTTGGGATAGTTGGGATATCCCATCTCGCCTCGGCCCTGCCACATCCCACCCTGGGGCCCATCAGGGGCAGACTGCATGGAGCTACCCATCATTTGAGGGGGCATAGAGCCCTGGGAGTTAGGACCTGAAGCAGCCTGCATTCGATCCCTTCCAAAGGGAAAGTGAAACTGGTTTTGTGGTCCAGGAGGACGCCGTTCTGACCCAGGGTAAGAACTGCCATACTGATTGAACATCTCCTGCTGACCTGATGGTGGGGCAGTAGGAGGAGCCTGAGGTTGCTGCTGTTGCTGCTGGCCACTGAACGGCCCGCTGTACATCTCACCATCATGATGACGTTTTGCTGGAGGGTAACCGCCCTCACCTGGTCTCTTGTAGTTCTGATTAAAAAGAAATACAATTTTACAATAACACCCATACCAAAAATTACAATATCAATTAAATCAGATCAATTCATAAACACTTTACATTTGCAATAAGACCAGTAACAATCAATTACTTGAAACTCCAGTTAGTATAGTTTAAGGAATAAATTGGGTTTTTCCCTGTTACATTTTTCCAACAGAAAAGCATTAATAGCAGGAGCAACATCACCTTTGGTTTGATCTACATTTCATTGTGGTCATTACTTATGCAC
Organism: Semaprochilodus insignis; assembly: GCA_034552555.1. NCBI lineage: Eukaryota > Metazoa > Chordata > Actinopteri > Characiformes > Prochilodontidae > Semaprochilodus > Semaprochilodus insignis. The sequence goes on along the minus strand of CM067479.1, from coordinate 28,890,242 downwards.
AACAACTTTTATTGTCATGATTTTACATCTCATTTAACAATTAAGATGCTTGTTAATTTAATGTAATCACTTACTGACTGCTGCTGCGGAAAGATTCCAGGTTGCTGATTTGGGTAAGAGCCACCAGGAGGCGCACCCTGGCCAGCAAACTGATTACCATAGGAATCATGCCTGCAAAAGCATAAATAGAATATTCAACACTAAGCAGCAACCTTATGAACTAAACTTTCATTAATTTTCATCAGACAAACAATAAATCAAAACAAAAAATGTTTAAAAAATTGTGAGCTGACCGCTGTTGTTGTGGAGGGTAGCGATTTGGCGAATACATCCCAGTGTCAGTGTTAGAAGGCATCATGCTTGGCTGTGGTACTCCAGGGCCCATACTACCTTCTGGGCCCATCCCTGACTCTGGCCTGTACATATCAAAAGAGAGCTCCAGGCTTATTGCACATTCAGTGGGGGGAAAAAAATCTACTTATATTTCTGCCTTAAACACCCCAACACACACAGACCACCTGATTAAAGAGGTTAAAAGTTTCTATGATTTACCTTCTCTCATAGCCTGGCCCGTATGGATACTGCTGTCTTTGTGCCATAGGCATGTTCCCAATGGTACCTCCTGGTCCACGGTTAAACTGCTCTCCTAGGTTGCTGTTGGGACCTTGTCCACCAGGCATGAACTGTTCACCAACTACAGTCACAAAGCCACATCATGAATATTGCTAAGTGCCACATTAACTTTAGGTAATGGTCAAAATCTGAACTATTTTTAGCTACACTAAAGCAGCAGTCTACAAAAGGAAATAAGTATTGCAGTAGTCAGAAGTGCAAGAGTTTGTAATGTTTAATAAAATATTTGCTAATATGACTAATAAACTGGTAATACTTCCAATGAAAAACAACTTAAAAAGCTAATGGAGACAATTGACCATTACTATTATCAATAAATAAAATAAAGGAAGTTGAACTCCATTGGGCCGGTGCTGCTAAATTATGACATTCCCCTACATCATGTACACGCTGCATAGGTCTAACAATACATATAATTTTAGATTTGATGTAATGATAACTATATACAGAAAACTTAAAAACAAACATCCTTATGGATGTTGCAGCATCTTTAAATGTAAAAAAAAATAATAATAAAAAAATAAAATGTAAAGAGCACAAAATCCTACCTTTGCGCATTCCACCAAAAGGGTCTTTGTTGGGCTCATAAGGGGCCATGCGACCAGGCATTTCTGGAGTGCTCATTCCGGACTGGTAGCCAGAGTTAGGGGTCATAGTGTTTCTCCTGGAAAAGGCTGGGTCATTACTGTCAGCGAATGGATCCTGAAGGTTCACACTGCTCCTACGAAACAGACCCGTTAAGGAGATGTTCACAGTCAAATGAGATGTACAGCCATAATACATGGTGAATGACCTGGACTCACCTGCCGCTTTGCATTGAGGGCATCTGGCTGTGTGGTGTTGAAGCTGGAGTAGGAGGCTTCAAGTCTCCACTCTCAGCCATAGAGCTGCTTGTGGACTGTGGGGTCTGTGGACCCTGAAGAGAACCAGACCCGGCTGGACCATGAAGAGAAAGGAAAAGGTCAGTTAGGCCATGGCATCAATTTACAAGGCATAACTAACACGTCCAGGGAGCTAAGCCCCTACCTGGGGAGGGCGGCTGGATTTTAGGCTGGTTCTTTTTTCCTTCTGCAGTCAAGATGTCAGGTGGTGGGTCTTCTCCACGCTCAATCTTGCACTCAAAAGCATACAGACACTGAATGTACTGCTTCTTTAGAGAGCTGGCTGCACTGCTGGAGGTGCCGACATTGAGGCTTGTGGCAAGCTCTCTCCACTTTTTATTCTTGTTCACCTGCAAGCAGGCATATGCCAAAGGAAATCATTAGCTGTGTCAGTAACCAACACTGTCACAGGAGTACACATACCTCACATGTAAACAGCTATGCCAGAGCTTTCTCATGCCTCACAATCTCTGCTGGAGTACATGTAAGCATAGGCGAAACCTCACTGCCTACTACTATTCTCACCTGTGTGAGGCCTCCAATTTCCTTGACAGACACGTAGAGGCGGAAGAGATCTAGTGGCCTGCGGCCCACGGCAGGGAGATGGCTCATGCCCATGGCTTTCTCCTCAATGAACGCTAGGTACCGGTCCACCCACATCTTCCGCTCTGGCTCGGAGCCCAACTCATACAAACGTGTGATCTTCTCATTGGTTGTTGTGGAGGAACTGGACTTCTAGGAATAAGCAATTTTAGGGGCAGGAGTTACACAAAAAGCTCAACAAAGCTGTCAAAAAACAAAATAAAGAGGTTGCATTACTGCATCCTCTTAAACACACATTCAGTATGCTGCACATCAGCTGTAAATCCAAAACTGAAATTAGTTTAACATGGGAGATTACCATGTCAGTAACAGTTGCAACTATCACAAGGTAATTTGGGAAGGGTACTGCTAAGGGTCAATTCATTAAAGTAACACACAGCCTTGTTCAGTTTGTGTTTTGAAAGTATGCATTTACAGGGGAAAATTAAATGACGATGATTAGAGGCTGACCAACACTACACATGGGCAACATGTCTAACGTTACTGCGATAAATTATGTCACATTCAAAGAACATCATGGATATGTTCTTAGCATTCACACTAACAAGATTCCATTACAAAGTCGGCAAAATCAGACATAGTTCAACTTAGTATAACTGGATTTAGTGCAGCTTTATTCATTTATTATTATCAGTGTTTTATATGTGGCATTAAAGGTTATATTTTTTTTACCAGGAAGATATAAATGAATGTATGGACACCCTGCATAGATATATAGAGATACACAGATAAACATACATACATATACGCACGCACACGCGCACACACCCGATAGACATAAATAACAAACATAAAAATACAACAACTACATATTGTGATACATATAATGGAAATATCTTAAAGTATCAAGATATAATATTTTGGCCATATCATCCACCCCAATCAACATCAAGCCTTCAAGTTTCATTCAAATTACAAGAAAAATGTTCATGTAAGTAACTCTAATGTTCCCAAGTTAGCAAACAGTAAGCTAAAAAAGCCACTCGCACTAGAGCACTAAAAACTCATCATTAACCTAACCTACATCTTAAATGTCATTGTTCATGTATCAATTATCATTTGACAGCCTAAAGTTAAGATTAATTGCTTTTCATTCTGAAATCATAATTCAAAAGAGTGCAATTTTATTTTATTACGTTTTAAGCAGGCTAATTTAAACTCTTAATATGGAACTTAAGCTCCTTTTAAATGAATTTGGTTAACCAGATGCAACCAAACATCCTTGTGCTAACATCACAACCACAAATAACTTGCAGGCCTGTGCAGCATGTCACATTTTTTTTTTTTTTTTTTAAATAATACATTTAAATAAATAAAATGAAATAAAATAAAATAAAATACTGGTCTTAGCTCATAAAGGCCCATACCTCAATTTACTGACACAATAAATAATCACAATATTGGTCCAAAAATCACAAAAGGTAAGTGCACCTGAAGTGCAAAACTGAGCAGTGTACCCTAGCAGGAAGTTTTAAAATGGTCCCTGCCACAGCCCATGTAACCGGTAACACATAGCCCAGGAGAACTCCATTACAGCTGCCAATTAACACTCAGAACGCCAACTGATTGAACTCAAATAAGTGTCAACCCTCCTCAACTTACTCATGTAAACACTATAACATAAACTGAATTTAGTGGCTCTGCAGAGTGATTGGATTTCTTAACTGCCGAACCACAAAAAGACTTCTAAAACAATTTCGATTCAAACAGTAAAGAGGCATTTAGCGTCAATAAAGCCCTGCGACAGACTTGACGGCCTGTCCGATGTGCTTTCGACCTGCCGCCCAGTGCCTGCTGGGATAGGCTCCAGCAGCCTCCGCAAAACATTAAACATAAGAGGTTTAAAAGATGAATGAAGTCAGTATAACAATAAAACAAATTAGTTAGCCATGTATGCTAAACTACAAACATATATGCTAAACAAACCGCTGGTTCGTTTTTTCTAAAAAAAAAAAATAAAAATAAATAAATAATAATGGCTAGCAACAAAACTGCCAATTGTGCCACATATTTACTGCACGCTTATTAGGGCTGTACGATATTAGACAACACTGACATTGCAGCATTATTTTTTTTCTGCAATGTATATTTCAATAAAAAACTAAAATTCTAGAGTCCTAATTTTAATGAGTGTCCTAACCACTGTTTTAACTGTCTGTTTCTATCGTTTTATGCAGTAACAGACAGCAAAGTTCATTATAACTAGCATAATGAAGTTACATGTATCTACATAGTACAATGATGCTTTCACTTGAGGTTTCCTCTCTGCTTTTACTCAGACATCAAATAAAATACTGTACATAGTTGTTATTTTTGTACATACAGTGATGGCAGGGAACAATAAGGAGACCGAGTTGAACGCATCTGTTTATTGGGAGGAATGACGTTTGAGCTGCCGATCTTTGACAAACTCCAACTGACACTGAAACTAAGGAGCAGCAAAGCTCTGATCAACAGCATGTGGCACTTTGACGACATACATAACTTCCAGTGTTGTTTGATGATGTATTGTGCAGCCCTACTACTTGTACTGCTGATAAACCAAAAAAGGACACTGCAAGAAAAGAACATGGCCAATCTAATACAAAGACAATGCTGCAAAGAACCATGGGAGGATCACTGAGAACTGACACTGATCACTGAGGACTACACTAACAAAGTTAAAAGACCATAGAAGCTAACTAGTTAACAAAATGGGCTCTAGAACACACAGTCCAAAGAGGGTAGCTATTCGTCAGTCACATGAGCAAACATTGTCTACCTAATTAGTTGTGTCAATGTCTGTGTGTAACATTTTATTTGGCACAATCAATTGCAGTGAGCTCTAGTATTTTAGCCTAGACAGCTAACATGCACGCATTTTGAGAGGTGAGGCTTTGATAGAAAAGGAAAGTACTGAATTTGTTTGGCTTTCAGTTCCAAAACAATTATGATTAGACAAATGATCAAAATCAAAAGCCCTTTTAGAATTTCTAGCCTTCTTTTATTCTTATGCTCAACTGCTCAGTAAACAAGCTGCAAACCTTGGATTTGGAATCAGTCTTCGGTGTCCCCTCAACCTTGTTATTCATCTTTTGCGCCTGGTTCAGTTTCCCATCCATGGCAAATTCTGGACCAGGGGACATGCCTACAAACAAAAGGAACAGACGTCAATTTCAATGCACAAAACAAAATCAACATGAGGTTATATCTGAATAGCCAGTGGGAGACATACACAAATATTTTATATTATGTTGAGTGCTCACCACTGCTGTTGTTGGGCATATTTCCACCCATAGGGTAAGGTGGTCCTTGGGTGTTCATCATTCCTGGCATATTGTTTATAGAGGGCCCATATGGAGGTCCTGAGCTCATCATACTAGGAGACATATTCGGGTAACCAGGCAATCTGCAAGTCAACACAAACACCAAAAATGAAGACGAAGACGACAACAACAACAACAACAACAACAACAACAACAACAACGTTACGGACAGTTCTGGGTCTTTTTCATTATGTGAACAGACTAACATCTTTGAAGCACTCCCAAAAAAGATGCCACCAAATAACAGAATTACGTGGTTGATGTAGCATCTGTTGACTTGCTAGTTGAAGTGTTGACCTCAGAAGAAAGATACCTGTCTGTTTCTTCCTAACAGCAGCGAGAAGAGTGCCTAGGGTGTCCAGCCCTAAACCCTGCACAGGTCTCTGTCCCTTAGCTGTCTGTCTATCTCAGAGCTGACCTGCTGTGTCTTTGGCCTTGCTGATCTGGTCAAACTTTAGACCACTGCAACAAACCCTTTAACACACAATACAACTTGAGAATGCACCATCGTAAATTCTCACATTCTGTGATGGGTTTTTTTTTTTATTAGAGTAGCCCTACAAGACTTTGTAGCTGTTAGACTGTACTGGCTACTTGCATAATGGTAGTGGTATGTAGTCATCTAGTTATGCAAGCTTACAAAGTGGGCACACACTTGCCCACAAGCCTGCAGATCAAACCTCAGATTAAGTGCTGTTGTTCCTAAGACTTGTTCCTAAGATCAGTTCCCTGAATTGTATGGCAGAACTTCAATAAACTAGACCAAATCAGAAATCGGGCCAATACTTCAGGCTTATTTTCAATCCAAAAGCAGAAAAAGTTGAGTATGGAAAACATATGCTTCTTGCATTACATTTACATTGACATTCATTTCAGTGTCAACAGTATGAACCCAAGATATTTGATGTTTTGTCTGGTCAACTTAATTTCATTTACTAATATACATCCATTCCTGCGTTTCAGGCCTCCAACACATTCCAAAAAAATTAGGATGGTAAAGCACTTGCCACTTTAATGTTTGTTAACGTTGTTATTCAATCTTAACACTTATGAGACATTTTGGTCCCGATGATACCAAATCTTTTGTCTTTGGTCCAGAGCACACAGCGTCCATTTCTTCCAAAAATGATCTGGAACATTGATTCATCTGACCACAATACACATTTCCTCAGAGCCCAGAGAACTCGGCACCGCTTCTGGACATGGTCACCATGAGGCTTCTTTTTAGCAAGCTTTAAGTGACATTTGTGAATGCAACTCTGTGCTGTGGCGCTTGACAAAGGTTTTCCAAAGTAATCCCTTGCCCATGTGGCTAAATCACTTATTGTTGAATAATTGTTCTTGATGGAGTGCCGTACAAGGGATCAGAGAGCACAGGAGTCTAGCTTAGGCTTGAACGTTTGTCCTTTACGCACTGAAATTACTCCCCATTTCTTTGAATCGTGTAATAATATGCACTGTAGAGGGAGAAATATGTAATTTCCTTCCAATCTTTCTTTAAGGAACATCATTTTAATGAAACTAACATAAAACTGTAGCAGGCCTGAATTTTAGGAATGTATGTATTAACAAATGAAATAAAGCTGACCAGATGAAACATGAAATATCCTGGGTTCATACTGTCTGCAATTAAATAAATGTCAACGTAACTTAAACTATTTTTTTTTGCACATTTTACATACTTTTTACATACATATAGTTTTTTCTGATTGTGTATGTACTTGTACACTGACACCAGATACCAAATACCAGGTAATTTCTTTTGAGAAGCTGAACATACATGGCTCTGCTAACAATTCAAGCTGGCAGACAACAAGAGTCTGCTCTCACAATCAAATATTCTAAGGGTGTTGCAGTCGGATACTCATCTTAGCAGATTTCTGACACCATGAAATCCATCATGCATCATGCTTTTACACGCTTACACACACACACGCACTCAATGTCTGCATATACCAACTTTGACATCATTTTGACTGAAACATTAAATGAAAATTTTCTGCACACAGATGTTTATAATGCCTGCGTTTCAATTAGCATGTCAATTAGCCCAAGTACGAGTATTAAAAAACTGTATGCTTTGCCTGTACACAACTATCTACTCAAACATACAGTCTGGGTCACTAAAGAACAAGATTTCTAAAATCGCACAGTGTAGGCCAGGCTTTAGAGGACATTCAACTAGCAGTTACGGTACCTTTTATTCCATTCCACTAACTACTTACTACATAACTTGCGAGCTCCAAGTAAGTCATAACCATGGCATCAGACTGCATATCGGCGAGTAATAAAAATGACTATCAATCATAGTACACCATACGCACAGGGTTAACATTAGTAGTACACTCTTACACTATTTGTTTACATTAGAGTGCAAGAGTTTAATGACTGAAGACGGATTCTTACAATCATCTAGAGATCAGACATTTAAATACAACACAACACAAAATGAACCACTGTCTGCCATAAATCTTTGTATGTAAATTGTTAATTAAAAACCAACACTGTTTAGGGAGAATCAATACCGTAACACAAATTGCTATATTTCATTGCTATAATATTCTCTGTACAAACCATTATATTGCAAAGTAAATTGATTTTTCTTACAGCCCTAATAAACATACCTGTTGTGTATAGAGTTTGTGGCTCCATGCTGCATGGCTGCTGCTTCCTGTGGTTTCCTGTTGAGGCCTGGTGGTGGGCACATCCCAGAACCCACCTGTGGAGGCATGTTGCCCATATTGGGCCCCATGTTAGGAGCCATGTTGGGTGCCATATTAGGGCCATAAGGACGTGCACCCATCTGTCCATGAGGCATTCTACCAGGAGGCATGCTAGAAAAAGGTGGTCCTCCTCCTTGGCCAGGCATGGGATTCATAGATCCACCCATGCCAGGTCCTGGGTAGTTGGCATTGGGCATACCAGTGTAGCCTGGCTGCCTGGGGTAACCTACAGAGACAAGAAGGCGTTTTTTTTAATATGTAATATGGCAACTGTTAAGGCAGGTATGGGTTGATATTAGTAGGTCTGCTTCACCCACCTAGAGAGACAGCTTAAGCTAATGCCAACATTGATGGAAGCAGAAAGTGCTGTGTGTGACCACTCACAAGTAGCCAGATAGCTGTACAATGAGTTAACATGGTCATAATTTGTTAATGAAATGAAGGACTACCAGTGAAATCACTGTCTGAAAACCTAACAAAGGACACAAATGTAATTTATTAATTGTGCCAATTTAGATAGTCAGCTAATTAACCCTGTGTTTTAGATGAACTCCTTACATATATCAGTGGATTCAGCATTTGGTTAGAATGATGAAATAAAAACAACCCAGATTTAAAAGGGAGGAATACCTGGTCAGTTTTTAAAAAGACGCGAGTTTACTTAGATAACATAACAGGGACCACCATCCACCCACCCACCCACAAATGAAATAACAAAGCAGGTACACCTCTGCTATCACATCTTAAGTCTGAATAATCATGATCCTTAAAAGGTTTTTTAAAAAAAAAAAAAAAAAAAAAAAAAGAAAGTTTTGCCAATGTATTAGCTGACAATCACAGAAGTTTTGAGCAAGTCTCAGTTCACAAATTATACTTCCCTAAACTATTGAGTCAGTATAGGAAAGGGTTGTAACGAATGAACAAAGGCAACCTCAACAAGACACACAGTCCAGCTAGCAATGAAACGCTATCAAGTTTCAAGGAAGTAAGGAAGTCTAACCATCAACACTGACTATGAAACAAGAATCCCTCGTTATGACTATTCCAAATCCTAACTTCTTAATATTAACGCCAATACATATTGCATCAAATATTATGCATCTCATTACACATTGCACCTCACTTGAGGCCCCATGGATTCTCAGAGTCCCCCAAGTGAACTAGGAGGCTGGAGTGCTGCTATAGCACACAGTCACAGTGGCAGCTCAACTGACGTGGGCTGTGCTACGTCAGCTGCCTCTTTTCACCCAGGCTAAAAATAGCTGCACTGTGATCCACTGGGCTCTCAGAGAGCAAGGCGGAGAGAAAGAAAGAAAGAGAGAAAGAAAAAAAGAGAGAGAAAATTGAAAACCAGTCTAAAAACAGAGTTCCCATAATGAACTATGCAGACCTGCACCTTTTTTCTCCAACCCTATACTCATCACCAGATGCCAAAGGAAATCTGACTAAATCAATTGGTTGAAAAACACATGTAAAAACACATGTAAAAAAAATAATTATTATTCAGATCTCATGACAATTAAGCTGCTGTCCATATAATTCAGCACACCAGCATGAGACAACAGATAGAAGAAGGGGCTCAAACACACTGCACATCTAGAGTTTTACACTGCTGTTGAGACTACAAGATAAACTTTTAGTTGGACTGTCAGTATGCTGATGGGGTGTGCAGCAATACACGCTACGCCTACGCACAGCATGAACAAAATATCATACTGCAATTATATTACGACATACTGTGACTATGATGACAACAAATCACTGAACACTACTCCAGCATCATAAAAAAAAAGAACACTCTTAATTTATCAGCATCATTTGAGACTGCGTAACATTTACTACACAGAATTTGTGAAGGTTTTTAGCATTGTGTGGCCTTCGGCAAGATCATACCATACGGTCAAAACGGGTTAACTGATATTCAGTCCTAACGGATTTGAAGCCATTTTCCAGTCTCAATCTGCCATTCCTTAAACTCAAATTAACAAAAATAAATAAATAAATAAATAAACTAATAAATACATAAAGACGATCACCTGCAGCTCTGGTCTACGGCTTCAACTGCAGGAAATCTTTTCTTCTTTCATTTTTTATGTGATATTTACACAATTTCCTCTTGTGTTCAGATGTGACCAACTAGCCTGTGCAAAATCATGACTGAGTCTCCTCTTAGTCAATCACAATCTTCTCTTAACACGACTTCTGCCATCTAGCTACAACTCTAGAATCTAGAATAAATCTGCAGTGAGAACAGTGATGGAAGTAAATTAGCTTGAATTCTTAGACCAAAATAAATGGTGTAAAGTTACTGAGCAAAGTATAATGCCCGACATGAACTACCATCCGCCTTTTTTACTGTTATTAAGCTTAATGTATGTGCAAGACTATGGAATTCTGCAGACAATAACTAAGGGAGACAGGACATCAATTTCACCTACTAGCTAGATCTACCATATCAACCAACGCTATTGAACAGGGTAAAGGCTAGCACATGCCTCCTCTGAGACATGTTAAGTCCACCATTTACGACCCTGAACAGTTCAGCACGTGTGGAGAAAAACACTTCCTATCAATTATCCTATATCAGCTGACAGACGCTGAACTCAACTGTAGATGTGGGCTTCCTAACTGTCCATTTCAGTTGCTCACCTTGTGGGCCATATTGGCCACCTTGAGGCCCGTAGCTGCCCATTGAGTTATTCTGCTGATAAGGTCCCATCCCACCATGCATCTGACCTCCAGAAGACTGACGAGGAGACAGAGCAGAGCCAGACTGGGGAGAGCCGTAAGGTGCCATTTGAGGGTTCCTTTGCATAAACCCTGTTTAACATGGGGAAAATGCAGTAAGAGAAAGAGACAGATGAATGGAAAAATAACATTAGAACTATGTGTGGAGTTAGCTTCACCTCTCTCCTGGCCCATACCACTAGGCTGATTCATAGCAGGGTGCAGGATGCCATCAGACTGAACGCTAGGTGGGCGAGGAGGCATCTGAGTTCCTGCAAGTCATAAACAAACAAATAAATAAATAAATAAATAAATAAATAAATAGAATCTTCAACCTTCAGAGAGCAACAGGAAAATATGTGAAACAAAATATGTTTTAAACAAAATTTATTTAAAGCAAAGTTAACCAGACCACACTGACTGAAGTCATCAGCTTTTCTAACCATCATATTTGTATCGAGTTACCTGGCATGGCAGCTGGAGAAAGCGGTCCAGAGCGTGATGCCGTGGCACTAGCAGGTGAGCCGACAGGCGAGGGGGAAGGACCACGAATGCCTGGCAGGTGAGGGGAGGTGTGGGGGGAGAACGGGGACTGTGCTGGATTGCTCTGTTCCCCTTGACTGCTGGATACCCCAGGTGTGCTGACACCAGGACTAAGAGCACCCTCTGTACCTGTTGGTAAGTCATCAATAGAGCCCGACAGGTCCTATTTAATAATAAAAAATAAAAATAAAATAAAAAAATAAATTAAAATTAAAAAAAAAAAAAAAAAAAAAAAAAAGAGAGAGAGAGAGAGACAGGGATATATGTTTAGACCCAATGCAATTCATCTGGGTCACCCAAGGAGAAAATGTAGAGTTCACTGTTTAGGTTTTTAAACAGGACATTCTACAATTCAAAGAAACTGTAGCCAGTTTAAAGATAAAAATGACCTCCCTTATTCCCAGATAAAAACAGAATACATGTCATCAGGTTCTACATCTTCTTTTTGTGTTTACAATGCTAGACAATGGCAACTCATCCAGCTGAAAACCAAACAAGAAAATTAAAATTAAATACCCCTCATCACCACATGATGACTTTTATTCAGCAAAATATCAAGACTGTGTGTGTTTTGCCTTTTGCCCCAACACTGCTAAACTAAATTGGAATTGTAAAACAAATGTATATACTCAGAGAGGGGACAAATAAATAACAGAAGAGCTTCATTATTGCTGAAAGCAGAGAACTCTGGTTAAACACAAACAACAAATAAATAAATAAATAAAGAAATACATAAAACTACAAAAAGCATGTGAAACATCTGAGCAATTAAACTGAAATACCAATGTTGATCCATAAAATCAGAAACAATATTTCAAACAGTAATCTTTCCTTTTACTCCACATCACCTGTAGTACAAAAAAAAAAAAATAAATACAAAAAAAAAAAAAAAATTCAACTCTGGCATGGTTTCTACTGAGGCACAGACACCAACTCCAACCAACTCACAGGCCTTATCTATCTCATCTGGAGAAAAGGGGGCGGGGGGGGGTCCACAAAGCGTTCTGGGGGTTGTCATGGTTACAGCCGTTAAATGCACATATGCTGAGTCAGCGCAGGCAAGTCTCTCCATCTGTCTAAGTCTCAGAGGTCAAAGCATCGTACCATCTTACTCTAGCCTTCAAGTTTCAAAACAACCCAACTAAGAATTATCACGTCTCGCCAGGAAAGGCCTAGCACATTCACAGCTTTAGATACTAACAGACAATGAAAAGAAAAACCTCAGATTAGAAAATCATTAGGAATACCCTTGGCTGACACTGCAGTTAATGAGGAGGTTCCTTAATGGCATATCACACTAACACTCTAACCAACCAGACAAAAAAAAAAAAATAGAATCACCTCAGAGGTGCAAATTCACAAACTGCAATGCATGCCTTAATTACACTGCAAGTATAAAATGTGCGAGTACCACATTAACAGCAAAAGGTGAACAAGAGAGGTGAACAAGGATACTTACGGGTAGACTGGAGGGCCTGCCCTGCATGTCCTCAGAGCCACTCTTGGAGGAGGCCACAGGCTGACTGGAAGGAGGAGCACTAGACTGGGAGCTGAAGGATTCCTGGGAAATCTCCTGCAGTACACAAAAGAGCAACATGAATCCACAGATAACTGTAAATGGCAATGCACATGCATGGAACTCACTGAGCTACATACTGAATATCATTGCAAGCCTTTGGTGAAAATTCCAACTCTGGACCTGTACTGCATAATTTTTATCCCGATTTCCCAGTTCCGACAAAATTTCACAATCTGAAACAAAGCAGCTCAGCTGAAAGTGACTGACTGATGATCAGTTAATGTGAGAGAGGAAATAAGTATTTAGCCTCCCAATACGGTTCTGATATTTCGAACACTTCTGATTTTCTACTACTCAAACCTTTGTAACTGAATAGGCAACAGCCAAAGAAAGGAGGGGGAGATAAATGCAGCGGACAGCTAAGAAAGGAGCTGCTTGTGAAACACGGGCAAAACGTCAGCTGCCAGTTTGGAGAAAGAATTTCCCCAGCTCTCACTAGGTTAATACCATGAAAGCCTTTTAGGACAAATTTGAAAGTTCGCAAAGCAATATTATAGGACATAACCCAACTGGACTGTAATTACTGTTACTGCATATAAACATCCCAGTTACCTGCGGAGGGGGAAACCGCTGATAAGAAGACTGTTGCTGCTGCTGCTGCTGCTGTTGTTGCTGCTGTGAAGCATTCTGTGGATAAGATGTGGGCTGTCCCTGTGATATCTGGCCATGTCCCGTGGGCTGCTGGGAAGCAGATGTGGGGGCTTGTGTTGGCTGCTGTGAGGGCGTCTGTTGGGGACCTTGACCTGGGGGATAGCTGGGTTGGGCCTGCGACACTGGTGGAGCCTGGGACCCACCCTGTTGCTGAGGCTGGGATGAGGGCACCTGTTGCTGTGGGTAGGGTGACTGACTTGACTGTGGAGCAGTTGGCTGAGAGTATGGAGGCTGAGACTGGGACGAGCCCTGTGGGGGTCCTGACATTGGGCCCTGGGGCTGCTGGGGCATGTGAGGCTGTTGATAGGGAGGGCCACCCTGTCCATGAGCGGCTGATGGCTGCGGAGGGTGGGGCTGCTGGGAGTACGGTGCCTGGTTACCAGGCTGGCCCGGCCCAGGCTGAGGGTATGGAGACTGCTGCTGACCAGAGTGAGGGCCCTGACCCTGTTGACCATAATAAGGTTGCTGCCCTTGCCCATATCCGCCTGGTCCCTGCTGCCCGTATGATGCCATCTGTACAAACATGTAGCTCTACAGTTACTACAAAGCTGACTGAGGATTTCTAAAAACACGTCTAATGAATTGTGATATTGCATATAATGGCCCTAAATGAATTTCAAATTCAATCTGCATTAGCAACACACACCACTACATTAAACCAAACAATCACACAGTTAACTGTATACAATACCTATTTGTTTTTTTTAAGACATTATTACTGTTTTTGTCTAGTTCATATGAAAGGTTGGGCCTAATGCCAGAAAACTGAAATTAGACTGAAGACATGCATTCTAATTCTTCCATACTGTAAAGTGGCTGAAAATATAAACCAAGAAGCATCTTTTTAAAAACAAAAATCACCTTTATAGGCTATCTTTTCCCTCCCAGTTTTTTTCTAAATGAGGGTAGTACACACTGACCTGTTGGCCATACTGCATGCGCCCTTGCAAGCCCATAGGGTATCTCTGAGGACCAGGAGGCCCATAGCCCTGGCCTGGATAGGCAGGTCCCTGCTGGGGCCCTGGAGGTCCTTGGTGAGGCTGCTGGGAGTAAGGGCTGCCTGCTCCATATGGCTGGCCTCGCATTTTGCCCATCTGATCCATAGAGCCTGGAGTCTGTTAAACCAAAAGACAAGTTTATGATGCATGCAGTCAACATTTGATAAAGACTATGTCTACTTAAGCTTACCAACAGAATCAACACATGGAGGCAACATTAAACGACTACTTTCTGTATACCATGACTCCTTGTAACGTGACCTGCTTTAGAGGAAGAAAAAATCTTAACGTACTTAACATAACCAACTACTTTCTCCTTTTCCTATACCGATGTTAAAACCTTCTGCAATGACTGATGTAATACTTGAGCCCATCATTTTAAACTGAAGGTCTTCATTTAACATGATCATCTCTAAACTCAAACATTCTACTACATCACAGGAAGAAATACACAGCCAACATCACAATAAAACATTGTGAGAGAGTATTTCAGGGTAGTCGACCTGGATCAGATGTAAACCAATGCCTGGTATCGGACCAGTGCCATCACCGATACAAACTGTTGTTCATCTTACAGCACGTTTACAAATCGCATCAGTCAGCATTTATATTTTAAGCATTGTGACTGAGAGCATTTGTGTAATTAAGACCAAAAAAAAAAAACAAAAAACACAACAAACGTTTTAGGATGAGCTACACAGTACACCATTTCCAAAGCTCATGTTCAAACAGTGATGCTTATCTCTTTATGAGATTCGCAAAATCTATGCACCAATGCAGGCACTTGGCCTAAGAATCATGGCAAGCCAACACGGACAATAAGACAAGACAATAACTCAAACTAGGGCCGGGTAAAAATGACACAATAACAAGGTCATGATAAATTGTGTCACAACACAACATGCTTTTCTGAACACATCACGGAAATTGTCAATATTTGTAGAACATGAAATATGCAGTTCATTGTAAAGACAGCAAAATTAGACCTGTCTGACTGGATTTAGTGTAACACAGTATGACAAATGCTGAATGAAAATTGTTTTTATTTGCATTCATTTATTTCTCTGTTCCAACTGATCAGAAGCCTGATATGGTGCTACAACTGAATATATATCGTCATGCTTCAGCATTCAAAATCCAAGGACATAGACAGACAGTTAACCAAGCCAGCTACTTTCGCAAAATACAGTTATTAACAGCCTACAATGACCGGCAAAGGAAGAAACTGTAGTTTACTTCAGACGTAATCACTATTACAACTAATCAAACATAGTACGGTTATCTTTTAAGAGATATTTCCACATGCTGATAACTGCCAAAGCGGTGTTAAACAGAACAGGCAAGCAAAAACAAGACTAAAATGTGATCAGAGTAAGAAGGGAGGGCTGAGGGGGGAGGAGGTGTGCAGCAGAAACATCCTCTGTTTCCCACGGTTATTAACCTGCATGTTACCTTTTTCTGCCTTAGTTAAGGAAGTCAAGAGTGCTATATATAACTCATTTCAAATGGAAGGCAGTCTGCCGAATATTTAACACATCCCAGCTGTACTTCTGTTTGAGACTGAGCCAAGCTGGCTTTTCCTTTTTTTAATAAAAGGAGGAAATCTTGGCACTGAATAAATGACAGAAGTCACAGCAGTGTAAATAAAGAGGTCCAGAATCTCAAACACTGTGACTTAAGGTTGGTGTCATTTACATTTATCAGGACAAGGGGATCGATTTTAGAGGGACCCAACAACTGTCCTTCAAGAGGACGACATGCATTGAATAACCAAGAGGAAAAAAAAAAAACTTTTTACAGATGTTGAGTGTAGAGCTGAATACTGGCAACTTCATAATACAATACATACACTACGTTCAAAAGTATGTACACAAAGGGTGTTCGCTGCATTAACAACCTCTACTCCCCCAGGAAAGTTTTACACTAGGCGTTCAAGACCGTTCTAAGAACTTGCTTGTATTCAGCCCCAAAAGCATCACAAAGGTCATGTCATATGGAATGGTTAGCTCTTGAACACAAATCTCACTTCAACTCATCTCTAAAAGTATCCAAATAATTTCAGAGAGCTCCAAATAAGTACTGTTTTAATATTGCTGAGCTTTATCTCAGATTTTATTTTAAAAACACACAATTCTAAGTTTCTGAGTTTGTAAGGACTGTATTACAGGTGCCATTCACTTCAAGGCTTCTTTAAACACCTTTAAAAGCACACAGAGAAAGAAAAGTGAATGTTCTTCACACAGGGTAGGCAATTACCACCACCAACAACTAAATTTTAACTACATGTGCCAAAGATCACATGCATTACAGGATCACCATCTGTTTAGCTTTTAGCAGCGCTACAACACAAACGTAACGGTATAAAGAAGAAACCAATATGCTAATGGAACTAACCACAACAGACTTCAAACTAATACCTGACTACTTTCATCAAGTAAACTATCAGAGAAAGTAAAAAACACTTGAATATTTAGGTAACAAGGAGCACACACACACACACACACACACACACACACACACACACACTACCACCAAAATCTAAAATCACGGTCATACTAAACATATTTGATTAAAATTATATATATATATATATATATATATATATATATATATATATATATATATATATATATATATATATATATATATAATTTTAATCAAATATGTTTAGTATGACCGTGATTTTAGATTTTGGTGGTAGTGTGTGTGTGTGTGTGTGTGTGTGTGTGTGTGTGTGTGTGCTCCTTGTTACCTAAATATTCAAGTGTTTTTTACTTTCTCTGATAGTTTACTTGATGAAAGTAGTCAGGTATTAGTTTGAAGTCTGTTGTGGTTAGTTCCATTAGCATATTGGTTTCTTCTTTATACCGTTACGTTTGTGTTGTAGCGCTGCTAAAAGCTAAACAGATGGTGATCCTGTAATGCATGTGATCTTTGGCACATGTAGTTAAAATTTAGTTGTTGGTGGTGGTAATTGCCTACCCTGTGTGAANTATATATATATATAAATAAAATTGGGGAAAAGGAATTTAGATACTACAAACTACACATCAAGATGTCTTTTACATGTGAATTTTGACAAGAACTTACGATAAATCATATTGTAAACTTCTATTTACAGTCATTTTTGTCAGGTTTCTTAAGATCATCACCACTTCTGAAAAATTAGGCTTATTACAACTTCATTCTTAATGCTTAACATTTCAGAAACATTCAATTCAGAAATAGCTATTATTTTAAATCAAACTTTTTATATACACACACACACGCTCAATTTCCTCTTCTGAACATATGACACAGAACAGGCCCAAGTGAAAGGACTTCTCCACAGCACTCTTTAATAATAATAATAATAATAATAATAATAATAATAATAATAATAATAATCATCAATGTCCAAAACTTCAAGTATTGGAAGACATTAATTGCATCTGTGGGATTTTATGAATATTGCCGTTTACCTTTACATGTTGATAAGAGATAATTAGACATTTAAGCCCCTTTAGGACAAATATCTATAGTAATATTAAAGCAACTACAAAGAATTCCATCAGGAAGCTTATAGAAAGCAGAGACAATCAGCAATATCTAATTACTGTAAAGCCAACACAGAAATGACACTAAGCAATAAACCTGATTATTTTTTAAGTGCTAACTACTGTCTAAAACTATTCTTTGTCTAAAACTATTACAGATCCTCTCTATAATTGTTAAGATACAAACATCACTGTATCCTTACACACATTGCTACAAATGTATTCCTGGTGTACTGATATTTATAACAAATCCATCACGGCTTGCACTGATGGTAACTGAAAATACACTCTCCGAAGAGCCAATAAACATTGATCAAAACACTACCACTGACACAAACCGGCTAAAAAAAATAAACAAAGAAATTAATTAATAACGAAATTAAAATGACTGGAGAACCCATATTTCACTATTTGGATATTTTAGCTCCAACTTGATTTGGACGTTTAAAGCCTTTTAGCAGCTTTAGGTATTGTATCAAACGCTGCATGAAAATATGCATACATTTCATTTTTGGCCAAATCATCGCTTTTGTGAAACATCTGATAGTGTACACTTTGTCCTTTCCAAATACACAAACGATGTACAACATCTGACACCTGTGTCGTTTCACACTACGTAATTTCAATCCTACTGAAAGCCAAATACTCTGTGTGATTACAAATAAAAGGATACATACATACATACATACATACATACATACAGACACCCAAGTCTGTTTATCGATACCAGCAGTTCTGAATTAATTACAGACCTGACAGAAGGCCTCCTTTGGTAAACAAACTCTAGTTTTAAGTGGCTGAGCCGAAGCGGCTCTTGACATTTTCCAGTGTCCAAATGGAAAAATAAAATAAATAAAAGCAGCACATGGCTAATCTGCATAAGATAAAGCAAAGGCTCCCTTGGCAGGAGACTCTGCTGGACTGGCTCTTTGATTGGCTGTGGGGGATGGGGTGGATACTGGAGCTCCAACAGATGAACTGAGGGCAGGGAGGACACCACGCAGCATAGCAGCAACATAGCAGCAGCTCTGATCAACAAAACTCACATAACCCAGCTTGAAAACAAGACCAACAACCTTTATGCAAGTTTATCAATACTTAATCTGCAACAGTCATGTCTAATACACAGAAAAAAACACAGACTGATAATTGAATATGCATATAAAGTGCAGTAAGAAGAACAAGGCATAACAGAACTAGAAATCTGTTTATAACCCCTGGACATAGTTGACAAACAGATCGTTAGGGATTGATACAGCAGAAGAGTTTGGAAGCTAAAAATGAAATGTGCAAGGCACACTGACAAGACAAGATGAGGTGTTAAAACATAACAAAAAGCTAACATATGCCAAAAAATTAAATTAACAGGATAATGAAGGGATCATGAAATGGCTTCCAATCTCTGAAAAAGTCACAGAAGCCTCTAGCGATAGTTAAATCTTTGTTAATGCTTGCTTTACTCCTATTCACATTATCTTAGTAGTAAAGCCATGTTTTAGTCTGCTCTGGTTACACACACTCAAAAGCTCAACATACTAATAGAGGAATTTGAAAACAGTAGAGAAAAAAAAAAATAATAAAAGACCTGAGAGAGAACACAACACTGAACACATCTGACAGGGTTACACATGCACATTACCACCAACCTAACAAAATACTGCAAGCTTTTTAAAGACATAATGATCAAAATGAAGAAAACACCACAAACATACTTTCTACCTTGAAGGTGCAATTAGGCCATCTGTCTAAGTGTGGGCCATATAATAATAACAATAGATAAATAATGATAATATAAATATAATACAAGATATCTGAAGATACTTTCATATAATAAGCACCACAAAATGCAGTTTTCCTGAGGTCTGATGAGTTCTGACGAATAGAGAGAAGATTAAAAATAGGGTGGCAACGATTAATCGACTTTAGTCGACTACAATCGATGACCAAATTAGCTGACAACTAGCTTAATAACTGATAGTTGGTGACATTTCCTCCATTTAAATAAAAGAACTATGATTGTAGAATTTTGTTCGAATAAAATCTAAGTTTGTCACATACATAGTCATACACAGGTAGCAGTGAAATGCTTTGACAACTGCCCACTCAGCTGAAAAGATATTAAGAATCTTACGATATTAAGATACAACACCCAACACATAAACAATCTAAAGATGAGAACAAGATAAAACATCTAAAGATAAGAAAAATGGTTCTTTAGTTGTCAGAGTGTAGAGAAGCAACAGAATGCACAAAGCACAGATTAATGCACAGATTAAATGTACCATTTAAAGTTAGACTGTTTTTTATTTATTTCATTAAGGGAAAACCATTTTAGTTTTGTTAGATTTTCTTGCGGCTTTGCACATCCTTGGTTTTCAATTGTGACACGAAAAAGATACTGGAATTTTATCCTTTGTATTTGTAGGGAAGCTCATTAAAACAGTGAATTTTTTGAATAACGTATTCATATTTTATTTATTTATTGGGTAATTAGCAAATTCATAAGTTAACCTCAAGCTACACATAAGCCGATGACTACATAAGTTATTTGATAATTGAGGAATTTGTTCCCCAAATAATCAAATATTAGGCCTAGTTTTAATATTTGATTGTTATTAGATTATTCGACTATTAATATAGCAATTTGTTCCAGCCCTAATTAGAAATGTAAAGTTTTGTACAGGCAGCTATAACTATTTTTGTAATAACTATATCATTTTTAAAAGAAAAAGACTGTAAAATGTATGAAAAGCCCACTATGAAGAACATACATCACACTTGTAACAGAGAAAATTTTCTGAAAAGCTGGAAAAGCATCAGAAAAGATTAGTTTAATTTTTGTCAGCAAAAATAAAGATATCACCAACATGTTTATAGAAGCTTATAGAAGAGTAACATTAAAAACAGTATAATATTTAAATCACAACAGTCAAAAGTGCAGACGTGTAAGATGTGTCAAGTCTATTTTATGTTTGCAACTTGTTTATTGCTAATCAAACAGTTGTTTGTTTTAAAACTAAGGAAGACTAAGACACAACTACACACATTATTAGGGAAATATTAAGGAAACATACAAGCAAAAACCTGTTCACAACCTGCTACGACCTTAACTACATGGCAAAGGTATTGAGCAAAACGTAAAACCATAAACTGAGCGTATACATCATTTAGCTTGTTGATTAGGCAACACAATATTTGCTAACAGTCGCCAATTATGACATTTCAACAGGCCATAATATGCCTGAGAGCACTAACAAATCACAGGAATTTACAGTGCATGCTATGTAAGAAATATCAGATGTTCATTAAGACCACTATTCATTGGTGCTTCAGCAAACACCACATTCTTATGCTCTCACAACTCAGCACAATTTGTGGTCATAATCATGCAGTTTTATCTTTAACTGTCACACAAATGAATTCACAGATGTGCTTCACCATCCTGCACATAATACTGCATATGCAGTATCATACAAGCATGGTTTGTGTTTCATGTTCAAATTTAAGAATTTTAAATACTTGCTGCCATTAGGGTAGGGCTGGGCATCATTTACCAAGATGATAATAATAATAATAATAATAATAATAATATATCCTGAACATGTCGCCTACAACCTCTGTACTTCTGTAATGATCAAGAGAGAAACCTTAGTCTAATTTAACTGAATTTAGTGTAACATTTTTTGCTAAAATACTAATTTTTTTTAAAAAACGGGCCTTTTTCACTAACCATTCTTTAAAAGGAATTTCTTCTTAAAACTAGGTGTTGCTTTTCACAAAGACTCTGCAATTAAGTAAAGTTTTCTTATTCAGGATTTGTTCTCAGGTGAGAACAGAATCTATGCACACTCACAAGCAAAAAGGTGTGAACTATTCTGTAGGTTAAGAACATGAAATTGATGCATTTTTCTTTCTCAGGGACAAACTTAAGGGGGGAAAAACTGAAACATGTTGGTGAATGAGGCCTATTGTGTTCAGTATTTGACGTATATATATTTATATGTAGCACTACTCGTTCGTTATTCTCTGTTCCAACTGATCGGACGTCTGAAGAAAAATATTGAGACGTGGCGTATCGGGAAAATTGCCATAATCGCCCAACTCTACGTCAATGTTGACTTAAATATTTAAAAAAATAAATAAAAAAACAAAAAGGAAAAAAAGAGAGAGATAAAGAAAAACACTTTAACCTTACAATATGCCACTGTACCTGACAATCTGCAACATTAGGGGACATTGAAGTCCAAGCATTTTATGCTTCAAGTCACTACATAAAACCTAAAATGCTTTAGATGTGCTAGGATAAAGAAATAACCGTTTTAAAACGCCACAATAGCAGTAACAGGTCAAATAAGGCTCACAACCATCACTGAATGCAAATACAATGTCAGACCTACAGATTAGTCACCTCACTCAATACCGTACGTTTCAAAACAAGAGGGATTTAATAAATAAACAAAACTGAAAATCTGTCAGTTCAATCCACAACATCAACCATCTCTTTCTGAGAAGGTGCATGTTCTTTAAGTGCGGAGATGCGAGCAACATTCACTAATCAGGAATTGTTTCTGCGTTACATCATAAGCAATTATAAATGGCCAAGAGCAGAGGATGAAGAGCCAATCAGATTTCGGCTAGCATGTCAACCCAAGACCAACTGTCTCCTGCCTTTGACAGGAGGATTTTACCTCCACAATTCAAATCCCACAGCAAAGCAATCTGCGCTTACTCAAATTACTTGGCTTGCGTTTACAGCCGAACTAATACCATCCAGCCGGGCCTAGCTACGGTTTGGACCGTCGCTTTTTCACATAAAACCCCACCATTATACGCAGATATCGACTTTTTCACCCCACCAAGAAACTCTATTTATATGCTAACTCATTTCTGCGGCGTGTTCTTAGTGCTAGCTACACACTGCTATTAGGAAACGAGCGAGTCCTTCAAACAACATAGGCGTGAAACGTCCGTTAACCTGACCCAAAATAAACACCTTTATCCAAATTTCACCATCTGACACGTGGAATAAACGTTATCTGTTTGGTAACCAGCGCACATCAGTCTCCTTAAACCACACCGACTCCAATTTATACGCTCAAACGGCGTTCAGACTGTACTGCTAGCCAGCCTTCAGCTAATTACGTTTAAGCCGCCTGCTGCTGCTGGGGAAAGAAAGTGGCAAAAAAATACGCATTTTCGCGCTTTTACACTCATCGTTTGCTTACTTTAGCCCTTCGGTGGAGTGCAGTGGTCGCTTTCCTCAATATAAGCAGGCAGTGAAGTCGCACACTGCCGATATTCCGCCAAAATAAACGCTGTTTAATGAAGTGGTGTATGAAAAAGCAAGGAGGCAGCCATTTTAGAGTAGCTATCTGTGGGCTAGACAATAGCTAGCCTAGCGTGCTCATGGTGCACGTTTTGACAGAAACTAGGCGAAGGGAAACGAGCTGTTTGAAAAATAGGTTTAAATGCCCATTTACCTGGTTTCTACCGAGGGGTTGCCCCGTACTTCCCGGGCTCATGGGCGGCGGGTGATGGGTCCTTTGTTGCCAACCCGGATGGCCCCCACCATACTGGCCGCTACTGCCAATCTCTGTTGGTCCCTTGTTAGCACCTTCCTGGTTGTTGTAGTCGCTCTGGGGGTAACTGGGGTATCCCCTGGTCGAGCTCGGGGAGGTTAGAAGTTGGTTCAGAGTCGGGGTGGACGTGGGCTGTGGATTCCCCATAGCATAACGCTGATTGTTGTACGATGCAGCCATAGCAGTGGATCCTCCCGCTGGCTGTGGCTTGGCTGCCTGCCCCCCTGCCGCCTGAGCCGGAGGATTGCGCGGGGAGTTCACGGCGTAGGCTTGGCCTGGGTAGGGCGTCCGGCTCGGATACGGGCCGTAGCTGTTAAAGTGGTGGTTGGGGAAGCCGTGGTCGTGCGAGTTCGCCTGATACGGGTCCATCATGTTGCTCGACAACGCGCCTGGCCCCGCTGCAGCTGCCATGCCAGGGCTTTGTTGTCCGCCATGTTGATGAAAAGGGGCCCGTCCGTAGTGATGGCTGTAACCGTAGGAAGGCGGCGGAAAAGCGGACGCGTGATGGTGTACCATCCCTGGGTGGTTATTCCCGTCGGGTCCAGTGGTATCATTTTGAGTATTATTCACTCGAGAAGGGTTCCCGTTCCCGTTCTTCATCTCCGACTCCCCTCCTCCCCCAGCATTTCCAACATCGGCCCGGTCGTGCAGCTCCCCACGGCCCGGAGATCCGCTCTCTAATCCCGGCTCCTTATTTTCCTGCTGCTTCTCCCCCGGTACCGACTCCTCCTTTGGGTCTCGATCCGGTTTTTTCAGCTCGGAAGGCGGGCTGGTGTTGAGAGAGGCAGCGCTGGCGACCTGAGCGGCCATGATACCCCTCTCTCCCTCTCGGCGAGTCCAGTCACAATCAAACGCTCAACATTGAATGTAAATACAACAGTTTTACAACAATTCGCCCGCGTCTCGACTCATCCCCACCCCTCTCGCCGGACCGAATCCGGGCTGCACCGTCAGCACGGCTTTGCAGAAAAAGTGTTAGTTAACTGAGGTCCCGGGAGTGAATTTAACCGACACAGAAATTGTGGGGGTTTCTGTTACAGAACTAGACTACAGCGGAGGAACGGATCACACCAGCACGAGGCTCATACAGCCATTTTACCGAGATAGGCTGGAGCATCAGAAACCTGGCCTGGATTCTCTTCACAGCACGGAATGGACTCGGTTGGGGGTGGTGTAGGGGAGGAAGAAGGCGCGCGGGGTGGGGGGGGGGGTGTCTTGACGTTGCATAACAACAAGTAAAGCAGTTTCTTGGCTAAAGAAAATTGAACACTAATATAAATTATTATTTTTGACATACCACATGAATGGACTGGAATGGAAGTACAGTGTATATCTTCCACCCAGAGCACTCCACTGATCATCACCTGAATGCTTCCTAGTTCCTTATTATACTGCTACTAGTAAAGGGCATTCAAACAGGACATTAAATGCACATTATGATACAGCAAGGAGAAAATCATAAGCAGTTGGTTTGCATTACTAGATAATTTATATATACCATGAATAAGATAAATGTGAGAGTCACATTTCTCAGGTTCATCCTGATTTTTATAAACATCTGCTGAGGTGCCAGAGGGGAAAACTGTAGAGAAACTAGAGTGAAGGAGAGATTTGCTTGAGAGAGGCAGAGGAAGAGGTAGAAGCAAGGAGGGCTGCTGGTGGGCCGGGCTAGTCTGCAAGCAGGAAGTGAAAATGGAAAAAAAAAAAAAAAAGGAGGGAGGGAGGGAGAGGGTGAGAAGAAAATCAGATAAACCACGGCAAGCGGTTGAAAGGCAGAATACATTATCATCACAAAATAACCTCTATCTATTTATACTGTGGTTCAGCTCGGACTCTGAAAGAAATAGAGCCTGGATCTCACGGGAGAAAATATTTCTCTTTAGAAGAATAACATGGTCTCTTGTTCCTCACATCTCTCCCCACCCCCTCTCTTCTCTCCCCTCTCTCCCTGCCTGCCTCTCTAGTTGAAGCCTTGCTGCTTGCAAAAGAAGCACAACTCTGGTGCTGAGCATGGGGGATGGGCAGCACAGAGCAGCTTTAATGCAGTGCGGAGCTGCTAGTAGCCTGCTGCCGGCCTACTCTAGCCTTGGCCTGTGAAGGAGGGAGATCCCTTCATATTTTTCTGGTACAGATGTTTTCAGGGCTAAATTTTCAGGTTCCATTTTTAGGATTTTGGTAGTCACATTTGCATAAATCTATTTTTTTTTAAATGATCATTTACCATGAACGGTTTCATTTAAGGAGGCTGTACTCAAACACCAATAATATCCATAACATATCCCCAACATATGTTTTGACAATATTTGCACCCATCGACGTTTCATTTTAACTGTGTGGAACACTTGGTTGATGGAAAAAGTGGAAAAATAATAAATATTTTCTTCACAATAAAAGAAAAACAGTAACAGCAGAACATCCAGGAAACAGCGTGTAAAGATGTCTATGTGAAATGTCTAATTTAAATACAGAGTAGAATATTAAACAATGCACATGTTACGGTGAGCTTAATTTAACATCTATATATTCAGCATTCACAAGAACACATTTAGACACTTGTGCTGTAAGACAAAAGAAGACTCTCGAAAACAGAATGATCACAATGAAAGTATTTATTTAGGCAACATCACAAGTCCTTGCTGTACTCTATGCTACATACTGAGTGAGAGTACAATCTCACATGATCATGCAGATTCATGTCTGTATCTTTATGCAAGCTGCTAAAATGAAATATACGTTTTGTTACTACTATTTGTCACCATACGTCTCAGAATGCACAGCATGGCATGTAAACCCCGTACCAAAACAGCCATGACCTTAAATATGCCAATAAGCTACACACAAGGCCATAGGGAGGAGAGTGTTTTGTGGAGCCTTCCATTCAATCAGTGGTTCATTCAATTGCTTGTTCTCAGACACACCCCCACATAGGAATCCACAAAGTAACCAGAGTAGACACAGGGAAGTTGGTCCTCAGCCAGCAGGTTGCTGGGCAGCCGTGACACACACAAACTCTTTCTCTGATGTGTGCTAAGGAAAAAAGTAGCACTCCGGGGGAGCCGGAGCTGGAAAGCGTAGCTGTGGGTGCGTTCGTACCACCCCTACGCCCCCTTCCCGCTCCCCCTCCCCCAAACATGCACGACAAACCTTTAGAAAATAACAACATAGGAGCACGGCAATATTACAGGCCTAAATTATTATGTCTTTTTAAAGAAATGCAATGCCTGTTATTATTATTGTCATCAATGTGATTATATTTAATGTGCAGATCAAATGTTTCCTTCAGATCCTGTGAACTATCAGAGCCACATACATTTTTTCTATTGTCTTGTACTGTGCATTTGAAACTACTGTTATCTGTGCACAGAGTCATATGCTTTAATGACTTCACTGTACAGAATAGAAGGCATGATATGAGAGTAAAAGCCAATCATCGTTCTTTCTTTCACACTCCTCCAGAAGAAGGGTTGAATATGGGACCAGACTGCATAATATGGGATGGTTTTAAAAAAGTAATAGATTTATTATGTAGAAATGAAATCCTTTTAAATCCAAATAGGAGTTTCCACAGTTAGACACACTACCACAGAAAACAAATGAGAAGTCCTTAAAAAAGGAGGGGAAATGGATTTTTCTATTTGTCAAACTAGTGCATTCATAAGCCCAGGAAGGCAGAAACAAATTTCACATTGCTAACTCCTTCTGCCTGTCTGGCTCCTGTTTTTGCCGAGAAGATCTCACTAAACTCTGAACTGGATTCTGGACTGAGTAGTTGCAGCTTTGCATCATGTCCTGTTTACATTTACTGCTAAAGGTCCAAAAATCCCAGCACCTACAGGAAGACTGAAGAAAATAAGAAGACATAATAAACATATGCTCTCTGTCAGAACAAAACCTCTTATCTCCATAATGGTGATGATACAGGTGAACATGCATGACTTTCAGTGTAATGTAATCAGGTATTCAGTTCAACTGGTCCATTTTCTCATGGCGTTTTGGCACAGTGTAAACAGCAACTGCATTTTACAACTTATGCTGAATGAGCAAAAACAATAAAAACATTGACAGTGATGATATACTGACGATCTGAATGACAAATGCACGTGAATATATAAAAAGATGTAATAGTAATTATGTGTACCTCATAATGAGACCAACATACAAGAGGAATTCTCTTTGCCAGTGAGACAGTTGAGCAGAATAACGGTTCTCTTGCTATATCCAGAGATTCCTTTTCAATTAAAGCAGCAGTATAACCAAAGAGGTACACTGAATGTTACTACAGACTTCCCAGATGGTTATTTGGAATTGTGGCAACCATAAGTGGGATGACATTCTCTGTTTCTGCATAACACTATCTACATTAATGATGCTAGATTCTAGACTGAACCGTTTTGTTGCATCATGTGTATTCTACACAACATATACAACAATTTACATAGCCCACCATTGATATCTGTAAAGTGAGTAAAATCATTAACACTGAATTAACACAAAATAAACATAAATAAGTGGAACAATGCACATTTAATATAAGGTAGACATGGAAGGAAGTATTACTTATTTGTAGATGATAATGGAAGGGTTCTTATTGGGAGATCAGTCTGCTAATAAGATTGTCTCTGGGTCATAATAAATGTTGAGTGAGGGAAGGAAGTACACAAAACCCTCCATAAGCACACAAAAATAAGTAAATAAATAAACAGACATGTGTTAAACAATATTAAAATATACAATGTTAAAATATATAGGCTGACCAATAACAACTAAACTCAAGTATCCAAAGATAATGGTGTGGTATGGTACTTTTGACTAGTCATACTTGGAAACCAGTGATCCTCTACAACAGAGCACTTACCGTTACAGAAGCCTACATGAGCTCTATTACACCTAACCACTGCTAAAACTCCTACCACGGATGCCACACTTCTCTTCCTCATCACCTGATGTATTTACTCCCTACAAACTGCATTGTCTATTACTGAAGATGTGTGCAACGTCCCTACGCCCATGTTGTTTCTACTGGCCCTTTAAAAAAAACACCACCAACAAAAAAGCAATAACTACAGCCAGTGCATCATTAATCACGGAACATTTTAATGAAACGAGTTTTACCTCAATCTCAATTTAATATCTGCCAATACACCATGTAGTTCCTGCTCTATTGGAGTCGATCCCGTGTGTGCCCGCCGCTCCACTCCGTGTTTTTGAAACGTTCAGCTACACAGAGTGCGCTAAGAGGCGAAGCACCGCTCTTTAGACCCACGTCCGCTTCCGCGGATCACACAAGTATGCGTTAAGGTGATTATTTGCGCAAAACCCTTAATAGGCTGTGATGCGACACAGGTCGTACAGAATACTTTGTCTTGGCGGGAAAAGCCCCCACAACACAATCTTTACAGAGAAAAGAAGGAGCGAATATACAAGTTCTGAAATCAAGAGGCACTATGTAACATAGTTGTCATCTCTCCCTCGCATGTACAATGCATTCCTGTGTTACTCCGCTGGTGATGGGGCCTTTACAAGGTCCACGCTGCACATGATGGGGAAGGAGGACCGACTGCAGTATATCTGCTTTGAAACAAGTGGGAGACACGAACTTGTGTGCAAGAAATGATGTGAATACACTTTGAAAGTTATATGCGAGGAAAACATTTAAGCCCGCATAAGAACTGATAATGCGCAGTCGACCGCCGACTGCAGCACTGATCATCTGCTCTAGCGTCCCAGCCGGAAACACAATAAGCACAATAAGGGAGGCTTTTCTTTCAGTATATGGTCAAACGCCGTACATATTTGGCTTCTAGAAATCATAGACTGTGGATCTACCTGAAACATCAGCACAGATCTTTACATCCTGCTGAACTAGTCTGTGCACATGTATTCTGTATGACAGCGCCCTCTGGTGGCGAACCTTTAAAAGGTCAAAAACAAAGGTTTAAAGTAACCTTGTTTAAATCATGCTTGGACAATTAGATTCCCCAAATCTCTGCATCGCAGTGAAGTATAATTACAGAACAGTGTAAAGAAACAGTGTAAACAATGTAATTTGTACTACAGAGTCACCTTATACATCTTTTTAAAGTGTATTACTGTAACTGGTTTTAAGACTATATAGATTATCAGTCAAAGTTTATTTGTCACATACATAGTAATACATGGTACAACCAGCAGTGTAATGCTTTGACAACTGCCCACTTACATGAAACAAGAAGGACATATAAATACGGAATATCTAAAATTAAACAGGATAGAATCTAAAAATATATACATTCATGATCAAACAAATAGTTGCACCCAGAAGGAACCAACCGATATGAATGAAATTTGGTGGGTAGGTTTGACATTGTGAAACATATGAATGATTCAAGTTTCATACTCGGCCGTGCATGTGACGTAAGTAAGGACGGGTCTTTTTGCTGTGCTTGACAGCCACAATTGCAGATATTTAGCATGCAGTGATGCCTTTAATGAGTCATCCTGTTAGTGCCAGCACCATTGGCAGACAACTGCAGGATGCAGGACTACATGAAAGCAGACCGTTTCAACAACTGCCCTTAACAGCACTTCAACGTCACCAAAGGTTGCAATGTTGCCATGCCAGACTGTCATAAAGCGACTCAGAATGGCAGCAGCTTAGCTTCAGTGACGAATCCCACATTTGTTTTGGTGGAGACGACCAACGAATGCGTGAGATTATTCAAGCCGGACACCATTAGGAACCTCTACAACTCCATGCCGAGACATATGCATGATGTGTTAGCAAACACGGCGACCCAATGGCATACTGAGAGACATTACTTCTATATGTGTTGATCAATAACTATATTTCCCCTATCAGTCTAAATTTATCATAATTTATTGTTCCTAGTAACTTTTATCTTCCTTCCAAACACCATTGCAATCCTACACTTCCTTCTGGGTTGCACTATTCTTTTTGACAATGAGTGTAACAGTTGGACAGTGTAATGTTTAAAATGTGCAAAAAGGCGATGTACAACATAATTCTCTGTACCTAAACCAGACTATGATATCTCCTGTAAGGATGCTTTTGATGGTGCAGATGTAGAGGTTCCACAGCACCTTGGAGAGCAGTTTGAAGTCCCTTAAGCATCGGAGGTGGTACAGACGCTGATGAGCCAAGACCATGATGGGTCCTTGAAACCGTCTACTCTTTCCACTGCAGCTCTGTTGATCCAGACAGGGTGGTAGCTCCTTTCCTGCTTCTTGCTGTAGTCCATTATCAGCTCCTTTGTCTTGCTGGGATTAAGGAGGAGATTGTTCTCCAGGTGTTTAATCTCCTCCAGGTAGGCCCTATTGTCACTGTCAGATATCAGACTCATCACAACAGTGTTGTTAGCAAACTTGATAATAAAAGGTAAAGCTGGTGGTGGTTACACAGTCACAACTGTACAGTTAGTAGAGCACAGGGGATCAGGACACAACCCTGGGGGCTCTAGTGTGGAGAGTGAGGCTGAGTGAGACACGGTGGCCTAACTGAGATTGCCTACACAGAGATGGATGAAAGTCCCAGAACTTGGTGGTGTGTTTGGAGGGGATAATAGTGTAACACAAAAATACAAAAATTAAATAACAACAATAACAGATATCATGAAATCAAGCCATAAGGTGAACATTAAACCAGTCACTGGGAGCTGATTCTAACACTTTCCAAACCACAATCAGTAAACTCAGCATCCTAGCCTTCTATACATCAACTGGCTGCTTCATTATGGATACCTCCTTGTATCTACACTCTGTCCATACTTTCTCCATGTACCATAAACGTGCAGTTCATCTGTTTCTCTGCATACTTTTTAAGGGATGATAGCTCACCTGTTGCTACACAGTTTGTATTAGTCATCCTTTGTCCTTCAACAGTGGTCACAGTACACAGTTGGCTGGATAGCTTTGGTTAGTGGACCATTCTCAGTCCAGCAGACATTGAGGTGTTTAAAAACTCCAGCAGGACTGCTGTGTCTGATCCACTCACACCAGTACAACACACACTAACACACCACCACCACGTCAGTGTCACTGCAGTGCTGAGAATGATCCATCACCAAAATAATACTGTACCTACTCTGAGGTTAACGTGAGACCATTGAAGAACAGGGTCAAAAGGGACTAAGCCATGAAAGCAGAGAAACACAGATGGACTACAGTCTGTAATTGTAGAAGTAAAGATTGCACCTATATGTTAGGTGGAGCTGATAAAATGGACACAGAGAGTAGACACAAAGAGGTGCACTTAATGAAGTGGGCTGTCAGTGTACAGTCAGCATTGATATGTCTGATCAAGAACTATAGAAATATTGCTGTTTTCTGTTACAGGTGAAACCTGATTTGTCCAGTACAACTAAAATATGAGATATAAACTAAATATACATATTCTGATTGTTATTAAAAAAACACACAAAACAAATATGCAAAATTAATTTACTGATCTGTTGCCATTTTGGCACAGTGGTTGCGGCCAGTCCTACCATCAAAATGTCAAACACTGGTGTTTTGCTAAGTATTCTGCTTAGTTTAAACAACATATTTCAACTGTACATGAAGACCATAGCAAGGCTTACACACTTCAACCCTCAGATTTCCCCTTCAACATATGCAAATTACAGTTAAGACAAAATTAACACTATACTCATCTCCCTGTTACTTGTAAATACTATTTTCACATATTTTTTTCATAAAATATATATTTTCTAAAGAAAGCAACAACAAAATGTCAGTCAGTCAACATCAATATTTAGGTGCACTCTATGTATTCTAGGGTAGGAACATTTACCCCATAACATTACAGCTGTAGTGTTAATGGCAGACTGGGTTAGTAGGTGTATGTACATTTAAAAGTTAGAATTATGTCGTGACAGATACACTAAATATTCAAAGTTAAAGACATATATATATATGTATATAGATTGATATGGATATAGATCCATAGTCATAACACATGTGCATATTTATTTATAATCCTGTAATTGCATTCTACCCCTCTACTATCTGGTTGCAGTTCTCTGTTCTTTCACTACAATGGTAATGTTATCTCCTGTCCCTACACATGTGAATGTTTACTCATATTACATAATATTCATCCTGAAACTGCACATAACTCATATTCATTTACCAAATGTATAATATTTACCTTGGAATATTTCTGTATATGTAGTTCTTTGTATATTGCCTTCTCCTTTTTGTGTTGTACAGGTGCAGGGTGTAAATAACTGAGACTCAACACAAGCATTCCAATGTACAGATGTCCTTACACAGGATAAATAAGACTTTGAAATGTGAAAAATATAGGAAGACTGGGCAGAAACCATACTCAACAGATTATTAAATATTAAATGATAATACACATTTATTTTACTGAAAATAGCATCTGACTTTATCACTGAAATATGCCCTACAAAATACAAGTCATCAAACTGAAAATAACCATAGTAGCTGGTGACAGTGCATCCTTTGGTTCAGGCATACACAGTTTTTTCCCTGCAAACTACCTTTCGCTAAAACACCAAAAGGTCTGTCTGTTTAAGAAAACCAGTTTAGTTAAACACCAAGCTGTAAACTTAGACTTTTATTAGACACAGACACAGTTACAAGTCCATAACCTCTTCTTCCAAAGTTTTTTTACTGGGTTCCACGTATTTCTCTTGTACTCCGAGAGTTCTGGAATAAAAACAGTTAAGGAAGATGTGATCATGTGTCATGTGTTAGCTCTTAGTTTCTATGGAAATCTTCTTTTTCCAGGAAAGTCCAGGAAAAGGTATATATACTCATTAAAATTCATTCAGTCAAGAAAAAAGAAAACACGGAGAAAAACAATAAAAATCAGAATAACTGTGAGCAGGTAAGGATACGAGGTAAACTGAAAATCTGCTCCCACAGCAGCAGACATCATAGCCTGGAGATTCCTCTCCTCCAAGTCACCAAAACAGTAGCCATTGGCCTTATCAACTGCACGCAGGACTTGCATCATGCTCTCCTTATCCTGGATGAAAAGAAAGTCATGAGTAAAGGTTCATGATTTTATTTGCTGGTCCTAAGTAACTTAAGAGACAGCACTTGCCTGAACATTCAGAGGTACAAAAGACACCAGGCTGTAGTCCTGAATCACCTCAGCCAATTTCTCGTTCAGACGATGGAATTTCTGGAAGAATGGGTCAGCAGCCAGATGTTCCACCAGGTATGACAAGTCCATGACCTCCGTGTAGAAATCAAGGTTGAAAGCTGAGGTATGACAGGGCATGGCAAACAAAATTGATTGTGCTGGATCACAATGCACAGAAAGTGACTTCTAACACAGGAAGGCTGACTCTACGTTCATACAGACCAGACTCTTACGGGCATCCATTAAACAATATCACAGAATATTATATCAGCTGCCTACTCACCCAGCTTGCCATACTGCTCAATAAGGTCCATCTTGGAGAGAACGTTGACATGAGGTAGTTCCACCTGGAGCATGGTGGACAGGGAGGTGCAGAGCACAGAAATGAACTTGGCAGGCTCAGCACAGTAATGGGAGTCCACCAAATGCACTGCCGTCAACTAGAAACATTTATAATGGTTATTACTAAAAGCTATCAATGTAGTGATTCAAACATGCCAATTAAGAGATTCACCAGAGCAGCGTCAACGACCTGCCTTTTGTTACTCACCCTGAAATTCCATTTGGACAGCTGAGCAAATATGTTTCTGACGGCGCCGTGATGAGTGTAAAGCTCCACCTGGCCTGGACAGTCAAAAAGGAAGTAGTAATCCTGGTGCTCCTTCAGCTTACCCTCCAGCCAGTCCAAATTGGCCTCCAAGTATTCCATACAATAAATAAGACCGCCGTTAGGACCGAGTTTCAGACCCTCCATTACATCATCAAGGGTGACAAGCTCTGATATGTCCACTGCACAGGTGTATGGCAGTCCCTCGTTTGCAGGGTCCAGGTTTATAACAACCACTTTGCGGCCCAGGTGGCTCAAGAACTCTTGCATTGCCCGACAGTAGGTTGTTTTACCTGAGCCAGGTGGCCCAATAACAACCTGCCCAAACCGCAGGGATGGCTGTTCAGGTCCGGAAGACATGATCACAGAAGTCCAAATTCGTAACTACAGAAATGTCCCAAATCTACAAAATCAAGACTAACATGCACATTTCATGAAATAGCGAGCCTCTCAGTAACACACACGTAAATACGCGGCATGCATTTTAAAGGGAAAGTCAAGTCTGCTCTGAAGTGGGCGACAGGAAAATCCAGTAAAGCAGACGTTTAATTCATTTTATAGCGAACAACTAACTGTAACTTACTGAACTTAAGTTCAACACATGAGGAACACTGACATGTTAAACGCTTTTAACTAAATAAATACTTGTTACAAAAACAAACACTAACTTTCCGTCACAAAACGAATTAATACTAATACTAAAAACAAGAGCAATAACTGTACAAAATATTTATCCACACCAGCATAATCTACATCACCAATGTGAGTAAACGCAGCTACAATTACACCCGGGTCAACACGTGACGCGGCTTCAGAATAAAAGTCTCTTAACGGACGCAGCGACAGATTTTTTGGATTTAGAAAAAATAAGGAAGGCATTCAACAGATCCAGCAGGTTCGTGATCACTATAGTGCCTTGCGAAAATGTTCAGTTAAGGAACGTTGCCAATTTTTTAAACTGATACTTACACGTTCTCCATTTTTAAAAAATCACGATTTGATTATAGCAGTTACTTCACTTTTACATTTGCATTTTGAATTAATAATAAATAAATAAATAAAATGTATTTGTTAACATACAAAAATCCAACACATCACACATATAGTCGGTGTGGACCATCAAGATAAGACGAAGCGTACTGGGGGAAAAGCACAAGTAGGGGCATGACTGGAATTTGTTGAATTGGGTGGACAGGTGAAACCCTGAGGTTTTTATTAGTGTGGCACACTGCAAGTACAAAAAAGCAGTGTTTACATATTTTAAAATAGTGTCACTGCATTAAAATAACTTAAAAACTAATGTGGTGGTTATTATTTTTCTTTGTACACAACTAAGCCTGTCCGTCATTCCCACATTAATAAAACACCAAAACGTGTGTGTGTGTATATATATATATACATACATATATATATATATATATATATGTATATATATATATATATATATATA
>CM067479.1:28827399-28851045 GCA_034552555.1 Semaprochilodus insignis | reverse complement strand
ACATAATAGACAGCAACATGTAACTATAACAGGGAAGCTTATTTTTGAAATGGGCAAGGTGTTGGAGGCGTGCACAGCAACAGGTTACAGCAACCACCTTTCCATTTATGATAGTTCATCATCACACATAAAAACAAATAGGGTATTTAATACAGACAACAAATGAATCAATTATTATTGTGTACAATCAGTGTCACCCGCTTTATTCGAACATCAGCGCTGCGATGTGGACTTCCGCTCCTCTGGCCTCGGGGGGACCTGTCCCTCTCCCTTTCCCTGTCTCGCTGCCGTCCAGATGACCTGTCCTTTCTTTCTGGCGATCTGTGTTTTCCCCTGTACAAGAAAAAAAATATCCAGAAAATAATTGAATTTTCACTTACTACCTCCCATATCCATAACAGTATGTCAACCCTCAGGTCCTTTACAAATAAAAGAAGAGGAAATTCATCTACATACAAACTTCAGGCACTTCAGTCACGAAGACTGCTCTGTATTTTAATGCATGAACATGACAGCGATTAAATGTACATTTTGACCACTATGTCTAACACTATTTACTGACGTCTTTCAGGGCTCCAGAGACTCGTAGAATCTATGCCAAGGTGCATTAAACGTGTTCTGGTGGCCTGACCTTATTACTTTAGGATACTTTAGATTATATTGCTTATTTATGTTGGTTAGTCCTTGTTTGTCAATAAATTCCTAAAAAGACTAAAAAAAAATCAGAACATGTATATTTGATCACACTCCATTTTACTTCCATTTTTCATCTCATGAACTAAACTGATGAGTGGCAGAGTCATTTTCATGAGAGCTGCAGTCCACAGGATCTACAGAAAAGTTTCTGCCTGGTCCGTAATTGTACATAATTAGTTTTATTATTTTATATTGCTTAAAAGTTTATTTATCCCTAAAATTTCATTCTGTCACTAAAAAACAACGATTTCTGTAGTTTGTACTACTCTCTAATGGTCATTACTACTATCGTCATTATTATTATGGTTATTGGTATTATCACTATTATTGTTGTTGTTGTTGTTCTTAAATTTCTACACTGTTTTTTGTTTTGCGATGGTGTATCAAACTGATTCCAATAACGTGAGAGAGAGAGAGAGTAAGAGAGAGAGAGAGAGAGAGAGAGAGAGAACAGTAGTAAACCATTCACCGCTGGTCGTGTCTCCTCGGGCTGTTGCTGCTGCTGTTGGAGTCTGAGCTGGAGCGGCGCGCTCTCTGAGGCCTAGCGGGACTAACTTTCTCCTCTTTGATTTTCATCTTGCCGTCGCGAACAGGAGACCTTCTGTCTCGTTTCCTGCTATCCATCATGGAAACTGACTGTGCTTTATCTTCGCAATGTTAACTATTAGCTCATAGAGTCGAGGAACTCACAGTGAAGATACAACATACTGGAAAAAATCCTCCATGTCCGCCTCCTGTTGGCTCATGTGCGTTTACGAAATAAGCCCTGTCTCAACATGGGAAAGGAACTTTAGTTCCACTTGGTGGAGATAGTCTGCGCCATCTGGTGGTGATGTCGATGTTTGTTTGCACAAAATGACTATCCGAAACTGAAGGCAGCTGCCTCGATGCCTTGCTGCCTGCGCTGTCTCCTTAGATGAAAGGCAGCGTTGTCCACTGTCAGTGCTTGTATACACACACACATATATATATATATATATATATATATATATATGTATATATATATATATATATACAATTACAGACTGTAGTCCATCTGTTTCAGGTCCTGTGGAGGTCCTGACTACTAAAGAACAGGGTGAAAGCGGGCTAACAAAGTATGCAGCAAATCAGATGGACTACAGTCTGTAACTGCAGAACTACAAAGTGCTCCTATATGGTAAATGGAGCTGATAAAATGGATAATGAGTGTATAAACTTTTATTTGTACTTGTTTTACTGTGCTGTTTTTGTGAAACTGCTACTGGCTGCTAAATTTCCTTCGGGATCAATAAAGTATATATATAATATATATATAAACACCTAGACAGTGTATACAAGAACTGTGGTATGTATTGGGATGTATGTTGGATCTCTCGTAGAGCTTGATCCACTTTCACAGAAGACTTTTACGGCTAGGCCGGTGTGCTGGAACGCTCACGAGTTACCATAGTAACTGTAAACAACATCAGTTGTGTGTGCTGAGCCAGTCGCCTCTTTCTTTCTCATCACCCTTACCACCTCTTCAGGCATTAAACTACTCTTACACTCACTTTCTGAACATGATTCCTCCCGCAGATTCTCTGCTGAAGTACGACAACCCGGTGCTGGTGAGCAAAAACACGGATAAGAAATCGCCGAAGGTAGGTAACATGACCGGCAGGTTGAGGAAGTGGGGTAGAGGATGTTTTATCTGCCCTGCTACACTGAGATTAACACACTGCCGTACTCGGAAACATCATGAAGCGGCAGTGTAAACGTCGGCTGATGTGCATGTTATGTTACTGTCCTGTTAACCTTCTCTCTCTCACGATATGAATTCAGGCTCGGCCTCTGAAAGTGAGCCCACAGCAGCCAGCCGTGTCTGGCCCAGTGCCACCCCCACCCAAACCAAAATCACCCTCGACCGATGCAGTCAAGCAGCAAACCGAGGAGATACTTAATGCCATTCTCCCACCGAGGTATGCACCACCATTGATCCACCTCTGAGTGCTCTTCGTAGGCCACGTTTTGACCGTATTCATATATAACCATCTCAAATGTTACTGTAGGGAATGGATGGAGAACAACCAGCTTTGGGTGCAGCAGGTGTCCAGTACCCCTTGCACACGAATGGATGTGGTTCACCTGCAGGAGCAACTGGACCTCAAACTGCAGCAGAGACAAGCCAGAGAAACTGGCATCTGCCCTGTCCGCAGAGAGCTTTACTCACAATGCTTTGGTTAGTATACAAGTCTCACAGAACTGCTAGATGACTCCTGTGTTATCAGGAAAATATATGTGCCAGTTCATTAATAGTTCTGACACATTAACAAAGCACAATATTTAACCGAAATAAAAGGTGTTCATTGTTCAGGTTAAGCCATTATCAGAACTTATTAGAATTTTAGTTTTATTGGAAGAATCTGATTTGAAACCTGTTATAAGACATCTTTAGACAGAGTAGGACATTAGACACTGGACATAAAACTGTACACTGCCATTAGCAGCTGGTCCGTGAATATTTAGCACCCCCTTCTGTTTGACAAGTTCTCACCTTTTTGTTGTGATAACTTTGCTAATCATCCTCACTTCAAGTAATAAATACGTTGCAATACTTACATTGCACAGTGCTGCCATTTATTTCACAGTTTAAACTGACAAGACAAGATGAACAATTTATAGTGTTATTTATTTTACCACTGCAAATTTCACAATCCAAGTCATTCATTGTTTTCCCCTTAGATGAGCTCATCAGGCAGGTCACCATCAACTGTGCTGAGAGAGGGCTGCTGCTTTTACGAGTGCGAGATGAGATTCGTATGACTATCGCTGCCTATCAGACCCTGTATCAAAGCAGTGTGGCTTTTGGGATAAGGAAAGCTCTGCAGGCTGAACAAGGGAAGTCAGACATGGAGCAGAGGGTAAGGATTGCTGTCTGACATACCAAACTGTTTCTTTATCCCCTTTCAATGGTCCTTTCTATTGTAGTTTACTTTCTAAAACCATACCATGTAACTACATGCTCAATAGTCAGAATTGCAACTTTGTTGTGCTGCAAGACTGATCCAATGTCTTGTACCTTGTAAGATTTCAGACTTAGAGAATGAGAAGAGGGATCTGGAAAGGCAGGTAAATGACCAGAAGGCTAAATGTGAGGCAATCGAGAGACGAGAAACTGAACGGCGACAGGTCGAGGAAAAGAAACACTCAGAGGAGATCCAGTTCCTCAAACGCACCAACCAGCAACTCAAGGTATGGCTTATAAAAGCTGTACTACACAGACAAACGTTCATGTTAAAATGTTAATCAGAAAAAAAAAATCATCTTTTTTTTTCAGGCCCAGCTGGAAGGAATCATTGCCCCAAAGAAATAAAGCTGTCGACTATTTCCAAATGATAAAATCTGTTTTCCGCAAGCTTTCAAAATATATTCAAGAAGTCCAATGTCATCCACTTTATTGATATTCTCTCACATACCTGAGGACAGCCAGAGTTTCAGCACTGTTGAGCAAGAAAACTTCCTTATGACAACAGTATTCAGGTAACCAGGGATAATTTCCCTGGATTTGCACAAATAAAGATGGTGTATCAGCTCATAACCATCATTCTTATATGGGTAGATGGTGCAAGGAATAAAGTGCATCTGTAAAGTAGTGATTCCAGCTGGAGATGAATCAAACCCCCACAGTAAATGCTCTTCTTCTCTGTACCACCCATCCCAACATCCCAAACCAGACAGGTCCAAAAAAATATGGCATTGTGTGATTAGCCATTTGTCAGAGTAAGTGGTCTTATCGCTTGGCTCTTCTGCCTTTACTGCCTTCCGTGGTCACTTTCCGGTTCTTATTTTTGTTCTTTACATTGTGTGTATCGTAATAACGGACCCCGATCTTCTTCACCTTCTGGGCACGCTCCATTCTTCTTTTCTGTGGAGGAAAAAATTGCAAGATGGAGATAGAGAAGATTAATGTGAGTGATGTGGACTGAGGAAGACCAGAAGCATTCTCGCTACCCTTAGAAGACCATCAAGAGCACAGATCCATCTGAGGTGTCTAGATAGATGGATGAGATGTCTGACATCAGTAGGGGATCTGGGAGAACAACACGTACCTCTTTAGACGTGAGTTTGGTCGGCCGTGCCGACTCCTCGTCTTCAAGAGCTTTTCTCTTTCTGCCGACATGCGTCACAGCTGAAGAACAAAGAGAAGATGATGAGTGTGACTGTTCACTCCTTTGAAATATTAAACCTTTTTCTTATCATCTTTCTGGGCCTGCACTGCTCCAGAAAAGGATCTGTAGGAAAGTGTGGTCCCTTCTCATGATCTGTTGTTCTGTCAGAGTTGGCCACATGCAGGCTAGTTGCACTAATCTATTTTAGTCCAGTTTCCAAACTAAATGTAAAAATAGAATTGCCTACTATTAAGCATCATCGCTGTCGGGGAAAACCTTTCATCTCTATTTTACAACAAGTTACGTTATGTTTTTCCAACTCTTGTAAAATCACTGCTTGGAAGACTCAAAGTCTTATCCTGACCGCCACAATTTACTCCATTAAACTCAAATACTGCATAGAAATTGTGAAATACTGTTGAATAACACTGGAAAACAAGCCTTGAAAGAATGTTACACAAGTCTCAAAGCATATGGTTTTACTTGTCAAATCTGAAAATATACCTTCACACTTCATATATATACTACTGGACATGATTTACCCGCAAAGACCCTTGTGATCCAACTCAGCAGTTAATTGGAAGGTTTCTTTGGTGTGTGTGAGTGTGAAAACTGGCCTGCTATGCTGGACTCCAGCCATCAGTTCCCCACCCTAAAAATACCTGAGGTACTGACTATTGTAACTGAAATCAGTTTACCTTTCAGTTGTGGTTTCTTTATGCCCTTCTGTTCTGTTTTTGTTTCACTTGGAACAAACACCTTCTCAGAAAGGCCCTTGGGAATTCTGTGGAACACAAAAACAGAGACCTTATTACTTACAGGACACCCACTTATTGTGAAGGTCTTGGAGGTGCTGCCAGGTCTGTTCAGCCTCATGCGCTGAGGGTCAGAAAAAAGAAAAAAAAAAAAAAAGTCAATGACGCACAACATACTGAGAAATAAGACATAAATCAGCAGACAAGGCCAGTGCTCCTGTCTGTCTGGAGGTGGAGGCATGAGTTCACCTTACAGAACCCAAGTCTGGTTTCACTGCCTCAGACAACCTTGTTAGAACAAAGGAAAGCACATATGAAAAAAAGAGCATGAGAAAGAAAAATGAAGGGGCACACAGACCGGAGGGCAGAGAAGCGCTTGGACTTGGCACGGTCCAGGAAATGCTTCAATTTGGCTATCTTCTCGTCCAACTCTTTGTTCACCTCACGTGCACTCTTGCCCTCTGCTTTGGCAGAAGTGCCATCTGTAGACAATTCGTTTCCATCCTCTACTTCTCCACTCTCTTCTTCTTTCTTTCCAGTCTCCTCAATGTTCTCGTCCTCCTGCTCCTCCCCCTCCTCCTCACTCCCATCTTCTTTTTCATCTTCCTCTGATTCTGAAGAGTCAAGGAGGTCAGGCATCTCCACTGGAACAAGGTCTTCCTCACTGAACTCCGGAGCTACGTTAATTTTGCCGAAGTTCTGTCTGACGCTGGCCAGGATCCTTTGTACCTGTTCCTGTTTTTGTCTCTGCAGCAGTGGCACGTCCTGCTCAATGGCCTCTGCTGTCTCTGTGCTCTGCTGCTCAGGCCTGTCTTCACAACTCTCGTGCTCTGCTTCCACTCTAGATGATTCCACTGGCAGCAGTGCCTTACCCTGAAAGGAAGGACAAACAACAAGATCTGTATTGCATTGTAGGCCATCTGAGACAAATCCTATTTATACCAGGCCAGAACAGGGTCATCATATTAAACTATTTGCTATATTTAACCAGTCTGTTGACCAGGCCTCGTATTGGCTGTAAAATTTCATACCTGAACCACTGGATCACTTGGTACAGATCTACATCTTATGAAGTGCTTGTGCTCCTGAATTAAACCAGAAGACATCTAAATAAAACTGTCTTCTGTCTTACCTCCTCATCCACCTCAGGTCCAGGTGGCTTGACAAAAAAGGGGATTCGGCCTCTCTGCCAGTCATTTAGCACCATTTTGGAGACAGTGGGCAGGTCAGGTTCTCCTCCCTGTGCAGCAAATATAGTAACAAGACGTAATGATTCAAACAAAACCCAGTTTTTACTCCTCACATTTTAATATTAATGTCCTACTGTACTGTCAACAAGCATGGCAATTAAGAAATGAGTCAGGATCTACATGACGGGCTTGGAACTGGAGGCGTGTAAGAAATAAAAAAACAAAGAGTCAAAACAAATTTCAAACATAAAGTCGTCTCTCTGTGTTTATTAATATTAATTGCGTTCATATCTAGATGAAAAAAAATAGACCTCACTAGAAGCTCTTTTGGCCCTTTTGGTTAGAAGCCCTCTACAAAAATGTTTTTTATAATATTGAGCACACACAAACTAATCACTATCAGAGTCACTTTGCTTTAGAGTTTTAAAACTGGTTGATCCCAGATCATGAGCAGCTGCTAATGCATGAAATTGACAAATATTACCTAAGTATGACCAATAGGAACCAGGAATTAATACATTTTCCACGTCCCTAACTAATGTGCTGCTCTCCACAACCACCTTAGAACATTTCAAATTTTATCATTTAATTATTGTTTATATTTACAGAAGAATTTTATATCAAATGTTCTGAATTTTATTTACATGAAATATCTGAATTATTGTATTTGTTTGTAACCAATATTTAAAATTGATTAATCATGGTGTATTGATGGTAAGAGATGTAACTGTGCACCATGTGCTCTGATTAAGCCCAAGAGAAGACTTTCACTAGCATCACTGCTAGGCATTCTTTCCAAAAGCAGATGCCTGTAACCCTTGACAAATACTGGCCAAAAACCCGCAGGAGCTAAGAAAGCGCAAGGGAATTATTATTTTCATTTACCTTTTACTCCATCTTTATAAACACTTATCATGCCTTTCTCATTTAAATGGAAATCCTTCAGATTGTTAAAGGCAGGTTTTCATTAACAATCAGAAGTAAAAATCCGCATATTGCTTTTCAAACTGGTTCCAGCCCTGTTCTGGGTTCTACTTCTTCCACTGGCACGCTTAGGCATATCTGAAACTGGTCTTGTTTAC
This sequence comes from Semaprochilodus insignis, assembly GCA_034552555.1. Classification (NCBI taxonomy): domain Eukaryota; kingdom Metazoa; phylum Chordata; class Actinopteri; order Characiformes; family Prochilodontidae; genus Semaprochilodus; species Semaprochilodus insignis. Next base: position 28,843,192 of record CM067479.1, on the reverse strand, counting down.
TGAGATCACAGAGTAAACAAACACTGAGCTGGAACTGCAATTCAACATGCTGTGCAATGCTTCACAATCAGAAGCCAGACCTTGAGTAGTTTCCCCGTGCGGAAGGCCAGCTTTTCCAGAAAGTCCTCGGCAGAGCTCCAAGACGGGACGCGATAGGTTTTCTGGATGTACTCAGCCTTCGCTCTCTCCAGAACAGCTCCGATGTGATCCTCTGGATTACGAATCTTCTCCACCTGGACCTATGAGACAGGCGTGACAATAACAGCACAGCGTGATCTGATGAAACTACATAGAGCACTATACCCTTAGAAGTCATGCTAAGCCCAGCAAACATCTTACCACTCCTTTCAATACAATGTCAGTCTCACTGTCCTCAGAGGGGTAGACAACGCCAGGGCAGTCAATGAGGAAAATACGTCTCATCAGTGTGATGTACTGCCACACCTAGGAAGAAAGGAGAGGAAAAAGGTTTCTACACTATATAACATAAGAATAAATGCATCAGAATAAACTTTTAAAAAATGTAGTTAATATTTTTTAAACTATTAGAAAAACGTTTGGTTCCACAATACTGTATACACACACACAGTCAAAAGATCCTATTATCTGAAGTAATAGACTACGACCACAAGTGAAAACCACAAGTGGCTCATTTCCAAACAAGAAGTGAGAAAGGCTGGAGTGGACAAAAACGTGGCTGTACTTGATGGAAGGAATATGAAAAACAACTCACATTTGCAAGTATCCTTTGAATTTGTGGATGTTTGTCCAGTCTTCAGGATTAATTCTGAATGTACTAGACTCACTGGCTCTGGGTTACAAATGTTTACTAGCCCCAGTTACAGCTGTTAGACAACATGATTCATTATGGTGCTGAGGGTACAATAACTGATTTGTCAGTGGTTCGATTATACTCTTACTGAAAAACAAATGTTGAACGGAAACGACAAATCTGGATTACTGGTTCTCATGTACCAAACTCTGAACCGCAAACTTTAATAGTAGCAACACAACTGCCCTAACGAACCTGTGACTGAATTATGTTTTGGCAAAACAAGGTGGTCTCGTGAAGTCATTGCAACAATGAGACGATGCTCTTTGGACAAACAATGATGAACACAGCTCAGTAAAAGCTGTCAGCCATGGTCACTAATCCTCTCTCTCTCTAAACGTTCTGAAAACCAGTATGCAGTTCCCTGTTTGTTCAGTAAAAGGAAATAGTCTGACAAGCCGGGAAGGGACAAACAGGCCATTTTCACACGCAGTAATAAACACAAGCTTGTTGTGGCCAAAGTTATACTACTGTCACACACTGGGGCTGCATCTTACTTGCATGTAATCTTTTGATCACTAGTGTACTCTGCAATAAAGTCAAAGCTGATAGCCGGTTAGTTCTGTCCATGATTCAGCTAATGTTGATTAACTGTGGAAAGGGGGAACTCACCAACCCCCAAACACAAAACACATTAAATCAGGAGTATGTAATAAAAGTGTGACTTTTAATAATTGTTTCATGACACCGTGCCCCTGTAAAATGCTCTCTGTCCTACCTTGGTCTCACCAGCGAGGGGCGCCACATTGCAGACCTTTTTGGAGCGCAGGGTGTTGATGATGGAGCTCTTTCCTACATTGGGGTAACCAATGAAACCTACGCTGATCTGCTTCTTGTCTGTGTGGAGCTGAAGATGATGAACAATGTGAATGACATGTCAGTAATACTAAAAGCATAATGACTGTTAACCAGTTATATTTAAAAATACATATTCTTTTACATAAAGCGAGTTAGACAGAAAGCTTAATGGCACCTTAAAAAACCCACAACAGCAGGTTTAAAGGAGCAATATGTAAAACAGTTAGTTTGAAATTTGAATCCAAAATTAACTACAATTATCAACAGAATGTGAGGAAACCTCTTGAAGGTATGTCAAAGACATCTATGTACTGTGTTGCAGAGATATCTACTGTAGTTAGCATGCTAGCCAGCCAGCCCTGATCTTCCTGTCTTGTAATACCAGTTTGTACTTCAAGAGGTGATAGTGTGTCACTGTATTGTCGGGTCCAATCCGTCCTACATGAGAGAATGAAGCAGTAGCACTGCTGACCCAATGCATATTCTAACCTTTTGTCAACCATACTGAAGGTGCTGCTCCCGGTTAGATCATTTAAGGACAGGTACCCAATGAAATGCAACGATAACTGAAGCTCTTTGCAAGTGACCATTATAACAACCACTGCCTGCTCTGAGCAAGAGACCATGCTCAGCAGCAAACAAAAGAACTGATAATAAATAAAGGGATGAAGTTTGATGCTGAACTTCGGTGTTTCTGTGCATCAGCTTACAAACTGCTTCTTTAAGGTGAACTTAACTGAACTTTATCTGCTGATATATGCGCCCCTTGCACATTTATTTATTTATTATTATTGCACTACCTTTTTATCTCTGCAAGTTTTACATATTTTCTACAGGTCTACAGTTATATCTGTATTTTTTTGTAGATAGACTTTCGTGTATATATTTCTTGCCTCATTGTAATAAGTGAGATATATTTTATCCATAGCGAACTGTACTATTTATAGTTTATAGTTAAACAGGATAATATTGTAAGTACCTACCCACTCAGGTTCATACTGTAAAACCCTTTTTGCTTTTGTTTTACTGTGCTGGATTGTGAAAAATTGTATGTGCTAAATTTCCTTCGGGATCAATAAAGTATCTATCTATCTATCTATCTATCTATCTATCTATCTATCAATTCACAAGTACTTCTTAATCAAAATGAGCAACATTGTTCTTTATTTGATGGTCAGTAGCAAACTCATGCAGGACCCCACAGTTGACAATAAAAACAGATTAAAGAAATAACGATGTACGCTCTTGTAAAATAAAGAGAACTACGCAATCAATGAAGATCAATGAAGAAGTTTCTCTAAATAGCCTACCTCAGTACTTAGTTTTACAAATGGCCCCCACAATTCAAAACGAATGTGGAAGCAATAGCATGAAAGTCTTAACTGATTATCAAAAATAAAAATCATCTGCATAACATGCTGCTTTGTGAGTACAGTCCAAAATTATTTCCGCTTTGATCTCAGCCAGAACAGTTAAAAATAAAAATACCAAGATCTAAATAACTTAACTACTTTCCTAAAAGATCAACAAAACAATAGTTCCATTTGAATGCTTTGCCCTCTCTATTCATGCCGAAAGCATTCATAATGGGGAGAAACCAATGGGGAAAAAACCCACACAATTTGATACACACCTTGCGCAAGACTCTTTAAAGTCATTAGATTCCTGGATTTATAACCCTCCCTTGGTAACCATGATATTTTTGTACTGTTGTTTTCCTGAGCCTAAGAGTATCTCTGCTGTATAACTTTCAACTGAATTTATATTTCAAACCCATTCTCCTTTTGTGTGCTTCCAAGTCTTTGTTTACGGCTTATGTCCCAAAAATAGCCCTGAAGCAGATGTGAAGACAGAAGTGGAGCCCAGTAGCTGTGAAGGCGATGGGGGAAGGTTGCCAAACTGCCCTTCAAACTTTTGCTCTGCTGCCTTTATGGGCTAGATAACTGATAACATCTTAAAACAGCAATCGGTCTGATGTAACTGCAGAGTGCTTGTCTTTGCTATGCCTCTCACTCACTGCTGTTTGCTTCAGTGGAACAAGAACAAACACAGAGAAAAAAATAAAAAGTAAAATAAAATTAAAAAAACAGCCTGCCACTAGCTGGAAGATGGCCGAACTCTCACCTTTCCAAACTGTCGAAGGAGCTGAATTAGAGATCCCTTGCCGAAGGAATTGGTGAGGCTGGCATGAAAGGCGAGTGTGGGGTACTCCTGAGACAGCACTGCAACCCAGCGTTTCTGATGAACAAGATCACACACACACGCACACACACGCATGCATGCACGCATGCACACACACACACACACACACACACACACAAAAACATATCCATCAATCTAAAACTGAATTAGCCTAAATAAGTAAGTTTGGCAAAAAATGCAGTGCTTGTGTCTAATGCTGTCCATACGGTCTCTCCCAGGGCTATACAAGCTAAGTGATTAATTTGCTGGTTCTGAAATAATGATTACTGAGTCCAGTCTAACTTTATACCACCAAATGGTGGAGAAAAAAGACATTTAGGCTTTGGTGTCAAATACAATTAGCTAAACTGTGTGTCCCACAAAACAAAACAATTTCCCATAGCCTTATTAAGAGCACATTCGACTGAAGGGGTCCTTACTGCTACAATCCACAAGCCTGTCACAGCCTGTCAAACAGCTGTTTGGAGCTTTTACCATGCTGTTTAATGTTCTGTGAATTTTGCCAATTTCTATAGACTGCATAGTGAAGTACACTACATGGATATCTTAAGTGTGGAACCTGCACGTTCAGCATTTCTACAGAACTCAAGAGTGTTCCTGCGGTAAAATCCCCTACTGTTAAGGAAAGGCTTCACACTAGATGTTAGGCTGTGAGGATCTGACTCCAGCTTAGGAGTCATTGTTCAATAACTTGTATAATCTCCACAGGAAAGCATTGCCAAGTGCTGGTTAGACGGGTAAAAAGCACCCTGAAGCAAAGGGCTGTGGAGAAGCGGAACTGCACTCTGTGGATTGATAGAGCTCCATCCAGTACCTCTGGGCTGAGCTGTGATCCAGAACTAATAATCCAACATCAGTACGTGACCTCACTAATGCTCTTGTGGCTGAGTGAAACCTAATCTCTACAACAATATTCCAAAATCTAGAGCAAAGTCTTCCCAGAAGAGCAGTTGCTGTTACTGCAGCCAAGGGTGGGAAATAGGGCAAACTTTCCCTCGTTTTTTTTTTTTTAAATAAAGGAGTTTGGAGTAATATGTGCTATTAGCATTATACTATGTACTAATACCTATTTAAATGGACCATTAACGTCTCTGACCATATAGTCCATATATGGAAAACAAGAGGGAAAATAGTCTGTTTTGAATTCAGTTATTTCAATGATGTTACAGGAACTCATTTACATGTAGCCACCTGTTTAACCTACAGCAGTTAAGCGCCATCCCCTCATATTGAAGGCTTCTTAAAGGCTCACCGTCACCCAGGTAGGAATTAGGTCACACTTGTTAAGCACAAAGATGAGGTGCTTCCAGGGCTTCTCTTTCTTCAGGTAGCTCTCAATGTTCTGGGACCTGGTACCCATGGGGTCTCGAGCATCCAGCACCTGAATGATAACATCTGAAGAATCGATAACCTACAAAGAGAAGCCATTAGTGAGGTTGGAGGAACTGAGCCCATCATGCTTTTATGACCCAATAAAATTTTATTCACATCCCACATTAAGAACAGCCGCTCTGCTTAGTAAAAGTCAAGGAACTACCTTATACAGCTCGCCCCAGATTCTCTTTGACTGTCCCTTTTTGAAGATCTCCTCACGAACCTCTTCCCTAAAGCAATAAGTTTAATCATAAATTTTAGTTTAGTCACACATGACAATGAATTACACATTTCTTTGCTGCATGAGGGCTGATACTGCATGCATCTCTGCCAGTAACAGGGAGCTGCAACAGACATGAATGGTGTCTTCTCACCTTACTCCACTATCCTCAGTCACCAGGTCACGATCCTTCTCTGCACTGTAGCCCTGAGCTGATGTTTCAGCCTTATCAGCTAGCTCTTTCAGTTCACCTACACTCAGGTTAGGCCTCTTTCTCTGAGCCTTAGGCCCAAATGTGGTCTCAAATGTTTCTGTATCCAGAATGTGCACTTTGGAGTTCTGAAAGTCATACAAAGAACATACATGGGTCAACTGCACAGGAACTTACCATCCACTGGAACAACACAGGGGTTCACAGAAAGGATGGAGTATGAGAAACTTTTTTTCTTTTTTCAGTGTTCCATTTCTTCATCCATCATGACCCCAGCCCTTTCCCAAAAACTGTGCCTGATGTCTGAGCTCTACTAAGAGTTTGCGAGTGGAATCGTTCTCATACCCTCAGAGTCCAGGAAGGCTCAGCCGCAAACCAGAGCAGGCATGGGAGGGCAGTGTACTCACCAGTACAATTTATGGCCGGCTGCATTTTGTTAGAGCGCATCCTTGTAAACAATGCAAACCAAATATTTCCTTAGCGCATGAATGTACTATGAGCACACTTTAAAATATGTATGAACCAGGACATTACTGATGAACACCCACAGTGTACAAAGCATTATTGTTGCTTGCATATGTGATCCTGTAACACAACCATGACAAATTGGTAGGGGGGGGGGGGATTTGGGTAGGAACATAGACTCCTTTGGGTGTAAATTTCCAAACCAATCCAAGATCTTTAAAAAACAGAGATCAAAACAGGGGGTCAAGGTGTGCTCACCCACTCACTTTGTTGGAAGGATATACAAACCTGTTGTTAGTCTTACAATTGTAATGTCAGCATGGCTGACAAACCACATACAGAGAACACGCTACATGAGATAAAAATGAATGTTACCTCTTGCGAAACAAAAACAGCACCGCTAGCTAATGAAAGTGTCTGCTAGCTAGATTGTTTTGCTTGTATTATCAAATGTACATTCAAATGTATAACAAAGAGTGATTTATATATGACTTACAATTACATGTACAACCACAGAAAAAAAAACTATTACCGCTGAAATTCATTTCAAAACCAGTTTGCTGGACTAAGGTGGAATTGCTGGACTGTGCAATTACCTACGTACTACATTGCATACACACCCTTGGATGAAGGAGACAGAAAAAAAGGAAAAGCTGTGTAATAATTGAAAAACCTTCTGTCAAGGGTCTTTGATGATCATGGAATCTGTACTGGGCAAACACAACCCTACTTTAATGAAGTGAGTGCTTCCACAACGGATTTAAGAAATTCCTCCAAAACTTCTTATAATGGTCCATTATTTTTTTAAGGGTGCAATGAACTGGCCAGGCATTTTGTAAAAATATACTGCTGGGCCAGCAGGACTCAGTCCTGAATTAGAAAGTAACATTTCAAAGAACAGAAAAGACTTAACAACACCACACAGAAACAGAAAAATCGTTTTGTATAGCTGTGGGTTAGGGTCTAAAGGTGTGTCAAATCAAAGCAGGACACATAATGACTCCCAAAACAGAAAGCCAAAATGGTGTAACACACAGATTGTACAAGCAATTTACAACTCTTGTCAAAACTGTTAACTTTAAATGATAAAAGATTTCACTTCTCAGTAAAAAAACAAATGTTCCAATAAAAACAAATCATGAGAAACAAACTGATTTGTGGTAATCTACCACATCACAGGCATCTTTAAGGGAGCACAAAGAAAAACATGTCCAGAGAATGCCCAGCTGCCCACGTGCGCACACACACACACAGTCGCACATTTCAGACAGTGGGCCAGCACTGAGCCAGCACACACTAGATCTGAGCAGCTTAGGGCAGTTGGTCAGAGCTTACAGAGACACACCACAAATCAACACGAGCATTAAAATCAACAACAGGGCATAACGTCAGGAAAAAGCAAGAGAAGCGGACATTCATCTCGCTCTGCTTTGAGTCTTGAAATGTCTTACTAACACATGGAACCGATTAAAGGGGAGAAAAAATCCCACTGAAAGTCAACAACATTTGCAGAGGGAACATGAGGAACCAAGCAAAACGTTAAGTGTTATTTCAAGCATGTTTTACTCTCTCTGTTCTTTAGTACTGGCAGAGTCGAGGTATAGAAATGCCAGACAGAAAGGTTTCCTCTAGGTTATCCTCCAGGGAGGGGAAAATGGGGGCTCAACAGGCCTCCACACAGATTTCAACTAACATGTAGAACGCTTCACAACACAGCAAACACTTCCACAATAGCGAAACTGTAACTGACGATTAAGTGCCATATACATGATCATGATTATCAGTTTAATTTTCCTTTTTTGTTAATTGTATGTAACTGTCAAATCACTGGCCATCCTGCTGCCTAGCTGTTAATACATAGCAGCTCCCATACAACTCAAGTCGCCCTTTAAGCAGGCTAATGCACCAGTCTGAAGTTAGAGTGCCATTTTCATGTCTCATTTTCTGCTTTCTTTTGTGTACAAGCATTTGCCTCAAACAAAACACATCAAATTCACATTCTGCTTGTTGTGACCTAAACATGTGATTGTAAAAGCTAAGACTGTGGGAAAAACATACAATCAGCTTAAATTTACCAGGTAATTCTGTAATAATTTTGATTGCCTAGACCAGTGCTGACCTATATGCCACCCATGAAATGTTACTCCATTGGCATAAACAGTAAACCTCCCTCACGATGCATTTGGCAATAAAATTAAAATGAACATGATGCATTGCAATTTCAATGGTCCATGATTTTAAGCTTTAAACAAACGTACTGACAGATGGTCAACGGCCAGGGCTTTGGTGTTTGTATTCATACATACATGTGCTTTGATTCGGTCATGCAGAAGGGACATGGGAAGCTTGCTCTGGCGCATCACCACTCTATACGGATCCTTTTTCACCTCACCCATTTCTTCCTGAAACCTCTGGAGGGATGACTGCTTGATGACACGAGTATTAGCTGTGTAAAGACAGAAATACGTTGGCATACACGTTTTCCAGCTCTCTTCGAGTAAACAAAATTGGCATACTAGAGGAAAAAAATGACATAAGCTACACAACATGATTTAAACCAGTAAGAACCCATTTAATTCACACCACTCAAATTTGAAAAGCTGATATTGATATTGCAGTACAGCCAAAAGCCACTCAAATATCTGTAAAAAGCTTTATGTTTATTCAGACTCAGTCATAACAGAATTTTTAAACCATGACTAATGCAGATGGAAATCGAATATACAGGAGTAGGACAAAATGTTTAGGTTGCAGGCGGGAGTGAGCCAAACAAAGTGCAGATTATCTGTGGGAGTAGGATACAATCTTGCAGGAGCGATATGTGCAGATACAGAAGATCTCCAATACAGAGTTTCTTAAACCTGTTCCTGGTGACTCAGTGCCATGAACTATTACAACTACTTCCATCCCCAAAACACCTGATCCATCTTATGAAGAGCTTCATATTGAGTTGATAAGACACACAATTAATACAGTGTGTAACATTTATTGTTATGGAATGTAATTTAAAGCATAATAATCAAACAATGCTGTTACATTTCGAATCTGGTAAATTCACAACTGAATGATAAATGACGTACTTTGTACATTAAACTCATTTTCTTAAAGGAAGACTAAATTGTTTACCATGGCCGAGAACATCAAGTGTCAAAGAATGTCAAGACAATATGTGTATGTTGCAATTTCAGAGTCCTCAAAATTACAGTTTTATTAATAGTATAAACATTTAATGAAGCCTCTAGCGACAGGGCTCAACTCTAAACTGCAGAAGCAAAGCCACTTAGGGCAACCACACAGTCTTGTCCAATCACAACAACTGTATCACAGTAAAGCACAGGCCATACACAAAAGCTCTACAGAGCATACTTTTCTAAAGACAAGAGCACAATTTTATACACTTACCGAACCACTTTATGTTGGGTTCAACTCTGGCTACAGTCCCAGGGGCCACAGTAGACTGGTACTGTAAAGGCTTGATGACTTTTCCTCGACTGTTACTAAAGAAACAGGTGAAAGTTTATCTACCGTTCATAATCACCAAATTAGAAAAATACAGTGCATACTGATTTTCATGTATAATGTGAGATAAATGTCATATTTCAGACGACCATATAATTACCATCTCTGTTTTTGCCGGTACATATTTAGACGCTTGATAGTGGCACGGTCCCTCATGTTGTTCCCTCCAGCTCCCTTTACTCGATCTAGGATTAAAAAAATGGATAAGTAATTCAGATGCTTATAAAACGTATGAAGGTAAACCAATTCATTACAAAGTAGAAATGCAAGTTTTCTTCTACCATAGAAGAAGTCTACGGTGATCCAGCAAACATATACAAGAGTTATGAGTGATTAGCAAAAAAACATAACATGACAAAGCATTTTATATTTTGCTCCAATTTTAGTCAGATCATATACTGTGCTATGGATGCTAATCTAGGGCAGTTTTTCCCGTGTGACACTGCTGAAGTATGTATCAGCTGTAACTGTGCCTGTGCAGGAGGAAGGTAAACAAACCAGTCCTGGGCAGGTCCATCTGTCAGTGCTTTAAACAGGGAAACACGACTTACTTCTCTCATAACAGCTGAGGTCAGATTCAGAAAACAGCTGGTTAGCCGGCTCAGAGACTGGTCATACAGCGCAGCTCTCCTGGCTGTGTATCCCTGACTTAGCCGAGCATGCTAATCATCAGGTTCTCATGCGGACTTTTAGTGAGTAAAACGAAACAAAACATCTGCCTAATCTCAAACAAGATATCCCGCAGATACACAGAAACGCTTCCACAACTCAGTCTCAAATAAATCTGGCAAATCTGGGTTTTGTGCACCTGCCCTGACTCTAGCTGTCTAAGTGTCGTTAGCTGTTTACAATCAGGCTGCAGGGGAGTCTTACCGGGATTACTGCTGGAGTTTGAAGGGTTTATGGAACTCTTGCCCTTGAATTTAGGTTTCGTCATTCTGGCTAGCGGCTGAAAACTCTTGTTGCTTTGTGAAAATAAAGAAAAAGCCGAGCTGAGACTTTCCTCTTACTGCGGAATTACACGTGTTGCTGTAAAAGTCCACATGCAGCCCCGGCGGAAACACGTCATCAATCGAGCGACTTCTCGAGGAAAGGTACCCGCCTCTTCTCTTCAGCTCCGCTTCAGTTCCTGGGAAGAAGCGAGCTGTTTGTTTTTTGCAAATAATAAGAAATAAATCATAAAATTAAAGTTTTTATTGTGATAAAAAACACTTAAATATACATTCAGTTACTCCTATTTCCACAGGTCACAATTTGGATCCAGTTTCCCAAGCCCATCATCGTGTTAAAGGAGAAGTCCGTCCATCTTTCATAGTTTTTGCATAGGTTAACTTAATTTATAAACACAGTAAATCAAAGTGGTTTGAAGTAAAATTCTCTATTCTAGAGAAACTTTCTGTATCTGAGTTGTTCACAGTGATAGGAACCAGACATCTGAAGAGTTTAATGCCTACAAAACCTAGATTGCATGGAATGTTTGGGAAGCTGGATGATACCTGAGACATTGTTTTGTTAAAGTTTGTTTTATTGTTCAGTCATAGATAAACATGGCAAGATACTGATACCCTTTGCTGGGTTCAGTTAAAAAAAAAATAAATAAATAAAAAAAAAAAAAAAAATATATATATATATATATATATATATATATTATCAACATGATCTATTTAAATTCAGAGAACACACGCAGGTCCACTGGTCATTTAGATAGCAGGCTGTTGTGGACATAGCCACCCGCTGGTTCGAATCTGCACTACTGGAAAGAAAAGTGAGTCGATGTATTTCTCTACAGTGAACCAGTTCACATTGTTCCATGCCCTCAGTTGTTTACATTTCACTACTTGAATTGTGCAGAAAGTTGAATCAGTTGAATTCTCTGTTAACAACGCTTTAACTGAGAGCGGGGTTTAGTGTGATGCTCACTCTACCATTTAAAGGGGCAGCATGTAAACTCTAGGGATGAGGTTGCATGTTTTGCAATATACTGAGAATCTGAACAAGAAGCTGGTGAATAAGAACCAGCACCAGAATGAACTGTTGCACCATTTAAGGTGGAGCAGGAAAGCCTCATAGCTAGTGCTGTTAGTGTTTTCTGCTACACAGATTTAGACTATCAGAATATTCTATCTGGAGATTTATGCATGGAGCTTCTAATAAATATATGCCATGGTAAGACCTTCTTACTAGGATTCTTTTTCTTTCTGCGTCTTCTAACTGATACTATAGCACCTCCGAATTGAAGCTGCCACCCCAATGTGAAAATACAAGGTTCTGTCTACAGCCAGTGTGGGGTTCTAAATGGCACCCATTGTTGGAAGACGACCCCCTAAATCTTACACACTGCTCCTTTAAGAATCATGTGCTTAAACATCTTCTTCTCTGAGCCCAATATTAGCATGGAGCTAAAATATCAAATATTCCTGTCATGCAAGGAGCCTCTTTACCTGATTAAAAGACAAAGTGACAAAATCAGTATTTCTGGAGTTATAGGTGTTTACTGAGTCACTCTGCTTATAGTCTGCCAACAGTGACCATGTGTTTCAGTACCAGAGAGCAATATGTGGCAGTATGATAAAACACAAGCATACAGTGCTGTGAAAATGTATTCCCCACTTTCTTCGTTTTTAATTATTGCAGTTTTTGTCACAGTGAGCATTTATATATCTTTAACAAATGACAGTCTTAGACCAGGAGAACCTTATAGAACACAAAAGCCTTTTTTTTATCATTTAATTTATTTAAGGGGGAAACATATCCAACATCTGACTCACCCTTGTGAAAAATAATTGCCTCCTTAAATCTGTAATTAGCTGCATGACCTTTAGCAGCATTAAGAGCAGACAACATTTCCTGTCATTTGATATCACGCATTCATGTTGTTATAGAGGAATTTGAGGAACTTTTCTTTGAAGAACTGCTTTAATTCAGATACAGATATTTAAGTGATTTGGTCATTGCGCATCATCTCTGTTGGAAGAGAAACTGTTATCCGTTCAGGTGCGGATTTTTTTTTCTGCTTTGGACTGTTGTCTTGCCACATGATTCCATTATGTTTCAGTTCACTGACCGATAACCAGGCATTGTCCTTGTGTGTTCTCAGATACAAAGCAGAATTCACATGTTCTTCGAAACTTTGATGGCTGTCTATGTCCAAAGGCAGCAAAATGTCCCCACATCGTGTGTTCCTATTGTGAAATACAGAGCTTTTCTCTACAGCAGATTTAAAGGGGCTTATGTTGTCCAAAGTGCTACCCTTTAGAGGGATCAGTTCATAGCAAGTTATCCAAAATGCTTGGGGACTGTCCAGGTGTTTCTTAATTCCTCAGATGTGAGAAAAGCATTAATGTTTATTTTAGTTACCTATGTTTTCTGCCTTACTGCTTTTCCAATGCTCCTTTACCCAGTCATTTTCTCATAAACACTGATCCTCAAGACTAGAGAGAACTGCAGTTCCATGGATGGAAAGTTTGGTGACTTTTTGGATGGTACTGAATCGTTACAAACATTAAATAACATTTAAAATATGTGTTCATGATTGAACAGGTTTTCTTTCTCTAATAGTACATTTTGTTTAAAGATAAAAGCAACAAAATTAAAAATAAACCAAATTAATTTTACTACATTTGTACATTTCTTGAGCACTAGTTTGTAGAAAATGGCCTTTGTAAGTCAGCAGAGCTTTTGAGAAACAGATGCTCTTCAGCACCTCCTTCTGCACAAAATGTTCTAGGCCTCTTTAACGGAAGTTGTGGTCTAAGTGTTTCCCAACTTCATTTCTGGAAGCCCACAGTTTGTTCTTGGACCTCAGTTACATCATTAGCTATGCTCTATAAGGGTCTGGTGATTAACTGATGATTTTAATTAGGTTAGCTGCATTGGGGAAAATCACAAAAATGCACAGAGCATGGCTCACCAAGACTGGGATTGGATTCCATGGCCCAGTGCATTATCTCATATCCACATGTAATGTTGTCCAAGGACCAATGAGGTAGTGCTTGCTAATGCTGGTACACATACTGTGATTTTGTCATGATGCTCCTGCAGACAAAGACAGCATATTTTGAAAGAAATATTGTTGAGTACAATATGTGGTCTCATCATATTTAAGGTGGCTAATTCTTGCATCTATCACCAAACAGTGTCAACAACAAAAACATGAAAATGTCAGACGTTCTGGATCAAAAGATCAGAAATTGGATGCTGCTTCAACACATGTATGAAAAACAAGAAAGAAGACCAAGAAGAAGGCTCGCTGGTGGATGACCCAAACAGAACGACCAGGCATTAGAGAATTTTTGTGATATAATCTGGTGAGTATGTAAAGGTAAATGGTATCGCACATGCTGCTAGAGAATTTGATCAAAATTTTATTGGTACCTTCTTTAGTGTGCGACATGCAGTGCATATTTATTTATTTGCAATTTAAAATTTATTGTGCTTCATATTGTAAATATAGATACTGTAAATGACACTGCATCCAACATTCATTCACCGTATTCTCAGAACTGAGGCACACAGAAAGCTCCCACATCCACCCCACATCTTGCTTCAAACTAAAGGACCTATACCTCTATACCTACATACAGCGGCAAGGTTGATTTTCAACATCTCTACTTTTTTTTTTATTTTTTTTATTGCATTTGATGCAATACAATGCGTTCTGTTGATGTTTTGTCTGCAAATTATGTGTTAGCCTGCACAAGAAGCTTTATGGAGTTGCCATGAGTTTTATTTGGTCGATTTCGAAGTAATTACTCATAGCTCATTTTATGACTGAACAGTTCCACTGAGCTTATTGGAATAATATTTGTGTCTGTTTTCTGTCATAAGTACTTTTGACACCAATACAGCTTTTTTCTTACCAACTTCAATAAAAAAATAAAAATAAATAAAGTTCAGTAACATCTCATTATAACCCCATTTCCTAAACATTCGCTGCCCTCCAAACATTTTGTTTTGGATACCGATATCTGCTATAAATGTTCTCCAGTAATAGATCCGTTGTGTGGTCTTTTCTGACTGTGTGAACAGTGAGGACTTCAGTGTATCCAGAAGAGGGCATACATGCATAGGTCTAGTAATTACTCACATGTCCTGTACAACATATGGCCTAAAATGCCTCAGAAAAATTGACCCTACGGTTTACTGTGAAGCACTTTTTTAGGGTTTATGTTAGCCATTGGTGTCTTTTTGTAGGAAGTCTGTATAATTTTGTGAGATAATGTTTAACAATGTCATATTCATCTCAGCCTGCTTTTGCGGGCTTTTTACTGGCCATATGTTTATGAAGAAGAACTGCTGTTTTCTCATCATGTGCTGTTTACACCAGTGGTACATTTCCCCGGAGTCCAAGTTTATGCACAGGATCAAAACAACATTTAGAGGACAGGCCGTTTTCAACTTACACTCAGCCTCGGTCTGTTACAGTAGAAGAGTCCAGACCATGGAATGTTCTCTGTTCACTTTCACATGGACAGGATTGAAACTGACAGCATCAGAAATGTGCTGCAAATGCACTCGAAACGCAGACACGGCAACTGCACTGTTTTGCCAAGTAAATGCCATAGTCCTTTTCAACCAAGAAAGAAGCCCAAGAAATTGTTTTTAATTATTTTCAGATTGTATTTGTCCTTCTTTAAAATCATCTTTCTGCAACATACAACATGTAGTAGTAAACAAGAAATCGCAAGCATAAAAAAACAGGGCGATCAAAAAATCAAAATCGACTTGTGGTTTTCTTATGGTTGCATAGTCCCAAAAACGTTTATATCTGAAAGGGATGTTATTGTGGATAATCTTACATTTTAACTTGTATTTGACCACAGCAGGCTTCTTGTTTATTGATTACTGGAGAAGAAAAGCCTCACAATTCTTCGAAGCTCTCCCTCTCTCTTTTTAACAAACATTGAGAGTGGCATGTTGTTATCCCTAAAGAATGGATTTTCAGGAAGGCCCAGTTATATCTAACATGTTAACAAAGAGAGTGGAATATGTACAATGTGGATCTAGAGCAAATTCTGGTCTCGTTGGACGGACTGACATTATGATTCAAAGCATGATGAGTGCTGTGAATCCAGTAGCATTTATGTGCCAGTATAAGGTTCAGATAAAAATTAGGTAAGCAATTAAAAGAGTTTTGCTCTCTCTCTCTCTCTCTCTCTCTACATATATATAT
>CM067479.1:28735155-28827057 GCA_034552555.1 Semaprochilodus insignis | reverse complement strand
ATGTCTCTCTCTCTCTCTCTCTCTCTACATATATATATATATATATATATATATATATTTATATATCGTCGCTGTCCAAAGAAAAACATGTATCTCCATTTTTGTTGATTTTCACTTTTATGTATCATTTGAACACAGAAGCTGCCGTTTATGTTGTGTCAAAATTTCATGGTGAATGGACCAACAGAAATGACCCAAAACTGCTTGGAAAAAAGTCTAGTTCCATTGAATTACATTGAAATTAAATGAAGTTTTTGCCCTCTCCTGAAAAGTTGCCATTTTGGAGATACTTGGTTTTGTTTGGACAGCGACAATACATATATATATATACACTCCTTGGTATGATTATTTATGCCTTTTTTTTGCAGCAGATGTTTAATTACCTTACACAGAACATACACATGAAATGCTGCATTTGTCAGTGAGTGAAGTAGTGAGGTCTCCATACTCTCGTGCAGACACGGAGTACGGCTGAAGCCCAAACCCAATTACAGCACTGCAATAAATAGCAGACTTAGTGAGCAACCTTAGACCAAAATAAAGGATTCAGCATGTATTCCATTTTATAGAAGAACATAACAGCAGTTGCAGACAGGGAAGCCCCATGTGCTCTTGCGCTTCGTCCAAGAAGTTGGAGTGAAAGGTACTTGAAAGACGGCTTGCTGAGATCTTCCACCCACCCCTTCACCCCCAATGACCCAAGTGCAATACAGTGCAGGAGGGAAAGCTTGTTTGTTTCAGTTTTCTTTCTGGATTGAGTAAAGGTGCAGGGTCATGACATTCCTCTTGGTACATACTTAATCTGTTTTCGGAGCTGCCAGCAAACTGCCTAGCAGCCATTTAGGAGAGAGTGATGATGTATTGAGATTACAACTCTCTCTGGGTTTTTGTGCATGTCTGACCTTTTGGAGAATGGACCTAGACTCCCCTGAACACCTCACGCAGTGGCTCCTGATTGGTCAGCAGGTTAAGGGCCCCATGGATAGCCATCATTAGTCTTAAACTGGCAGGTCTCATTTGACAGAGGAGCATTTTTCATTGTAATTCTGCACAGATTACAGTGATTTTTGAAGCAGTCGCACATTTCTACTGTCTTGTTCTTACAGTGGGCTATGCAGTATGTTATTTGAGGTCTGGATAAGCCTGCTTGTTTATCTGCTAAACCATGAAGGCTATTTAGACGACGGTCATAATGTTCCACTTTGGATAAACATGTTACTCTAAGCCAATAAGAGTGTATCTGCTCAGTATGTTCAAGATTGAAATCGGGAAATCTGTAGCGCCAGCTTTGTATTGTGAAAAGCACATATAATCAGGAAGAGTTAATGACTTGTGGTTTTGATCTGAACTTGCCTATGATGTTGCCCATGCAACGGCAGCGCTGTGTATTTATCAGCCTCTCCTTCAGTGTCCACTGCTTTTATATTGTTTTTCTTCTTTTATTATGAACCCGTTTATTATAGGCTTGATTTTGGGATTGGTCTTGTCCTCCAACAAAATGATAGTGCTGGTACAGGTTCGTGGTTGGTGGCCATCTCCTCTGCATGATGCCTGTATGATTAGTACAAATATATTTGCAAGTTTCAGAAACAAATATCACAAGCTCCTGCTGGGTAAGCTGTATGAGTGGAGTTCTTATTGTTGTTGGAATACCCAGAGTGAGCTCATGGGTCAGATACTAGATTCTGGGCTCTGTATTGAATTAGGTGCTCTATTTTCAACTGCTATTTTGGAGCACCAGTTAGATGGGAAACGCTTTGGGTGAGAGGTCAAAAAGGGACTTAACCATCCCTTTGCTCAGTTTTGAAAGTTTGTTTAAAAATACATTGTGAAATGGAAAAAATGCAAACAACAAAATAAGAAACATGAAAAAGGAAGAAAAAACAAGGTTGTTGTTCTCTACCTCCTGTTTTCTGGAACTGGTAGGGAAAACTTCAATGTTTTGTTTTCTAGCTAAGAACATCTTTCTGTTTTCTTTAAGATGGCCAGAATGAGTCTTTATTTGGTTGTTTTTTAATTTTACATGTAGTTTACTTAGTTGGATAGATTGCAGTTTATGGGGCAGTTGTAGGCTGGTGTTTAGGGAATCAGCCTTGTAACCGGACTACAATGCCCTTGAACAAGGCACCTAACTCTCAACTGGACGCCGTGGATAGGGCTGCCCACCGCTCTGGGCAAGTGTGCTCACTGCCCTGTAGTGTGTGTGGTCACTAGTGTCTGTGTATGCGGGTGTTTCACTTCACGGATGGGCCAAATGCGATAGACAAATTCCCCTGTGTGCAAACACTATTGGCAAATGGTTCTTAATTCTAATTCTAATTCTAATTCTAATTCTAATTCTAACTATTATCACATTAGCAGAATGACTATTGATGCTTGTTCCAGGTAAAAAAAAATGAAAATGTGAACAAAAAACAAGTCAATGGCTACACATATAAAGACAAATAGCTAAGGACTCTTGTATTGCAAAATAAACAAATGGAAGTATTTAGAGCAAATTTGCTTTTTGTTCAACAGTCTTGAGAGAAGGCAGAGGAAAATTAGAGTTTCTAGTTAAACCGCATAGACAAATGCTCATCGATACATCATAAACAATGCAATTAGGCCATTACTCTTTTACTGTTCTTCAGAGCCCTAATATGCTCTGGCAGGAATTATAAATATTTCCTTTCGTTGAAAACATGTGAGCTGCCCCTCTGTTTCCAGACAAATGCCAGATGCAGAGGATGCTACAGGCTAAAAAGGTATGTGCCTCTTTCAAATCGACAACACACCGGGGAATAATCAAAACAGGGCCAGTGTCAGATATTCCATTGCGGTGCACAGCCACGTCAGATGGAAGTGCCTTTTCCTAATAATTGTATGTGTGGGTTTGTGGATAATATTTCAGCTCCGCTCATTAGTTGTGGCTCTGTTTTGAATCAGACATGGATAGCCAACGTGGTGAAAGAGTGCAGTTCAACTGGTATGACAAAACAAAAGGAGACAAATTGCTGATGGCTAGAAGGCTAGTTACGCATGTAACTGTGGTTCTATGAATTCTGGATGATCACCAGAGGCAGTATGTAGCACACTGGATATTTGTGCGCTTGCGCATACGTTGGGAGTTTATATTACCAAAGTCATGCATTGACATGACATGTGATGCAGCAAGTAATATGAGTGCACTGCTCACATGGAACGCATCATCATAATCAGACATTCAGAGCTCTGACTGTAACCCGGAATTCACAAAGACATCGTTACATGCATGATTTTCATTTTGTTTCATTCTTACTGACTGAGCACAGTGGATGACTAATTTCCACAAGGTCAAGACTTGTGTAAATCGAGCCTGAGGTAGCCCCCGGGATAACTGTTGAACTCAACATGTGGGGGGAAACGCACTGACTGGTAAAACCTGGGAAAGTGTGCAAAACGAGGATCAAGTAACTTCTGTGCAGATATCAACTGAACAAAATGCCATGCAACACTGGCCAAGTTGCGGATTTACTTCTGGTAAAATGACAAGACACTGATCCCAGCTTTGGCTGCTGAGGGGATTTGTAGACTGTAGAAATTACCTCTGCTACCCAAAGTGAAAACTTATGCCTTGACAGAGGAGTACCTGTATTTCTGTGTCAAAAGCAGAAGAACTTTTCTATTTGATGCCTGCCAGTAATACTGTAGATCCCACATGATGTCCTAAGGCACAAGCTTAGCACAACAGGATGCTGCTTGTCAGTGAGAGGAGCTTACACAGTATACTAATTCACATACTGATGGGATCTTTAGCTTGGATTTGTTTGGCACCTAGTACTTGTCTCAGCACTGCGTCCTCCAGACCAGGTGAACTGAACAATCATTGATTGATAAGTGTGTATAGCACTGTGTGCCAAAACAACCTTGCTCCCTGCTGATGCCAGATTGCTCCCCTAATATGGGAGTGATACCTCAGTACCAGTATTATGTTCAAGATATTCAACAATAGATGCTCAACATATTGAAACTCTGATTCACAGAAAGCCGCGCTTGATACATTATTCAGGAGTTTCAGTGCATCTACCACAGCCTTACTCCTTATGGGGAACACAGGAACTAAGCGCCCAGGGAAGATTTTCATGGAGGAAACCACTGCTCCCCATTGATGCTCATTCAAGTTTCCTAAAGACCACAATGATGTTCTACAGAAACAGTGTTAAGTAGACAAATAAGACAAAATCTTAACATTTATAGGTAAATGTACACTGCTTGGTAGACGACGAGACGCAACACACCAACACCACAGACCTTACTTGATTTTGTGAAGCATGACCATAAGAGTATAATGGTATCAGGCTGCTTTGCTTCCTCAGGGTGTGGTCAACAGTTATTGACGAAGCAATGATTTTCTTTTTTTCAATCAGGAAATTGTACCATGGCATGGCTGTATGTCTGCCTGTGATGTGAAGTTCAAAACAAGCCGGGTCATGCAACATGCAACAATGATCCAAAACACTGAAGTAAACAGCAGAGTGGGTTAAACAGAACAAATTACATATTTTAGAACGGCCAAATCAAGAGTCCTGACCCCAATTCCATTTAAATGCTGTGGCAGGTCCTTCAAACAAGGCATCTCTAAAATATAAACAAACTGGAACCGTTTTGCATTGAGAAATGGGCTGAAATACATCCTAACCACTGTGCATGACTGATCCACTACAGAAAGCATTTGGTTGAGATTATTGCCATATTATTTGCATATGTTTTCCCACAGAGGACCTTGATTACTTTAAGATACACTAGTGTAAAGCATTCTGCGCTGTGTGCTGTTATAAGATAAGCCTTTCATACAGAAATCCAGATAATTCTAAAGATTTTCTTGCAACAGCTATTGTTCTGAGGTGTCCAAGCAGCCCTATCTTTAATGCCAGTACAAATGTGTCATGAAAAAGCAAACACATGGTGGGTAGGAGAAGGTCTCTGAAACCTGGTTCTGTGCAAACTTGCTGGTGGCAGCAGCAGCACAGCACAACCGTTCAGGTACCAGAATTCTTTCAGGATCCTCTTACAGGCTTCTCAGAAGCAGGACTGAGCCGACAAAACTTGGCCATAACTATGATCCAGGTTCAGGTGATCGCAGGCTCAGGTGATGTAGCATACTACCTAAAGTACACTAAACACTCCCTCCAGCTTGGATAAATTGGGCAACATCAGGGAAACCACCAGGTGTCTATAGGGGCTATGTATTCCAGGCCCTAACGTCCTGGGTCTGCCTTTGAGTGTTTTAGCCTTTGTGCCCAGGTGTGATTGCAATAAGGAGGACTCACAGACAGCTGTAAGCTTTTTCTAGCAGTCTCTGCAAGCCAGGATGAGTGGGACACATTAAAATAAGAGTCAGTGAATGTGTCGTCCAAATGAATTGACGAAAGGCTTCCGGAAGAAGCTAAAAAAGATTAAACTGTAAGTCTCATTCAGCAGTTAAGAGGGCAAGAAGGAGGAGGAGTTTGTCATGTTGAAGTCATACTATGCTGAGTGGTTGCTCTCCTAAGGTGGAGAGGAAAAAGCAGGGGAACAGGGCCAGGCTGCAGCCTGACCAAAAGACTTTGTATGCTACATTTACATTAAATTGGTCATATCACGTGACAGTTTATAAGCATTTTCTGCAAAATCATGCATGACCCTGGATGCTGAACACTTGACATTACAGAGTTTACGAGAAAGGCGGCTAAATTAACACCTCCTTTATGTGATCCAGACCAAGGCACCAAGGGCACAGTTCATGATAGTCATGAGGTTGTAATAGACATGTGTTTGCAGCAAGCCACAATTTCATAATTAATAGAATAAACATGGCCAATGTAGAGCTCCAACGTTGTACGTCATTCTGTAGTCTAAATCATGCCCGTTTTGGGAACTACAGGAAAAAGTAATGACATTATAGAAATTCACTGCTATCGGTTCCTATTGTAAACTAAAAACCTAAAAGTTTTGTTTTATGACAGAGAGACAAGAGCAGGCCTGACTCACAATCGGGATTCCAACACATCCCAGAGGTGTTCAGTGTGGGCTCTGTTCAGGCCACTAAAGTTCCTCCACACCAAACTCATTGAACCTTGCTTTATGGATAGCATTTTTTGCAATTTGTAGTACACGGTTTCTATTTACTTACTGACTAAATATGAATATGCCATAACTTCAGCACAGGAAGTTATTATTTTTATTTTCCCAACAAGTTAAAATCTGCAAATTAACAGCGTTTGTGGGCACATTTTAATGCACACAGTGTGTTCTCTGTAGATGATGTGTACTTACTTTCACTTACAAAGTCACCCATCACTTGTGCTAGGTTGTGGAGATGACCACATCCAAAAAAGCACCAGGAGTCCAGAATACAATGTTCACTACAGACTTTTGTGGTGCTTGTTAGTTAAACCCCAGACAGAAATTTGAGCCTTTTGGTTTCATTGTTTGAAATTGAGTGTGGAGAGTGACCCCAACTGTTTTTGACAGCCCTCTAAAACTAAACAGTATCCATGCCATCTTGTACACGTATAAACACTGTCAAATAGAAAGACAAGGAGAGCCAGCTGATTTCACAGCTTGTTAATATGAAACATTATACGGGCTGTTGTTTATTATCGCCAGTTATTGCCAATTGAATGTAATTCCAAAACAGTGGTTAAGGAGCAGTGTAAAAATGTACGTACAACTTACAACTAAGTTAGGATCACGATTAAGATAAGAAAATACTATGGTGGACCTTTATTAACATTCTTTGGCGAGCATCACTCTGTCATGACAGTAAGTTCCCTCCTATTTGTAATGCATCTCATCCACAAACCACAAAACCATATGTTCAATACCTAAAACTAATAAGATCTTAATGTCTCCTTTCAAACAATGTATAACTGTATGCATTTTTGCTACTATGCCACAGTGCATGGGTTATTGTTTAGTCTTCTATCTAACAGTTACTATCAGTTATCTTATTCAATGTTGCATATAATTGTAAATGCTGTAAATTCCCTTTTTGTGTTTGTTGCTATCCAGGGTTGGCCTGAGGAGGATGGGTTCCCCTTTGGAGTCTTGGTTTCTCTCGAGGTTTCTTCCTTTGGCTTCGAGGGAGTTTTTCCTTGCCACTGTCGCCTTTGGCTTGATCATTGAGGGCTTGGACCTTGGGCTTGACGAATTGGGATGCCTATATTACTTGACTTGATTCAAATGAATAGTCAAACATTTAGGCTGACAAGTTTTGATATGTGCTAGCCGGTAGTTCTGAGGAAGCACAGTGAAAAAAAAATGAGAGCAATGGCATAATCAAAGGCATTAATTTAAAAAACTGGGTCCTAGTTATGCCACTGAATGGCTCTAACTGTAAGGACAGAACAAGATCTCAAGAACACAAAACAAAGCAAGCGTGTGTGACATAAGATGTGTGCAGGCACACAATGAATATTGACTGTGGTTCGCACAGCAGCAATGGAGAATAAATCTCTTTGGCATTAAAGAATGTCAGGCTACACGACTACAAAGTGGAAAGGTTGGTGCTAATGTGGTGTTGACTGGGCCTCTTTCATGGCTTAAAACAGCAGTGATTACACAACTAGACATTGCCCTCCAGTGGTTGTGACATCTGCCGCAAATCTAAATGTACTGAATATGAAGGTGATGTATTTTGTATCCCTGACTTGTTATCCTGCGATAACAAGGTCTTCCCAATCTCTCTGTGCTCTGCAGACAGGCCAAACAAAGAGCCCACTTCGCATTGGGAACAAACAATGAAAAGAAAACAGTGCTGAGAACTTGTCCTGCTAATGTGTTTCACTCTGTTTATTTTGCTCCGCCTTCTCAAATCCTTCACTTGTTTAGCTCTCTGCTCTCTGCAGGCGCAGTTTTCACACCACATAAATCACTGTATTATCTGTTGGCAGAGGCTCGATACAGGGAGTAACAGAACCTTGTTCGTCAAATGCACAGTGTTTACGCTAGCCTACCACATGTTATCTACTATTTAATAGAAGATAACCGGTTTAATATTTGGGTCTTAAGGAAACGAGATGGAACAAAGGGCTTTCAACTTTAAAGGGAAAATGACATTTATTTGATAAAATGATTTTTGGTTTTTACCTTGTTGAATCAGACATATGTATGTAGAAATCAAATTTAAAAAATAAAGAATGTGTACATTACCACTGCATATTGATGGTAGATTGTCAAAGTATTCCTGAGCACATATGGTAATTTCCATCACAGAAACATGCCGTTTTTTGCTACAGTGTCTTTCCCTCAATGTCTGAGGGATTGAAAGTGTTGCCCATTCAGTTGTGTTTTTTGGCCTTGTTCTTGATGCACAGAAATTTCTCTGGGTTTCCCAAATCTGTTGATGTTATTATCCACTGTAGAGAAAGTTATTGTATATATACTTATCAATAAAAAATAGCTGCACCCAGAAGGAAGTGTTGGATTGCAATGCTATTTGGAAGGAAGATAAAGGTTACCAGGAGCAATAAATCATGATAAATTTAGGCAATATTTACTAAGCTACACATACAGAAGTAGTGTCCATCAGTATGGAGTTGGGCTACCATGTTTGCTAATGCAACATGTATTTGTCTCAGCATGGAGGTTCCTAATGGTGTCCTGCTATAATCCATCCCATGTAGCTTGAATATTCTCACCTGCAGATACTGTGTTTGGGTGGAGGTGGAGTGACACTAGGCCTTCTGGACATGTGATGCGTGACAACAAACCATTCATCTTGGCGTTGACCACGGTGCCTCCATACACGGATTCATTGGTCGTCTCCACCAAGGCAAAAGCGTAACTCGTCACTGAAGATGACCTGCTGCCATTCTGAGTCACTCCATGACAGTCAGACACAACACCATTGCAGTCTTTGGCGACACTGACATGGTGTTAAGGGCAGTCGTTGTAACAGTCTTCATGAATGCATGAATCTTTGGTTTGTAAGTCTTCCAGATGCTTCATGCTGCTGGTGCATGTCTTCTTCTAACCATTGCCGCCAACAGCAGGCTGTGGTAGTGTTCACCCGACCGGTGTGGCATGCAATACATCAATAAGACCATCCTGCTTCCCAGAACCCTATGATGTCACTCTTGTCGAACTCTTCTGTTTGAATTGCTTCTCAACTCTTCTTTGAGGTATACTTCGCTTGCAAAGGATGCTACCAACACAACAGCATGAGTCAGAATGGAAAACACACACAACAGGATGACCTTATATAGTTAGCCAGGTACAGTGATAAGGCCCATTCTTACTCCCATCCAAAACTCGCATGTCTCACAATGTCAAACCTACTCACCAAGTATAATGGAATGAATCCTGTTGGTTGATTACTTCTGGGTGGAACTATTTTGAGTGTGAATCAGTAACTATATATATTCTTCATATATATACTATATATATAATATTCTTCATCTGTATGTAAGTTCAAACATTGGTCAGTTATAAATATACTTAGTTTAGGTTTAAGGTTTCATTCCTGTCAGTTGATTCCTTCTATATATATACAAAAAAGTTGCACCCAACTATATATATATATATATATGTATACCTGTTTAAGATGTTTCATAATGTTCTTTCTTGACTTGCCCCATACTGACATTTTTGGAAAGAGTTGCAGGAGTTGCAGGCATCAGTTTCAGAATGGGCATATGTAAAAAAAAAACAAAAAAACAAGCAAACAAAAATAAAGAAACAAAACAGATTTTTAAATCACTGTTTTCAAATATTTTACTTACTAAAATAATGGTATAATGGTGTTTTTTTTAATTGCTCAACATTAAAAGCTACAAAAGGGCCATATTTTAGTTCCAGTAAATAACTGTACTAACATAGGAAGTAGAAAATTAATCAATATGTTTCTTCCAATTTTACAACTGACCACTTACAAGGAAAAGGGCTACTGCCTACTGCTCTTATATTAATGTTTAGATTTATTGAAAGAGACTTGTAATACCATATGTGTTTATTTAATCCAAATAGGTTTTTCATGTAAGTGTTGTATTACATCTGATCAGTTAAAAGGCTTGAATGAAACATGTGGGAGCCATTACCAGAAAATATGTCCAGAAAATCGAAACAACTTTGCTCTCGGTGGTCTTTTGGCATAATCAGAAACAAAATCTGAGACTCAGTTTGTGAAAAGGAAAGTATCAAAGTCGCTATAGTTACAGGACATCAGCTCAAAGCTTTCCTGGTTGTGTTCTGACTACGAGCTTTAAGAAATTTCTCGTTTCTCTAAAAAAATTTACCTAAAATCCAATCATCTGTTTCTTACAGTCTGCTTTGTCAAATAAAGCCAATCATAGAAGGCAAGTATGCAAACTATCCTGTTGTGTTTAAAGCAATAATAAAATAATTACCTTCTGATAAGAAAAATATGTGTGGTAAGGGTTTCTCGGAAACCCAGTGCTAATCTAAAGTGAAACACGAAAATGATTCCTTACCCGCAATCTTGATTTCCCGAGCTTTTCCAAAGCTGCCAGAGCACTTGCTTAGAGAAGCTGGCAGATGTAGGTCTGTCTATACCTTGGCCAAAACAAACAAGCTCTTTCCTCTTAAAAGGCAGACAATGGACTGTCATGAGGTTCGGCTCTCTCTGTTGTGTGTCTGTGTGTTTGGTCCATGGCATGAGAAACCTAAGGTTGTTCGTGAGAGAGGAATAGCTGGCAGGTCCTCTAAAACTGAATTGAGGCTATTAACTTTTAAAGATTGACTAAGAATAACATGTGACTTGCAGTCATTAAATAAAAGATTTATAATAAGCAGTTGTATTTCATTAACCAAAAAGCTTCCTGTTAAAAAGCATATTTATTAAGTCCTTAAGTCTGAGTCAGTAGCATACGAAGGGCTCTGTTTTGTTTTTCTTCCCCATATGAGCCTGATCCTGAAACATATCAAAGCTTTCACTGTCCATGTTCTGCAGGAGCCTGAAAGTAGCTTAATAGCTTGAATGAGTACTCTGATTCCAGAGTTTATCAGCTGCCCTTTTACTTAGATAGGGACAACAGAGCAGGCCATTTTTGCTCTTGGTCATGTTGTTATTGACACAGACTTCTGTTCTCTGTGTGCTATCTAGACCGCAGGCCATGACGTGAACCCATCACTCCAGAAGGCTCTGCTCAGGGAAGATCAAAAGAGGCCACACACTGCACCATGCTTTTCAGGTGACAGCACCATTGGAGTAGTATACTCTCTTCCGTTCCCTCAGTTTATACAACAGATGGAGGATAATGGGTTTCTTCTTTACCCCACCCTTTGAGATGATTGCTCTGTCTCCTGCACTGGGGTTAAGGGGGATTATATCGATTTATCAAAATCGCTGTATGATAAGATGGTTACTATGGTTAAAAAAAGTCGTTCAGAGTTGTTTGATGTGAAATGTACCAGACTTAGCCAGTCGTATTTGTTAGTAGAAGTATTTTCACCTGTTTAATGTTTCTAAAAGCTACCTTACAGAATGCTGTTAAATGAAATGCTTATGGATATGTTGTCTAATTCACCGTTTTATGATTTTTAACCCATTTACCAAAAATACAAAACTTAATTAACCTCTTGGTCTTCCTTTACTCTCTCAAAATCAAAATTCTAGGGGGTCCCTAGAATAAAACTTAATATGACATTATGCTGTTCATTAGGGTTAAAGTAGACGCTCTTGTACAAATACTGGGAAAGGTCACAGTGTTTAGCTGCTTCAACCACATGGCCTTGATCTGCCTCAGGGTGGTGCTGTAGTAAACAGGCTTACTCAGTTGGTTCCTAATAGCCTAACAGCTATCAGGATGCCTTATAATATGCCATGACATATTTCTCAATCTACAAACTTGCCCGATTCCCTAAAAGACTGGTGGAAAGAGTTAACTGCTACTCATTTCTCAAACTGAAGAGAAAAGAGGAGCTGTGTGAGATCTCCATTAAAGCGTGAACGAGTTCATCACCAACCTAGAAACAGAAAAGAGAACTGTTAAACCAAACATTAATTTTATTAACATTAATTAATATTAATTGACATCAACATTGATAAAAGATTGGTGAACCAAGAGTGACACTAGAGTCTTTTTTACCTAAAATGAGTTGATTATGAGTCTTGTTACAATGATAATAGGACATTAGAGCCATACTGCTTTTACTTTCCATACTTAAGTACATTTGACGGTAAATACTTTTGTACTTTTACTCAAGTGGAGGTCTAAAGGGAGGAACCTCCACTTTTACTAGAGGAATATTTTACCTTGGGCATCTCAACCTCAACTCAAGTACATGGTTTATGTACTTTGTCCACCACTGCTGACTTTGAAGCCACTGATTACATGCCTCTATATTCAGTAATGTTACTGTTTTCAGTTTTATTAATAGAAATCTTACATGGTGCCGTCCTTACTCCTGCACTTAGGAGCACACCTTGATTGTGTCATAGGACTGTTAATCACCCTTCCTATTCTTTGGTGGTGGACGTTGCTAGAAAATAGAACGTGTGCTTGTAGCCACAGCTCTGTTCGGTTCTGCTGTCAAATTATGATGGGTACACAATCAGACCCTTTGGAAATATGTGTGGAAAAATGCATTTCTAAGCTACCCTTGGCTTCTGTGTACAGTCATGGTCTGTCGTCTGCTGTGTGTTTTAACCCAACCTCAGCAGTAAGAGGTCTTAATATGTGACCTGAACTGACCTCAGTTAAAAAGAGGCCAGTGAGGTCTTTTTAATAGCTGTCCTGCTCAATGCCTGGGGATGTGTTTACTCAGTGCTGTCATGGACCTTTGAATCAAGATGCTGCTGCTCTAGCTTCATTTAATGACCTTGGCCAAGGTGGTCATAAAATGAGGAAGTCAGCTTTCGTCCTCAATCCCATTTACCATCTGCACTCTTCTCTCAGCCTAAACTCTACTCTCCTCACTTCCTTTCTTTCACTGACTCTTCTCGCAGCTGATCAAACAAGAACATTTATCACGGATGCTGTTACTCCTACTTTTTCAGAAAATGGAGCAGGACATTTCATCACGTCTCTGCAATGTGTGTTCTCTTCTTACACTCTGTCATCTAGATTTGCACGAGAGGGATTTTAAGTTTACAGACATGGAAAGAGCATCAGCACTATTTTATGAGTTACCATATAAGTAGCATAAAGGTTTGTTCAAACCCAGAAATACACTGCTTTTTAAGAGATGTACACACATAGTAAAGCAGAGAGGAGTCCGTTATACAATGTAAAAAGGTGAAAAGTAAAAAAAAGACTTTACTACAATTACTGGCTTGACTAATATACTTTTTCATGTCCAGAACACTGAGTTATGTTTGGGAGGAGATGAGACTTGTAATGTCAAGCAACTTACTGTGTTGATTCTGCTGAGCACCAATTGTACAGTAATGTAAAACATGCAATAACAACTATTTATATGGCAGACTTCATTCAGTCTGTTGATGGCAAAAGTGTAAATATTACAATATCTTATCAGTTCTCTGGGGAAAAGATAAGCTACCTAAGTGAGTTCAACACATTCTGATGATAGCAGCTATTAAAGCATAACATCACTGTGCCATTCTACACATACAGGATCAAGAATCGGTGAAAACAACAACGTATAGCAATTAATACTATTTTAAAATGAATGCTGCTTATCGTTAATTAAAAATAGTTTGGACAAAGTACTCATCACATGTATTAACATGGAGAATACAGACAAAAAAATCCCAACTATGCTTTCATGCTGTGCAAACTGCATAGAATATATGGACGAGGAGAAATATAGGAATATAGGAATAGAGGAATATATGGACGAGGGGAAATACATTTCAGAAGAATTACCATTAATGTACTATGAGTGAGAGCAAGAGTGAGTTATATGAGAGCAAATGCATCCTATTTCCCTTATTATCTTTCCTTATGCTTTGGTTATGCAGTCACCTGGGCTGATTATCTGTCATAGTAAGCTGAATTATTTTGGCTTATTAAACATTGCTTTAAAGCTGTGCTTTTATCAATGTAGAATTACTGTCAATATAGAAACAGAAAAAGTAATGATAAAAAAAAACAATTAAAAACAGTAAAACAGAAACTCAGTAAAACTGTTTACAATAAAATTTATATTTTGAGAGGTTACGGGCTTGTATTTTTACAGAAACTATTTGGGCCATTTAGGTGACTACTGAGTTCTAGTGGTTGTTAGCAAATTAGCCTCAGAATTTTAGCTCTAAACTAAGAAAGCAAAATTTGCCTCTTGGGTAGATGGAAAAAAATGGCAGATTTATGCTGAACTATTTGAAATATTCAGTAATCTACTATCTAATAATAGTACTAAGTAATATTAACTAGAAATTGTACAGATCCATTACCAAGTGGAGAGACTGGAAAATATCCAATACTGATCCAATACTGCAAGAAATCTGAAGCCTGAAAAATGTGTGATGTGATGTTTTATGTGTATTTCTCTGTATTTCTTTTTGAGGAGCATTAGAGTGTTTGAGCTGTTTGAGCATAACAAACTGCTTTTAGATGATCCTAAGTGAAGTGCTTCAATTATAAAAGCTAATTTCAAAGCACAGTAGTCTTTAACGATATATATCAGTATATCAGATCTGGATGGCAATAGTGGAAGTTTAAATAACAGTATTGGCGAAGAAAAAGTTTTGTTTTGTGCAGCTCTAGTATTAACCACTTAAATTCCTGGAATCCTAATGCATATTATTTAAAAATTGCAAGGATAATTTTTTAACATTTTTAATCCAATCAATAATTTTTAGAAGCACCCTGCATAAATATGCAAAATGCAAATAAACACACTTACAAACAGTGGTTGAATTAAAGCATGCACAGTAATCGTACTAGCTTTGTTCATGTGATCTGATTAGCCCTTTATTACAACTTGAAATGTGCTTTTTAGAACATATCCAAAGCTATTAGAAAATGTTCAATCCAGAGGCAGCAGTTCAATCCATTTTCAGCCAACCACAATATTTCCTTAGATGCAAGCCCCAGGACCTGTAAATTAGAGTGAGGTCCCCCCATGCTTCCATGTGATGAATGACCCATACCGAATAATGGTGTTTTCTAACCGGGCACGCATCTGCACCAGCATCGGCACAGCCAAGCCTGTCTCGCAGTACTTCCCTCCATAAATTCAGCCCCTCTTTTGGTGTAACTGAGGTCATTCTGCCCTGGTCTGCTCAAGCACTTTCAGTGTGAAAGCGCACAGAACAACACTTCACAAGCCCAAGTAACAGCAGAAGAAGAGAAGGTTCAAAAAGAAGGGACTGGCCTCTACTAAATGTTTAATAAAACTATCTGCAGCTTCTTTGTCATATTTTGACAGAGAGAATTTGTCATGCCTTGTTTAGTGTTTCACAGATGACACTCCTGTGTGTGTTTGAGACAACAGGGTTCTTATCTCACACAGCAGCTTCACAAAACTACTTGGAACCGAGCACTTAGCTACTCTGGTATTCATTAGCATTGTCTGTATTTCACTTTGTCTAGTCTCAATACGGAGCTTATGCCAACATTTGTACCACTAAAAATTGTCCCAGTACTTTGTGGTCAAACAAATGCTGTATGAAACATTTTTCTGACTTATATGCTTTTTATCAAGATTATCTACAAATCCCACAAAATTACAGAGGAATCGTCTGACATCAGCAACATCATCTGTCCACAATAAATGAACAGCTTCATGAAATCCCTACCATACTAATTATAGACGGGTATATTCAGAAAACAGCCCTGAAGCCTCTGTGAACAGAACAAAAGGTGAATTCATTAAAATATAGAAATATAACATATTTCATATTTAGTTGTTCTGACAACTGGATGACAGCAATACACTGTGCAGTTCTATAGCTCTTCTGGAGCATCCTCTTTCTCAGACTGCCATGTCAATACTGGAAATGCTGGGAAAATGCTTTCCAGGCTTAGTCAATAGGTTTTAAAGTAGTGAATCTGCATTAAAAAGAAGGGGCACAACCTAACATATTTGTTTATCTTAATCATTTTAATGTGTCTGTAAAGTACAACAAAGTTTAATAAAAATCTCTGCTACAAGGCAACTTTGCTCACAGCACCTACCACCTATGACCATTTCAGCCAGAAGTGGCCTGAATGCAAATGTTAAAACCAACCCTAAAAGCAGGTTGAGCCGCTAGTCATAACGGTTCAAAAAATGGCCCAAAACTGCTTGGAAAAAGTCCATTGACTTACATTTTAATTAAATGAGGTTTTTGCCATCTCTTGTAAAGTTGCCATTTTGGAGATACTTGTTTTTTTTTGTTTTTTGACAGTGACTATATACAACACCATAATATGATTAGTGAAAAGAAGATTTGTCAGAATTAGCAATTGTTTGCCCAGAAGTGGTATTAATACATTTAATTTTTTTATCTGATTTTAATATGAGTTTTGGCTTAATCTGTTCATGAATCTGAGCACATCCTGAAAGTATACGGAGGGATATGAACTTCTCTGCTAGTTTATTTTAGGGGACTTAGCTGTAGCATTATGTTACAGCTTGCCCCACCGAATGAAGGCTGCACTTTAGTTTGGCTGTAGCTCTCACTGTGAGCTTTTAACATGTCAGTCAGTATTCACAGGGTCCACAATCTGAAAATAATGTTCTGTGGATGGACCAGGATGTAAATGTGTCTTTATGGTTTTAGTTAGAGATGTTCTGTTCGGCAACCGTATTCCAGCATAAGCACCTCATCCCAACTTTGAAACCCGGTGGTGGCAGTATCACAGTTTGGGACTGTTTTGCTGCAGTTAGACTGGGCAGTTGGCCTTCATTTGATAGAGCTATGAATTATGATTCTGGTTGGTATCAAGAAATTGTACAGGAGAATGTTGGGGCATCTATCTGTGGGTCCAGCAGAATGATCAAGATCCTAAAAACACCTATTAGTCTACAAAGAATGGTTAAAACAGAGAGAAGTTTGCCTTTTGCAATGGCTTATTCAAAGTGCAGACATTAATCCAATAGAAATGCTGATGCAAAGCCTAATGTGTAGCGTTCGTGCAAGAAGGCCCACACAGCCAAAGCAGTCTTGTAAGGAGGTATGGGGTAGGATTCCTTCAAGTCAGTGTGCAGGACTGATCACAGCTCAGATCACAACAATTACTGAAAGCAGAGGCTTACGAACTTTTACAAACTATGACATTTAATTGTATTTTACTTACAATAAAGAAATTAAAAACTGTTTACTAGGGCTCGCTTTGCCTATTGTTTTGAGTTCAGTGAAAATCTGATCATATTTTACTTCATATTTGTGTATAAATTCCCCAAATAATACAGGATTCTCAAAATTTCAAGCAGCACTGTATATCTGTTCACCTATCTAAGCTGTGCCTTGTCTGTTCACCATGTCTAACCTGTGCCTTTGCTTCAGGTGAGATTAATGTATTTTGCTGCTCAGCTGGCATGTTCCAAAAACATATTATCAACTTATCAGAGACACAAACCTGAGAGCAGGACACATCTGTGTTTCTGAAAGCTA
The DNA here is from genome assembly GCA_034552555.1 of Semaprochilodus insignis. Lineage (NCBI taxonomy): Eukaryota > Metazoa > Chordata > Actinopteri > Characiformes > Prochilodontidae > Semaprochilodus > Semaprochilodus insignis. The sequence continues at coordinate 28,809,596 of CM067479.1, read as the reverse complement.
TATTGGCAAAACTGAGCTGAGGATAAAAATTGAAGCCAGCTTATGAGATGGGACAGAGACACATTCATCATTTGTAAATGAAGGCAATGTGTCATTCATGGTTCATTGTTTAAAATATTAATGCTTCTGCTTTGTACTTTCTTTATTGTAGAAAAAGAAAAAAATCTTTCTTTGCAGAACACTCAAGGACACTGTGGACAGCAAGGTTTCTCTAGCTATTGTTCTTTTATAATCATGCCTGAGAATCTCCCATCTCCTGTTAGAATTAAGGTAAGTGCTTTATTTCTTCATCCATATGAAAGGATTATGTGGTTTCTGTAAAAGTAAATTCCTGTATGTGGCAATAGAAAGAGAGAGGAGACACTAGGCCACACAAGACCATAGCTGAAAGTACCAAATGGTAAGAAAGATGAATAAACACTCATAATTAAAGGAGGGTCAAAAGGAATAAGAAACAAATACTACCTCAGTTATATGTAATTCAAGAGAAATGTTTGTATACACAATTCCTTGAACCAAATCAAATTACCCACCTCTTAAAATTCTAACATTTTAAAAAATGCTGCTGATTCAGCTGAAAAAAAAAAAAAACGGGATCATACCAAATCTATCCCCTGAGAACAGGGTCAAGAACTTTTGATATATACGCAATAGCCTGAGAAGAATGAAAAGTTTACCGGTTAGGCTGATAAAATATTTTCAAGCAAATCATTGTACAACAGAACCTCTCTTACACCAGTTGGCCTCACACAGGTTTTTCAGTTCACCCTAAAACAATTGCCTCCATGTGGTAACAAGTAATTTAACTAGTGTCATTCGGCTCAAATAAATACCTTGAATAAAACAATGCAAATGCAAATTGTTAGTTTACCTTAACAAAAGCAACAGTTTACATCAGTTTAAACCTCAGAAACACTCTAAATCAACTTGTGCTCTTTTCCACTTTTTAAAGTTTACTCTGTGTACACTGAGGGCTTAAAGACTGCAGAAGAATACTCTGTAGATCCCGTTGCTGCAATACCAGCTGTTTTGCGTGTCTGTGAATTGGAATCTTATTAAACATGAGCCAAGAGTGCATTTTCAAAAGGAACAGTCTGAGGTTTCGGTCAATGAAGATCTATGCATTTTTGTATGTTCTTGGGGTCACACAGGAGCTTTTGCACTGTCAATGCATTGGCGTCCCACAACTATAGTCTTATGCAATCTTCTACACTTACTGTGACGAGCCTTACATTCGTATAGATGACCCACTTACAGGTTAATAATATGTATTATGTCAGTTCCCATAAGATGGGATTCTCTTCTTCTGTAATTACTGTATGTGATTCAGATAATACCATGCTGATAATATATGTATCATTATTATGTCTTATATAATATAAGTTAACATTCTGATATGGTAACTCTGGTAGAAAAGACCTTGATTTGTTTATTTATTGAACACTATTTTGTCTTTGACTGAAAACATTATAGCGTTATTATATATATGAAAATACAGTAGAATAGCACATGAGCCTAGACTCACTGAGCACATTATTAGGTACATGTACATTTATGTCTACACTCATTGTCAAGTTTATCAGTTCCACATCTGTATTTCTGCGCTTTCACTCTGTTCTTCCATGGGCAGATATTAGTTAGGTGGTGGATCATTCTCAACACTGCAGTGATGTGCTGGTGGTATGTTAGTGTGTGTTGTGCTGGTACATGTGGATCAGTCACAGCAGTGTTGTTGGAGTTTAAACACTGTGTCCACTCACTGTCCACTCTATTAGACATTCCTACCTTGCTGGTCCACCTTGTAGATGTCAGAGATGATAGCTGATCTGCTTCTGCACAGTTTGCGTTAGTTGTCCTCTAGTCCTTCATCAGTGGTCACAGGATACTGCTCACAGGATATTGTTGGCTGGTGGGTGATTGTCTGTCCAGCAATGACACTGCGGTGCTTAAAAAGTCCAGTGGCACTGCTATGTTAGATCTGCTTATACCAGCACAACCCACACACACACACACACACACACACGCATGCACACACACACACACACACACACAACAACACTTTGTTGAATGATCCACCACCCAAATAAAACCTGCTCTGTGGGAGTCCTGACCATTGGTGAACAGGGCGAAAGTGGGTTAACACAATGTGCAGAGAAACAGATGGACTACAGTAATAATAGAACTACAAAGTGCTCCTATATCATAAGTAAAATGATAAAATGGACAGGTATAGAGTACAGACACAAGGTGAGTGTTTATCACCATGTTCAGTACCAAGCATCTAAAGGAGTATGAATGCCCCAGCACCAGGCTGTGGAGCTGTGGAAAAGTGATATAGCTCCATCCAATACCTTTGGGAGAAATCTGACCTTTCTAATGCTCTTGTGACTGAATACAATCAAGGCCCCACAGCAATGCTCTCACATGCCGCAAAGTGGGGGCAAATTCCTTAGTAATTGAAAAAGAGTGTCCATGTAATCTCATAGACATCAGTTACAGGAATGTTAAGGAAGCTCTTATAACTAATTTGGGGGGAAAAGTTGGATGTAAGGCATAATTAAGGCATTTATTTTGTTTTGTGTCATTGTTAATGCTTCTTTCTGTTATGGTGAGCCTGTGTTAAATGCACCATAAATCTATGCCCACCCTCTGTTGAGTTTATAGCCACAAATGAGAAGCTACTGTTCCTGGTTCAATCTTCCCAACCAAAGACATCATTACCATATTTCAGTCCTCTTTAGCCAAGTTATAAAACGTTTAGTGCTAGCAGAGTCCTGCTGGAACAATCAAGGGTGAACTGAGAGTGACTCGCCAAGAGATGAACTCACACTTAAATTCCCAAAGGTGACTGAGTTACGTCTAGGTGACTATGTGCATGTCTGCGGATTGCGGAAAAATGCAATAAATATGTTACTTTGCTCAGCAGGAAACTCAATAGTTAAATGTGCTGATCTACTTTTTTAACATTAAATTACACTTCATGTCCCAAAAGATGAGACAGAAATGAGATAAACTTGAAGAATCTGTAATGCCTAAGCTCTGAAAGAAACCATAGGTCTAACTTCAGTAGGCATGGTGTTACTTGTGACCCTGGTATATGTAAGTTACTGGGTTTAATGAGCTTTACCAAAGTTTAAATCTACTGCTGATCAAGCTAATAGAAGGCCCACGTAACGTCAGCTAACTTTATGCTGCTCTTTTTGTCTCTGCCTAACCCACACTTAAGGTGTTGAAAGGTATATTTATTGGAGCAAGGCTGTGAGAGTTGTTTCACATGGTTTCAATTCATCAGCCAGATTTGACATCTGTTCCTGGTTCAGACAGACAATGAAAAAAGCCTCACTTGCACAAAAATGTTTATTTTGTATTAACTTTTCGACGATGTCTCCAATCCTAATATACTGCAATGCATGTCCATTTGCTGGGGACTTTATGTGGGGCCATCTGTAGCATCTTTAAAGAAGATTATATTTTATGAGTCTATGTGACCCCACTTCTTCTGGGTTCACAAAGACCTAAAATAACATCAGTTTGGAGAGTACGTTGGCCTGATATCCTTTAGCAGTAGTAATGTTTTATTCCAGGACTGGAACTTGAATAGACACACATAACACTGCCTAATGATAAAAAAATCACACTCAAGGTGCCATGAGTACCGTGCTATCTTCTAGGGTCACCTGTCGAAACATTTGGCATTTTTATCTTTCTATTATGCATGAAGCTTTTTCGGTCCTCTCAGTATCTATTTCAGTTAGAGGTTCCTTTCTGTTGTTCATTTTGATGATGTTCTGTGAAAAAAAGGCTCAATTTCAGGAGTGCTTTAGAGTGAGGCCTGAATGCACACTGGAAAGTGTGGTTTTCAACTGAGAGATGTAACAAGAGAATAGCACTGTTACTGGTCCGTGACCAGGTTTTAGTTTATGTGTATAAAAACTGTTATGTGGTGTTTAGGCCACTTTCATTTACAGTTTGTATGAGAAACTAATCAGGGTCAGTGGAGCTTTCCAAGTCAGCTTCATAGAAACTTCCTCCGCTTGATCAAAGCATGTGGAGCAGAATAGGTTGGTCAACTCAACATCTTGACAGTTTTTCTTGATCACTGATCTTGTAGTTCATGTGTGAGTAACTTTGGTTATGACATAGCTTCTTTGCTCACACAGCAGGTCAATAATTCAGTAAACAAGAATAATGACTGAGATTGAATGAGTGATTTATTATTATTTTAACTGCTCTGTACATTTGGTGAAAGTGTTTCTCAATTTTAAATCTATTAGTCTTTGTGCAGTTATTAGTTACAAGTACCCAAAAAACATGAAGAAGAGCAGTTGTTTTATGTTACACTAAAATAGTGTGATGTATGTGATGTACATTATTGGAGGCTATCATATCCTTTGTAAGGACTGAGTGATAATGAAAGTAAATAAGTGGAACCACAGTTTAACTGAATTAACATATTAGACAAATATCTCCATCTGCTTAACAAAGCATGCTGCTTATCAATAATCACACTTGAATTACCTATGACTTATGCTTTATTCTTATAAATACTTTACATTCCCAATTGCGTCCTTTATATTCCCTTACTTGACTTCATTTAGCAGTATTGCATTTCGCTTCTGTCATTTTTCAGTTTCTGTCATCATTTAAAAGTATGTGTAGACCTTTATATTGCATGTAAATTTCAGAATGAATGGACCAAAAGAAAATGCCCTAAATAACTTGGAAAAAAGTCTGATTCCATTGACATTAGATGTGGTATGCTTTTTCCTGATTTATGATTGTCATTTCAAAGGCACGCAGCATGCCAAATCCATGAATTAACCCTGTGCAATGTTCGCCAATAGCTATCTAACCAACCATCAACATCTTCCTAAGGCCTCGCTCAGGAGCTAGACCCTGAGTCTGTTCATTCAGTTCAATTAGGTTTTACTTAAACAGAACTTTTTACAGACAGAGATTGTAATGAAAGAGTTTTACAGAAATGTGTGCAAGCCAAGAGCAACAGTAGCAGGAAAGCCTGCTAAGAGCATGATGAAGAACTACTGAGCAGAACCAAGAGCAGAACCCAAACTTCTGTGACCGTAGACTTACGATACGAATAGTTGAAGTTTACAACTTTTTTTGATTGAACAGAGAAACTTGGATGGAACAGAGGAAAGATTTGTGAGTTAAGCCCATGACTAATGTCTAAAGTCTGTCAGATGAAATAAAGATCTGGTGGAGTATTGACTATGTCAGACATGAACAGGATGGAAGACATGAGGGCAAGTCAGGTAAGGAGTTTGATATGTGTATGCATGTGTACGTAAAGCAGAATTACAACTAAAAATCCAACTAGCAGTAATTTTATGTAGTACACGTCCAGGCAGAGGGATCGAGAGTTTTAGCTTTTTGGTCAGTTGGGTTAGACAGTGTTTCAGGTCGTGCTGTGATGCTTAAATGCCGTGACGGGGCGGACAGCCCAAGCTGTGCGCATCTGAGGGAGGTGCTGAAGCGTAATTATCAATGTCTTTTTAATGGTTTGCTGATAGGTGGTAATGTGCACAACATGTAGCACAGCTGTTTTAAGAGATTCACATGCTCTCAGCATTGTCCAAGCACATTCATGGCTTCCAAATGCAGCAGTTCAAAACAAAGACAGGCAGGATTCCACTTAGTAAACATCTGGGAGATGCCTGCTACCACTGAAAGACAGAATGACTTCTTCCTTTTTCAGAGTGTAGAAAGCCTGCGTGTGATCTTTTGTTTAACAGAAAGGTAAAAAAAAGAAAGTTGGATATAAAGCCACACAAAGCCAACTCAAACATCATGCCTCTGTTCGCCATCAAGCCAGATCCAAACATCTCACTGATTTTTCAGGTGTTCAGTGTTCCATATGTAACCTCCCAGATATGACAAATTATCATCTGTATGCGTGCTGTAGGGCCATTTCAGAAACAAATACCCAACAGCTCAGTATTTAATAAGGCTTGGCACTCACCACACAGTATCATCAGTCACTATGAGTTATTACAACCAAATGCATTGCAGTCCTTTGAAGTTTTCCCCAAATGAATGATTCCATGATTGGGGTGCCATTTGTGTCCCACTGATGCATGTACAAATATGAATGGAACATAAGGACAAAATACCATTTAAGCACAGAGTGTCTCTCACAACAACCTGTATGCACGGTTTAGATAACATTAATAATATCACTTATAAAACAACATTTTTAGGGGTTCAGTGCCACTATAACTAGGCTGTAATCTTGACCTTTTCCAATAAAAGATATGAAAAAAGGTTCATTTTAGTCTTTTATTCACTCAGTCCTGTTAACTGAATAGTACGTGACATTCATCATCTGAATTTTACTTTGGACCATGGGTAAACTGTCTTTTACCTTTTTTGTCAGTGATAACTGTGATATTAACTGACCAGGTCACTTTGAAAATGTAACCCTTTTACCAAAATTATAGACTGAAAGTAAATAATTTGTTTAACATACACATTAAGTAAACTATTACAAAATCTGTGACATCTCATTCCATTACCATTAACACTAATTAGCCACATTATGTATATTTTATGCAATTCTATGCTAATAAAATTGCAACCCGGTTACTCATTTAAGCTACATAGAGCAAAGAGACAATATAGTTGAGATACGGTTGTGGAGATGGTGAACACATTTTTTTAATTGTTAAATGTATGAGGTTTGTTTTTGATGTAGTGTTAAACAATGCTAAAAACATGACAGTTTTAAAGAGAAGCACATGCTAAATGGCATCACAATCACAGAATAACCTGAGTGCTAAAGATTCTTTATTAACAAATATTTATCCCTAAATAGTTATGAAATATGAGTCCAAATTTAGAATGATTTGTGTCAGAACATTTCAGCTAAATAAAAAAAGGCCAGGTAAATAAATTAAACAGCTCTTCCACCTAAAGACTCACTTGAAACAAGATGTTCTCAGTGCTGCTGGCCCAGATTTTAAGGTCTGTCTGGATTATTATTTATATCAGTATCCCAATCTCATACTTGCAATTTAGTCACTCTGACCATAAACCAAATGTTCTAGCACAAAAAGTCAGGGTCTTAAGCATGCCAGAAAACTCAGAAGCACTCCTCAAAGATCATTTTACCCTTTTATTTGTCTTCATTTTTATTCAATGTTCTTTTGCAATGCGGCTGTAAATTGGTGATTGGGAGAAGACGCTACCTTGTTTCGGCAGGGCCTTGGCTGGAGAACTAAAGACTACTGGCACTATGATGTTCTTCAGATCTGTACGCTCTGACTGGATAAGTGGGTTTGCTGGTAAGATGTATTTCCTTTAAATTTCATATTACTGCTTTGACATGTTTTAATATATTGACTGGAAAACCTTTTCAGCCCTCTATGAACTGCATTATGACAGCTCGGGAAAAACATCAATGAATGTGATGGATGGGTTTCAGCTAATTTAAGGTGATCCACAGTTTTAGATATTTGTTTGCTTATTTGCCTCAGGAAAGTGCCAGTTATACATAACAATGGACCATAAAGCGTGAACCTTTTATTAAAACAAAGCATTTACAGAAGTCATTTTCTTATCATTTTCCTCTATACCCACAAACCTTTTTAAAATGTGTTCTGGTCTTAAATTGTCAAAATGATGTTTGGTAATTCACTTATTTCCATCAGCCATATATCTGTGCAGCTCTCAGAAACTCAAACAACCACACCTTTCCTTATACCGTTAAATGAACTGAAATCTACTTAAAAATGCTTTAGACCTCAGCCTTGCTCCTGGAAGATCTGTGTCCTGCACATTTGAGTGTTTTTCCTTCTCTCAGCACTCCCGATCCAAGTAATCAGCTCATTTACAAACTCTTCCTGAGGTGAAGTGAGTGTGTTACTACAGGGGATACAATGAAATGTGCAGGACACAGGGTCCTCCAGAACCTGTTTAGGGAACCAGTGATCTTAACTGCTCTTTTCACTAGTTATCACTGGCTCTAATCTCACGTCCCCCAGAAAAATATTTTTGTTTAAACTTACAAAAGTAAGGAAGCTGGTTGCCTTACAAGTTTGAGTTCATTGCACTTCTAACAATAAATTAACAGAACAATAATCTGTGTTTTATATTTGGTCAAGTTCAAGGAACTCAAAGAGAACCAGGGTAATTCCTTTCTTAAGGAGGTCATTTTTTTACAGTGCATATTCTGCACAGTTCAAATTATTCTTTGCCCTAATACATCTGGTATCTGGTAATTATAAAACCCTTCATGAGCTGTGTCAGGCATGCAGGAGCAAGGCAGAGGGGACTTAAGCAGAGAACCACACAATTAGATCCTGCACTGGATGTATGTTACCTAATGACACATCAATTTTAATCAACTTGTAAGTGAAAAACACATGACAAGCATTTAATTGATCTGAAACCTCTTAATGAAGCAAAAACAAACTTGGCTGTACATACATTATGCTCGATATGTTATGCTTCCACTCTTTGTTGTAAAGGCTAGTCCCACTGAGGGTTAGAACACTTCAACAACTAAAATAACTGAAACTAAACTGTGATGGAGGAATACTTCCTCATCTGAATTAGAATTTCTGCATGTTCTAACATGTGTAGAGAGAAGACGGACTGATGTTTCACAGGATGTTTGTATGCTGCTGTGACAGAGTGAGTAGAGGTCAAAGAAGGATTTGCTTTCCAATGACATAATGCAAAAAGTGTCTTTTGCTCATTAACAATTACTCTCATTTTACTGGGAAATACTTAGTCTTTAAGTTAATAGAGGGCTAATTAATCAGATCAAGGAATTCATGTTAAAGAGAGTTGTGGAAAAGCAATAAAACAAATAAAGTCTCAGTCTCAGGACTGAAACAAATAAATAAAATATAAACAAACAAACAAACAAGCAAACAGCTTCCCAGTGTCACTTTGATTAGCTCTCAAACGTGAAAAAACTGTATAGCATGTTGTAAAGGAAGGATTCAATAGTGTGAAAGTGGCTGTTTACGTTGACAAATACATCTAAAGACAGTGATGAGGAGTTTTTAAACCCTGTAACTTCAATTCATCATATCAAGATAATGTCTCCCTGGACCACTGAACGTATCTTTTTCATTTTCATGTGGTTTATAAGCCGAAAGAGCACTACACAGGACAAAGAAACTACTTTCTTAACTTATAATAGAAGTTGTTGTAATCAGATACATTCCTAAGCCATTTTGGACCATTTGATTGGTCTGTTTATCATGAAATTTAAACACAATGCAGAAGGTAAATAGAGTTTACTTTAATGCGAAAATTGGAGATACAAGATTTTAGTTTGATAGCGATAATATATGAACCAAATATAATTGAGTCACTACTTTAGTCACTTCTTTATTATTTAAAGTTATTTGTCTGAACAATGGGTGAATTTATGCTTTCGAAAAAACCTTTAAAACAAGAAGAACAAGACTTAAAAAAATTGTTGTGAGCTGTTTAAAGAGAACATAATTTTGGTTCCAGATTTCTTCTTGATGCTCATGACCATTACATAATTTTGTTAAAATCTATCAGCAGAAAGCTTGTTTTAATATAATAAAGTATTGAATAGTCACACCAGATATTAGATAATAACTACAATTAATACTGGGCTGCAACTAATAGGGGTTCGGAAATTGGTGAATCAACAACATTTGACATAAATAAAATCACCTTTTTTTATTTTATTGATATTATTTGTATTTGTTATAAATAATGGTGTTTTCTATAAATATAATAAATGCTTGCTGCCAAGAGCTTTTTAATATTTTTCAGGCAGGTCTTCTCACCTAAGCAAATTGTTAAAACCGTTAACTGTTAAAATTGTTTTTGCAAGTAAAAACAATATATAAGAATTAAAACACATAAAACCCATAAACATAGTAACAAGATATTCTAGTTTTCAAAAACAGTAGTTCAAATCATAAGAGCTAGTTAGAAGAACACAGATTTGGTTCCAGACTTCCCCTCAGTGCTCCCAGCCACTGTTGGTATTCTCTAACAACACCACCAAAAGAAATCTGCAACTAAATCTGTTTTCTTCTAACTAACCTCTACTGTATAAAACTAAGTCCAAGTTAAAACCACAATGTTTTTATTTTGCATTTATTCTAATATGATATAGTTTATAACCAGCAAAAACAAACTCACAGTCAATGGTTTTAAACAAATTTCTTTGGTGCCTGAGATTTTTACACAGTACTGGGTTTTATAATAATATTGTACATTTAAAGCAATAACTGCATAATTAAAACCATTCTTCATGCAACAACACCCTCTATCAGCAAAATGAAGACGGCTATGGACAGTCCATCTGAGAACTGAACTGATGTTGAAATGTGTTTATATGCAAAAAGAAAAAATTCTGTTATTAAATTTTGTAATATGTCAAACCTCAATCAAATGTCAAACTGTTCAGTCTGTTTAAATAATGTTCCTTTTTTATTTTAGTTTGAGGGCTGGAGAAGGGAGATTTTATTGTTTTAATAAGTGCACTTCAAGACATTTGGAAACAAGTGTAATTGAATGATTGCAGCACAAGCCATTCCAAGTAAAACACACTTAGGGAATATTACCTTAAACTTCGTTTCCTCGGTTCCTTAAGTCTCAAGCGGGGGAAATGCGATATGCAAAGTGGAAAATTAAATAGAACATAATGGAGGTACAAATAAAATCACTGAAAGTATTTTCTTAAATAACATTTGGGACTTGAATAAAGCCACAAAGGTAAATCAGAAGATAAACAAATCTTCAAAATAGAACACATAATGACCAGTTACATCGTGTAACTCATCAGTCCTTGTGAAATCAAAGATTGTGGGAATATTGAGTAAATATTTTTCTGCGCTGTCAGAAACAAGGATACTGCACAGGTACATTTTTGTTCATTAAGATACAAACAATGTAAATCTTAAAGCCTATCTGTGTAGTTGAAAGATGTTTTTATATTAAGAAGTTTGTGTACTACATTCTCTTTCCCAGGAAATGGTGTGTATTGTCGCTGTCCAATGAAAACATGTATCTCCATTTTTGTTGATTTTTACTTTTATACATCTTTTGAACGCAGCAGCTGCCGTTTACACTGTGTAAAGATTTCATGATGAATGGACCATCAGAAATGGCCCAAAACTGCTTGGAAAAAAAGTCTGGTTCCTTTGCCTTACATTAAAATTAGGTTTTTGCTCTCTCCTGTGAAGTTGCCATTTTGAAGACACTTGTTTTTCTTTGGACAGCGATGATATGCATCTCTTTTCATAATCTAGGATTTTATCATATTAACTTAAAGTGATGTTTGAAGACAGGGCGTATGAAGTCAATGCAACTTAAAAAATGTCAGTGCAGTGGAATATAGTACAAGGGCTCCGAACACATACACCTAAGGGTAGGACTCAAAAGTCACAAATAGTACCAAAGAAAGGATTACAGTAAGGAAGGTACTATGGTAAGGCCTGCTAAACACATGTACTATGTATGATGGAGTGCCTTACGTTCCTTAGTAAGAGTCACCAGTGAAAGAGGCATGAAGTCTTGCAGTTGTGTAGTTCTATGACTTGATCACGTGATGCTATTACATTGCAGAAATATTCACAGAGGCAGCCTATAAGCAATAATAAATGAGATTCTTCTACAAAAATGGCAAATATCAGATTAACATTATCTCATTGGAGACACAAAGGCCAAAAACACAACAATTTCATCATGACTAATATAATTCTGTTATGGAGGAAAATCCTTTTATTATTTTCTTTTCAGACGGACACAGTGTATTATTTGCTGCCATTTCACGCATGGGTTCGTTTTTTGAGCTAAACGTGGTCCACTACTTGAGAGACTGATTTTAAAGTGTGCATGCAAACATTTATCCCTTGCTTTCTCTGTTTTCTGGCATTCAGATTTTCATGCCGCATTAGCTATGCTCTATAAATATTTATCAGACCAGAGCTGTCTTCCGAAACACCTGACAAGCGTTAAGATTCCCTGTCCGATCCCCTGAAAAGAAGCCCTTGGACGCCTCTAGTGTGGTGAGGATTTCATACGGGGCCACGCATGAGTGGGAGTCCAACCAGCCTGGATCTTTGTTGATATTGTGCTGGGAAGCAATAACACCACCTTTGCTTCGCTCTCAGGATAAGCGCGAACCCCATGTGCTTAACCCATTTCTGCTGCTGAGCTCTTAGCAGATTATTTGGTTTACCTTTTTAATAGCGGTGATTTGGTTAAAATGCTTTTGACAGCTGCACAATCATGCAGTACACTTTTATTAGTATCTTGAGGGGTCAAAGGTGAACCCATAGTGGAATCGATAAACTCATAAAGCATTACTTTGGAGAGCTGCCCCGTACTTCTCTTTCTGGATAAGCAGAGGAATTTGGATTATTAATACTGCAGATGCGAAAAGAATGAATTTCGTTTCGAGTCCAACTTGATATTTCACCACTCCTTTGTGTGTCTCTGTTTATGATCAATGGACTCTTTCTGATACCTGATTGTTGTCTAGGCCTTCATCAAGTTGGCACACCCCTCCCAGAGCTATTGTTTTATATTCCACTAACAAATATAGATCATCCTCTTGCATGTAAGCCAGACACTTCTGCTGCTTTATGGCATCACTATTCAGGGCCTCCACCTTCACCTTAGATTGCCTTTGCCTCCCTGAGGTGAGTATTATTGGTGAGGCAGGGGCACAGGCTGCATCTAATTCCAAAGACTTCATACCAATGGAGGTTTCGTCTGAGACATAAATTGCTTCTCTTGTTAGCCTTCCAGGTAATTGAATGTCTTTCACTATAGGAAAAAGCACAGTTACAAAATGTCTGAGCTCAGAGATCCTCTGACCAAGCTGAGATCTGGAACATTTTCAGACCAATTACATCATTAAGGGTCACTGTTTGGTAGAAGAACATGTTTTACTCAATTCACATGTTAATGATATGATGGGCAGAACAAGTTTCACTGAATTTACAAGTGATACCATGATAGTAGGGTGATGGAGCATGATGGAGCAATACCAAGCTATGTTTAGAAATCAAATCCCTTTTTTCTACTTTACCTCCAGGACTGGGCTGCCCTGGTTTGGTATACATTTATACTTTGTGTGTGAGGTCTTTACTAAATCCCTAGTCTAAATAAGATTAGGCCACAGATCCATAAGTCATATCTTAGCCGCTTACTAAAGAAGGCATCCATTGCAGGATACAATAGCATGATCAGAGCCAATCTAATGCAAATGCATCCCAGGTGGACAATATGTACATTTTCTTTCAAATTTGTGTTTTTACAGTTTAACTGCATTCAACTAATGTCGTATATCGCCGCTGTCCAAGGAAAAACATGTATCTCCACTGCTGTTGATTTTTACTGTTATGTATCATTTGAACGCAGCAGCTGCTGTTTACACTGTGTGCAAATTTCATGATGAATTAACCAACAAACACGGCCCAAAAACTGCTTGAAAAAAAATTCTGGTTCCATTGACTTACATTGAAATTAAGGTTTTTGCCCTCTGCTATAAAGCTGTTGATTTGGAGATATGGAGTTTTTCTTTGCACAGCGATGATATACAATGTTTGTTTATTTGTTAATATTTCTGCTCAGCAACTGAATGGATAGCTTTTGTAAACTGGCCAACCTACAGCAACAGTCAGATACTTCCACAGCTGCTTTGTCTCACTGCCCTACAGTTATAGATGTCGGCTTTGTGTTTGGAGCTGAAGGTCATGATTAGAGCTGTAAGTGGCACATAGCATTTAAAGTTCAAGCTTAGACATCTTAACCAAGCTCAGGTCATGTTTTTGGTCTTCTTTGTGCTATTCATCATACTGGATGTCCAAACACTTAAACCTGCTAAATAGGAGATGTTATTATTTAGTAACCGCTAAACTCAGCAAAACTAGTTTGTGTGGCTCAAACTGCTTTGATTTAAACCTGCATAAGCCTAAATTAAGAAGACTTATAACTGGCCTATGTTTAAACTTGCATACAGATGAACAAGATTCTGGTATTGTTACTGATTTATTGTGGTTGGTATAGTGTTGGGATCAACACCACACCAAACTGGTGCTTGATTCCCCGTCTAGGCAAGAACATCATCCTATACCACAGAGAGTCCTTGGGCAAGACTCCTAATAATTTCCCTACTTGACTAACATGATTTAGCTGGAAGTCAGTGTAGGTAATTGCAAATGCGTAAGTGTAATTAAGGGTTGCTTATGACTCCTAGACTTCTATGAACACTCACTACATAAACGTCTTATTCATTTTATCACTGGGCAGTTAATGCAGTACAATCAAACGTGAAATGCAAATACTTAGTGGCATGTTATGCTTTCTTGCATTCTATGGCAGAATGACATCTTTCTCATTTTAACATAATACAAGTTCATATATTTGAAAGAATACTACATCTAGATGAAACTGCGGAGTTGCTGCACATTTGACAGATATTTAGTTCTGCTTAAATGTTTCTACTGACTCAAAGACAAAAAGCAAAAGGGTTTTTTCCCCTTTCACTTTGGCATGAAAATCAGTAAAGTGATGTGTACCTTAACTCAATTCAAAAGCTTTTGATCACATTTCTGAGAAGTATTCAGATCTGTTTGAACTAATAAAATTAAACTATATCTGACTGTTTGATATTTCTTTTAAAATGTAATAAAATATCATGCACACATGTTTCAAATAGTCTGGAAATAACACACTGAATGTTTCAATCTCTGACACAATGATGCGAATTGAAGGGAAAAAGAAATGTATCAAGGAAAATGGAAGGTCTTCTTGTGTTGCTCACAAGCAATCACAAACAACATTCACAGTCTGTGTTGTTTTGAGCCAATAATTGTACTTAACTATGATTTTACACTTCGGTGTGTTCTTATCGTACGTGTCAGCAGGGGAAATGCATTATCTTAGCTGCATTTTGCCATGTATGCCTGTAGACCATTAGCTCACCACCCCCCCCCCCGCCCCCAGCACCCCCCTCAAAAAAAGGAAAAATAATAATTTAGAGCAGAGGGCGAGGAACATCAATTATGTGAAACTAAAAAAAAAAGTTTAGGTTCAACAGATGGAAAAGTTGAGAGACATGGAGGTGAAGGGGTCATTTTCTCTGGAGTAATATTTACTGGACTAAAAGCCCTAATGTGATGAGTGTGAAAGAAGAATCTCATACGGTTCAGTGAGAAACGCTGAACACTGCCAGGACATGCAACTCAGCTGAACCTATATGTGTAAACAGAAACCTTAGAATGTAATGATATAAAGGTTTAGTTACATGACATTTCTTTTTTATAGCTGCTTCATACACACGCTGTGCCTGTCTGCAGTGGACACAGACTCCTCTTAGGATACTCTTATGAGGGATAACCAGGCCAGAAATTCCAAAAACATGTGTAAGCTCTCAGTTCAGGTGATTTTGCAGTGCTGCCTGCAGCTGTTTATTACCTGAAATTATGACACAGCAGAACTCCTGGGAAACCATAAAATATATATTTTTCTCATTTCTGAGCATATTACTATAAAATCTGAGATTATAGAGATAATAATAATAATAATAATAATAATAATAATAATAATACCCACCCATAAGTTCAGTTGTTCAGCAATGCAAACCTATATTAAACAGTTAAACGAATGTGCTTACCAGTCTTCTGACTTCTTTGATTCCCCCAGTAGTCCCCGGGATTGAATTAAATGAATGAATTGATTGTGTTCTGTTATTCTGTATTCACTTTCTGTTTAACTAAATGCAAAATGTAATATATAATATTCTTCTTTGCCTGGGCAAGGATATGAGACACCTGGAAGCTGGTGCGTGAACCTGTAGCTAGTATTATTGTCTAGTCATATGAGTAACAATGTGGCATGCACATGTTGGCAGTTGCAAATATTCTGGCCACAACGTCTCCAGCACGATCAATCCTTAGCTTGAAGCAGTGGGAAGGGTTTCAAAGAAAATACTTCCCATAACATTCCTGTGTCTCACATACATCTACTCACATGGCAGGGCAAAGGGTTTTTATTTGGGTGTTCTCACTAGACTTCAGGGCGACCTTTTAAAAAGGCGAGACAAACTTAAATGCATGTCAGAATGAATAGTTTGCCCGATAGAAGGACGAACCCAACATCTTATATTTACAGTGATTGATGATTTTATTAGCTTTTTTTTTTTCATTTTGCTGTGCAACTTACTAGCAAGTTCCAAAATCAGTTCCAATGCTTCATGTTTCTGAAATACAGATAATTAAAACAACTAAAACAATTTAACAAAATAAAAAATTAAAACTAAAAAATCTGCTTTATTAAGTGCACCTCCTTGTCAGGTCTGTTTACCGTATAGGTGCATACTGTAGTCTGCTTCTCTGCATACTTTTTTATCCCCCTTTTACCCTGTACACTGGCCAGGACCCCCATGTAGCCACCACAGAGCAGGTATTATCTGGGTTGTAGAATATTCTCAGCACTTCAGTAACACCGACGTAGTGGTGGTGACACTGATGTTAGTACTGTGCTGGAACAAGTGGATCATATGATGCTTTCGGGAACGCACCCCAGATTAATAAAGCTTCTGAAACATTAGATCTGGGCTGCCCTTTATGATCTTTTATTCCATATTTACTTCATTTAAACAAATGGTGAGAACCTGAAAAAAGCCATGATGCAGCCCAAAAACATCCACCATAGAAGCTTAAAGTATTAGTATAGAAGCTGAGCAAAGTATTTCAAAAATAGTCTGTCTATGTGGGAATAATAATAATAATAATAATAATAATAATAATAAATGTCATGAACAGTATTATTGTTTATCTTTGAAACACCTTCTAGCATTTAGTATTTAAATCTGCACTGCATAAGTTAAAATAGAATCAAATATCAGAAATCATTAATATGACAAGTGATCCCAAACATTTAAATGAACATCCTAGTTTTGTAATTTCATTAAGTTTAAAGTTAGTTTAAATTGTGCCATTTTGAGGATTCCTAAGTGTGCAACTGTCTAGGAATTCACCCCATTATCAGGACAGATCATAAACACCAGTGATGCCTATGGCTAGGATCTCAAGTACAGGAAGCATGCTCCTGCCCAGAACCACCACTGACCCCCCCACCACAAGACTCTCTAACCCTCACAGCAAAGTGAAAAAAAATATTATTAACATACATGAGAGAAAGTTTGACTAAATTAAAAGCTCTGAGTTAAGCACTGTTGCACTTTTGCACTTTTGCGAGTCCAGACTAAAAAGCCTGCAGACCTGACTGTATGGATTTGTTGGTGAGAGACCTTCACCATGTGGGCAACACAGCTTTGATGCCCTTAAAACCATATCTGAATGTGCTTGACGGTTTTATTACGGGAGCACCGTACATGCTAACCTAAAAACAATCACTGTGCTTTGCAATGCAGTCAGTGAAAAAATGACCAAATTAAATTTAGAGGGAACAATATATCAGTCACACCCCACAGTTGGCAACTGCAGACCATTTAAAATTTTTGCCTTAATAATAGCCTCCAGGGTTTGGCTAGTAATATATTTATGAATTTCTTTGATCTTTCTTGCCATTTGGGAAGTGTGCTTATTGGTTGCAATAAATCATGTAATGTGTTGCACTACTGTTTATGTGCTGCTCTATTATTATGTCATAATATTTCTTAGTATATTCAGAGTCCCTGTGTTTACTATGGGGTGACCAGGTTAGACCCAATGAATTTACTGGGGTTGGCAAAGGAAAACAGAAATGGAAAATAACGTAGTTCTGAGCATGTATCAGGGCTACTTTTTACATTTTTAAAATAACATAAAATTGTTCTGAATTTACAGTTTTGTACTGAAAGACAAAATCGAGTTAATTCATGAGAATTAATATTAATTATATATATGTGCGTGACAAGTGACAGGCTAATGTGGGTTTAGCAAGGAACTACATTTACCTCAGACAGATTTCACCTAAACTCACATACTCAGCTGTAAAAGGTACATTGATTGATCGATAATAGTTCAACATTTTTAGAACATAGTTAGAACATCTTCCTTAGCCTACATCTGTCTCAATTTGTGTTTAACTGGGATGGTCAGAGGAGAGGCCAAGCTTCACACTATGGTGGCACTGGCCACCTCTGACCAGCCCTTGGCTACGCCGCAATTATATAGTTTTATATATTTTATTGTTCTATTATGTTTTGGAAAGCTTGCATCACTCTGTCCACTCACAAGAACATGACCGTGAATTTCAGCATGTTCTGAAGAAAGTAAATCTCTTTCATGTGCTGGTAGCCTTCGCCAAAGTGTGCCAGAATGAGCGCACTGTGGCACTCAATCAGAGTAAACCTGAAGAAGTCGGTAGCGCTGAAATGATTCTCTGGTTGAATAATGTTTTAGGTTCTCATGAAATCCTTCAAACATACCTGGAACCTGCCACTGAAATACATTTACTTTCCTTTGTGTTTGTCCTTGGCAGAACTAGATCCACAAGCCACTCAGATCTCAGATCAGGCTGGTAGCTGACTGGAGCCAAATAACAAAGAAGACAGTTTAATAGATTTAACCTTATTGACACTGACTTTTTGAATCACTGGAGATCACCCTAAAATCTAACTCATCTCTGTGCAGTGCCACGGTTTTTATTTTGAGTGCAGGCTTTTCAGTTTGATTTTGATAAAAGGAAAAAATCTCACAACAGACCCTTTGGAGTGGGTATAAAGGTTTTAAGACTCGTTTAAATATTTTGGTAATTCTGAACGATGTTTTTATATGGAATACTTTTTCTTATTCCCTTGTCTTTGCTCCCTGTATGACATCAGTGTGGTCTTTCAATAAAAAGGCACAAAGCAACCCTCCTTTAGTGCATTCCAAGCTATCACTGATATATAGTAGCTGGGGAATACCAAGAAAACAGGCAGCGTTCTTTGATGTTGGACCAGAACGCAGGCTGTAAGTTTTACAGCCATACCAGCGCTCCTGAGTGAATGGAGAAAGTGAATGGGTTGGAATTCTCCCATAGTATTTCCCCAAAAAGGCCAGGTTGCTAGGGCATTTTCAGTGCACCTCATTAGTTCTGCGCTCTTGGTCAGCTAGTATGCTAAACACTAAATCAATCGTGCTCAACCATCATAACTAACTCAAAATACACCACATGTCCAAAAGTTTGTAGACACCTGCTCACTTGCTCAACGTTTCATCTACAATCAAATGGATTACTATAGAGTCTTGCTTTTGCACGAACAGCCTCTGCTCTTCTGAGAAAACTTGACACTAGCTGTTGGACATTGCTGTGAAGATTTCTTTATATTTAATTCACCTTCTAGCCAACTCTTGGCATGGGGCATGGTATCCTTAGGTTCATGTGTGGCTGCTCCATATTGTCTTTCTACTGCAATGGTTTACTTTAAAAGAACATCAAATGTTATAACACACACTGTGAAGGACTGGCGGCCTGTCCAGGGTGTTTCCTGCCTCCCGCCCACTTAGCGCTGGGATGGGCTCCAGCACTCCCTATGACCCAGAAAGATAAGTGACTTAGAAGATGAATGAATGAAGTATAACACTAGATAATGTTCTGTGATGTTACAGTGAGGTAAACAAAGATTCAGAAACTTTTTATTTATATACTTCCAGTGCATATATTCCCTTCATAAGGTTTTCTGACTGTCTGTTGAAATAAGAATCAAAACATATCCATGCTTAAGCATAAACATTAATAACATAAACATTAGTACCCTGTCAAAGTCATTTTTGGCCATTACAGCTTCAAGACATCTGTGGTAAGAAGTAATTAGCTTTTTACAACATTGTGGTTCAGTTTTGGTCTATTTCTCTTGCCTTCAATTTCCAAATGATACGAGGGTCCTACTGTTTGACCCGCAATTTCAAAATCCTCCATAGATTACAGTGTGATTCAAGTCAGGAGATTGGCTAGGCCAAGCAAGAACATTTACCTACTTTTTCAGAAACCAATCGTGAGTTATTTGCCTTTACGTTTAGGCCCATGGTCTAGTTGAAACATCTATCTACTCCATAGATTCAGTTTCTTGGTTGATGATGTTCTAATATGTCCATAATGGAGATGAGATGAAAAGCTTATTATTCTCATTTCCCATTCTACCTTAATTGTTGTAGCAGCTTAATTGTGTATGTGTATGTGAAAAACACAAATGCCTAACTTATTGTTCCCCCTCACTGTTTTGGAGAGTGATCTGAACCTCAGGCCATTCATCTGATATATATCATAAGTGTCATGTCATATAGATTGATGACAGGTAACCCAACAGATGTGCCCATTACCAGTCATTCAATAGAAATAACAGATTTGTAGTATGGCATAATTTATTTAGATTCCATTATAACATTCTTTTCTAACTAATTGCTGAATGTGCATAATGCACTACAAAGCTGAATGTCCATCACAACATCCAATCCGAGTAGTTTCTGCTTGTTGAGAAAATTACAGGGCCGTCTAGGGGGTGGAGATATATTTTGCTGGGTAGAAAGCCTAGATGATTCTAACCGCCAGGCCTGAGAAGCTACTACTCTGCATGGTTTTAGTTGTCTCTGCCCTACTGCTACACCTTTTAGTTCAGGAAATACAGTACTTGATAATTTACAGATTAATAGAATCAGGATTGAATAGAATCAGTTAATGACGGCAGACACTCTATCATTAGGTCCCCAGGACTGGTTTTAAGAAACCGTGACCTGGATGCCAGATTGAAACTTTAAAGATGACAAGAGACACAATATGCAATATCTGGATAATACTGGAAATATATATCACAACCATTTCTGGTTTATTTAGCAATGTGCCTCCAAAATATCCACTAAAACACACTTACCACGTAAGTGTTGGTCAACTCATTCTTTGTCATGAGGACTTTTGGTTTTAGAAGATTTTAGTGTCTTCTTTAGTCTTCATTGGTTTAATAGTATTTCATTGTTGAACTGGACATTTTGTACCCAGCAGAGACAGAGGTACCTAGACGTCTAGCATTATTTAGCAAAATTACTACTTGGATTGATGGTTTTGTTCAGTTAGCTAAAACAAGTGTATAGTACTTGGATCAGAGTGTTGCGGGGATCAGAGTGCTATTGGTCTAACAAAGATGGATATGTAACATACCTTTTTTATTTTTTTAATATTTTCAGGCATATATTACATATTACATTTGCATGTTCATAAAGGTATTCTGTTATATTCTGGAATGTTTGCATCACCCTGTCCGTCCTGCAGAATTTCAGCATCTTCTCGGGAAAATAAATTTCTTTCATGTGCTGGTGCTCTTTGCCAAAGAGTGTCAAATGATTACACTATGGTTTATGCTGCTCATAACACCTACTATTAAACATGTAGACGCTGGTGGCCTTGGAATGATTCTCCGGTTGAATAATGTTTAAGTTCTCATGAAGTCCTTCAAATAAATCCTCCATCTCTCGACATACAATGTGTGTTACTCCTACGGTATTAGGGTGTCTGAGTCAAACAGCGTTTGAACTGTTTCGCCTTTCAGGCCAACACTGCAGTGCTGCTTAGGCAAGAGGTAATGTCAACTAGCCATTAGGGAAAATTAGACCAATACTTTTGGAACCAAGGGTTACAATTTGTCTTTTAATATTGTAAGTTGAGCAGAATTGATGATACAATGTCTTTATTTCTAAGACTGTGTACATAGCAGCAGGGTCAGTCATTTATAGGACATATTCAGGTCATAATTGTTACTGTGTTATTATAATCTGGTTAAAAAAATGAAATATTCCAGAATCATGGTGTTTCTCGAACCCTACTACTTCTCAAGCTCTCTAGGTTCTTAAGTGTGTGCCTACAAATGTGGCAGCAGATTAAGATTCTAATTAACACACTCACAGCCACTTCCCTATGCTAAACATGTCTGTTGGTTGAATTTGTGAAGAAAAACATTGGATTGCAAATGAACTCTAAATAAACCCAAAATTCAGAAACAGGTACTCAGCTGTTTTACATAATGTACTGAAAAATTATTTGAAATCAACTGTAGCCCTATCATTTTCGTTTAGTCATTATTTAATGACTGTAGTCATTATACTCCATTATGACTGCGTATGCATGAATAGTTATTTGAAAACTATTGAAGAAATGACTAGAACATTTCATGCAATGCATAGTTTTTTTTTAGTTTTAGGCTTATTTGCACATAAAAAAATAACATGTCAAAACGAAAGAAGCGTGAAGCGAGCCCACCAATCAGTGTACAGTGCACACCTTGTTTTGAACTTGTTTTGACTTTTTGGACAGAGCTCGGTTCTACATAATGGATATTGTTTGCCTTCACATCAGTGTCAGACTAATTAATGTTAAATAATTTAATCTATTGAAAGATTGATGGACCAAGAGTGACACTAGAGTCTTAAATTACATTTTCACTTAAAGCTGAATAAACAAGAATAGCAGATTAGAGCCATAATAAATTACCTACTTTTGCTTTCCATACATTTGGTGGCAAACACTTTATACTTTTACTCAAGTGAAGGTCTAAACGGAGGACTTCTACTTTTACTGGAGTAATATTTTACCTTGGGTATCTCTGCTTTAACTCAAGTACATGGTTTGTGTACTTCTTCCACCACTGTCAGACTCCGACTGACTTACGAAAGCCAAAATATTTCACAATATGAGTCACAGTATAGAATTAAAACACAACATAAGTGCAGTACAAGACATTTCACTGAGTACTACTTTAGTGTTTATAGGTCTTCAGTTTAAAGACAGTGTAGAACCCTGCTCTTCAGACAGACAGAAGCTTGTTTTGCCACCTGGGTGCTTAGATAGAGAGTCTTCCTTGCGTCTTGAAGGATAACGGTTCAAGCCAAGCTGTACTTGAAGGTCGGGTTTTGACTATTGCCATCAGGTAGGGAGGAGTAGGTCCATGTTTGGCCTTGTATGCAAGCATCAGGGTTTTAAATTTGATGCAGGCAGCCACAGGAAACCAGTGAAGTAAACGCAGCAGCAGAGTGACATGAGTGAAAGCTGAAGAAAATCTGTGCTGCTGTGGTTTGGATCAGCCGCAAAGGCCTGATGGGGTACATAGGAAGACCCGCCAGGAGTGAGAAGGCATTTAAATCACTCCATTCATCATGAAATTTTCACACAATGTGAGGACAGCTGCTGTACAAAAATGATTGACTTACTGGCACTGATAATGGCACTTTATAATACCAAACCTCTGATGATTTATTAAGTTATGTACTTTTAGAATACACAAAGTATTCAATCAATAGGTGCACAGCAAACATTACTAGTGCATATTAATTTTAAAGCTATATCCTTTAACCATAGAAATATCTCCATTTTTTTTTTTTTTTGCAAATTGCGGATCAATTGTTTCTGGAGGCAAACACTTAGGGAAATTTAGAGGGTGGCCTATGTACTGCATACATGGTTGCCCAAATTCTGACTGGTCATGCTCAATTATTCTCAATTTATTTGTCATTTAAAATAATCAAAATTAGCTTCGCAGTAGCAACTGTGGTACTGCTAACGTTTATTATTATTATTATTATTATTATTATTATTATGTACATTACATAAGTCCAGTGTAAAGCATGCACAACAATATGCACCATCATAAAAGAAAGGGTGATATTTTCAGAACCATATGGCAAAAATGTTCCCAAAGTAGACATGATCACAGGGATTTTTGCACACTTATTGCTCCCAGTGGAAGTTCTAGAAATGTTTAAGCCATTAACTGAGCAAAAGGGATTGTGGTCCATTTCATCACATACTCAGACCTTTTCATTTTTCCTTTTTTTGGCCCAACTCTTCATATTACGTTCTTCTCTGTGTGATGGATTTGAAGAACATCCACATATATTATGCTGACATTCACATCCCACTGCTCTGAGAAGGCTGATGTTGGAGTCATAAACCTATCATTAATATCATTAATCCCCAGGTCTCTCATTATATTGGCCACGCAGCCGTCTGCCTTGGAGGTATTGCAGCAACCTTAACTACCATTGGCTGATAGACAGTGGCAAAAATTATTGCCTTAATAAAGTCTATTTTTTAATATTTGCATGCATAAGCATCTTATACCTGACACTGAAAGCACTGTCTGACTTACTTTTAGAGTTCCCTCAGGCTGCTTCTTGGCAGGCAGAGAAATAGGTGGCACTCCCATTTGGAGAGGGTTTGAGTGACCACGTTAAACCAGAGTATTTACTTCTATATACCAACTATTCTAATCATACTTTTTGTTGTATCTCATGTCACTGCTTTTAACCCCCCTCCCTTTTAAACTTCAGCAAGTATAAGCAGAATGCCAGCTCTGCTAAGTCCTGTGTGCGATCATCAAATCTGGGTTTTGCACTTTAAGTAATGATTGTTGTGCGGCTAGTAAATCCAGGGTCCAAGAACACAGTTTATAGCTACTTAACCTTAAAATTCAGTTATGTTCAGGGTGTGAGGTAGGAAAGCTATTTGATTTGGGGTGGAAAGTGTGAAGAATCCTGCTGACACTTAAGACACAGGTTAACAACATAATTTCAGTTCATAGTGGAAAAAAGGGTTTCAGGTTTTAGTTTCACCACAACTGGGTTCGACCTTAGTACTCTCAGTCCTTGAGGATACAAGACTAAACACACATGTCTGTGCATTGTGAGCTTACAATGATAATCATAAAGTAAGCATCCCAAAAGTGAGAAAATCATGAATACAGGAAACTGATTCAGTGCTAGAAAATTGTGAAAGAAATACAGTTCAATGTCATTAAGCCTCTACTATCAGTCAAGCACTAAAATATATCATTTTTGCATCCACTGTGAGATGCATGATGCTGCACAGACTACAGAAGCACTCCAACAAATGAAATATGTGTTTTATTCAAACAGATTTTCTTGCTCAGTCCATAAGCATTTACATTTTTTAATTTCCTGGCTTCCTTGCCAGTGTCCCGGGTTACTATTTCACTGCGTACTGGAGTTCTGTCCATATGTCATAAATAGATATCCATGATGATTTTATATGCTACATTTTTGTTATATGGCTTTAAAGTTTAGTTACATCACTAAAGATAAGTGAAACAATTACTGGATCTTCCATGCATGGTTAGCCATGATGCTACCTCCACCATGTTTTACGTAGGCCATCATTTCCATGCTTTAAACTTACCATTACAATAGTAGTGTTAATTGCCGTATTAGTAATTGTCAATAGGATACTTCAGTAAATGAATCAGGGACTGATTGGTCCTTATTTATCATCATGGCATTTTGTCAGTTTCAGAACAAAACCTTTTTTATTCTTTACAGAATTTGAAAGTGCCACATTTCCCCTTATAGAACGTAACATGAGTTACACGTTACATGAAAAAATTAATGGTCATATGCAAAACGTCTTTCTTATGAAAAAATATATAATTACTATGAAACATGTTTTTTGTCATGATAAACAGACCAATAGAAATTCTCCAAAATTACTTTAAAAATACTGTTTTATTAAAGGTGCAGTATATGATTTCAATCCAATACACTGTTTTGTCAAATTGGATGCATTCTGTGTGTCTGCTGGAAAAAATATGATGTTGGTATACAGCCCTGGCTCTGTAAATAAGAAATAAACAAAGTCACTCTGATTAAGTCACACAACGATGTGCACAGGACAGGGGGAATGGGAGGGGCTATGTGCTGAACTCCACACATTTTCAAGAAAGAGAGATGGCTGAGAAACAGCCAAAAAAGAGAGAAAATCTGTTAGCCAAAGCCAAGAAAGAAATTCCTAGATCAGGCAAGGGTGAAGAGATGTGTTAACATCAGTGAGGCATTTCCTGAGGCACATGGATGTGACTGCTGCACCATTTAAGGTGAAATTGGAAAGTTTGAGCAAAAAAGCTGGACAGGTGGACTGTGAGGCAGAACTGCTGCCCCATTTAACGTGGAACTAAAAAATATGAGCGAGATGCTGAGGCGCCAGAATGTAACTGCTGTGCCATTTAAGGTGGAATAGAAGAAGCTGGTGAAAAAGGGTAACAATATTTTTGCTGTTTAACAGAACCAGTAGGTCAATATTGGTTTGTCCTATCTGCTAATGCCTGTTACTGTGCCTGGTTAGCATAGCAGCAGCAAATACAGTGACAGTTTGTTAACCCGCAAGTAAAATGTCTTCACAGTGTTTCCTCTAATATTATACCAGGTACTCGTCTGTACAACAGATGGTTTTTGCAACGTTTTTTATAGTAACGAAGATGTAAAAAAAACAAGTTTGCTAAAAAAGAATCACAGAATATTGAAAAATTTTCCTCAGTGACATTATAAACCTAAAGGTTTGTTCCTTAACCCTTTAAATGACAAGGACCTGCTGATGGGTTCAGGCTTACATTTCCCCCTACTATACCTTAAGAGTAACTCCAGTTTGCTGTGTTGTCCATGTATATATTGCTGCAGCGCCAGGATGTAATAGGCCTGAGAATTAAGGGGTTAAATGATCTTTTTTGTACAGAGGAAATCAGATAAAAAGCCCAGCAAATGCTAAGCTTTTATCTGGGGTCCTCACTCAGACCATAAGCCCCTGAGAACCCAGTGCCCCTGGGAAAGCCTCTGTCTAACCTCAGAGGCAATGCTCTGATCAGCTTCTTGCATCCACTGTGAGTTTCATCAACATGTTAAGTCATGCTGTAAAACAGTTATTACACTCCTTTGTATAAGAAAATCTACTGCTGTTCCCCCCTCCCCGCCGTATATGTATGGGATAATGAGAATCCCTCTCTTCAAACAGATGGATTTAAAACCTGGGGGGTGGATTATTGCAATAAAGGTTTATTAATTCCCTTCAGAGCTCAGAGGGCACAGTTTGGTCTGAAAGAAAAAAAAAAGAACGCGCCGTTCATACACTGCCTGCAGTTCTATGTGTGTTCCAACAAAAAACTACATTGAAAAAAGGATTAATTCTTTAGACCAAAGTATTTTTACAAGTCAAATCTTAACCTCTTGTATTTTTTTTCTTTCAATTTTGCTGTTATTACACAGTATACGAGTCTTATTAAGCATAAAAGACCAGCCTTTTTATGACTTTAAGGTGAAAAAATGTAAACTAAACTAAATGTAAACTAAAACAAGTCTAAGTATTTCGGGATACTGCTGTTGACTAATAATAGGTAAATGGCCATTACTGCTATTTGCTTACAGTGTCCACTACTAAATTCTTATATTTGTTATGATCGTATAATTGTAGGCTGTTGGTTCAACAGTGAAGTGGATTAGCCTTTAATATAGTGAGGAACCCTGGATCACAGGCTGAACCTGCAGCCTCCAGTCTCTGTCATGTCCAAATGACGACTTTGGCTGGAATACTTGGTTCTATTGACTGACTGGTATTGATCTGGATTCCTAGACGATATTTACCTTATTTTAAATTACAAACTGAAAGTGGATGTAACTTAGACCAGAGATGAGGGTGAGGATTGGGTGGATATGCAGAGTGGATATGCAGAGTGATCAAGAGGCGTTGATGTTAACATGCATGTGATATGTGAATGGATATCTTCAGGTCAGCAGTGTGTCCATCTCAGAATGGCTTTTTCCAGCAAGCTACAATTGTCCAGGAAAGTCTGTTGAATTAAGTGAAAAGAAGTTACATCTTGCGCTGACTTTCAGTGACTAGGTCATAACCCCTTTCATTTATTAGGTATCTGTTTTCCCCCTGACGACAGCCTAAAATTGAACAGGAACCTCAAATTTGTACTCGAAGTTTACTTCAGGCTGCTAACCCACGCCGACTCCATTGCTTATTATATTTGTAGCAGACTAATTGATCTTTTATATGAGTACTCTGTTCAGTGTCATCTCATGTAAACTCTTCTAGGGCTGCATGACATGATCAAATTATACCATGGCTGAGACATTATGTTCATAAATTCTATATACACCAGTATATACTATACATATTAGAAATACATATATACTCTGATTATGTTCATAAATTCTATATACACCAGTATATACTATACATATTAGAAATACATATATACTCTGATTATGTTCATAAAATATGTATTGACTCAGGTGACTTTCTTAAGCTTAGTTAAATGTTGTGTAATAGATACCTTTTATACTTCTGCATTATCTTTTATACTTCTGCATTACTTTATATGAAATGATTTCTCTGAGATATATCAACAACAAATATAACAAATATATATAACAAAATCCAGCTACTCTCACCAATACTCAGCAATGTAGCTGTCTTTGGTTAATTTACAATATCCAAGACAATTTTGACAAAAAAAGCTATTTATGATTAGTTTTATGTTATTTGATGTCATTATAGTAGTACATTTTATAAGCAGTGCTGTTTCCGCCACCAGGCTTGTTTCTGGCCTGCCTCATTATTGAATGCACTAGGCTCTGGAGTGCATGGGGGCAGCTGTGGGCTGGAGGTTAGGAAACCTAACCACCAGGTTGGTTTAACTCCCTGAACTAACAGGACACGACTGAAATGCCCTTGAGCAAAGCACCCAACTTCTCCCCAGGTGCTGTGGATAGGGCTGCCCACTGCTCCGGGCAAGTGTGTTCACTGCCCCCTAGTGTGTGTGTTCACTATTGTGTGTGTATGTGCATGTTTCACTTCATGGATGGGTTAAATGCAGCAGACTAATTCCTGTGTGTGCCATCACAAACGGCAAATGGTTCTAAAAACTGATATAACCTGATATAACCAATGATATAACCTAAGATACTACCTGATATAACATGTTAGTTGATAGATTTTTGGAGTATCCACTTTTTGCTCCGCTAAATGACTTAATGTAAATGTGAATAAACTACTCTATGTGATTCCATAGTTATGTGCCTCAGTTGTATAATATAAAATACGGGTGCAGGTTTTCTAATTTGGCTAATTTCTAATCACGTACTTGCAAGTGTCCACAAGAGGGCAGGTATGTATATAGTTGTCCCTTTAAAAGGTACATTAATTGACTGCACTTATCTTTACATTATGAGATTTTTTTTCTTCTTCAAAATTCAGTATTTTTGACTACTGGCTTTTCCAATAGTCACTAGGTCAAATTCAACATTAGGACAAATGGGATTCTTCTTTTTTTTTTGAAATATTGCCACATACTTGACAAAGAAGTCAGTTAGAAATGAACATAGAACAACAATTTACAATATATCGCAAAATCCAGTGTTGCTCAGCTGTGGTCTTGGAGGTCCAGTGTCCTATACATTTTAATGACTTTCTTGCTTTAACACAACCACTTACTTACTAACACAACCACTAACTTAATAATGGGTTGTTAATAAGCTGATAGCTTGGAACAGGTGGGTTGGGATCAGGGAAGACCCTAGGAAGTGCAGGGCAGTGGACCATCAGGATACAGGGTTGAGAAATATCTATCAGTGTTAAAACTGTGTTTATCAGGTTTTATCGTTTAAGATAATCAGCGACTGAAGGAGCAATACCTTAATAGAGGTTCATTAACAGTTTCATTAAAAGTACCATCATAAACATATGAAGTTATTATGGCAAAAGATCGCATCAACAGCTGAATTAAAACCTAGAATGTTCTGTAAAGGCCCAATGGACACAAATGAATGCTCTAAGAGATAATATAATGCTTGTGTTATATGTAAACACATAAAAAAAACTAAAAAACAACAACAAAACCTGTCCAGCTATAGTAATTAAACTGAATAAGAAAAACATGCAGTAAACTAATCACTAGGCTTACTGTTACTATTAGTGCTTCTACTAGGAATGCTGCTACTAATAATAACATAGAGACAGCGTAATTGGGCTAAGAAACATGTTTACTATAACTCCACGTCATGTTGAGGGGGGTTTATATGACTCCAGTTCTGCTGGAAACCACCCCATCTCTTTAAGACTGATTGCTGAGCCAGAACTCGTTAGGAAAACTCTGCTGCTCTTTATTAGCCAGTGGCACGCACCCTCATCCCTGTACACACTGAAATGGTGCTAAGATTTCTCCACATCTTGTAAGGAAAGAGGAAATGCATTTGGCTATGAACATAGATTCTTTGAAGTAGCAAGCTCACGAACACAGAGTTTGAGTTTTTTTTCCTGACACAGTACAAATCTGGGTAATAACTTCAAGCCTCCTTATATGAGTAAAAGGACTGACAACTTAACCAACTAAAAACCCAATTATGGCTTGCTATGTAATCTTGCCGTACTTCTTATCTTGACTCCCATTACTCACACATAGCCTAAATGCCTGACTGTTGCCCATAAAACACCCCTGTTTGTTTTCAAGCTAGCTGGATGAGACAAAATATACAGCAGAATCTCCAGGTGGAACAAGTTGCAATTTAGTGCCATTTTACTTTTACGTCATGGAGCTCCATCAAAGCTTCAGCGCCACCCCAAGCCCTGCAAGGACTGCCAATTTGGCTAAGGCCTTCTGGAATAGTTCACGAACACAGGATTGTCACTGGAGTGCACTGTCACAGCTACTGATGTACATGTGTACTGTCATACAGCTACAGAAACACTTCCTAATATGCTAACAAAAGAGTGTCCTATCAGTGCATTTGCTTACTCCTGTTGTCTACATCCCAGATTACAGCTGCACTGCCACATGCTGATGCTATATTCTTTCAATATTCCATTTTCAAAAAGAAAAATACTTGAAAAATTCGATTTTTCCTTCAGTCATGTGGTAAAGGGTTAATAAAGAAAAGCTGAAATAATCTTGCTCTCTTGCGTGCCTCTCACTCTCTGTTGTATAATGTTACAAACCGGCTGGCAGTGATGGCTGAATTGCACATCACATTACAGCCGTGTCTGTGATTATTTGTGCTGTGCGTGTGATTTCATGTAATGCTCTTTGTTTTCTCTGCGAGGCTGTGGTGGAACATGATGTTGTGCTCTCCTATAACTATACTATTTACTGACCATACACATACATATACACACATATATTGTGGCCATTTAGATTTCTATTTATTTCTATTAATTCCTAACTTCTCATTCCTTAAACAACCACGAAGGAAGATGTATCCCATGGATATGGAAAAGATGTTACTGTGCTTCAGAAGAAATTGTTGGCCAGCATTGGAGGAGCTGAAATGAGTGGAATCAGGTTAAGAACTGTCCAACGCATCAATAAAACCTGGAAGGATAGTGGCAGAGAAATGCAACCGGAAAGAAATTTTGAATGATCATGATTGGATGTCACTTAAACACCTGATGATGCATAAAGACTGGACTCTGGAGCAGTGGAAACATTTCACGTGGTTTGATGAGTCCAGATTTTCCCTGTTCCAGAGTGATGGGTGCATCAGAGTAAGAAGGGAAGCACATAAAGTGATGTACAAATCTTGCATGGTGCCCACAGTACAATCCTCTGGAGGCAGGGTTTTGATCTGAACTTGCTTCAGTTGGTCAGGTCTTGGCTCAGCAACATTATGTGGCAATGAAATGAAGCCAGCTGACCACCTGAATGTACTGAATGACAGTCACCTCAGCATCATCAGGTCAGTAGATGATAACGTTTATCCGTGGTATGTAAACTGTATAAGCACCTCTGTGAGTGAAGAGTGAGACTACTTGGAGTGATGCTGACTCTGCATTAGTTAACAGTTTACACAGTACCAAAAACGTTGTATGACTTAATAACGAAGGAACCCTTTTAGAACCATTTGAAAAAAGGATCTTTAAATAACAGTGTTCCACAAGTTTTCCATCATATATAACAAAAGCAACCACGCCAAGAACCTGTTTTGAGTGTTCATGGTTCTAGCTACATAGAACCCCCAAAGAACCATTTAGCCTGCATTCATATTGGACCAGCTTTGCCTTGAAAATTGATTAGGGAATGGAGTGATGGTAATAACAGTTCTACAGCACAGTCTGAGGTAGACCGACCACCTGTTTACTTGTCTGTAGTCGCGCACAGAAGGCATCTGGGGAGATCTAGGTGGTCTATTTTTGTGGAAAAGCTTTTTTCACAGTTTCAGTCTCCTCTCGGAGCAGCAGTCCATGAGAACAGTCCAGCACAGGTTTTCTCTCTCTCTCCTGTGTGAATGTGTGCGTGTGTTCGTGTGTGTGTGTTTGTGTGAGAGAGAAAGAAAGAGACGGTGTTAGGGGCGGGGCTAGCCCAGGCCCCGCGCGCGCTGAAACGGCACTGGATGGAGTTGGATGCAAACTTCCTGAGACTGAAGCTCTCGGCGCGAGCTGGATGCTGTCCGGGCTTTAAAAGTGGATTTATGTGGAGCTTGCTGTAGAATGACTACAGAGAGGCGCGCAGTGAGCGAGGCCTGTGAGGGGCTCCGCTGGAGACGCAGCTGAATGGATCTAGGACATTGTCACACACTTTCATTTTTTCACAGCTTACCATTTTTCAGTGTTGGCTGACAGATTTTTGGCATCAGTGCTCCCGGGGATTTCTACCTGACATCACATTTTTGGGCAGAGAGAAAAAAACACAGTCAGAGAGCACTGATACGAAGTGTGTGTCCCTAGAGCCTAAATTAGAGCCCACAGAGACCCACTCCTCGAGGTGTCTCCCCCCAGGAGATCCACACAGACTGCACTGCACTACTCTGGAACAGAATGAATCTGACAGGACAGAGGAGGTAGGTTGAATGTCAGGTACCCACTGTATGAATGCATTCTCAGTTAATCAATAGGAAGTTTGGCTTCTTCTGAGAGATGCTTTAACCACAATCCTATGAGCCACACATATATGTATATATATATATTTTTTTTTTCTATAGCATTATTATTATGATTATTATGATTATTATGATTATTATTATTATTATTATTATTGATGTATTCACAACACATTTCTATGAGTGGGGAGAAATAACAGTCTGAAACAGACTAATTTCTAATAGGGATATTAATGTGTGGATTTTGCCTGTTTTGGAGGTCTGTGTCAGGTTGAAACATGAGCCCTCCTTAAATGCCTCCATCTGAGTCTATTAAACATCCTGTTTGTTTTAGGACATGCTCTTTATTCTCTATAGCAAGTTATGGGTTTCAAGACCCTGCACATTTAAGGGAAGGGACACTGGGGAGCTGAGGATTTATTCTGGCTCTGTGCACTTGCGCTGATCTACTAGTTGATAAAACTGCTCTGGAATAGAGGACAGAGTTATAGGATTCAACTTATTCCCTCTCCCTCCCCTGACCCCAGCGACCGCTGCTCTATCCACTCTGGAGCTCTGCTGTCTGCCACTGAGAGAGAGAGCTGTGCTGCTAGAGATTCTGTTATTTACTATTTCTGATATCTTTTTTCTTCGATTTGTTTTGGCCAGTTCATGATATTTTAGATATCCTGCATAAGTGGGACACTGGGGTCATGGAAGAATCATTTAGAATTAATGCATCTAAGAGAGGTTGACGAAGACCACTATGCACTTGACTTTCCTTCATGACCGTGGACAGGCTGTATTAACAGGTATAACAGCGGTAGCGAGTACCCTTCACTTCCAGAGAGAAACCAGAACGCTAGAGTGAATGAAGGAGAAACCTTTGTAGCCTGACTATTAAACATATACAGTCATTCACCAAGATGTGTGAAGGAGGCCGAGTCTATGTATATTTTCCAGGAATACACAAATTCAAATTACAGTCATGGTGTATGTGTATGTGTATATCGTCACTGTCCAAAGGAAAACAAGTATCTCCAAAATGGTGATTTTACAGGAGAGGGCAAAAATTAATTTAATTTTAATGTAGGTCAATGGAACCAGACTTTTTTCCAAACAATTGATCTATTTATCATGATTTTTTGCAGACAATGTAAATGACAGAGTGGAGATACAGGACAGCGACTATATATATATATATATATATATATATATATATATATATATATATATATATATATACACATATATATCAAGAATACCCATATATATATGGGTATATATATATATATATATATAAGCATAATGTGATATGACTGTTCAGTTCTGTTGGGATCTAACAAAACTTTGACTAGAAGTAGGTAGTGTTTAAATCTGTGTGAACACCAGACCTGTTCTTGAAGAAGGTTGACTGTGGACAGCAACAACTTGTCTCCTCATTTTTCTTCAAACAAAGATGGTCCCAACTTGCTTGGAATAAATCCTTGTTACATTCACATATATTACAAACTTGGGAATACTGTTTTTTTACAGCTCCTGTAAAACTGTCCCTTTGGTTCCGACAGTGACGATACCGTGTGAAGAATCTCAGTGTGGCATGTTCCTAATCTGCTAAAAAACCTGGCCAAATGATTGTATTGTGAAGAAAGCAGCCCAGTGTTAGGCTCGCTGTGTTGCACTGAATGATGAGAGAGTATGATTTAAGAGGGCAGAAGAAGGAAGTTAAGGGTAGACCCACATCTGTTCTGCATTCACTGCGCTTTTAACATATAGTGCAGGGGCTGAGCATCTAAATGACTGTGGCTCCTGCTGCGGTCTGTGGTCGTGCCAGGTGTGCGTCTGTGCAGATGTTACATATAGATTTTTATGTGGGCTCATATGCTTATAATACTAGCTCAATAGGATTTAAAAGCTTACTTATCTCTATCTGCATTTTACTCATTATGCATTACAGAGCCAACTCCTCAATATGTGGGGTTTTTATGGATTTGGAGAGATTAAACTCATTTTGCTTCCATGTCCATAAAAACCATGCACTACTGAATTTATATGTCAAACATACATTACCCGTTAAAGACACAGCTGAAACATCACTTTACTGAACCGGCCGTTAAAACGACTGCGGTCAGTACTTTTGCTTGCCTGAAAGACATGAAAAAAGGCTTATCAATTGCCCTCATCTTCCCTAACATTCTTTAATGTATGGCTTTTAAGTCGTTTAACTTATTGAGCATAGAACAGACCAGACATCTCCTTTGCTTTGTTCGGTGCTTTATTACTCACTGTGTTTATGGCCTGTTTATTGCTCTGGTCTTTTCATGGTTCTGCTTTAACTTGCTGCTAAATCTAGTGCCCAGTGGATTAAGCAGGACTGAAAGACCTTTTGATCTGGCATGGGAAGAAAAATCTTTACGTGTACAGGAAAAAGAGGACATAGCTGGATCTGCTGGCTGTGGCAAGTATACTACACATGCTCTGGCTTTTGTAGGGGTTGCTGTTTTGTTGCGCCAGTAGGGAGAGTGGGTCATGCCCTCTTGAGCACTCTCCCTTGGTGGCAGTTGCCTTTGCTGCTTAAATAATTAATAAATCAAAAGGTCTTACAAAGCGGGCAATTTAATCTCCTGAGTGTTTGATGAAGGGTTTCAGTTGCTAGTTTCGGTTTGTCATTGCGCTGAACGGAGGCGGTGGGGAAGAACGTAATGGATGAGGAGGCAGAGACAGAACTCAGAGTGAAGCTGAAGTGTCTAAGTGCCCCTCAATGAGTTGATC
Source organism: Semaprochilodus insignis (assembly GCA_034552555.1). Taxonomy (NCBI): domain Eukaryota; kingdom Metazoa; phylum Chordata; class Actinopteri; order Characiformes; family Prochilodontidae; genus Semaprochilodus; species Semaprochilodus insignis. The sequence goes on along the minus strand of CM067479.1, from coordinate 28,774,242 downwards.
GCTCATATGCAGAAGATGCCTTACAGACCCTTAGGGGGGCTGCCTTATTAGGGCAACAAATGGCCTATTGAGTATGACATCTTCAAGTAGATTAGATGCTAGATAAAGAAAGTCTCTCTCCAAAGTGATTGTGATGTGTAATGTTGTTTAGTTGCACCTAATGGCTTTTTTTGCCAGACAAAAGAGGAGTTGCTGCCTTTATGTGACTGGAAACTTACACAATGGCTCTCCTGCTTTCAGGGCAATATCATATGCCTGCGTCAGACCTGACACATCGCTCCCAATTAATATCTTCAGCTTGGGCCCTTGGGAGTTTTTGGCTCATGCTAATAAATATGAGGAAGGTGTTGAAGACATTTGTCTATTATTCAGGGTCAAAGACAAATAAACTTTGAGAGTTGAGTAGAACGAAGGTAGTGCTGTGGAGATGATGTGAAGGTATGGCCTGTTCCTCTGAGCTCTTGCTCATTCTTCGAGTGGCCCGTGTGAGAGATAGAGGGAGCCCGGTGATTATAGTATGTCTGAATGTATCTATTTTTAGGTCTTTGTGTTTGTTTTTTTCCGTGTTTTGGTATATGTTAGCAATCATTTCCATTGCCGCAATGTCGCCTCAAAGCCAGAGCTTGTTGGAAATTGTTTGGCGTTATTCCACTTGATTCCATTTCAGGATGTAACCTGACATCTCATGTTACTACTGCCGGATTGTTCCACATGACTCCTCCAAAGTAGTCACACCTGCAATCGTGGCAGCATATGGGACAGAATGAGTTGCTGTACTTCAAAAGTGTGGTCTGAATGAATGTGTTAATGATTTTTTGCATATCTCACATTCTGCATGTAAAGTCTTCAGTTAGGTCAGAGCCTAGTAGACATTGTGACTAAGATGCTTTCCTGTTCAACAGGGCTTCATTTGCAAGAGGGACTTTGACTCTTGATATGCATTCCGTTTGCAGATGATCTATCACACACTGTAATTAAGCACTGTCCTGTTTCACATAAATAATGTTTCACAACAGCTTGACTTATTTCCACAAGGGGGCTTCCCCCCCCAAAAAAATGAACTTTCACATGTATTTTCATGTGCTGCTGGAGGAAGACTGTCTGGTCGATCTCAAGATCAATCCAGATTGCTTTTCTGTCGCTCTGCAGACTACGCAAAGGAGAAGTCATGCTTTGTCCTAGTATGTCTGGCCTTTCTCTGTATACAATGGGTTAAATAAGGCTCCAAACTGAAAAAAAAACGCAAAAAAACATTAGTTAGAAAAATGTGATCTTATCATTATAACAGCTGGTCATATATAAATGGAGCAGACTGAATCATGCTGAATCAAGTTTAATTGTTTGTAATGCTGTCAGTATTTGGTGCATTTTGGTATGCAAAGAATCAGCGCATGCCTTCTTCACTTACAAAACGACGTAACATCCAGAGGAACCGTGGCCTAATATGGCTCTGCTTTCCTAGATACTTCCAGGCATGAAGTCTCTCTTGCGTACTTGCAGACCGGCCGTTCCATTTCTGCTGGAATGTGAGAATCAGCATTTTAAGATCAGCTTCTCTAATCTATTTCTCCTTCATAAAGAGACATGACAGTTGGGGTAATTTAGTGTCTGACTCTCGTGCTGTGATTTCTCTGCCCTCAGAGCATAAAAGACATGCTTCTGTGTCCTTATTGTTTTCAGAGAAATGGAGTAAACATGTTTTTTCATTCATCACCCGTCTCGACAAGGCAACTTGAAGTGCATTGACCAAAAACTATTTGTGGCATTTGTTTCATTGTGCCACGACTGCTAATGATTTGGTAGAATCAGCCTCAGTTTTGATGCCAAGACACAGCAGTCGCGTCTCGTTCGAGGGGAATGTACTTTGAAGTATATCATGCACTTTTTTAGCCACATGAGTGTACTGTATCGAGCTTATGATTTAATAAGCCAGGAATTTCTGGTTTTCATGAAGACAATATTGGTATAAAGTTTCTTTCGTCGGGCATTTTCGCGCTGGTTTACTGTTTTGAGACAGGGCTTGCAAATCAGTTCAGCTAGCACTACTGTGCTGAAATGTGGTGAGAGATGACATTGCAAGATACATAAGGATAATGATGGTGATGGAAGAGCGCTGTAATGTTAACATTGAATAAAGCTGTTTTGTGGTACTGTACTTCGTATTTGCTTATGCTTCGGGTCAGGGGTCTAGTCAAAGAATTTAATTTTATAGAGGATAGTTCAGTGGAGAAGTAAAAATGGTCTATCTCCCTCTGGCCAGAATATTTGGATTTTCTTTTGACATGCTGACTTAACGGAGCACTTTTTAAAGCTCTTGTCTCATTGTGTTGTTCTACCCCTCTCCACCCACTCCCGTCCACCTCCAACTCTCTTCCCATCTCCTTCTCTCTCCCCAGCAGGTCTTGGCACTGACGGATGCGTTGTCACGCGTAGGATTCCAGAACCTCTCTCCATCTTTTATTTTTTTTTCTCTTTTTTTGCACTCCCCCTCCTCCTCCCAGCATCCCTAATAAGACACATGCTCCTGGGCTGGGGCGCTCACTTACACCAGCCTCTCCTGGCCGCTGCCGTTACGGGCTACGCGCTGCTTCCAGCACTGCCCGGCTTCATGGGTTGAAAAGGGCCCTTCGGCTCGCACTTTCATCTCAGCGCATCTCCCTGCACCTGAACCACTTCCATCATCCTCCTCATCCTCAGCGCTATGGCTCATGCCCTGGGCATGCTTGGACTTGCAGCTGCAGCAGCCTTCGCTAAAGGCAGCGGCAGCCACAGCTGGCAGTAGACCGCTCCACCTGCCACAGTGTGGAAGGGGGCGCCCCCCCCGCCGCATCCGTCTGCCTGCAGGGGGAGACCCAGCACAGCTGGGCAGCAGAGACTATGCAGCTGGGACTGGTGGCGCTGGTGGTGGTCTTCCTCAGCTCCATGGGTTACAACGACAGCTTCAAAGTGGGAGGAAGGAGGCACAGACGCAGTGAGTCATCACGTCTGTCTTACTAGCATTCACTCTCCATCTGTACTTCTGTCTCTCATCAGCTCTTGCTTGTGGTTCATGGCCACTCGAAACAGTGGTGCAGTTGTTATAAACATTTAACTGCAGCAGTAAAAATTACTTTTGTTTGTTTTCATCCCTATTGTTTGCTTTACCAGTACAGATCTTTGTAGCTCTCAAGTTGCCTTTGAATGACAATTTTATTCTTCTTTACTTTTATCGCTTTGCTTCCTCTGATTTATGTTACGCTTTCTGTAGTTGTTTATGGCGTGCACTGGTTTGAAGTCAGTGCACTTAAGGATTTAATGATTTCTTGTGATCAGACAGACAGCTTTTCAGAACTTTGTGAAGTCATTTATATTTTAAACGCTTCATAACTGTCATATTGTGCAAATATGCTCTGAGCGCTGGTTAAAAACGGACTCCTCCAGTTTCTCGGAAAATACACAGGTACCATTTGCTACTACGTGCCTGTGTTTAAAGAAAAGCAAATTCCTGCAAATTGAATAAAATTTTCCTCAGTTTTGATCAAAAAGCAGCAATTGTTGATACTACAGTTAGTCCTTTTTTTCTTTGCATGCAGTCTTGTTAGATGGCAGTTGAATGTAGGGATCAATCTGTAATTTGCAGGGTATAAACAGAGCTCCCTCTAGAGAGTGCTGCAGCTAATTAAACATTGGAGGCTCAGTAGAGCACATTTCTCCATTGTGACCACTGTACAAGTGTCTTCACAGCATTTGTGGCAGGCTAATTAGTAAATGACTTGTCATGCCTTTTAACATCACCACAGCGTTTAAAAAATGAAAAGAACTGGGGGGATAATCATCTCCTGCATCACCGCGTTTTACAATGGGAAATAAATTATAACTCCAGATCTCTCAGGAGGATCTTAAAAGCTCAACACAGTTGACCAATAAGTCTGCCTCAAATCCATGAAGACATTACTTTTAATATTGTTTCATCAGTTTTATGGGTGAACGTGGTTCAGACAGCCGGTGTTTCACAACAGCCTGAGCTACTGTCAAATTTTAGTGCTTGTTGGCAACCTGAAAAAGCCTAAATCAATGCAACAAAAACATCTACATTTCATTTTGCCCGAGTGTTTATAGTACAGATTGTTTTAAAACAGTTAGATTCCTCTGCATCCCAGTATTATGGCCCCATGCCTGATGCAATCTGTGATCCAGGAAATGGGTGATCAAGTTATCTACCTCACTCGTGGCAGCGATGGATGAGAAGAGACACATGGTTTTGTGTGCTTATTAGCTAACCCCATCATTCTCAGACTAAGGGTGGTTTAAATTACATTAAGCATAAATGCAATATATGCTTATATAGCCATGTCTCATATTTGTATGGAATAGTTGCTGCTTTGCTAAAATGATGCTAAGAAACCATGATAACAATTGTTGTGTTTACTAAACATACTTGAATTTATGACGCTAAATGTCCTGTCCTCAACCTTTCCATGATTTTGTCACTATGCCCTTAATGTCATCAAACTTGCGCTAATTCAACCAGCTATCCACACTATTCCTGAATTCCTGGAAAATCAGAGTTCTGTGTGCTTTCTTGGCCAGAACTGACTTTTGGGCCAAAAATGTCTCAGTTGTGATGTCCAGCTAAGCTGAGCAAGATTACTGTTTTCATTTTAGGAAAACAGACTGCAGTTCATTTATCCTTCGCTCGTTTATTACCTCCAGGACGCTTGAGCAAGAGCAGAGAGTTGCGGGCAGATTTATGCTTTATATTAATGTAGCTTAACTCTGTAGATGATCTTTTCACTACAAGCTGGGCATGAAGGCTACTCAACTTATGGTCTTATCGCACGCTGGCTTTCAGACCTCTTGAGCGATGTCATGAAATCCTTCCTCCACCAAGGAGGTGATTGCTTCTCTTGGACAGTCCTGCCCATGTTTGTGCATTGTTTTGGGCTAACCACAGTTCCATAAACCCAACCAAAGCAGTGATTGGCCCTTACAGTCTATCATGCTACTTTCATATTTATTGTTTCTACAGAGAATTTTTTTCATTTCTCCCAGCTCTGAAGGAGGGAAGGAATGTAGTGATCAGATGAAGAATGCCTCTGCACTTGATGAGGCTCTGAAGTGTAAATGATCCTGAAGAGGTGTTTATGTTTAGAGTCACTGGTCCAACTAATTCTGATCTGATTCAAACACCTTGAGGTGGAGGTCAGTACCAATTTACATGGGCAGAACAATATGACTCTCATACGTTTCGCTGAAAATTGGTTGAGTGCTTTCATGCCTGGTGGTAGTCCTTAATTGATGTATAGGATTTACAGGGATGTGCAAAAGTTTGGGCACCCCGGTCAAGATTTCTGTTACTGTGAATAATTAAGCTAATAAAAGATGTCCTGATTTCTATAAGGCACAAAGTTAAAGATGACCAATTTCTTTAATAATTTGAGCAAGATTACCATTTTTACTTACATAAAATACCAAAAAAGGAAACAGATTCAAAGTGAAGGTTTGCATACTCTGCATGGTCATTACTTATTAACACCCTTTTGGAAAGTATCACAGCTAAAACACTTATTGTAGCCACCTAAGAATCTTTCAATCCTTGTTTGGGGGAAAATATGGCCTCTAGTTTTGTGAGGTTCTCAGGTCTGCTCTTTGGAGGTCTGTCCACACATTTCTGATGGTGCTTAGGTTAGGGGACCTTGAGGGCGATGGTAAAACCTTCAGCTTGTGCCTGCTGAAGTAGTCCATTGTGGATTTTGAAGTGTATTTAGGATCATTATACTGTTGTAGAAGCCGTCCTCTTATCTTCAGCTTTTTTACAGATGCTGTGATATTTGGCTTCAGAATTTGCTAGTATTTAAATGAATCCATTTTTTCCCACTACCAGTGAAATCTTCCTCGTGTCACTGGCTGCAACACAAGCACCGAAGCATGGTCGCTTTAGCTTCATACTTAACGGTTGGAGAGGTGTTCTTTTCCTCTATTTTCATCAGTCCACTGGACGTGTTTCCAAAAGGTATCAGGCTTGTTTAGATGTTACTTTGCAAACTTCTGATTCTGAATTTTGAAAGTGGGGATGCAGAAAAAGGCTTTCCTCGGCTCAGTCTTCCATGAAGATCATATTTATGCAGGTGTCACTGCACAGTTGAACAGGTCTTCCAGACCTCAAGTTGACCTCCACTGTTTATGTTAACTGCCAATTCTTAATTATATTTTTGAATTGAGGAAACAGCTTCTTAAAGGCAGTGCTAGGCAGCTGCTTAGCACATGGCTGCTGTTGGGACAAGGTTTAAGGAGTCAGTGTAAGTCCTAATAAATCCTGAGAAAAAGTAATTTGAGAGCTCAAATCTCTTGGTGTGCCCAAACTAAAACCATATAAGACAAAAAATTTGTTAATACTGCTTAAAATGTTTAAAAAGAACATTGTTCATCATTATCCCTTTTGAGAATCAGTACATCGTCTACTCACTCAACTGTTCACAGTAACGCACATCTTGAGCAGGGGCGCCACTGTATATAATGAATCTACACAACAAAAAATGAGAAAGTTTTACACAGTTGTTCTCCAGGACCTCCAGGGTGTTTCATGTCAGCACAGTTTCCTCATGTGTGCATGGCTTTCTCACCATATGTTCAGTGCAAATGTGTCATGTTCTCCCTGTCTCCGCCTCATATACTGTGGTTAGATAAGAATAAGGAAAAGCACAACCGGGAGAGCATTCCAGTAGGCTATTAGAATCAAACTGATAAACTCTATCAGCATGCTCAAAACGTTATATGACACTTGAGCACACCTCGCCACCGCTGCTGGCAGATAAATAGTATGGGATGGTGATAATTAATAGCATAGTTATCATTAATAGCAGTGATAAGAGTTTGACTTACACAGCGGCTCTCATGCATCCCCATGTGCTGTTGCCATGACTCGTCCTGGGTGCAGCTGATTCATAGAGGTGTATTTTTAACGCTTTTGCCATCCGCTTTATCGTTGCGAGACAAGCCTTGCAGATGAATTGCCTTTAGAGTGTGTATATTTAGAGCTGATACTGCATAGTCCCGTAAATCAGCGCAGATGACCGTGGTTTTGACGGCAATTGGCCCCAGAAACAGGATGTGCACTTTGTGCAATCATTTATTTCTGCTATTGGCTACAGAGGCTAGCATTTTTTGGACCATAGTAAGAGTGAAATTGCAAGCATTCATGCAGAAAAGGGCAAATCTGAGCACTTGTGTGAGGTTAAACTGTGGTGTCAGTTGTCACTTTTTCATAAATGTTTGGTTTCATGGACTGATAGGAAACTGTATCTGACAGGCTGTCTGGACTAAAATGGAATCTTTTTACTGATGGAGCTGTCCCTCCATGTTAACCTATACAGTTTGTAATATCACTGCCGGATTTGGAATATACTAGTATAGGATGTCCTTCCAAGAATTACCAGCTTTCATTGAAACGTTTGGCAGATCAAAATAAACTGTGCAAAACAGCTCAGACAGTGTTGTTCAGTCGTTCCTGGTTGAATTTGGAACAAATATTGAGCCCTTGGTAAAATGAACCAATTTCAAATTGTGACTTAACTGTCTCAAATGGGAAAAGTCCTTGAAAAGCTTTCAATAAATCATACTGCTGCCTTTAGAACCAAGTGTGCTCACTGTAATAATAATATGTTGTCCTCTACTTCTTGATTGTCTTCCTCTCTGTATGCCAGCAGCAAGTACTGAAGCACCGCCATCGTGCTCCAGTGGTTGTGAAAGCTGCTCTGAATACAACGGATGCACAAAATGCCGACCGCGCCTCTTCATCCTCCTGGAAAGGAGTGAAATTCGTCAGATGGGGGTGTGTCTGGCCACCTGTCCTGTAGGATATTATGGCATTCGAAATCGTGATGTGAACAGGTGCATGCGTGAGTATTGTTTTGGTTCTGTTAAAAGCTTTATTTTACAGGCTTTATTTACAGGCTTAAAAGAACAGTGATCTGAAAATTGAATTGCTACTCAAAAGTGCTAAAAAGTCCGCAGCCCACAAGGTTTACCAATTGTGCTTTTGCATATATTTAAATGTGGAATTGGTAATAGATTTTTCCTAAAACAGAAAAAAATGGAGCTACTGAACATGCTGAAACTGACTAAAAACTGTAATAAATTGGAATGTCACAAAGTATTCTTGGATGATGTACGCAAAACGGTTTAATGATATGTGTCTCATGTTGAAGGAAAGTAGAGAATCATTCATTACGTGCAGTTTACTGAGGAACTCCACCAGTGGCATTAAACCAGAGTCTCTTACCCGGCACAGCTGAGCCAGCGATCTGTTTTCTCTTACTTTGTGGGTGAAAAACAGGATTCAGGGAAAAAATCCAAAGCAAAACATTGGTAATACACTGTTTGTCTGTTTCTGTAAGGAAGTCTACATTATTACTTTGGCCTGGAAACAGCGTTCATGTTAGTTCAGAGCTTGACCACCTTTTTCTACTCAAGCATTTACATCTAGCTGCATTTTCCTTATGGGATTTCCCTTTTATCTTCTTCCTCATTGTAGTATTTCATACCATGTTTATTGAATTTGAATATACTGCAATACCTCCATATGGCAGCATTTTACTATGGTTGAAGGAATGTCAAGGAAAATCATGGATAAACAGCAGCACAGTATCTGCTATAAACAGATCGGTGGTATCTCTGCAAAGGCAGATTAATGGATGAATTTTACCATTTTTGAGGTGGACTTAAAGTTTGATAGCCAGTTACCATGCACTGCAGCTTGGACTCATATTTTGTTACAGGAAGAAAATGCCGCCTTTTGTTTTGCGAGATACACTCTTGCATCACGTTACTTAATGTCTTTCAGATGTTGGTGTGATGCAGTTCTTTTCTAAATGGTCATTAAAGGTAATCTCAATTCAGACATGACAGTGAAGGGTATTCCCCCTGGTGTTTGTATTTCACAACCAAAGTCAGGGTCTCTCTTTAGAGCAATTCCAAACTGTTGACAGTCGCTCTCTTTAATAATCCTTTGCACATGAGGAGACCTGTTTGACAACACTTGTTCTTATCAACAATGAGATATGATGTGTCCACAGAACTGGACTCCCCATAAATATTGCTGTAAATGTCCAAGCTGTTGCAACAGACTTACTTATTGTAGAATGTAAAGGGTTTTCTTGCACGTGCAATTAGAATACACTAAAGATGCTAAAAACTGCACTTATAATAAAAAAACTAAAGTTGAAGGAAATGTCTGATTGCAATGCTATTTGGAAGGAAGATAAAGATTACCAGGAAAAATAAATCATGACATTTAAACTGATATGGGCAATATTTATTGAGCTACACATACAGAAGAAGTCTCTCAGTATAGCATTGCGCCGTCATGTTTGCTAATGCACCATGCCAGACATCTCAGCATGGAGTTGTAGAGGTTCCTAATGGTGTCCTGTGATAACCATTCCATGCATCTTAAATATTCTCACACAGATTTTGCGGTAGGGGTGGAGGTGGAGTGACACCCGCCTGGCACCAAACCATTTATCTTAGGGCTGACCACGGTGTCTTCAGACACAGATTTGTTGGTTGTCACCAAGACAAAAGTGGGACTCTTCACTGAAGATGACCCACTGCCGTTCTGAGTCACCATTGTAGTCTTTGGTGATGTTGATGTGGCGTTAAGGGCAGTCATCGTAACAGTCTTCCAGATCCTTCATGTTGCTGGTGCATGCCACCTTCTATCCATGGCTGCCAACAGTGTGCTATGGTAATATCTGCACAGCTGGTATGGTGCACAACCGACCCCTCTCCAACTCTTTCAGCTGCTCAAGCTTTCGAACTCTTCTCTGAGGTATACTTCGCTTGCAAAGGATGCTACCAACACAACAGCAGGTGTCAGAATGGAAAGTGTGCAAAACAGGACGAACTTATATGGCCAGCTAGGTACAGGCCTGTCATTGCTTACGTCACATGCCAAGTGTGAAACATGAATCACTGGCATGTCTCATGATGTAAAACCTACCCACCAAGTTTCATGGCAGTAGGTTGATTCCTTCTGGGTGCAAGTGTACTTACTTTGCTGTTGTTTTGTGTGTTGTGCTGGGTTATGATGAGGCTACAGTGCATGCTAGCCCTTCATTTCAACCTTGCTGCTCAAAGCCCTCAGTGGCTCAACCGCTATAATTATTCAATCAGCCTCGTGTATTTGATTCATCTCCAAATCCCCAAGATGTCTTGTTAGTAACATTTGTCTTACATTAAGGGTACATTTGTAAATGCTTGAGTGAAAAAGTATTCTCTCCAAGCAACACAAATGTCAAATTTAGTTGTCAAGCATTTTAAAGTAGTAATTGAGAGCAGAGGTTATAACAGAAAACATGGAGCTAGAATACTCCAAAGCCCTCTCCTGTCTTTGGCCCAAGCCCAGTGGAGCAGATATGCGTGTGTAGCTGCCCCAAAGGTGTCCACTCAAAATGCTTTTCTGACAGGTTCCCATGCTGTAATCTAGAGGTTTTTCTCTAGAATCTCCAGATCATTTAATGAGATTGTCTCACTGGAACCGTTTTTTAATCTCGCCTGATGTTGAACTGAAATTGCATAGACGGTATTTACAGATAAACGTGTTCAGATCGCCCAGATTGTTGGATTCATGTACGAACCTTTACGTGACACCATTACGTGACATGGTTCTAAGTGCAAAGGAATGAGTGAAACATTGGCTCGCTTGTAATTTAAGAATTAGATAATAGCGATGGGAATCGGGTGGGGAAGCGTATTCTGGTAGTCCTGTTGGTAGGTGTCTGTTTTTCATTTCTGCAACGTTCATAATTGCCCCCAATTTAAAGCAGTTTGGTTGTTTGTTTGACTGAAGAAGCTGAGCTTGTAATGAGACGGAGGTGCAAGCAGCCGCACACAGCTCTGACGTGCAGCAGGACTCTTGGACTGGACTTGCTAACCCCTGATGTTTTTTTTTTCTTTGTAATATGGTGGGCTGGGGGTTGGGACATATGCTTTTAAAAGGTTTTGGGTGTTATTTATGGTATAGCTTAATGCCTGCATATATCGTCTCTCTCGATGATTGTTTTTCCCTCCTCCACCTATAAATCTCCGAACAGCGGTTGTTCAGCCTGCATATTTCACTTAAACATGTCCATGAATTATCATAGCTTCTTGCAGGGAAGTTCAACAATATCCATTATGTATATGTTTCACTCAAATCTTAGAAAAATTGATAGCTATTAACCATAAATCAACTGACAACAGTAAGTTAAACACTTAAAGAACACGAAGCGGCTAGACAGGTTCCCACCATTCCTGCTGTTACTCGACCACCTTTTGTGTCTTTCTTTTTCTTTCAGAGTGCAAAATAGAAAACTGTGCAGATTGCTTCAGTCGAACGTTTTGTGCAAAATGTAAGGAGGGTCTGTATTCATACAGTGGACGGTGTTACCACAGCTGCCCTGAAGGCTTAACCACTGTCAATAGCACCATGGAGTGTGTAGGTGAGTGAACTCACACATGAAAATGCTGACACAAATTTCTGAAATACCAGTCCTCACTGCTCATCAGTAGTTTTTTTTTTCCTCAATGTTTATTTTTCAATGTACATTTTATCATCATTAGAAATTTAATGTTGAATGGATAGAATCAATTTAAATGAATGTGCCGTAAAAGTAAAGAACCACGTTTCCCTCTTCCTTAAATCATTTTGGAAGCACTTTTTTGGACAGTGACGATATATGTATGACGATGTACAATGATGCTGAACTGTATTACATCTCATGTATTACATCTCTATAGCATAGACATATGTCATATAGCATATGTCAACTGGAGCCAGCAGATGTTCCCAACAATGCTTTCAACAATGTGCGTTGAAAATTCTTGGAATGAATATGAATTCATTTTAAGATATCTCAGTCAGATACAATGTTTCTGAAACCAAAAATTTATCAGTTCTAAAAAATCCAAAACTGAGAAAAGGGGTTCTGTTTTATTAGGGCAAAGATAAAAGATTTAAAGCAGTCTATTATTACATTTATGAAGCTTTTTAACACCTCTACACATGACCCCGCATAAAGTCTGTTGTTATTCACACATATATAATTTAAAAGTTCTAATAAATAATTATGTTGCTGACATCTCAGCTATGCCAGTTATCCAGGCACTGCACCAACACTTGCTACTCGATTCAATCTTTTAGTTTTAGCACACATATTAAAATCATGTTTCCATCAACTAATGAATCATGATTTGGAAACTCCTGGAAACACACAAGCATAATTTTTTAAAATTGTTTTTTTACATGTTTCTGTCAGCGGTGTCCATGTCTTCTGTAAACCACCAAGCATGTAATACTATATGATACAATACCAAACATTATATTGTTACATCCCAAATATTTTATAATCATTATCCAGGATTATGCCTCCTTCAACTGTATTTAAATTGAACGTTTGGGGTCACATTACCACTTGAGCAGTGCTTTTTCCGCTTATTGTACTTATAGCTTGTACAACATTTATATGTAAGGGATAGCTTTGATATGAGCTCTTTGAGGTGGTATGTAAGCTCAGTGCATATTCAAGAGGCTAGATTCTATTTCCAAACATGGGAAAGACAGACATGGATGTTATGAAAGTACAGCAATTGAAATCCACATGGAACTCTCCAATCTTTCCTCAAAAGCATATTCAACTAACATCATTTTATATAACAGTCTTTGCTTCACTGCAAAGCAATCAAAGCAATGGTACAAGAAGAAACCTGCTGGGATAGATACAGTTTTTTTCCAGTCTCTTCTCTCCTTTTCTCTCCTTTTCTCTGGGGTTTCTCAATCGCTAGTGAAAGGAACGTTGGAGGGAGGCCTGCTGGATGATAAGGGTTTTATTGATTTATTTCGAAAGTTGTCCTGTCATATGCAAGCAAACACAGTGCTAATAGCATTACTCCCAGAGACTGGCCTGGCTTCCTCAAGCCGCTTGGCTTTTTTAGTGAGGAGTCTCAACTCCCAAGGTAACCTTTTGGCATAACCCATGCTCCCTTATATCCCATCATCAAGGGGTCAGTCCAGCACGTTATCGTATATTTTTCTCCCCGTGATTGTTTTTGGCAGCGTAAAGTTCCCTTCAGCTTCTCTGCCACACGCACCACTTAAAAGTATGAACAATACTTTCAGATACTACAGAGAACCCCAGAAAGAACCAAAAAATGACATGTTGAAATTTGGTCTCCTATTGAAAACAGCTTGGACCACATGGAAGTCATGACTGGAGCTCGACAGTGTGTCATAAGGTTGGATAAAAACGAAGCCCACCACACATAATCATAACAAAGGCCCTCCCTTAGAGCAAGGAGGAAGAAGAGAATATGAGTGATGCTGGACATTACCAATCTGAATCTCAGTCATGAATTCCTAAGGGTTCACTGATATGTTCTCCTCTATATTTGTTTGGAGTAACTCTTGACCTGCACTGAGTCAGCTTGATCTTTCATTCTTCTGAGCAACTTTTTTCGCTTCTTCTAGTGCAATGTGAGCTGGGAGAGTGGAGTCAATGGGGCCCTTGCATGAAGAAAAACAAAACATGTGGTTTTAAAAAGGGCAATCAGAACCGTAGGAGGGAGCCCACTCAGCCCCCGAGTCCAGCCACTGTGACTGGACCTGCGTCTGCCTCTACCTGCACTCCAGAGACTGATTCACGGAAGTGCACTGTGCAGAAGAAGATCCCCTGTGCCAAAGGTAAGCCACTGGAGGGGAAACACGGAAGAGTGACTAATGCGAAAGGGAAGCCAGGAATTCCGTCTTCAAACTTGGACATATTTGCAAGCACGAGCAGTAAACAGCAAATATTTGCTTGCGGAATCACTAAGGGAGCATATTTGTTCATAATCTGCACAGCCTCATGGATGTGGCGTGCAAGCACTCCCAGAGAGACTCGCCAGACTGTCATGTTTTAAGTGAATCTTCACACGCTGCATCATAGGCGCGGCATCCTTAAGCTAATTTGAGTTTGTTTATGTAGCATACAGACACGATGTTTGTGCCACGATGAAACATAAACAAATCTGCGAATATGAACAGTAAACAAACAGCAGCACAGCTGGCCGGTAATCTGTGCATTGCTGGCACTTGATCTGAAGACGGGTTTGTGTTTGTTGTTTTCACTTACCGAGGTCTGAGGTTTACAGCAATATGACGTTCAGGCACTTGAGAGGAGATTGAAATCAAATGGGCCGGCGTGCAGGCTGTACAAACTAGTTGTGAATAAACCACTTAGGCCCAACGCTAATCTCTTTCAACTCATCTCCCCCTGCCTTTCGGAATCAAAACATGTTCCGGTCATTTGCTGTCAGATATCTCATTTACACTTTGGACATGAGCAAAAGGATGTTGGGGAGTTCGGCAAAAAAACATTCACTGTTCACCGGCCAGTTTGCTGCCATGGTTAATAATCTCTCTGGCTGTGCATTGCTTTGGGTTTATATGTTTTGCAGCAGAATCAAAGGCCTCATGTTTGGTCAGCTTGTTTTCATGAACATTGAAATTTTCTGCCTTGCTCGTAAAATGGCCTTCGCAAAACATCAGAACTCTAATCACATTAGGGTCCAGGAGAGGTTTGGGAAAGCACTCAGACATTTCATGCATTTGCACTTAATATAGCTGTTACTATAGTGTTTTTACACCTCTCCCTTTATACCAACTGTGTTCCAGGTGGTCCTATTGCGTGAATACAGCTTGCTCGTATTCAGTTCCATGTGCTAGCCCACAGCATTTAAATGAGCTTTCGAGGTTTTTGAACCTGCGTGCAGATCCAACCTCTCATTAAACTCATAACTCGATCTAAACACTGCTGTGCACTGGTGTGCATGTGTTAATCGTTGTTGTACCATGGCCTCTCACATGACTGTTAAGAGCCTTTCTAACTTCACAGCACATCGCATAATTCAAGTACCACTTTTTCATCCCATGAAGTTTCTCCCTCTTTCTTCTTTGAGGAGTTTCAAGTAGGCTGAGGAGCATGTTCTTCTTCAGTTAAGAAGTGGGCTCCATGCTGGACTGGGTATGACAGCAGCATCTGAGAAATGAGAGGCAAATTTACACTGCATGACGCCCTCATTGTGGAAAGAATTTCAGCCCTGGGTCCATAAGAATAATTAACAGTGAAATATTATAAACTACCCCATAAAAAGAGCTATACCGCCTGCCAGATTTTTCAGCTTTTTCGGAAAGACGGCGGTCAGAGACAGGGGCGTGTTGCGCTGATGGGGCTCGACGTGTGGGAAGACGTTTGTTTGCAGTTGGTTCCTGAAACAGCGCAAACTTAAAGTTCTCGTGTGCTAGATTAGCATGGTGTTAGTACTGTTTATTTGCATCTGCTATTCTCAGCTCTGGTGCGATGTGAATGCGAGAAACCACCCTGATCCGTAAAAAACATGTAGGTGTTGGATATCTTGACTGCTTTGTCTCCTTTTCTTTCTTTTTTTTCCATGTGTGCAAATGAGCACCGCGTGCTAAATTAGCAAGGCTGTTAATACATCTGCTGGAATTGGACGACAGGGCTGCTGTAAAAATCACAGGGGGCAGCTCTTGTATAACCCAGTGATTTACTGGTCTGCAGAACTCACGCTTTGTGTTGATTTGGCCGAGCACTCCCCCTTTTTTTTCTTCCCTCTTCCTGTATCTTAACAAATAGGTTTGCACGAAAACCGAATTTGTTGAACGCACGATTGCCTTTGTCAGGCGCTGGTGTTTAGGTTGGATTGAGGGGAGCTGTAATCACTGCTGTCATAAATGAATAGTGCATGCCCCAGCCCCATTAGTGCTTTATCAGAGGCGAGCTAATGAGTGTCCTACGCGCTGAGCCTGAGGCTAGGGTTCCACTCCTTCTGACTGATGGGAGCTTTGCTCTCGATAAACTCGCTTTAGCCTGCAAATCATCATTATCAGAGTCTAAGATGGAGGCGTATCGTGTACTTGTGGCTACTAAATTCCTTTTGTGAGTAGGAGTGTTCACTGAACAAACACTATTAAACCGGAGGCCCTCTGAAAGTGGACTCAGTCATACAACCCTTCATGTGTGCATCTAGAACTCTGCAGGTAGTCTCTCATTGACAGGCTTATGATATAACATTTTAGATTCCGTTAGAGAAGATCCAGGAAATTAGCCCAGAAAATCGCACAATTCTCCTTGCATCTTTTGCCAGGCCCTTGTTAAATAACTTAAGGAATTCAAATTATTACACGTTTTGTTGCAGGACTCCATTAAATTGTGAAATGTTCAGAAGAGCGCTGCCAATGAAAAGCCTTTTTGTATATAAAAAAAGACATTTGAGGAATGTATGAGATCACTAATTTTCTGTGGAGCCCTTACCACTTAAGGTTAAAGGTCACATGCACCACTTTGCGGGAAGTAGATCCTGTTTATTGGTAGGTAAAATCATTGTACTACATTAATAACGTTAATTTGGTAGAACATTGCCATGCAAACCAGAAATGTTTGTGTAAACAATACGAGTGTTATATAACCAGGAGAAAAGGTTGTTTTACATGATTCTCACACGCAAACATGCATCAGAATTCTGGGAGCTGCAGAGTTTCGTAAACTGGTATGCTTACCTCTCTAAGAGGAAGGTAGGCACCAATTCCAGTTGTTTTTCATCAGACTGTCAGAACTATTTCATCCCTCTATTAACTAAACACAATTACTGGATAAGACCATGGACCATTTCTGTCTCTGCTTGGGTGACGAACCTGTAATTCTGTAGCTGTATCTAATTTTGTATGTGAAACCAGTGGCCTTACTGTCTGGAAATTCTGAAGATTACAAAAGCAAAGTATTAGAACAACTCTAAATATGTCAGCAATACAGAAACAAGCACGTCCTCTAACTGGAACAGACTGTATAGAAACAATCTATACGGCCAAGGTTATACTCACTCTAGAGAAACCTGGTCACTGATCTACTTCTTACCATTCAGTGAGAGAGCTAGTGCTCACGTAGCTACAAAAAGCCCAGTCCATAAATCCCACAAGAACGTTGTAAAGCTGTTTTGAATTCAGTGTTTTATGATGAAAACCAATGTATTTGCAAACATGCACCTGCTCAGCATCTAGCAGTTTAGCCCCACTCATTCATACTGATGTTATAAAGTATACACCAGATTGCATTTTGAATATAGCATAGTCAGCCAATCACAAAAGATGTGATTTACATATATCCTTCTCAAAGGCACAGTAATAACAACAGACTATTTAATTTTAAGTGGTTGGAACATGGTCATGTTATTTTTCATATAAACCCATGCAGATATCTTAAGTGGAGCTCATAGAGAAAAAAATATACATAAAACATGCAGAATATACACCTTAATAACTCTTTTATTTCAAAATGTAAAGAAATTGTGTTTTCCATGATATGGACCCTGATAGATTCTGTGATATCGCATCTGTGGTGGTATGTATGTCTTATCCGGTTGCAGTTGCTGAATGTTTCAGAGACAGAACAATGTAACATTGCAGATATTAATAGCATGACATAGATACGTGGGTTTAGGGTTTAACTTTGCAGTCCTTGTGTTAGGACTAAGGATACACTTGGCCATTACATGCATGACCCAAGTTTTTGTGAAAACCATTCTCTATCACCTTTGAAGTCTACAGACTGTTATTAAGACACAGAACAGATGAGTTTGTGTGTGTATGTGTGTGAGTGTGAGAGTGCAGAATATAAGACCTTAATGAACAGAGCGTCACTTTCAGGACTGCGCAGTGGCCACAAGGCTCATATCAACAAGCACGGCACAAATGCTCTCCAGCCCCATATGAGTGTTGACTCGGTTTCCAGGGAGCACTGAGACTCACAACACCGACTTCATAACAAACATCAGTCAGCACAGAGGCCTCACTCCCCCTTACAGTAGTGCTGCTGAAGCTGGTGGGAAAGGAACCAGCATGTGTTCCTTTCGCTTGGCTTTTGATAACACTGGGGTTGAAGTGGCTTCGTCAAGAAGTGGATAGAGTCACTCATATTCACTCGTATTTAGAAAAAAATATATTGTTGCTTTAATGAAATACTGACTCAAGTGGAAGTAAAAGTGGCTTCGCGCAAACTACTGGAGTACCCTACAGAAAGAGAAATATCTGCTGCTCAAATATTTTTTCTTGAGCTAAAGACTCCAGTAATATTGTAGCAGAAACCTAAAGTCACACATTGTGCTCAGATTTTCTAAGATAATTATGTTCATGTTTATCTGGACTTAAACTCTAATATCTACTTTGTATTTCATGTCTCCCTTTTTTAATGCTCATAAGGTGTTTTAGAAGAGGCCATTAAATCTCCTGAGCCATCGAAAAGTAAAAAGTACTAACTTTAAAATATATATCATCGCTGTCCAAAGAAAAACAAGTATCTCCAACATAGCAACTTTACAGGAGAGGCCAAACACCTAATGTAATTTGGAAGTCACTGGAACCAGAATTTTTTCCAAGTGGTTCTGAGCCATTGGTCCATTCATCATGACCTTTTTACACAGCGTAAACAGCATCTGCTGTGTTCAAATGATGCATAAAAGTAAAAATCAACAAAATGGAGATACATAGTTTTCTTTGGACAGCGATGATATACTAAATATATTATTATGTTATATTACTTATATTATAATAATTATTATTATATTATACTTATCAGAGTAGAACATTCTTAAAACATCCAGCAGCAGAGTAACCGAAGGCACTATTTTTCACTTTTTTAGTTTCTTTTAGGCAAAAATAAAGTTTGTAACTTCCAAAGTGAGAGATGCGAGCTACAACAAACCAGTCCAGAATTAAAATTTCCATCACAAATTTCACCTAAGTACATGTACATGGACCGGACCATTACTCACCTCTGCTGAGTGTACTTGGTTGAGATATTATGTTCTGCATACTGTATAACTCAGATTGTAAAAGTTGTGTCAAACCTTAGTCTGAAGATTTGTTGATTGTCCTCGCATATAATATCCTGGCCTTTTATTTGGAACATCTCACAATCAAGCTCGGTTTTATCTCTCTCCCTGACCTCAGGTCTCTGAAAGCCTCTCTAATGGATGTTTGCATTGATGAAGTAGTTATGCACTTAAAATAAATGACAGACGCATACACACATGGATCTTAGCTGTGAGAGGGTGCAGGGAGGAGGGCTGTTGGAAGAGCGACTCACCTCCGCCAGCTCCAGTGTTTATAAAGGCCATTATGTTCCTTCAAGCTTTGTCTCCCTAAGTGTTGAGACTTCTCCAGTCCAGGGCGTCAACCCTCACAAGGCCTTGATTATTACTGTCTGGGCAGCAGTTATGGTGTACAGAGCACTGTGGTGTGTTTCCTGTCAGCTTTGAAAGGTGCTGGGTTGCATCATGATGGCATTTGCAAATAACTCCTATAACTCCTATTCCTATAGAGCCAGAGTTAATTCAGGGAACAGGAAGAAAATCAGGCGTTTGGTAAAATAATCTAATGAAACATGATATTCACATCATGGACTAACTTCAGCTCTGCTATTTGTTACTATGCAGTTTATTTAGTCAGTGGTTGTAATTGTTTATAGGCAAACATATGCAGTGCTCTGAAACAGTGGTTCCCAACCCTGGTCCTGGAAGACCCCCAGCTCTGCACATTTTTGTGTTTTTCTGCCAAAACACACACATTGCAACTCAGGAAGGGCTTGTTAATAAGTTGGATCAGGTGTTTTGGGAACAGGGAACGCACTAAAATGTGCAGGGCAGGGGGTCTCCAGGATCAGGGTTGGGACCCACTGCTCTAAAAGTATCCATTATACACTTACAAATGCATAGCCTGACACTATTTATCACTATAATAACAACAAATCATCATATTGTTCCTCCCTGCCCAAGTTACATAAAAGGTTTAGTAAAAGCTCCACATGGTTCTAAATATATGAATTTTTTTTATGATTTTTTTAAGGAGACAAGGGCACGACTTCAAAGAACCGAGGACCAACAAATGGAAAAAACCGTGGCCGGGACTCCAAAGAGAGTGCCAAAGGGGGTGGCAAAAGGAAAAAGACCCAAAATCCAGCGACTACTGCCCCATCCATCATAACAAGCACCGTGACCTAACCTTGCAGTGACATGCAGTGGTGGGCTAACGAACGGAAACAACATGGTCCACCCCATAAGGCTGCTGAGTGTCAAACTGATTGAAAAGGAATAATGCTGCTGCGCATTCATGAAAATGCTCAAAAAAAGAACTGGAGGATTGCTGCAATAAATAATGAACTATGTACTGTATTAAACTAGGCGAGTAGTAGGGAAAAGGCATCTTGTCTGTGCAGTTGGAAGCACGTTGAAAGACTCTACTTCTGAACGTTGCCCTTTTGTATGCCCGGCCATAATGAGCGTTTGGCGGGAGAAATGTTTTGTACGAATCAAAGAATGAAAGACTTCTATAGCTGCGCCATGGAAGACACATGATCTCGGAGCATTTAAAAGCAGTTAACATCCTTGTTGCTGTTTTTCTAATCTCACTTTAAATTGGTTTTCCTGCTCCAATGTTGGCACTGCTTACTTTGTGACAGGTACCAAACAGATGGAGCCTGTTGGTGCGCAACTCATATAAAAAAAAAAACAACAACATTATAGAGATACTTTTAGTTTTTTTTACTTCTATTTTATGATTAAACAAAAAGCAAGTCACTGGAACTAATTTGTGGTTTGAAAGAGAGCAAGAATTTATTTTGATAAATGGTAATTGATTAAATGATTCGAGATCAATTTGAAAGGAAGATGACGTTAGAACAAACTCACGCAGTGGTCTGTAAGACACAGCTTTCCACTTTTTATCGCTTTAGCTGACTGTATAACAAAAAAGCTGATCAAACGACACAGTAATCCGCACAGATGAATGATCAAGTGAATGCTGAATGTGTATTTGAGCTGTATGTGATCTGTGTTTGAGTGCCTGTTTATGTTTGTATACGTCTCTGTGTTCTTCTGAGGGGAAGAGAGGGATGAAGTTTGTGCAAATGTTCAGAATGGCCTGTGAGCAGATGAATTCACTCATCCATACCAGCATGTAGCGTATGTCTGTGTTAGATCACAGGACACGTGTGACTGGCCCACTGAAGTGAAAAGGAAGTGGAAACATTGTACCAGCACAGATATTTCACTAGCCTCTACATACCGTACAGCAATCTACATACCATATGGCTGCTCAGTTATTACACATATATGTTTGCAACAGGGACAGATATATTTAGCACATAATCCAGTGATGCTCAGCAATACGCACCAGTATCAGAAAAGGCAAGGCTCTATCATACAAATGACGCAATTTGACTTTTGTCGACAGTTTTTGTAGCATTTTCTTAGGCTATTTGCTTGACACAAAAAAATACTTGCTTCCTCAGTAGATATTCACCATGGACATTCATGATGTGAATTCTAACACTGAAAGTGTCAGCTTCAGTTTGTATCGATTCTGATTGCTTTATGAATACAATATACGTTATGTTATTGTATACCGTATAATTTCAAACTCCTGCATAAAATAAAATGAAATTAATTACTCTGAAGCATGTTTTGTGTGGCCTTATTCTGCATGCTCTATATTCTGCATTGCTACGTTGCACTTTCATTTTATTGCATTATTGATTTTCCTTTTTTTAATTTTGATTTAAGTTTTATTTTGTACAGCACAGACAAGATTTCTCAGTGTAAATTATTCAGCAGAAAGCCTCTTTAAAAGCAGACTCGAAAAGTGAGGAATCCTGCTTTGTGAGACCTCCCATTTTTGACCACAACACAAATGCTAAAGTGGAGTATCAGACAGAGCAGGTGTATTGATATCCAGAATGATCTGCAATATTTCATTACAAACATGACTGTGTTAAAGTAGTAGAGAATCACATGAGCAGGAGATACATTATTAGATTGAATTCTGGGAATAGGTGCTTCTAGGCCATGACTCTGCACAACGGGACACCATCTTGGGAGGTGGATACGTGTGCGTGCTCTGCTAATACAATGCAGTGACTGCACAGCAATAGTTGGCGCCTGAGTGAGAGCCGTAAAAGTAGAGACCGAAATAAAAACTAATGATGTGTCATCGCCAGGGGGAGGGGTCTTGCGAAGGCTGCGGCCCGCAACCCCAACAGCCGTTTCTCATTACAGAGGGGAGGGCAGGACAACGGTAGAGAGTTCACCGTAAATTAGGCTTTCATCCCCCTTCCTGACCATAAATTCTTGCGTTGACTCCGTGGGATGCAGTGTTCCCTCTCATTCACCTTATTCCTCTTTTTCTCACCCCACTCGTTGTCATTTTCACTTCTCTCCTTTTTCTTCTCACCTCCCTCCCTCACCCCTGTTCTCCCTCATTTTCCCCCACAGTGGTAGTTTGATGGTATCTCTGATGAGGTGTCCTGTCCTAGATGGACCCTGCTGGTAAATCTCAGTATGAAGTGTTTTCATTCGCTTAACTCCATTACTGTGACACCCCTGTGAGGTTGTATGGGCCTTTTTTATTATTAGTAGTAGTATTATATATATATATATACACACAACTTTGATATATATGGATTGAACATTGATATATATGGAATGAACATTGATATATATACAATGAACATTGATATATATGGAATGAACATTGATATATATGGAATGTACATTGATATATATGGAATGAACTTTGATATATATACAATGAACTTTGATATATATGGAATGAACATTGATTATTACTATTACTACACTATTACTACACACATTTAGAAAAGTGTCTATAAACATGTCATTTAGAATTGATGAAACAAACCCCTTAGTTCGTACTGTGGCAAATTAAAGTAGTATTTATTTCCAGTAACTTAGTACTGACCCTTTAAGTATGAATCAAAGTTCATTGTATATATATCAAAGTTCATTCCATATATATCAAAGTTCATTGTATATATATCAAAGTTCATTCCATATATATCAAGGTTCATTGTATATAAATCAATGTTCTTTCCATATATATCAAAGTTCATTCAATATTTCCTGTTTGGCTTGCCATAATATATATATATATACCGCTGATCCCTCTGCTGGTGTGCCCCACAGAACATTAAAACAGCTGAATAAAACTTCCTTTTATATCTGCATTCCTTTATTTTAAAAATAGTTGGTTACCAGAAACAATAAATGATGAACAATTTAGACTAATATGGGCAATATTTATTGAGCTACACATACAGAAGTAGTGTCTCTCAGTATGGCGTTGGGCTGCCATGTTTGCTAATGCAACATGCCAGACGTCTTGGCATGGAGTTGTAGGGGTTCCTAATGGTGTCCTGTGATAATCCAACCCATGCAGCTTGAATATTCTCACACAGTTCCTGCAGATTTTGCCCTATGGGTGGAGGAAGAGTGACACCAGGCTGGCCTTCTAGACGTATAAAGTGTGCCTCCACACATGGATTCGTTGGTTGTCTCCATCAAGACAAAAGCAGGACTTTTCACTGAAGACGACCCCCTGCCTCTCTGAGTCACTCCATGACAGTCTGGCATGACACCTTTGTTTACACTAGTCTTTGGTGTAAGATGTAGCAATGGAAGGAAAAATGTTACAGAGCAGAAGTGCTATGTAAAAGCCATTACACACCAACAGAAAATTCTTTACAGCACGTGTTTAACTAATGATGTCTTGCACACTGAACATGATTTCACACACCACAGTTTCCAGTTACAAAAAGTTTGACTAAGACTATAATATAGTAATAATTAATAATCTTTTAGGCTATATATTATTTTATATTTTGCAAAATACATTATAATGTGTGGTATGTACTAGTATTTATAATATAAAATTAATTATAATGATTAAACAATTAAATACAAACAAAGGTATTTATTTATTTATTTACATGCTGAAAAAAATTAAAATCCTGGTCTCAGTCTCAGTCGCTCCTGGCTTCAGTCTTAACTCAGACTTGTGTCCATTTTAGTCTTGATTCAGACTGAGATCTTGACTACAACATTAGCCACTAGCCACTAAGCAAAATCAAGGAAAGCACTTACGGAAGGGTGTTTTTCCAAATGTTGGAACGTTGTCCTGTTCCTGGCGACCCATGGCACTGCATTTTTTTCTATGATTCAACTAATCACCTGAATATGGAGCATTTTGTGAGCTGGATCTAGTGAGTTGGCGTGGAGAACAGTGAAATTGTGCAGTGCTGTGGGCCACCAGCTGCATGATTAAAACAACAAAATACCAGTTTTCCACATCAAATTTACCAGAGAGAAACTCATGATTCTGGATGTTAAACAAAATATAGTGTCTAATACAGTCTTTTGATTGTGAAAAATGCTCAAATGTGAAAAAATATACCTGGTATGTTCCTGCGTAAGTAAGAGAAATTAGAATGACTCCGTGTGTGTGTTTATTAATAACTAATAATTTGTTAATGAATATTTGTGATATGCATGACCCCCCTGATGAGCACCCAAACACAGTGTATAATGTTAACTGGTAATGCAGTGGAAACAGTTGAGTGAATGGAAGTTGAGGGTGGGCTAACAGTTTACCTCAGTGCCGGGCCCACCTCAGGAACACCTGTTTCTATTCTAGCTCGTTTTTAAAGTGAGACCTCATGAGCAAGAGACCGTTTTTGCTTTGCCTTCTGTTGTCTCTGTTCTTTTTCTCCCTTCTCTAGTAATGTACTTTTCAGGGCACTTGAGGCCACCAGTCTCCGGCACATCACGGCACTCTGTGCATATTAACCAATTCCCCAATTTTTCTTCCCCATTCAAATCATAAGTGAATCCAGCTCTCCTCAGATGAACTCAGGGATTCCCCCTGAGAGAAGCCTGCTCCTCGCTTTCCATCTCTCCCTCACTGAAACACAACAGCCCCACGCATGGCTCAAGATCTGAAGCAGGGGGAAAAGGGGCCAAAATCAGAAAGGTTCAAAAGGGGTGCCTCTGGAACCGTGCGTGATGGAGTGCAAAAGCAAGGTGATTTATACGCTGGCAGTATGTTTGTGTAGTCTACCATTGAGCTATTCGTGCCAGTGGAGTAGATGATATCTATGACCAGACCTACAGGGTTTTAAAGCTCAGACAGCTGAAAGATACCCAGCAATCTGCTATCTTAAATTAGGTGAAATACTTGTCCCGGGTAACATTTTATTGACAGCTAGTCCAAAAATAGAAAGCAAACTGTAGGCTTACTGAAACAATTTTGTGGGTCCAGCACAACTTTAGAGCTATGTTGCTGAACCCACTTGTTCCCAGAAGCCATAATATGTACAGTCTTATGCATTCTTGTGTATAGAGATATACTGAATCTCTAACCCCGAGACAGTACTACAAAACCCTTTTTTCTGGTTTGTGATTGTCAGTGGCACTGTTTAGCAACACATTTATTTCCTTCTGCTTTAATATATAAGTTGGCCAAATTTTAATGCAAACCAAATCAATACCATTTGTCTCCTTGTCTGTATTTTTATGGCAGCAGAAGACACAGATGGTGTAACTTCACCTGCATAGTTGTCCAGTCTGCTGTAAGAAACATAAAAATGCCATGTCTTCAGCAATCTGAACAGATGTAAAGAGGACTCTATCACTAAAACAATATTCTTTTAGCTTTGATATCTCAGCACAAACCTCCTCTGGAAACCAGGCATGCACAGACTGAAGGCTGTTAGAACAGTAGGCAAATACACTGACATAGCAGTCATCAAACAGCAGGTACAGACAGCCTGTGAGACTCATATGCGTGTCAGGCTGAGCACACAGGGCCTCTGTTGTACAGCCAGTTGCTGTGCAGTTTGGCTCTTCCAAGCACTTTACTCCAGCTTTCACACAGCCAAGAACCAGGCCAGACCCGGTTGGGAGTCCCACAAGCATCTGCATCCTCCCATGGGGGAAGAGACAATTTCTATTTTTTAATGCATTTGGGTTTGTTGCTAAAGTTAGCAGGACTTGTCTGAAACATTCTCGTATGACTATTATGACAGTTCGCCACACTGAAAACTCATAACAGTGAATGTAAATATCCGCTATGACTCATTTACAATAAGTTAATTACTGTAAGACCTAGTTACTGTTCAGCGCTCTGGTCTGGATTATATCATGCACAACACATCATAAACTGTACTCTCAATAAGAAGCCATAGCCTCTGACATCTGACAGCAATCTGTTTATACTAATGAATACAGTTTATACCCTGGCTAAACACAAAGGTATACTCGCCTTGCACCCTTCTGTAATTATCAGTGGTGTAGCGGTTACATATGCAGAGAGGTCTATATGCCACATACTAAGCTATTCTTGCTCCAGAAATGTATAAAGACAACTTACAGATTTTTACAGGAACAGGCTGAACATCATTATTTTGAACATGATGAGGTTTAAGCATCAGCTTAAGAACAGCCCAAGGATTTTGGTAGATGTAACCATCTATGGTGCATATCATCAGAAGATTCAGGAATTCTGCACTGCATTAAACCAGCATGTTTCTGTGATGGAGATCACATGGGCTTGCAAATACTTGCACATAAATAGCATTTGTCATAGCATCCTCAAATGCAGTTTATGCTAATTTGGCGTTTGCCACTTTTTACAACTCTTGGAAAAACTGGACTCATATTTAAAATAACCTAGGACACACCAGGTAAAGTATTTTAGGTATCTCATTCTTAGTTTCTAGGCTGTGAAAGACCAGCTGGGTGAACCGATTTGCCTCAGCGCCACTAGGAGGCAGACCAATGCTAAAGCTCCAATTAATTAAGAAAACCAAAGACAAAAGCTTGCAGACTGTGGGTGAAACAGCTAAACAATGACAGGATATCACCATAATAGTAATAATAATATGTTTATTTTCATGGACTTCCCAGAATTTAAATTGGTCCCAAGCTAGTCTCTCTAGGGAGAGTCTGGTAATTTTTGTCACTTAACATGGCCAAGAACAGCCTACTACTGCAGGAAAACTACATTTGACTGACACGTAAAACAGCCAATCACAAGTCTGCTGTTCGGCAAGATATATAGAAAGGGAGAGCCTTGAAAACAGTCCCAATGCAAAATTATACAAGGAAGTGTCTATACGTAAAAGTGAAGATAGCCAATCGGAAAACAACTGGCAGAATCCTCACAGTATGGCCAGGTTAACATACTAAAGATATCAGACTCTCCGTCTATGCATAGGTGGAGCATCTGTGGCTGAGACGATTCCCAAACAAATCCTAAATGGACTGTACAGTGGAAAAATGTATGTAGTCTGATACGTGAACATTTCAGATGGTTTATGTAAATAGTAGACATTTTGTTCTCTGCGCCAAAGAAGAAAGGACCATCCAGATTGTTACCAGCATAAAGCTGAAAAGACAGGGTCTGTCATGGTATGGGGGTGTAGTAGTTCCCACTGCATGGGTAAGTTGCACATGCGTGAATGCACCATTATCTTTAAACGCTACACATTTTGAAGCAACTTATGATGCTGTATAATTGACATTTTCGTCATTACGTAAACACAGCAATATCAAGCCACAAAGATGATAGCAAAGCTTTTGCTTTAAAACCTGGATCAGCTGGTGCCCTCAGTCCCAAACTATTATTAGGTAGTGTTAAAAGGAACAGTGATGTAACACAAAGATAGACAACTTTTTTAAAACATGTTGCATCACATTTGGGATGAGCATATATTACAAAAAAAAAAAGAAGTGTCTTAAATATTGTGTTTATGTACTGTTAAAACAGGTCAGACATAATTTGCTAATCAATAGATTGTTTTTAAATTAATATTTTGCATTATTGTCCCAGACACGGATTAAGCCGGATTAAGTCCTACATATAACAATACAACATTTTACAGTACCAAGCAGGTTTACCTTGTCAATGTGGTACAGCTCTATCTTCTTTCATTTTCACATTTTTTTTTCAAGGTGAAATAAATAAGAGGTACCTGCACAACTATGAGCCAGCGTGAGATCTTGTCTTTTCCATTCACCAGGGGGCCATGTGTTCACTTTTTCTTTCCTCATGTAAACTGAACAGGTGAAATGTGATAGATGACTGCCACCTACTGTGCTGGAGTGGAATAAATGAACCACTGTCTTGAGCTGTGAATTACTTACTTAATACAAAACATATAAAAAGGTGAAAATGCAATAAGTACTATGGCTTATTTTATATATGGCTGTGTTTTTATTCCTTTTCAGTTAAAGATATGTTTTATAGCAAAATATATGAGAGCTTTTCATCTCCAACACCAGATTTGTAGAAAATAATGAAACTTCTTCTCATTGAAGATTAATAAGAACGTTAATCTTGAGTTGAACCAGCAACAACTGACTTATTCCAGAAAACACAGTTTTTATACCTTTCTATGGGTGAGGAGGGTCATCACCTGGTCTCTTCTCACTGTTCCCAAATTATTTCACACCCCTCAGGTATTCTACCAAAATCTCCAATCATCACCACTTAGTCAAATATCATTATTTCATATTATTTTATGGGAAATACATTGTATCTTTAGTTACATGATGCCACAATTTTCTCTTTTACATAACTTCCCTTACTTTCAAACTACAGAATAATATATAATAATATTTTTTATATATGGGTTATTAAAATTCTATATTATATAGCACTATATAAAATAATCTCTAATCAGACCACAATCAGATCTAGGCCTTTGAATCTTCTAGGTCTTTGAATTTACTGATTACTTTATTGATCGTTTTAATTCATCAAGGCATTTTATATATGACTGCAGCTGAGCTACTGTGTGTTTGTGTACAATATATTATTATAACTGAGCCATTCTGCATGTGCGTTCCTCTCTGGAACAGGGCCTGTTTATTCGTAAGACCAACCAGGCACACGCAGAAAAGACCATACACATACACAGAGAGACAGATATAAATGATACAGCGCAATTATAATAAATCTGTAAGAATGATACATTATAATATGATTAATTATAATAAATCAAACCGTCTATTGTTTTGATTGGTTTGAAAATGTTTGATGAGGATGAAAACCAATCTGCCTCTGCAATATGCTAGTTACATTGGTCAGGCATTATGTAGGCAAAAATACAGGTCTTTATTTTAGGCTGTGCAAAATCATTGATAGTTCAGGTCTTTATGTATTTATAGTAGTAACATTATGATGACACTCAACAGTCATTAACTTTTACACAATGCTGCCACTTAGTGGATCCTGCAACACAGCAACTTTTCCACTCCATTTCAGATTGTTTACTGTGTAAAAACATCAACCAACTTACAGAACAGACAAATTTAAATACGTTAAACGCATATTTTCTTATTTAAAAAGGAAAGAAAATTTAAAAGTTATGCAATACTAATTTTCCCAGGTATAAGCAAGTTCTCTGTGTACTCTTCTGCTGAATAATTTACACCTCCTAGTGGCAGGCGAACAAATGCTGGTTATAGATGAGTTTTTCACACATCACTGAAAGTGTTCAGACTGCAGCTCAACACTCTGTACTACTGCCTAATCACTGTACCGCATAATTTCAAGTTTTTCCTCGGATTTGAGTGTTCTAGCTCAGCTTAAAGTCCCATTAGCTCACTTTGAATTGGTTACTTTGGCAGATTAGAAAGACACTTATGCAGAAAGTATGCTCCCAAAGTATGCCTGACCCTTTCCTAATGAACTGAACACAGTGTTTTATCAAGATCTCCAGAGAATCATCCAGATGATTATTGGCCCTGAAAATAAATGTTCTCAGTTGAATTTTTCCACTTAGCTCTCAGATGGATTCCATTTTTGCTTAGCAGACCCAAGCACAATAGTGAGAAAAATACCTGCAGATTCTTTGGAAGGTTTAAAAGTTCTGCCTTCCTCCATGGATCCTATGCTATCCTATGCCATGCTCCTGAAAAGGATTTGACAAGATACTACAGTCCTAAACAGCATGAGTAATAGAAGTCTGATTGATCCTTCAGGGCTGACTGGTATTTTGGAGGATTTGGGGTCTTTTTGAAATTCTCTTAATTGTTGCATTTGTGCCTGCACAGAGACTTTACTTATAGTTGCCTTATAGTGTCTCCTTTAAGTAAGTTCAATTATTCCATGTAACAAGTCCATATAAAAAATAAACAATTTTTGGGCTGATAGCCAGTGTAGCTGAGAAAGGACAGGGGTGATGTGTGCAGAATGCTCAGTGTTGGTGAGCACTCTAGTGGCAGAGTTCTGAATATACTATAGTTTCTGTGAAGACTTTACAAAGAGACCAATGAAGAGAGAGTTACAGTAATCAGCATGAGGCACGATAAAGGCATGATTTAAAGTCTATGCATCATTATCATTTAGGAATGGGCAAAGATGAGTAATGTTATGTAAGTGAAAGAAAGTAGTCTTGGTAAGGGACTTAATATGTAGATCAAAGGAAATAATAGCTCAAATAAACCACCAGGATTTAAGACAATAGGTGCAGGCTTAACAGGCATACCATCAATACTAACAGAGAAATTGAACAGTTTGGATAGTAAAGATATAGGGTTGACCAGACAAATGTAATTTTTAAAAATGAAAAATATATCTGTGTTAAGCATGAGAACTTTTTTGAGCGTACAAAGATTTAAATCAAAAATAATATTCCATTAGTGTATTGGAAAGGGGAAGTATGCACTGATATATAACTGTATATCATCTGCATAGCACTGAAATTTAAGGCCATGGCTACGAATGATATGGCCAAGGAGATTCAAGAGTTGTATTGTCATATGCACTCCATTAACACACACACACACACACACACACACACATAAATAATGAGACAGACATAAATAAGCAAGGTTAAACAACATGTAGATGAGAAAAAGAAGGGGTCCAAGAGTTGAGCCCTGAGGAACACAGCACGCATTTTGAGAGGTTTAATTACAGTGTTAATGTACAGTGGCGCAATTTGTGCCAGACATTCTCTAGTCCATGAGTACCCATCTTGGTGATCTACCACCCTGCAGAGTTCAGTTCTAACACATCTGATCCACTAGGCCTCCAGGAGCATCTGAAATTTTGAGTCAGAAGAGCTAGAAGTAAACTCAGCAGGGTAGTAGATCACCAGGACTGGAGTGAGCATCTCAGCCCTAGCCCTTTATCAATAATTAGTTTAATCACAAAGATACTTTTGACTTATGTGTGTAAAAGCCCACCGCTGTGTCTGATACACTAGTACCAGCTGCACATACGTTATCAAATCAGTGTAAGCCAAACT
Source organism: Semaprochilodus insignis (assembly GCA_034552555.1). Taxonomy (NCBI): domain Eukaryota; kingdom Metazoa; phylum Chordata; class Actinopteri; order Characiformes; family Prochilodontidae; genus Semaprochilodus; species Semaprochilodus insignis. The sequence goes on along the minus strand of CM067479.1, from coordinate 28,743,067 downwards.
GTTAGAACTTTTCTATCTTTCAGGACCCGTAGCAGATCTCATTACTGTAGAAATGAAGTTGACAGGTTAGCAGTTTCTGGATTCTTTTTCCTCTTTCTCTCCCTTTAGGAGAATAGCAGATATAATGTACAGACGTTTTATTGGAAAGGGTTCTGGAAACAAATGAGAAATGCATTGAGTCCAGTCAGAGGGCATTTTTTATGGGTGGTCCAGTTAACCAAGACCATAACAGTAGTCCACTCTGCTGGAGATTTTTTTTCTTCAGTTTATTTATTTATTTTTTGACACCAAACCCTTGATTCTGGTTATATTTTTAAAATGATAGGATGATGTTTTGGTGATTGCTTTGAGATCTGAGTCTAATAAAAGGCCAATATTGGTCTTTGGTGTTCACTAAGTAACAATTCTCCTCTCTTTGTTGCTAAACACAATATACTCTGTTTTATCCTTATCTATTCGAAGAAGAAGAATTTGGCTTATCCAATTATCCTCTAAACATAGACACATTGAGCCTATTGGAATGTAGTCATCTGGAAAGAGAGCCAGATATATCTTTGTATCATCTGCATAACTATGCTAATCAGTATTGTTGTTCTGTAGAATTTGGCGAAAGGCAGCATATAGAGACTCAATAAAAAAGGTTGATCTGAGAACTGATCCCTGGGGGATTCCACACATCATAGCATCATCAAATTTAGAACTGCTAGTGGTGGCAAATTATCTCCAGCCTTCTAAATAAGACCTGAACCAAATAAGCACCGCTCCAGAACGTCCTACCATTTCCCAACATGTCTACAGTGTCAAATGCAGGAATGAGATAGTTAAATCTAGATAAAGTAAAAACAAAACTGATATTTTACCTTAAATTGTTACTTCAGTTATATACAAGTACACCATGAATATACAGTGTTCCTCCAGGGCCATGGTGCAACATAAAAGTGCGTAACAATACAGTATACACAGTGCAGACAATACAGTGCAATTAATACATAGACAGTATCTCAGTGTGAAATGCAATAATTATATTTCAATACAGTATCTTAGACATAATCGAGTTACAAGAAGCAGGGAGCGAAATGGTGTCATTTGTTTGTGTGTGTGTGTCAGCGTTCAGCTGCTCAGACTGTGGGAGCTCAGCAGTCTGATGGCTTGTGGACTTGTGGAAACAATACCCGAGTCAGAATTCAGCCATAACACTTCAGTACTAAAAATACACTTAAGTTTAATAAATTTGTTCGTTGATTGAAAACAGCATTCTCAATGATCTCAGCTATAACAGAAAGATTTGAGTCAGATCTTTAGCTGTTTAACACAGAAGCGGGAGTACAGAGTTCTTTAAATGGTTTTGGGTGTTTTAGTGACTATGGAAAATTGCCCGATAACAGTGAACAACTTTATATTTTGCTGCAACTCAGTTTCCACAGGTTAAAGCACGAATATATAAACTGTTCAGTTAAAATATTCCAAAAAGTAACTACAATTATCAACAAAACATGAAGAGATAACATCTATGTATCATGTTGCAGAGATATCTACTTAAGTTAGAATGCTAACCAGCTAGCTCCCTGCCTGTCCTGTCTCGTAATACCACTTTGTACTTTAAGTTTAGATAGTGAGTAACGGTAGTGTTAAGTCTGCCATCATTCCCCACATGAGCAGATGAAGAAGCACTCCTGCTCTCAGCTAGGAAAAAAAACAAGTGATAAAAATAGCATAACTTTCCACCCTCGGAGACATTCTGGGTGAGTAAATGGATGAGGTTTGATGCTGAACTTGCAACAATGATTCTTCATACTGGTATCAACCTGGGGTGGTAGGGGGTTCAAGAGGAAGAAGAAGGGACTGTGTGGACTATGAAGTAACAAACTGCATCATCTTATATGTTACTTTAAAAAATAGTTATATAAACGGCAACATGGTACAGCAACATGTCAGTAAAAAAAAATCCTCGGCATAGTGTCATTATTTGACTGTGTGGTGCTGAGCCTAATTCTAGTCAGTCTAATTCTAGTTCTGGGCTTATCTGATAAAACTAATAGAAGGTATGTATTATTGATGCCAATGTTAATTATTTTACAGACATGTAGCTGTCTAGCTCTGCATTTATGATGATTAAAGGCTTTGTTTCAGTAATCAGTCATAGTAATTTACTTGCTGAAATAATTCAGTTTTTGCAGGGTTCCTGCATTCTCTTTTCAGGTTCTCTTTCATGGTGTTTCTCCATTCTTGTTGTTTGATCAAAGCTTTCTTTTACTGCTGCAACTAGATCCAATATAACATCACAATACTTCATGACCAAAAACTTTATCTTCACAATACACATTATTATGGTATTTAGCTTTTCTGATATTTGTTTTTTTTTCAAGTTAAATTTATCCAGGAGTAATTTAACTGACTCTACATGTTTGGTAACAAGGCTATGGCCTTCATAAACTCAGCGCCAGTGTTCTCATTTAAGTCCATCTTCGTAAAATATATTTATTTGAACATCTGAAGAAACCAGTCAGAAAAGACACAGAAATTACCAAAAAGAGCCAAGCCCTTAACCATAACAGAAGAAAGAGATAGCCAGATCCAGACTGTGGCTTTGAGTGTGCGCATACTCACATGCTACAAGACCAAAAGAAAAAACAAACAGTGCAAAAGGTCCACTAACCAAAAATGTCCAGCTAACAGCATCCCGTGGGCAGCATCCTTTGGCCACTGAAGAATGCATATAACATTTATCATTTATCTATAAAATTAAGATGTACAGTACACTTTTCTGCAAGTATTTGAATAAAAGGTATGTCAGTTATGAACTCTTCCTATGGTTCCACTGAACAAATGGTTTTAAATCTCGTGAGAACCCCACAATTCAAATTTGGCTGATTCTCCTGCTTTAACTTGGGGTTACATACAATTGCACTGTATATTAGGAGATGCAGAAATGCTATTATTTGCTGACTTAACATTTTAAAAAGGTAATATAACATAAAATAGAAAATATGCCATTACTTTAAAACAGGCCAAAGGTTAGGTATTATTTTGTTTTCAAAAATGTTTAATTCTACAAACACAAATTCTGCATTAACATACGCAGAGTGCGGTCTCTATAGAGAATGTATACGTTCTTTTTACCAAGAAAACTTTTTTCTCAGATTTTACTATATTATATTATGAGAAGCAAAGAGCTTGTTGTAGACTTGGACACTGCACAATAATGTCAGTCAGCTGCTGTGCAAAAATGAAAAATGATGTAACCCTAGGTGCACATGGATTAGATCATTTGAAAAAGGTTTTATACAGAACCAAAGGGGTTCTTCTGTTGTTACAAGCTTGAGAGTGCAACAATAGCAGAGACCTGTTTGGTACTACAGAGAATCTTATTTAAAAGGGTCTATACAGAACCATATACACATTCTCCATTAATCTGAACAAACATTTCACAGTGCAAAGAACCATTTAGGCATGAAATGCCTCTTAGCGCTCATGAATAGATCCATTTCTTTTACTAAAGAATCCTAAAGAACCATCTTTTCTCCACATAAGCATAAATGTGCATGATAATGAATACTAAATAAATGTATTCACCCACGACTCTTGCTCTTATTTCAAGGCCCTCCTCCCATAATTAAACATCTTTCATCAGATTAGGATGTAAATTCATTAATTAAATCCGAGATATGATGAGATAAATTGTTTAAATGCAGTAGGGATTATGTCCACATGAGGGAGCTGCAGCATACAAGATGCTTATGCTTTGATCATAACGCTTCCCTGTCATGGGCAGAGCAATGAAACTACTTAGAGAGGAAAATATGTATTGACCATTCTACTGAATTAGTTCAAACTGCAGTCCCACAATCCCACAGTGAAATAATAATAATTAAAAAACAGTAAAGTATTCAGGCACTGACTGAGATATCCCAAACCATCATCAAAAAAAAAAAAAAAAAAAAAAAAAAAAAAAAACCAACAACGGTTCTATGTTTTCATGACACTTCTGAAACACTGCTGAAAAGTTTTAGTCTAGAGGCAGGGTCTTATTTTAGCCACACCCCTGCATTTTAGAGCAGGAAGCCGGACCGTCTCCACGTCCCTCATAGCCACATGGTGAGCTGTTAAATTCTGTTAAAGTATATGCGTCCCAAAGTCTGAAAATCAGTGTGTAACCTTAATTGTCGTCACTACAGAAACAACAAACTTTCTTATGTGTGGACAGCTGTTCGTATCTGTGTTGTTTAGTCATGTGCTGGCTAGTGTTCTTGAGTTAAAACAGTTACTATATGCAAGTGTTATGATTTAATAAAATAAACTCAAATAAAATAAAGCACTGAAAGCAAAATCATTTTAGTCTAAAACTCAAGCTAAAAGTCTCAAATGTGATTGATTATGATCCATATGGGATTTATAATTAATCTATTCTTTCAATTAGCCAGTTTATTTTTTTCTTAATAATCTTGTATATAATAATCTTGTATACACCAATTTTGTATTTACACACCTTTTCCTCACTGAATAGTAAGATCTGTTCCATGTATTTACTTCTTTGTTCGTTTGTGTGTGTATGTGTGTCCATTAAATTTTAGTTTGACATTAGTATTTAGTCCTTAAAAGATATACTGTTGACATGCAAAATTAATTACTTAAAATTACCATCATCACATATGTTAAAAAAATGAAATACATAAAGTACATAAAGTATTGCTACAACAAAGTATTCTTCATTGTTCATTCAAGACTTACTGCCCTGCTTAATTCCAGATGTTTAATGATTTGATTGATGTGCAGGTTTTCTTTTCTTTTCTTTGACATCCATGGTCTGTTTCATAGTTTACTCTTCTTCTATTTTCAAGGAGACTCATTTGGAAAGTGTGGTGAGAAGAACATGTGCTGAAGCTCTGACTCAGGTCACATCTGAACCCAGCCCTAGAGACAGAGGGATCACCAGCATTAACTTCCCTTTACATAGAAGTGAAGTTCCAAAAAAAATTACATCTTTCAGAGGATACTGGTGAAGGAATATGTGAGTAAGGAATAAATGAAGTCATTTTGGATGAACATACATAAAACTATTCTTGGGGGTAGCACGCTCAAGTCTCGGTTTTTAGGAATTAACGGTTAACCAGTAATCCTGACATGAGTCACTATCCTCCAAATCTGACTTTCCAAGCAATGATCCTGCCTGAACATGTTACCCTTAACAAGTCAGCAGCTTTCACAGAGTGACCCATATGGGAACATGACAATGAGCTTCATAATAGAGTTGGACAATATAACATCACAATGACCAAAAACGTTATCTTCACAATACACATTATTATGGTATTTAGCTTTTCTGATATTTGACAAGCTGGAACAGCCTAAATAAACACTTTATATTTCTACATTTAGATGACCGCATATCTGACAGTTGAAATGTCCGTTGACTCATTCTAAAACTGAGGACAATATTTACATGGCTAAAAAGTGAGTTTAATTTATCATATTAGTTTTATTATTGTGTGATCACATGGGACTACATCAACTTAAAAAAAATATATTTTTTTTTGTTAATTTGAAATGAGATATAAATTATTTTCATTTAAAATGAAAATAAATGCCATTAGATGTTCATTTGAGATATAAGTCTACAACATTTGATCGTTTTGGCCTAAGTATTTTTCTTTATTATCCTACTTTTTAGTACAATTAAACATTGGTTTTAATAAATCTGAGAGCAGATAATCAGTAATCAAATGGTCTGGTCAGTGGTTGCACCTGGGAATCTTGTCTGCCACTATATACTTACAGAATTAGTTTGTTAGTAGACAAGAGCTCTCTGAAACTATTTCTGTCTAGACATAAAACCTGCTACCAAGAGTCATGGGACAAGCTGCAACAGTGTGAGACAACAGAGTTCCCCTCATTCCTCACAGCCGTCAACGAAATGGTGACAAATGGTGACAGTATGGACACGTAAACCCACATCATCCAGTTCTTTAGTCACAAGGCCTGTAGATGCATGTTGTATAAAAAGCCAGGAGTCTCCTTAAGAGTTGTTTGCATGTTTTTCTTCTTTTTCTGTCTTCCAATTTCAAGGAACACCAGCAATGGATCAAAGTATGAAGCTTCACATTATGACCATGTATTACCTTGCAAATTGGAAAGAAACAACCTTGACACTTCCAGTGGGGGTATGAAAAACAATAGATAAATAATAAACCTGGAATGAAATTTAGCTTGGGTTACTATGAAAAACAACAAAAGAAGAGTATTTGAAATACACAGTGACAGAAGGTCTTGCAGAGTGCATGTGTGAGCAGTTAGCCAGACGCTTTCAATTCTGGTGGTATTAGCCACTGGCTTGGTCTGCGAGTAATTTGAGAAGATCTATTCTAGCAAAGGGGGCATTTTTAATAGTGCCTCTTACATCATGTGCTTCACATCTGCATTCTTCTGGATGATTTCACTTAGCTAGGTATACTTATTCACAGCCATTGTTTTTCGGTCTTTCATGGAAAACCTCTTAAACGATTTTAGGTTTTATATTCTATGGTTCCTAAACCATGAAATAGACATTAAGTCATGTAGATATTAAAGGTGCTACAGAATGGAAAACTGTGTTTACATCAGCATAATTGAATTTTACAGGCTGTGAAGGGGAAGATGGCATTTTTCATACCCTTCCCAAAGAACTGTCAATGGGCATGGTTGAAGCAGGTTTTGTTCAGCGTTTGACACTGAAGAAAATGAAGAGAGGAGCAGTTCCACCTTTATTAGTGTCACAACCTTAACAGCAGCCTCTATGTAGCAGCCATGCTGTGTGATTTTATCCAGTTTTTGTTGAAGGAGATCATCTTAAACTGAAAGATTCATAGTAATTTAATTTGTGTTCATACTGAGTTCAAAACCAAGTAGTTAGTACAGCTAACAAGCTCCAACTAACTAGCATAGCCAACTAAATTATACAACTGCCTGGCCTATGACACAGGAGGTAATTTTATTTTCTTGCCTCTATTTTTCGTGTCTATTGTGATACGTTGCTTCTGGGTAAATCATCAAATCAGAGATTTAAAATTTTTCATGATCTCATCAAAAAAGAGAACAGCTTATTTAACATGCTTTCATAGGACAAGGTGACCAGATTTCAGAAAGAACATTTCCATTTCAGTGGTGAAAAATACCATTAAAATATTTTTTCTTTTTATCTATGAAATAAAAAAATGCGAAACTTCCAGTTTCATGTATTTTGACCATTTTAAACTGCGGTACAGTAATAAACTATGGTGAAAGTCAACTGATAAAACAGGGTATTAACTAAATGACCTTGTTAACCTTGTTTTAGAAAATCATACAGTATGCTACCATGGTAAGAGAAGTTATGTTAAAGTATGGAGTGCTCAAGAAAAATAAAAACAATAAAAGATATTAATTAAAGATTTCTATGTCTTCATTTTCCCTCCAGAGATCTGAAATAAGGTCACTAGGTAAAAACAGCCTAAGAAGTCAATAAGTCTACCACAAAAGTTTCAGTGCTTGTATGAGCCCATGATTCATATTCATAATAAATATTTTGGCAGTAAAAAAAAGAGCTGTGGCTACAGAAAAAGACATGTGGCTACAGCCCAATATCCAGATCCTAAACACACCCCGGGGCTAGCTCCAGTAACAGTTTGTTAAGTTCAAATGTTGTTACTTGTTAAGTTGAAGTTGGGCACACGTTTGATCTGTTTCATTGTGTTATTTTCAGTTTAATTAATTTGTTGTAAGTGTTCATCCTTGTTCCATGCCCCCCAAAGTGATATAGGATAGTGGCGATCCATATCCATTTCCATATCTCTGTAGAGCGGTGTCTGTGGCCTTCCTTGTATAACACACACACACGCAGACACACACACTATGTGTGTGTGTATATATATATGTATATATATATATATATATATATATA
>CM067479.1:28679754-28734801 GCA_034552555.1 Semaprochilodus insignis | reverse complement strand
ATATATATATATATATATATATATATATATATATATATATATATATATATGCAATATCATTTTAGTCTTCATTCTTATTAAAGCACTTTGTGACATGAAACATTCATGTCCTCTTTCAAAGTCACTTCATCTGTTCTTCCAACTGATCTTCTTCTAAAAACAAGGTCAGCTGGGCATGCTCAGCATTTTTATACCACAGAGAATGGTAGGATGTTAATTGTTTAATTGCATCATGCAGTACACCTGTCAGAAATCATTTGCAATCATTATATTGCTCAAATAATTTATTCAGTTTTTTTTCATTTGCATTTTGTCTATATAAACTATATATAGTATTCATAAAAGAGTTTGAAGGACATAACAGGCTGCCTTGTCCTCACAGACGAAAGAGAGAGAGAGAGAGAGAGAGAGAGAGAGAGAGAGAGAGAGAGAGAGAAAGAGAAAGAGAAAGAGAGGGGATACAGTGAGAGCAAAGCCAAACCACAGTCATTACTTCCAAACCTTCACCATCAAACACCAAGCCTAAGGGTGACACTGTAAGATTTAGACAGAGAACTTTGTGTTTAGCCGTAGAAGTACAAACTTCTCTTGGCTCACATTTCAGCATCATCACAAAAGTGTTGACAGTAGTCAAGAGTGATGAGAGCTTTTAAAATCAGTGCAGAAGAACCAAAAAGACTAGGACGTACTTACTGTTGCAACCTTACTGACATTCCGCCTTATAGGATGATCAGATGCATTGACTGCACATTTGAACCTGACTCATCTTTTTAAGTAACACTCTATGCACTCTAAGCCACATCGTGAACAACATATCGCTGTAATATGAACTGCTAGTGTTTTAACTACACTATACTGCCTTCAAGTTTTATACTGCTACCAATTTGCATGTTCAACCCTATGTCTCCACAACAGACGTAACTGTGGCTAAAGTTAAGCTGGAGTACTATGTCAAGTGGACACCCAGGCTAAAGCGAATGCTGACAAGGGCCAGAGGAAAGCTTCTCTGGGATTATAAGGAAAACTCTTGGAATGCTCTGCCTGCTTTTGCGCTCCTCCACCACTGCACATGTCTGGTGCCACGTTTCACAGAGGCTGAAACACTGAAAGGTCAACTTTTTCTCTCCTCCTTTTTTTGTCCACTCCCCTTCTTTCTCCTCTCTTCCTCCTTCTATTCTTTTTGCTTGAAACAAACCACTCACTGCAGTTCTAAATTTGTAGCGTTTTCAGCTGCTGCCCCAAACTGAAAGGACTATTTCTGAATATTATTATTGTAATCATTGCAGGTTAGCTTGAAGACATGATCTTTGTTGGAAACTATGACTGACCAGTCTGCATTGGTAGCTCTTGCAGCAAAGTGGGTTAAGCCACCCCAGTAAGCTGAAGTAAATATGTTAGGGTGATGTTAGGTTTTGAAAGACAGAAGATTTGAAGTGTTGCTACTTAACATTTCCAAGCTGGAAAACAAACAAAATAAAAAATAAATAAAAGATAAGGGAATATTCCAGATAGATTATGGTTCCTTTGGCATCTTTTACCAGAAAATAAATATTATAAAAAAACATGTTATGAATGAAACATAGTGTTTCAAGCAAGCACTTTTCTATTAGAACAAAGCAGCAGAGGAGAGCAGGGGAGAGACTGAGCTCTACATCCTCCTCCCCAGTGTGGGAGAACTCCTCAAAGCTCCTAGTGTCAGTCCTCACATTAATGGAAGGTGGTGGCAACAGTGCTCCCACAACCGCTCTCTGCTCCCTTGGCTTCCCACCATGCTGCTGACAACTGTGAGGGTGCTGCATGTGTATGCTACAGCCCTGGCTCTTGGCCTTTGCGAACTAAGGCAAAGGCACCTGTTTGAAGCATTGCTAGAGGGCCGCAGTCAACACTGCCAGGCTGACATGTTATTCCACTGGTAGGTCCTCGTGGCTGGCTGGGGACACCGCTACTGTTGCAATTTTTGCCACGCTGCTTCAGTCTTGGTTCTCTCCACCATTTTGCCTTTACATTTACGGAAATACCTCTCCAATTCCTCTCCAATCTGGGTGGCACTATCCCACTTCTGACACCAGTGGGACGTTGACTTGTAGTAGGATGTGGGAAACACAGCACTTTAAGCTAATGCACCAGGAGGAAAAGTCATTGCACCAACTGAGTGGCAGGAATAGCGTGCTACATGGTATTTCATTTCATAAATGATACACACTGAGACTTGCCAAATTATAGCCCAGCACAAAATCACACAAAGAACACATGAGCATAAATGAACCAAACCACAACAACTTATTCACAATAAAAACCGTCCCTACCATAAATGCAGGGCTACCCCAGAACCTCCTCATGCAGCTGCTCTGTATAGCCACGCATCCCATGGCATCACAAATCAGTAAAGGGGTGCTACAATATACTGTATAATAAAATATTACTAGCGAATCTATGCACATCTATGAGTTTTTAATAAATTAAATGCATTAAATACTTTAAATGTCTGGCTCCTATCGCCACCACTTTGAGTAATTTTCTGTGAACAATTCGCTAGAGTTCTCATGTATTACTCATCTCACCATACCTCTTAACCCCATGAACCCTTATTATTCAGTTATCCATCCTAAGAGTAATTATTCAGTCACTACTGATTTATTAACTATGAATTCGGGTGTGCCTACACTGTACAAACATCCGGGGCTCAGCCCCAGACAATATGTTAACTCAGTAGAATGGTAAACTGGAGCTAGCTGAGAGTGTCCTTTCTCTATTTGTACTATTCTGCTTAAACATTAACTCTTACATAATAAAGTCTGTTTGACTTGATATTATTTTATTTCCACACTTAATTGGTCTGTATATTAAACCCTAAAATTCATAATGCCAGTACACAGTATATGCGCAAGGACAACCAACTACTTTTTGAAGCATTTAGAACAAATCTACAGTGTATCCTGTTTTGGCAAAGAGCCTTAAGGAGATTGTATATCATGAAATGAGAATCGTGTAGAGGCTGCTAGCTTTGAATACTTGCCTGGGGGTACTATGATAGATAATAGGTAAGGAATGTTAGAAGATTTATGTAAGAACATAAATGAAGAAGTTATTTGATAAGCTTTTCACCTTATTTGATATTTTAGATCTCTATCTATACACAGAGTTATACTGTACAACATTTATATAACCTTTTTCATTTTTTGTCATGTTGCACTAGCAAGTGAACCTGGAAAGAAAAAAGAAAGAAAAGAGGAAGAGTGGGTTATATTGTTTGATACTATGTTTCACATCTCATCTTGGTGAATGATTTAGCTCACAAGTCTCCTGCTAATGATTAAAGAAGTCTAGGTATAGGCATTACCCTTATTATGAATCTGTACATTATACAGTTATGAGACTGAGACTACAGAACTGTAGTGTGGATACACACCCAAGGGTTAATACAGCGACATCTGATTGCGTAATAGAAATAGAGTGCTTTAATTATGATATGACATATGTGCCTGGAGACAGTATTCATGTCAACAGATATTCCATGTTCTGTCACCTTAGCTCAGCATAAGAGTAATGTCGCAGAGCAGTGCTATGGTCATATTTAATGGCATGCTTAAGACTATTGACATAATAAAATGCAGCCCACTCTGACTAATCAGCAGAAGGCTTGTCTAGACATCCGCCCATGAGAGTCTGTCACCCAGTAAATGGCAGCTGTTTGGAGAGTGATATGATATCTGCTATGACATCACCATTTGGGATGGGTTCCTGTTCCTTACTGTTCGGACAAGCAAAGGGCGTTGGATCCAAGAACTACTTCAAAAGACCAACAAGCCTTATCATCATGCCTGTTGAAGCTATGTGCCCATTGCATCTGCATCACCTCATTTGCCCTTATTTCATTAGTTTTTTGTTTTCTTACATTTTTTGGATGGTTGCTTTATCTGACAAAGAGACCAAAAAAATATCCACTTTAAATAGGCCCGTGATCTCTCCACTTTAGACATTAAGCCATGAAAACTTCAAGAAAACACTTTTCATTTTTTAAAGGGTCTCTTCAGCTCATCTGTAAACAAGGCTAACTGTGTTTCTAGGAATGAGCCGTGAGCAGGCGCCACCATTAAAGTAGATCAAACACTGAAGTGCTGAGTGTCTGAACCTCATGTGCTGACAAGCAATTCCCTGCATTTAGTGAGGCTTGTGACAGTGTTAATCACAGCAGTGATGTGCCTGTTTTCCTAATTTTTTTAATTGAAGATAGTTGGTGTCACCTAGCTCTACCTGATGTGACAGACACCTGGCCACAGTTAACAATACAGCAAAAGAAATAAAAACAAGAAGTGAAGTCCTGGTAATTGGCTTTACGAACTTCATCACTTACTTTATGTTTAAAGAAGAGCATGCTTCCTTCCTTTTCAAATGATGATAAACAGCCAGACTGCTGTATGCAAGATGGGTAATTAGCCTTCTTGCTTGCTAACTTTAGCTTAGTATCTATTAGCATGTAGAACCCCTACATGCTAATAGATACAATTTGAGCTGGAGTGTTTGCCATTCATACATGGTGCTGGTGAGCACTTACATACTTCACTCTGAGGGTAATTTGAGTAAACAAGGTGCACTGAACCCTGTTCACTTGGTTTTATTAAAAAAGTCATTTTACTACCAGTAAGCACCACATAAATTTGTACCCTTGGAATGGTAAGATCATGTTAACGATAATTTGTATGCAGCACAAACTGGCTAAGTTGTGACATTAAAGCTATTTTAATCAAGAAACGAATCAGACAAATCAGGTGATCACAATAAAGAAATCACCACTGTACCACTGCAATAATTGGTAAATGTAAATATTAAATGTGTATAAATGAATGTTAAATATGTTATAATACAACCCCCCTCTAAGACAGGCTATAACTAATAAATGGTAGCTAATTACAACATCTGTTTCTCATCTTCAGTGTTTTGTGTTTGCAAATACTTCATATGAAAGTACAAGATGCACAAATTCCTCTTTGGAAAAAACTAATACCCTGGGTCTTCTGAAAGTCCTACATATGTCTCTGACTGTGAATACAAGGGGCAGTTTAACAAGCAGTGACAGCTCTAAGCCAGTGCCATTTACTGTGAGTTTCAAATAAAATAAATGCACAGATTTTTATATGCTTTAAATGTCTGATAAATTTAGAACAACTAAAAAATGTCTGTGTGTGCTAACATATTACTAGAAATCCCATATGGATGCTAGCACATATTAGCATTAATGTAGTGGAGCTATTTTAACTTTAATGGGCAAACCGAAGGCCTAGCTCTCATAGTCTTGGTTCACCACTGTCGAAAACTAAGGACGGTCTGTCTGGTGCTTCTTTGTCTTCGCAGTTTTCTCACTGGCAAAACTTGTTTTGAGTCCATCTTGTTAAGCTGTAGAGACTGGTTCATTATTGCTCTGCTTTTGAAGCTCTTCCCATTACCTTTAACACAGTTATATTCTCATTAGCCCATTTACCTCAAGAATGTGCATTCCAGCTTGAATAAAGCTGCATTTGGCTCATTCCATTATCATGACTCTGCACTCTTAAAGCTCTAATTTGTTTACTGTCTCACTCAGACATGTATTGTGTGACCAGGACAAAGAAACCACATGTATGCACCCAAGGCCAGAAAAGTAACACTGATTAAAGGGCTGTACTGTACCATGCTGTTGAACCCCTTTACCTCACTGTTCCTCATAGAGAGCCTGTTCCTGAGACTTTTTGCTTAGGAGAGTTTTAGATGAGCAGGCAATGTGTAGAGCATGTGGAAACAATATGGAGTCTATGATCAGAAGCCCTCTACACTGCTTTTATGGCCACTTCAAGCATTTATCAGCCCCGCCATCAAATCACAGACCAATTTAAAAAGACACTTTATTGGCCTGGTAATCACTCTGTGGTGCATGCTAGAACCATGATCTAGTAATGACGATAATATGGTGGCTTTAGTTACAAACAGACACTCGTATTACTTTTATAATGCAGGGTTTTCTTTTGTCTTGTTTTACTGGAACTAACCCTGACGTCATCCACTTACAATTCAAGGAACTTTCAACAGCACCAGACGTCCTCTCTCAATATCATACCAACATAACAATTTGTTGTTTAGCAGTTGCTCAATACTTAATGATAGTTGAGTTATTTTACCATTGCAGTGCCAAAAGTTGTCCTATAAATTTGAAGCCATGGAAATGAGCTCAAAGTAACAATACGCCATAACAGATGATACAGCAACACCACAGACAAAACAATAAATCTCATCAGTGGTGTTACAGTAACTAAAAAAAGAACAGTAAGGTATTTTTAACTATTTCTTGTGCAGATGTCTTGAAGAAATACAAACTCTACAAAATGTATGATTATTTGAAATCTCTTGATATTCCAGATAAAATTGGATGCACTGACAGCTTTGTAATTTGCAAAAAGACAATGTCGTTGGTGTTAATCATGAAATAAAATAACGTGAACTGAAACAAAATGACAGCATAAATGCATTATTTGTAACTTTCCACATATACTGTGACTTTAAAACTAGAGTGACAGTGGACAGTACTTAGAAGTAGAAGGTACAATAGAAGAACACAGATTTTGTGTCAGATTTTGTGGCGTTACGCTCAGTGGTGTTACATCTTTAATGATGTTCAATATAACATGTTACATTTTACACTTGAATTACATATCAACATTCATACCCCGATTACCACTATTATTGTCGACTGATCCAGTTACTGCGTAATAACCCTTACGTTTTCCTGAAGCAGCTATATTATATTTATCTATATTTTATATGTCTATATTTTATTGTACATATCTATATTTTATTTTTATTTTTTTATATGATGACCAACTGTCTCTGAGATGTCAAAACGTTCAGGCGTATCATGGTGTGAACAACGAGTGAGCAAAGCTCATACAGAAAGAACACTGTGCACTGATGAAAAGTGATGAAGAGTGAATTATAGCTCTAAAAGGAAGATAGGCTTCTCTTGGTATTGGATGTCTGATAGTAATGCTAAGTGATGATTTCAGCATTCTATTGTTTCCCACAATCACTTCACTGATCACTTCACTGTTTAAGAATGTGGAGCTTTATTTCCCGTCCATGCAGCATTATCATGGGAACTGGATGCAATGAATCAAATGACAGATAATCTTTGTTTTGTTTCAGTCATTTCTAGTGACAGAGAGATTCCTGCTTCACTTTGGACATGTGTGAGAAAACTGTGATGCTAATTGCAGTCTTCAGTGTTTGACTCAGAAAGCTTGCTGTCACTCAGGAATGAGATGAAAGAAGGTTTCTCATGCCCTACTTCACTCTCACATTGGCTCAATTTGGATTGGCAAAGACAAACAAGGTCTTAAGAACATGGTCCAGTGAATGTCACATAATTGCAGTTCAAGTGAATTTGATCAAGTGGTGTACACATATAGCCTTAGTGTGCACAAGGGCAGTGTTTCAGATTCCAGTTCAAAGGAAAGAACAGTATGTTACAGCAGAGACGAGGACTCAAGTTAGCGACTTGCAACAAATCTCAAGTTGATGGACTCACATCTTGACGGGGACTTGCCTTTTGCCTCGGACTCTAGATTTCAGACTCGTGAAGTTTTAGCCTGGGGAAAAACATGAGCACATGAACTGTCAGCCTTAATGTGGAAAATGAATAAAGGCTTCTGTCTTCTGAAATAATCTTGCACAGATATTTACTGCAATGCCTTTTCTGCCAGTTCATTGCAGTAGCAGGTTTAATGTGGCTGATGGACATAACCAAAATGCAATAAATGCAGCACTTAGGAAAACTGGAAAAACCACCACATATTTTACAAGACACATCATAGAAGAGTTAATTAGGCCATAGTTGGGATAGCAAGTATGCTTTCTAGCTTTCAGTATATTTGTTTTTGTATGTTCCTTAAAAACAAAAGGCTGTTTTATATTGTACTGTTGTACAGTGCTTATCTGAGACTCAAAGGGAGGGACAGCTGGCCAAAATGAGAAATGCAACAATCACCACATCTGTTGTAATGCCTCCTCACATCTTACAGGCGTGCCTAGCTTTTAGAGCAAGGTTTTCCGGGTCATTGACTATGAAAAGCACTTTGATGTAGTTTGATAATGTGGGGAACTTTGATGGTTTGATAGTGTGGGGAACGTTTGAAAATATGTAAATTCTTTTTTTGTAAGCATGTGGATTCATAAAGAAGCCAGATAGCTAATGTGCTAAGAAGTTAAATATCTTATTGCAACTATAACTGTAGCAACTGTCTTCATATCATTATTACAATGGAGAGAACAAATTACTCAAATGATAAAAAGTTGTCTGTTGAGGAGGATAGCAAACTAAAAGCTAAATAGCAAGGTAGCTACAAGGCTAGATACCTTACTTTGGCCTGACTCCTGTTTCTCTGACTGAAAGTCCTGTGGTTTAAAGTGTCGCACGTTCCTAAATACGTATCAATTTCTGTGGAATATTAACATCTTTTCTAGTAGTCAATTCTGCAAAGTTGGGGAAACAAAACCTTTGTATACTTATCTCCTGTTCCTAGATGTAAGAATGGTAGTCATTTTGCTTACAGGCTCTGTCAGATGGGGAATCTAACCCTTGTCCTCATGTAAAGGGCAAGGGTTTTATCCAGTATGCTAGCCAGTCACTCTGGCTTTAATAACCATCTTCAGATTTTACAAATCCATGTATGCTGCACTCTGGGGAGATACTTTACTTATGTTCATACATTCATCTTCTAAGCTGCTTATCCTTCTAGGTCACGGCGGTGCTGGAGCCTATCCCAGCGGTTTTTGGGCAGAAAGCAGGAAACACCCTGGACAGACCACCATTTTAATGCAGGGCAGACACTTAGACATACAAGCACCTAGAGGGCAATTTATCATCTCCATAATGCAGAGACATGCAGAGAACATGCAAACTCCACACTGAATAGACACCGGACATCCTGACCAGGAATCAAACGCAGGCTACCCACTGCACCACCATGACACCTAATTGTACTGTGTCTCTGATAAAGAAAAAATACTGTTGCATTTGGCAGAGGAAACATTAATGTGAGCTTGGTTACCATTATTAGCCTGTAGTTCTAACAGGCCAACAGTCTGGACAGTTTGACATCACAGCGATTCCCAATGCATGCTGGGTATTGCAGTGAGAGAACAGATGATCGAAACATCAGTATAAAATCGTGAAACTGATAAAGTCGAGGGATATAATGCATGCTAAACATGCTAAATACTAGTTTTAGGCCAGAATGTCCCTTCTTGCCAGACTTTTTGACTCTCACTTTACCTCAGAAACACCTGAAAATTTGCCTGAACCTTTCCTAAAATGACTTGTGAACATCTCTGTGTTACAGTAACAGTAATTTAATAATTTACTAGTCTGCTGTGGCCTACATCACTCATACCTACTCAGCTGAAAACTGTAAATCTTTAATGGAGCTTGTTCTCTGTACAATAGCTGCTCAATCATTCCTCTGTGCTGCATATTTGGCATTGCTGTAAACACGCCTACTCCAACTGAATGGTGCAGTGCCTCTGCTTCCAGACTATAAAGAAAAAGAAGGTTAGGGAGTGCAGTTGGAAAGCGCACTGAATCAGTGTGCCGTTTGATTGAACACTGTGCCGTGTGCTATGCGGTCACATAATGAATCTCTCTAATCTAATGTACATGTGAAATCCATCAGTGTCACAAGAATGTAATCACATCAGAACAGGAATGCAACACACCACACAACATGCCACACACAAACCTCACAAACACACTTTATGGTGAAATACATACACAAGTGAATGGGTCTCTAGTCGAGGGTCCCATGCGTACACACACTTGAAAGTTATGTCTGAGCTGTCAGAAAAAGAATTAGAGGGGAGCGTATGTGCATGTGTTTCCTCTCATGGGAGCTATTGGGCCTCTGAAGGCCCACAGTGCGGCACATACACACACACACACACACCTGATTCGGTCATGGGTGAGCTACCTCAGGCACGACCACTCCTGTAATAGAAAAATCGCGTTCTTTTGTATGTTGAAATATTTTATGCAAGTGTCATTTTCATCATTTCATATCTGAGGACTATTTGGTGCTGCTCAAGCTTTAACAACACATCTATAACTGTAGTGAAGTTTGATCTCATTCTGTGCTGTGTATACTGCAGACTTCCCTTAGTAATGATTCAGCTCCTACTCACATAATCCTCACCAGCCTCCTCCTCCTCTTCCTCACCAGTTCAGTCTTTTTCCCATAAACGTCAGGGCAACGTGTGTGAGTATGTGTAACTGACCCCCAGTGGAAGTGCCATGGACCAGCTCCAGAGGCTTCTATACCCCTCACCCCTCCCCATTAACTCCTCTCCCACACGCTCCTGCTACTTCCACCAGAAGGCCGTGTCCCCTCCCCCTCCTCCTGCTCCTTTTCCATTTCCTTTTTTGGTGAAAATGCCGAAAGAAAGAAGGGGAGGAAGACATCCACCAAAGCTGAGAAGAGTGAGCAGATCTGGCTGTGTGTTTGTTATGATCTTCTATGTCTCATCAAGGTGATGAAACAGCACACTCAGCAAACACACACACACACACACACACATACACACACCGACACACAGACACATGCACCCTCTGATAAATCTGGCTGAACACATCATATAGTAACCGCACAACAGAAACCTGAGACTTCAGATTTCCTGTAATCTTATTTCCAGTTAGAATTGCTCACTCTTGATCCTGCATATTTTAGCCTTAACCCTGATCCAGCACCCCTGAAGCAGTCAGCCTAAGCAGAGTATTAGAGCCAGGTGTGTAAGATTAGGTTTGGAACTAGAACCTGCATGAAGATAGATCGTCAAGAGGAGGCTTGAGAATCCCTTGTTGTTGCAATCTGGCATAGAGAACTGGCATAGAGTAAAAAAAACATCTGTGCTTTTAACATCTTGATTTTACAGGTTTAGTAAACCTGGTTGATGCATGCAAGCATGCAATTCAATTACCAACATAATGACCTGACATAAAAAACAACAAAAAATTAACAAAACAAAACAAGCAAAAAAAAAAAAAAAAACAGGGATGCAAGGGAATAGAAATTAAAGGGGTCTTGGAGTGTCGGACAGATTTTGGAGTGTCGGACAGACTTTCAATGAAGCTGTTCCTGCTGATTTTGCCGTAGGGGTGGAGGTGGAGTGACACTAGACCTTCTGGAGGTGTGATGTGTGATGACAAAGCGCCATTTTGGTGCTGACCATGGTGCCTCCACACATGGATTCGTTGTTAATCTCCACCATGACAAAAAACTTTTCACTGAAGATGACCCGCTGCCATTCTGAGTCACTCCATGACAGTCTGGCATGACACCACTACAGTCTTTGGCGACGTTGACGTGGTGTTAAGGGCAGTCGTGCGCATGTAGCGGTCTGTAATGGTCTGTGCACATGTAGTCCTGTGCCGTGCTGAGCCGTCTGCCATTGGTGCCAGCACTAACACGATAACTTATATAGGGCTTGCGTGGCCGAGAGCGAAACCTGAATCATTTGCATGTCTCAGCTGTTCTTTTGAAGATTAGTGTATTTTTTCAGGCTTTGCTGGATGTTTATTATACCATTTATGAGTATATGATTTCAGTCTGTTATATTTTTTTTTCAGTGAATTCATATCAAATTTAGTGAATATATCTCTTTGATAACAGTTCTTTTTCTATCCATGCTGGAAAAAAAACTCTGGTCATTATACACAGCCTAGCTTACACTGCGCTAAGTTCACTGACAGGGTCTGACTCTGCAAAAGAGCTACAATAGTAATTGTACTTCAGCCTATCAGCCCTTTAAAAATCAATCTGTGAAGCAGCAGGACTGTTACACTAGCCTGAGGCCCCAGCATGGAACTGATGCACCATTTAGGTGGAACGGGAAAACTCCAAAAGAGAAGCCAACTAAAGATGGAGAACTGAACAGCATGTAATGGTTGCTCTGTTTCTGCAGAGTTGGTAATGTTTATTTTGGCTGTTTGACAGAACCAATAGGTCAGTATGGTTTCCCCTTGTTTGCTAACGTTTGTCATAGGAAAAGGTAGCTTTGCAGCAGCATTTGTAGTGACAGTTTGCTAACCCACAACCCTGCGAACATTAGTTGCATTAGTTAGTTGCTGTATCATTGTTCAGTCTAACGTAATTATTGTTGTGTTTGTCTTACACCAGACAAATGGGTTTGGTGGCGAAGAAGTTTGCTAGCCCAGTGTCATTTTTCTTGGCAATGTGCGTCCCTGAATTTAGGGGAGGAGCTTCTGGGGGATCCCTGAAGGGAAGAGTGGATTTGTTTTGCTGTTGAGTTCAAATATCAACAACTGTTCTGCAGAACTGTATACTCCACCTTTAAGTTTAGTATAACAAACATTATTAATATTTTATTTTGTGCTCTCTGGGGTTTTAAGGCAACTAACTTAACATGTCTGCAACCTACTCACTTCCAAATCTTTGGACTGGAAGTTTTTGAACTTTGGAGAACCCTGTGCCAAAAGCAAAATCACCCTCTAACTGCATGAAGAGGTACATGTTTTTAATCCTTCTCACATTACCAACATTAGTTGCAATATTTATATGTTGCTTAGTAATATTATTGGATGATTCAGTGGATAACACTGCTGCATGCCAAATGCTCCTTTCCTCATCCAAGCAGAAGTAAACACTGCTGATGATAGGAAGAAGGTAGTGAAAGTGAGTGGGGAGGAAATATTTAGCTAGGCTATCATTTCGCATGAGAGACATTTTAACAAATAGGGAGAATTCAACCAACTACAGATTAGGAAGGAAACAAAGGTAGCCAATCTTGGAATGGAAATTTCTACTAGCCGTTCAGCACAGATTCAAGTAGCCAATCAGTGTGCAGGGTGGGATATTCTAACCTGCCAATCAGACTTTAGGACTAAAAGTTAAACAAGCTTATCTGATTATTGGAAAGGGAATTCAACCTGCCAGGCAGAAGCAGTTTGAAGATGTTACTTCTTTCATTTGTAATATTTAATTTGTTCTAGTGCAGATTTTCAGTGTAACAGATCAAGCAAAATAAGCTTAGTTAGCCAAGCATAGTCTTAAACTTTTATATACAATTAACATTTTTTTTAAATATTAAGGACTACACTCATTGAATATATTATGAAGTAGTGATTTTATTATCACCTATATGTCTTTCACTAATGAATCCTACACCAATGGACTCGGGACAACATTTTTAGCTTGATACCTGATGCCCAGAAGCTCCTACAGCGTAACAGTCACAAACAATTGCTGGGTTTGCTTGCCTTCTAGCTTTACCTTGGCTATAATGATCAAACACTCTCATCAAATCAAATAAGGACTATGTGTCAAAGAATAAATTTGAGAAAACAAAACTATATTCATTCATAAAATATTTATTAACAAATGATATCAACAAGCATCTTTGGATCTTAAAGAGCATCTTTTCACACTACTAATGTCTGTAGTACATCTTTTTAAAAACAAATAAAAAAAGCATTAGCTAACTCTGACTAGCCAGCATCAAAGCTCAAGGTGAATACATATATTTAGAAATGTTCTACTGGTGAAATTAGTAATATTCTTTTCAATAATACAGGAATAATCATTGAATTCTGGAAAGGAAAATAAAAAGTATAAGAACAGCATGCATACCATCCTGCTGACATATTCATATTGCAAAATACATTTTATGGGACTCGCCCAATCATTCACTCATAGCAAATATGGCTCAAAAAAAAAGAAAAAAGTAAAGCACATAACATATAAAAGACAGCTATATGTGTTGAGCAGTGAGCGAGTATATGTTAGACCAAAGAATAGCAAGCAGAAAGGGAATAGGGAGTGGTCTGTGTTCTGTTTATATACAGTGTATGGCATGCTTTGTCTTCGGATTTCTTTGACTACTGTCTGTGCACAGGATATAATATATTTCAAGCTATAGTGCAAACGCATGATTTGTTTTCTGTAAAACATCACAAACTTCATTTCCCACATTTTGGTAAAAGACACTTTTTGGTCTGTTATACATAAAAGTATTTGGAACAGTCCATTAGAGTAGCATCTGGGCTGCAAAGTATGCTCAGTAACAAAACAGTGAAAAATACACAAACACTGCATCAAAAGTGCTCACCAGACTACAGCATTCAAATACCCACTCAACTTTTGTGTTAATGTTTTAAAATCATATTATCAATCGCAAAACCAATACGTGTTCGGAACATTTGGAAAATGGTCAATCTCGCTATTTAACAAGACACTTGGCCCTTTGATGTTAGAGATCTGTTATAGGTGTTTTATAGGATGCAATCACTTTAATACACATTAGTAATCACTTGCAGGGTGGATTTTACTTTAATCAAAGCTCTTTTTGTGGTCCTAGGAGTGAAACCTCCCGGGTGGTTCATCTACAGTAAATCATTGCTTCAAGAGTGCAAAAGCAATCCCTACAGAGTTAGTATCCTAGTCGTGCATATATAGTACATAGAATGCAGCCGCACTATCCCTGAATATAAAAAAAGACTTTTTACCTTTCCACCTTACCTAAACAAGCAACTGACCAGTCAATTTGGGAATCTATATGGTCTTGAAGATTCTGTGTAACACTTAGCACTTTGAGTTGAGCTTTATAATGTTCTTTGGTTTAAAAAAGAGGCCTTGGCTATAAATAACTAGAGCTAGAAGGAAATTGGCAAAAGATAATACGAAATGCTTAAAAACACCCAAAAGGTGTGCAACACACTAGCTTATAAGGCACAAGTCTGCACAGATGTTTTCCAAACCTTGTCTTGCACAGACTTTTTGGGAGTTGTGTCACTCCAATGCAATGAGTGACCTCTACACCTTTCAAAGCAACCTTTTAAAGAACAAACATGGTACAGCACATGCCTAGAACATGTTGAAAATGTCATCTGTTTGTGCCCTGGTTGACTATCAAATGGGAATAAGACAGCTTGTATAGACAGCAGTGTTTACTGAGCAGGATCACTGTGGGTGAAAGCTCTAGGGGTTCTGTGAGTCTGTAAGTGTGGAGGCATGCAGGCACGTGTTTGTGTATGTATGCGCGTGCGCGTGGAGTGTGGATGGAGGCTCTATAGATTGCTGTTGCAGTCACGACAGAGGATCTCATCTCTCTCAGGGAAGAATCCAGCCCCCACAAGTGACACGGAGCATCTGGTGCAAGTGAAGCATGTCTGGTGCCACTGTCGTTCTTCGAACGAAATGTACTTTCCTCCACCAAAACCTGAAAAAACACCATTGCAGAGAGGCGATGACTTACAGGCATAAACAAGAATCATTCCATATGCAGTTGTGAGTCACCCTATTGTACCTGTGATTGGTTTGCTACAAGCCTCACACTTCTTGGCATAGAGGTTGCCGAAGCACTTGAGGCAGTACGGGCTATCGTCTCGGGAGGTGAAGTGCTGGCCAGCTAGCTGGACCTTACAGCCCGTACACAAAAAGCACTCCTTATGCCAGGGCTCATCGCGGTAGGTCACTCCACCTTTGGTCAAGACCTGAAAAAGAGAGACTTTAAATGACCAACATACTGCAAAGCTTTGTAGAGCTTTGTGACAAATACCAAAGGATATAATAACCTTTTAAAGCCCAAACAAAGCAGTTATTTCTTAATGCAGTTCTTGTGTTCATTTTAATATAAAGAATATACAGTAAAAATAAGATTACTAATAATATTAATAATAATAGAAATAACAATAGTTTGTATGTTAATTTTTTGCTACAAACTCCAAAGGCAAAAAATACAGTTCATACTTCAATTGACCTCTTGCAATATCTATCCTATTCGGAATGTAACTGCTTGCTTGTTTAGAAGCTACCACATTGCATCCATCCATCCATCCATCCCTCCAGGCATCATACCTCTTTTATATGATCATGGAAAACTTGGTAGCACACAAGTTTCAATTGCACATCTTGATACATATAACATAATACACATCTTAATGTCCAACAAGGGTTACATGGCATCTCCTGTATGTTTTACTTAACATCTTACATCTTTGGCTTAAATCTATGTATGGTGTTTGAACACTGTGGCTCTTTGAGACATCAAACTGTTCAATCAGACATGGAGGCACTGCCTATGGTAGTGGAACTGGGTTCTTCCATCGCTGTGGAATTGGATAAAAGGTGACTTTGTGGAGATTATTCTGCAAACTTTAGTGCCTTTGGCCTGAGCAAACATCATCTGGGTAAATATAAGGGGTCTATGTAGACACTTTGTAGTCTTTGTTCATTAAAAACTCACATCATTATATACTCTTTTCTCTGCAATCAACGATTATAAGTACATAATTTGTATAAACGTATAACTGCTTTGTACATGTCTAGGTGGGAGGATGACAACCAATGGTGTTCTCACTTCCCATACATCTTGCATCTGTCTTTCACTCTTTCTGTAGTTTGTTTGAATCCTTCTTGGTCCATTTTCTTTTTTTTAAAGCAGGCAAGAAGTTCAATTTAACCTAACAAGTCAACTGATGGGTATTGGGTCCTTAAAATAACAAGCCCAAACAATACCTTATCTGTGAGTGAAGTTAATTATGTAATTTGTGTCTCTTGTCTTCACTCATGTAGCTGTCTGCAGCCATGATAAACTGTGTTGGACCGGATCTGCAAGTGACACGCTATATCAAGCAGTGACAAACAGTAAGGACAGTGATAGACAGCAGGATACAGCAAGGGGCGTCACAGTTACAGCTCTGGAGGGGAACTTGGCTTGGACTGATTAGAAGCACATGTAGAAGCCGCCTGAAGCATGGCTGCTGTGTTAAAGACCCACCACTAACCTGTTTGCATCGGGTGCAGCGAGGGGCAAACTTGTTCTCATAGCAGGGCACACAGTAGTGGTCATCCTTATCTGGGATAAAGGACTTGGAGCCAATAGGCTGCTCACAGCTGTTACAAATGAAACAGCCCTCATGCCATGTGGAGCCACCGTACTCTAACTTCCTGGTGCCTGAGGGGAAGAGAGAGAGAGAGAGAGAGAGAGAGAGAGAAAGGGGGATAGATACTGAGTCTGAACATAGATATAACAAGGTCATTCAAGATGATTCAAGTGCCTTATATGGTACGCAGTTTTATCCTTAGTACAAAATGCCATCATGACCTAGGGCCTAATCTTATTTCAAGTGCAGCAAACAGCTTCGTCTTTGATCATAAGAAAAATACATCACCATAAAGCAAGTGTTTCAAGTGACATCAAAATGATTTTACACTATTAAGGTCAACAAGTGTCTCTCAAAGTCCAATAAATGTTCACAAGTTCTACAGATCAAAAGGCCAGCTGAGATTTTCCTCGAACAGGCCACATTAAAAAGATCAGTGCAGATTTACTCTGCAAATGGGAGATGGCAATGTAATCCTGACGGCTTTTTGAAGAAGTATTCTGTTACAGCTAGAGTATCTCTTTCATGGGGAGAGTGCAGAGGAAGACTTTGCACTGTATGCAGAGTGTGCTGAGGGGAACTGCTGTAATACCGAGACAGCGAGCTATTGTTTCTGACTTGTCGACTCCGGTTCACAATCAGAGGTCCCGACCACTAACTATGTGTTTGCCTCCAGAATGTAAGCCTTGGTTTTAAACCCATGAGACAAGCTTTGCTCAGCCAGATCAAAGTGATCACTTTCTGTGTTCACAGTGTGGATTATTCCTGTAGAAATATTTAACACTGAATGACCTGTTTTGTGTTTGGCTTTAGAAGAGGGCCACGACTGCCTTTTCACTTTTTACATAAATGTAAGAACAAAACACTTATTTATGCTGGAATCCTTTACCGTTTTATGACTCCTTTTCTGGCTGATACAAGCCTGCTGAAATACTTTACAGGCTTATCTCCTCCTCTCATCAGACACTTGGCAGGCTGCCATGCACGAGGATTTGGCTGAGAGACAGCTAAGATCGGCAAACCGGCAATTACTCTGTCATATCTGGCCTTGGTGCTGACTGCTTAACTTTCTATTCCTCTTCTTCTCTCTTCCTAGTCGCTTTAGTCCTATGAGCACAGCCTTTGCACTGGCAACTTTTGCTCTTTTTCCTCTCCATTCTCACCAGCTCTTTAATATTTGTGATGGTAACTTTATACTGTGGTCATAAATGCATTAAAAAGTTCTAAATACTCCAACGAAAAAAAAAAGGACAAACGGTGTCACGATATGACTCATGTCTACAGAAGTTGTGCTGTGCTGAGGTACTTCATACCAGGCATGACGGTCTTATCACAGGCCACGCATTTGGAGGAGAACTCGTTGCAGTAGCAGTCGTTGCAGAGAAGGGCGTCATCCTGGCTGGTGAAGGGCTCGTCTGCCAGCGAGCGGTCACAGCGGAAACAGCGGAAGCAGTGCTCATGGTAGTGTCTGTCTTCATAGAACAGCTCCTACACACACGCATGCACATACACAACTTTATGACTTGGCTATCACTCTAACCCAGATATGGCCTGCTGTCCATATAAACAGTACGTGTGGATAAAGAGGCTTCATTATGCCTCAAGCTTTTGAAGGTGTATTAGGGTGACTTTACATGGTAAAACTTCTGTGGAACTTGAAAGTTGCTTGAAATTAGGGATGTGCATGGATACAAGAGTACACAGTTAACCATTCAAGGGCTGCTGAGGTAGCCAACTAATGGAAAAAGCTGCCTGTGTCTGCGTCTATTCTTCTTTGTTAGCTTTCTTTGTTAACATGCTCTACATAGCTAGATTATTCCTTTTCCCCTTTCTTGATGCTCCTTAAATTTACATGAAATGAGATTAAAATTAGTGACTGAGTGATTGAGACGCACTCCTTCATGCTTCCATGCACAACTTGCTTCAAGCAGTTAATGTAATGTCTACTTAAACATAGATTCAGAATGGCTTAACATACACAGAACAGATCACTTCCTATTTGTTGATGCAATCATGTTAAACAACGGCAGTGACAGGAGGAGCATTTACACAATGAGGATCAGAATGCTAAAAGCTAATTTAGCTAACAAGTGAAAAAGTCAAATCCATTGTGTGTGAATCAGGGGCTGTGGGATAAAACCGCATACAGCACAGGAGCACAATGTTTTGCATGGCAATATTGTATTGATACACGGATGCCAAATATCACTATTTTATTATTTAAATAAAAAACAAGGTTTTTAATGACAGTGTTAATCAGTCTGTCTTGACAGTCACATTTAAGTAAAAAAACAGAAGTCGAAAATGTTTTCTGTTTGGGACAAAATGTGCAGTTAAATATAGCATAATATATGTTTTCACAGTACTCAGCATATTGCAATATATTATTTTATTACTGTATTGTGACTTAAGTATTGTGATAATATTGTACCGTGGGGCCTTTGGTAATTCCCATCCGTCATGTAAATTGTTTTGCGTAGACGTGAAGTTGCACAGAAATGACTTACAAACAACTTACTTGTAACAACTTACAAAATGCAACTAGTTGCATGAAAGTGTACAGCAAGTTTTATGCGGCATAACAAAACTGGCTTTACTATTTGGCAGTACACCTGATCCTAATGAACAGTACAGACATATGCCAAAATCAACTTTTCTTCTTCCAACCAAAGAGATTTTTTTGATCAAGACATCAGATAACAGAAAAAATCAAATCCACATGTGTGACTTTTAATGTGTGTGCGGCATGTGGTTGTGTGTGCATGTGTGTATGGGTGTGTGTATATGGAGAGGCTTCTGATCTGTCTGTAAAAGATGCTAACACACAGAGAGAATGGAATTTATAGCTTG
Source organism: Semaprochilodus insignis (assembly GCA_034552555.1). NCBI lineage: Eukaryota > Metazoa > Chordata > Actinopteri > Characiformes > Prochilodontidae > Semaprochilodus > Semaprochilodus insignis. Next base: position 28,715,033 of record CM067479.1, on the reverse strand, counting down.
CATGCTACATAGCCAAGACAAACAGAGTTTATTTATTGTCTGTTATCCCTCAGTGTCAATAACTCATCAGTCTGTTGGGTGCGTGTCCAAAGTGTGATCGGAATCTCCTTTACGACTGTAGAGCCATTTCCTGCCTTGTGTTTACTATTGCCCCAAATGATCGGCTTTGGCTGTTTGTACTTTTCCTTTACAGGGGATTAAACTCGGCCTTAAACTTATTAGAGAGGATTAGTGGATAATTTCGGTTGGTAAAGTGCAGGCCAGTCTTTTACTCACTTACACTGTCGTTTTGACATTTTAATTGGAACTGTCTTAATTGAATAATGCGTAGCTGTGATCCTTTCTGGCTCAAAGACACTGTGTGCTGCTGCTGGGTCTACAATAATCTTTAAATATCAATAGTCATTTCTACTGTTTTGCTATACAATTTATATGTACACCACTAATTTAATAATTGCATAACAAGTTAAGACTAATATTCGTATCTGACTACTTTTTGTGAAATACTGGTTCTCAAATTTAGCTTATGTTTACAGCAGTCTTGGTCTTCTATCTGATGGAACATATATGCTTCCATTTTAATCAGTGCATGGTTGGTATAGTGTAGTGGCCCTTCATACTGCAGACTGGGGTTCAAGTTGGGTAAGATTGGGTAAGAGTGGGTGAAACCGTCTTTGGATAAAAGTGTCTGCCAAATGTTTTGGTTCACAGGGGCTGCACTAGACAGAACCAAAATTTTGTCCTATTTACATGCAAGCAAGTGAAGCATAAACTTAACTTTTACTTAATGTGATAATCTGGTTGACGTAGTAGTTGGAGAGGTGCTTCTGCAATGTACTAATGCAATGAGGCCAGGCTATAATTTTTGTGGCAAAAGAGTGTCCAAAAAATATCTTTCCTCTTAAATTCAAATGCATTTAATTCAAAATAAAATATCTAAACTTACTAAGAAACAAAAATATGTAATTAGTTCTACAGAATTATCTCTCCTTATTACAGAGAAGTAATTAAAACCAAAGTGCACCATTGTTTAGTTATCGCCAGAGATAACCACAACTTCTGAACCCAGCAGTCAAACATCCTTCCTTGGAAATACAGAAGAATAAACTTCCCATTGCACTCACCCTCGCGTCATGGCCAATAAGTTCTTTGCACTCATCGCAGGTGTTGGCGAATAGGCTGTCATAGCAGGGGATGCAGTATGGGTTGTCCTCTGACTGAATGTACTTCCTGCCATACAGGGATTCCTTGCAGTTGTCACAGTCAAAGCGCTCACTCATGTTGCCCTGGTCAATCTCTGTAGCACACAAAGCAGACACACACACACAAAGGAGCTGTTAACCACAGATGTGTAGTGGAGCAGGTGGGAGGGAGGAAGAGAGTGACACACACAAAGAGATAGCTCTCTGATGAGACACTACACAAAACGCCCATTAACTTTTATAGCCCTTTGATAGCAGGTCCGGGCTATAGAGAGAGTGTGCTGGTGTTACAGTGAAACTGCCACTCACTAACCCTAAATGCTCCTTTCATTACTGTTACAGAACACGTTTGCGTCTGAAACTGCAAATGAAGGAGTCATAAAATGACACCATGCTGAGCCAGGACTGTACAGCTGAATGGAGGAAAACTAGCGCCAAGGTGCTGAGGGGACAAATGTTTGCCTGCTGCACCTGCAATATTTAAGCATGGGTGTACATTGTTGTCACCTAAGGAGAGAATGCGCAGAAAGGGGCATGGGGTGATGTACAGATGTGCAAAAACGAGTCCCACCTTTTCATTTCATGCACAGTCATTTACACAATATATTTTATACCCATAGTCCAGACATGTCAACCCATATCCTAACAAGACCTTAAGTACAACCCCTGTCACAAATATCGTTCCAGCCTTGTAGCAGCATGATCAGGTTGCGAAAACATTAGAGGAAAGCTGTACACGACGTGATATGCTCCTTAGGCCAGACTAACCCAGCATATCTGTTTCCACCACCCAGTAACAATAATAATAATTACATGTACAATTGAGCAGTCCTCAAATAATTACACATGCAGTGGAGCAGTCCTCAGACTTATTCCACAAGCCCAGAGGGATAGCTGAGGATGAAAGAGAGAAGCCTGTTTCCTCATGTTTCATCTCGGTTGACAAAAAGGCCCAAATGAGTGTGGGTGTGAGGGGTTCAGATAAAGAGGACACCATCTCTCCTTGAGCGTCGTAAATAAGCAGCTGACGTACTTTTGCCAGAATGACATGGCTCATCTGCTCCCGAGACCTGCTCTAAGCGTTTCTTAATAATACATCTGCTCGTAAATTAGCAAGGGCTAGCATAAGCGGCTACTGCAGCCTGAGGCTGCCCCCATCTGACATCATTAGAGCCCTACTAATGAAAGAATCCAAGCCTTTCCCTGTCAGGCCTTCCAGCTTGTCTTACATGCTACAACAAGCCTTCAGCATGCCTTATATGGCGTGAAGTACCATCGTCATCGCGACAAACACTGTTGATCAGTGGTAGCCACTGTAATAACTGTTTGTATGAGATGAGAGGAAACAGGCAGAAGGGAGAGGGGTCACTGCTCGGACTGGAGCAGCTGTGCTGCACCTGGGCTTCAACCAAACAGCCATCTGCTTCACCCATGATGACTCAGCACTGTTGTGCAGTGGCAACTTCCTGCCTGGACCTATGATGGACCTGAAAGCCTGATATTGAATGATCTAGTTGATCAGCCTCAGACTGGCTAAACTAAAAGGAATGTGAACACGAGTAAACAACCATAAGCCTATAACCATGGAGGGCCTGACTGTTACTAAAAAACAAACAACTGTGTTGCCGTAATTTTGAAAAAATTTATTTACACAATTTCAAAATGCCAGCCGCCCTTGGTGGTCAACAGATATGGTCCAAAACAGAAATGACCAATAGAAATGCATGTGTGTCTGAAACTGAGGCTGACATGCATGTGTTGTTTAATTTAGCACATCATCACTGTTTGAATAAAACACTGTCATTGGCCCAAAATTCCCTTATTGGTCCATCCCTATTCACTGGTGTTGTTCACAGTGATTCATGGTCCTACAGAGTAACTGACTCTACATTCTAACAACACGAATATTTATGGTCTCTGGGGAGAAGCAGGCTTTACTTAGAAGATTAGGTAGCAGCGAGCTAAGTAAAAGAGTAGAAGAGCATTGGGCCTGTTCTAATCCCAAAGCCTGATACATAAACATGTATCATGTCAATGGTTGGGACTGTGGTTACTGCGCCGTGTTAAGTGTTTAAAACATTGTACAAGAGCAGCTAGGGCAAGAAGAGTGAGTGGACATGAGAAATGAACCCAGGGCAACTCATGATTTGTTTCTCAGAAAAAGGAGATGATGTCATTATTGACCCCGGGTCAAAACGTGACTGAACGCAGAAGCTGGGAACATGAACTAACCCTTCTGCTTGCTCTTAAAAGATGCAGAGTGGCTTAGTTAAAAGCAAAGAAAAGGTGCTAAGACTGTTGTTTTTTAATCATCCTGCTTTGGGTTTAGCCATGTACACATTCTACACACACCGAAAAAAGATGCATCATGCACAGCTATTTCAGGATTCATCACTTTCTCTTCTACCTTGTTGAGGTTGGGTAGCACCTTAATCTAAGCCCCAATCCAAAAGCAGACATTTGTTTGCCATATGCAAAATCTGTCAAGCTGAAACGCCATGTACAGTATCCAGATCTCTGCAGGTGTCCTACAAATACTGGGGGATTCAAACACAGCTTTTTCAAAAGCACAAGGGCAGAGAAAAAAGGGGAAAGGGAAACAAGGGCACAATTTTTGTGCATAATGTAATAAAAGTTACTTGTAGGTTATTAAAGGTTGTTTGCCATATTGCCCAAAATACAGTGTATCATGTTATAGAGTCTTGGTAGAGACGAAACGGAATGAAAATGTAATGACATGACCAAAATGATCACAGTTATCAGTATTATCAAGACATAAGCTGAAAATGTTAATTACTGACACACAGACCGAATCATTCAGTTTTATATTGAAAACCACAAATAAAATTAGCAGCACTATTTACTTGTTGTTTGCATAAACATTATAGCAATAACATGGACAATACCTTACATATGAAAACCATATCACAGGTCTACACATTAAAGGTGGCACCATGTGCCTTGAGAGGTTTAAACTGTTTAAACATGAGTGCATTCAAAAGTTTTACTGTGTTTGTAATGTTAATTCAGTACAGACTCAGACTAATATTATGACTTACCCCCTAACAATAATATTCTATCATCTAATTATTCGTTTAAATGCTGGGAAAAAATCTGACAAGAACATTTAGACTATCAAACTATCCTACTTGTGGTTTTAATACAAGGCTGAAGTTGGCACAAGGGCAGAGAAAAAATGGAAACAGGAAAACAAGGGCACAATTTTTGTGCATAATGTAAGAAAGGTTACTTGTGCTTACAAGTACTTTACCAGTGCACTACTACCTCCTATCAAAGCAACAAAACAATACTAAAAATAATAATAAAAACACTTTATTTTCTGTGGAAATTGCTGTTTACAATACCCAGTAGCCTCATCATCAAGATTTCTTTAAAGACCTGTTTTAGAGTGCAGGAAATCTGCTTCTTCCAAAGAGAAGGACTGGTGACTATGATGGATCAGCTTGTGGTTAAATACCAAAACTCTGAGCACAGTAGTCCCCAGGGGTTATGGATGTTTAACTTCCTGTGCAATACTATGACCAACAACTGAAGTTCTCTCAGTCAAATTCTTCGGATATTACAACCGCTCTTCTAAATCCTAATCAAGAAAACTTTACACTGACCCTGGTGAAAGATGAAATTGAAACTTAAAATAAGCTTAGTTAATGTAGCAGCTGACATTTTATCACTCTCAAGGTCTATGACCATATAAAGGACAAGTCTGTGAGATAGCTGCGAAACGACAGAGGTTGTGACAGCATGTTTGTAAAGGTAAGGGGAGGCCGTACTGGAGGGGAGCAAGTTCTGCATCAGTGCAGTCCCACAGACAACAGCACTAATCCCCTGCCCAAATTCGGATCACGCTCTGGTTCACTTTAAACGCGCCGGCTGTGCTTCCCACTGGGAAACAGACCTAGGCTCTTCCTGTTGCCGTACCCGACAAGAATTTAGGCTGTCAAACATCTCCTTGGGTAATACGAGACAATGGTCTGCCAACAAACCCCCAAACTTCAAAAACACTGCTGAGTATGATAGGACTGATTATACAGTACGGATAAAATATAATGCCCTCCAGTCCTTTAACATGCTGTACTTTTGGAGTGGGTAACATGATGATACTTTTTCGTTATCATGATAAATTATATTACAACATGCTTTTCTATATGTATCATGCGTACCATACTATTAAAAAAGAGAACAGAAAGCTTAAAGTGACAACCAGTGTACAGTAAGAGTACAGTTATTTTATTAATATATTTTATTAGATTTTTTAGTTAGACACTTTGTTGTCCTGTTCCTACTATAACTTATAAAAACACTTTTATAAAATGTGGCACTACTATTTCCTGCTGCTATTTGTATGTTTCGACTAATTTACAAACTACAGAAAAACTAAGTACTGTTAACTAAATATACACATTGTGTATTGTGAAAACTCCTTTAAATATTGTTGATATCTAGTTATATATTTGCCATATTGCCCAAAATACAGTGTATCATGTTATCCCACAGAGTGTGGGAAAGACGTCCAATGATTTTATAGGTATCCGTTGACATTTGCTTAGAAAAATATAAGCACAAGACAGATTAGACTGATATTACAAACCAACATGTGATTTATCTATTGTAATCTTGTAAATCAGCTACTTTGCTAAAATGTAGAGACGAAACGGAATGAAAATGTAATCACATGACCAAAATGATCACAGTTGTCAGTATTATCAAGACATATGCTGAAAATGTTAATTACTGATACACAAACTGAATCATTTTCAATTTTCAAGTTTATATTGAAAACCACAAATAAAATTAGTAGCACTATTCACTTGTTGTTTGCATACCTTATATAAACATATGAAAACCATATCACAGGTGCATTAACATTAAAGGTGAGAGAGGTTTAAATGGTTTAAACACGAGTGCATTCAAAAGTTTTATTGTGTTTGTAATGTTTATTCAGTACAGACTCCGACTAATATTACGACTTTCCCCCTAACAAGCGGATATATTCTATCATCTAATTATTCGTTTAATGCTGGAAAAAAATCTGATAAGGACATTTAGACTATCAAACTATCCTACCTGTGGTTTTAATACAAGGCTCAAGTTGGCTTCCTATTCTCCAGGTTCTTCTTTGAATTTTTCTGTCCCCTTTTAAATGGTGCAGCAATTACATTCTGGCATCTGTGGTGTTATAAAGGTGCTATAAAAACAAAAATATCATGCATCCGAATCAGCATACATCCCAGAGCATCCCTACAAAGCTCCAGAGCATCGAAGCAAATCAGTCCTCACTAAAAATCATGTAGGGAATGATTGGGAACGTTTCATGACATTGGTCCATAGAAAGTAAATATGTTTGTGATCGTTCCCGAACCATGGCTGTGCTTTAAATCAAACACTGGGGAGAGTGAAAGGTTGCATTTGGATAAACATGCTGTGATCAGTCTGCTGTCTGGAGGACATCCAGGCAGCCCAAAGCTCCCTTTCTGATTTATAGAAAGGAGAAAATACAGCACTGGACACTTGTGTATATCATCCGAGGGCGGGAAACCACACTGAAAATAACATAAAATGATTGAATTACAGAAAAGAGACGTTAACTTCTGAATACATAAAATGAATGAATTGCAATATCAAGCCATCAAGCAGCTTCAATATTGTTATATATTGTATTTTTTAAAGAATAAACAGATGAGGTGCATTGACATCACCCATTCCTCAGCTGTGGCAGGGTGAGCTCCAGGAACTCTTCTACTGGCTCCCACATAAACCTCAGGCTTAAAATGAGGTTAATGACCAACTAAATCTGTATGTAGTGACAATGCTCTGTAGTATCTCTTACTAGTTTTAGAGCCTTTCAATTACTGAAACAAATACTCCTGTCAGCACAAATATTGTCACAGTGCCATATAACTGTATTTTCACCCTTCTTTTGGGTCTTGTCGAATCTGACATAATAACCATGAACTCAGTAACATAGAATATTTTTATGTGCTGACTGGAAAAAGAAAGAAATGGCCATAATTCTCTTCTCCTCAGCAAAGTGTTCTTTGTTGGGTGACCTCGTTTTTGATCTATCGCTTCATTTTAACAGAGCCTCTAAGTGCAGTAGGTTGGAGGATAGCTGTTTTCAGGTCAAATAAACTCAACAGTATGAAGTGCAGGTACTAAAGCTAAGGAGATGACAGCTTCCAGAGACAAGATCAGGACACTGTCTCCCTGACACAGACTCCTGTACTTTTTTTCCTGAAGTCTCAGTGACTTTATCACCAAAATGCAAGGATAGAAGTGTGCGTGTGCACTTGCCACTGCCTCTGGCATTGGCTCTCACTACATCAGATAAGGCAAAAGGGAGAAAGGGAGAGAGGAAAGTGAGGGAGAGAACGAGTCTTATCAGAGGAAGCGAGGAGGCAACCACGCAGAAAAAGAGCGATAAGGACCTAAAAACAGATCCGAACATTCACACTAACACATCCAAATGCTGTCTCCATGAAACCGTTGGAACACAACAGCTATTGTTGCAATGGTGATTCACAACAAGCAGCTTTTAAGTCTCTCAGTGGGTAAACCCCTGGCTGCGCGATCTGCGCTGTCCTTGGATGATTGCGAAGCCACATCATGGCCATGCATGGAAGCAAAGCAGTCTGGGCCTTGTTGTTTATTCTTCAAGATCGACATGGAGTTTTGGCTTGGACACTGTTAGTAAACAATCTTTCTGACTTTGACCTCAGAGCTGACGTCTCCCACATTCTTCTTCCATGCAAAAGACAGGGGAGGCAGGCTACCTGCACACCCTACACACACTCACACAGACTTGCTGCAACCACAGGAAGCTCTGTCTGGACACCATGTTGAATCTGTCTTCAGAGAAGTGCTACGTTGCTAGTAGTGATCTTAGTTTAGTTTAAATGTTCATATATACAACTGATGAAGCCTTCACAATTCCTTTACTAGCATAAGTATCACTTAACAACATCTGATCCTAAACGACTGTTACTCTTTAACATGGACATCATCAGCAAAATATCCATGGCCTTTCAGGCTGACTAAACACGGTGTTCCAGCATGTGCAACATTAGACTTAACTAAAGTAAACAATGCATGTGAAAGCCAATATATACCTCCTAAACTGACTAAGGGTTCACTTCCATAAATGGTTCTCTATCATAATAACAGCATTGTTGACAGAGACATGCAGGTATGCTTGCCTGGCTGAACAGTGTGGGGCCTGTTCTGAGGCCTTGAGTTGGTGCTATTTTAGCGTTTGTGGGATCAGGGATGGGCAGAGGAACAGACGTACACAAGGTCTAACCTGTCATTCCCCTGAGCCGTAAAACACAGCCTACTGCTACTGGGGGTGGCACAGTCCACTCTACTGGAGGTAAACCTCGTAAACATCAAGGTCCACAAATGAGCACTTGCCATGAGGGCTGTCATTGACAGCTGTGTAATTTGTCGTTTTCCTGGCTTTTAACCAGCAGAAAGGTGTACAGGTATAGTGCCCCAACAAACCGCAGACCCTTACAGAAGTACACTTGAGACCCTCCAGGCCATGAGAGGTCTGTGAGATCCCATTCCACAGAGACACTTCCACACCCTGTTTAACAAATACGGCCTGAAATGAATCCCATCCAACTCCCTTTGACCTTACACTGCCCACTGACCAGACAGCTCTGTTTCAACACTGAAAAGAAGTAGCAATAAGCGGTCAATATCTTGAAAAGTACTCTTCAACACTTCTGTTATAAACTCCAAGAACAATATAGTTATTGGGGGTAAAGTAATACTTATATTTTCAAGTTTTTCAATTCAAATTTCAATATTTTTCATGTGTTTCTGCAGAGCTCTACCCAACACACTGATGAGGAAACATTCTCAGAAACTCAATTTGAATTTCAATAAAAAACTCTTATAGGCAACTTCAGAAAAAAGCCCAGTCACTTGAGTGTGGGTGTGTGCATGCATCCATATTCCCAGTTTCATGGTTTCCATAAAGATTTGGCAAATGAGATTTTAATAATGAAATTGTTACATCCATGAAAATGCATTGACTGTTTCTTCTTAGTGGGATTTAAGTTTACAATGCTGATTCCATGTAAGCATCAACTATATCTAATAAACTATATCTATACACTATCTGGTGTCGACCCGAGGAGGATGGGTTCCCCTTTTGAATCTTGGCTCCTCTCAAGGTTTCTTCCACTTGCTCTGAGGGAGTTTTTCATTGCCACTGTCGCCCTTGGCTTGCTCACTGGGGGCTTGGACCCAGATTCTCTGTAAAGCTGCTTTGTGACAACATCTCTTATAAAAGGCGCTTTAGAAATACATTAGACTTCACTTGACATGACTATCTTACCTGACATGGTTGCATGCAATGATTCTGGCGTAAGCAGTAAAAGTTAAATCCAGAGCAGTGTCTCTACGGAGTTTAAACTACCAAATGCTGTCAGGAGCCTTCTAGGAAGAATCAGCTGAGCTAGCTCTGTGTACTGGAGGGGACACAACTTAGCCTTAGGATGAAGAACAGCTCACGTACTTCTAAAAGCAGCAACAAACCAAAGAAAGATAGTCCAAAGGAAACAAAAAATGATTTATGAATTCTTTCCACAAACAACTGATAGGAATGTCATAGCATTTTCTTAGTATACATGTACTAACTACATGTACTCAAGAAAGGGTAAACATTTGAAATTTCACACTGAGCTGCATTTAGATTTCATTGTTAGGAGATCTTTCACAGTGTGAACTCAATGATCGCACTCCATTCCTATTCTGCATATTCAGTTTTATTCCAAATGAATTTCATTCCAGTCCATTGACTATGGGCATACGGAACAAGAGAAGAGACATTCTTAGAATATCCTTCTTCTAAATGACTTCGGTTACCACCAAGGTCAATCAGGAAAGTGAAAATAGACACAGCTTTATGTTATATTTATAACTGAGGAGATGGTCAAAAGAGGTCTTGCCTACATATTTCTCTGAGCAAAGAGAAAACAACTGCCATACATTACAATTTCACATCTGGTTTCCATTGACAGAAGTATGCAGTTGACTGCAGTGTGCCAAAGTAGGTTTGGGAGAGTCACCGCCTGGAGAATGCAGGAAAGGCAGTCTTTTCTACACTCAGCTGTGGTATTAGCTGGTAAGAGTTTAGCAGGTGAAGGGAACTGCAGAAAGAGTGTGGGTATGAAGAGAAAGAAATTAGTGAAGAAAGGGGACAAGGAGCAGAGTGCCAGATGACATGCTGCACTGTATCGAATATAAAGTGCTAAGAGTAATGTTGAAAAGAGTGGGAGAGCTGCAGGAGGTCTTTGGCTGTAATGTGCCGGAGGGTGGGAGGGAGTGTTCAGAGGCCACAGTCTGACTGTACGAGAGGCCACAAGGATATTATTCCACACAGAGTAAACAAACACTATCCTAATCCCAAGAGCCCACACTCTCCTCCCTTTCCCACTGACCATACAGAGCAGATTTATGTCCAAACATGGCCATTGTCGTCACTGTCCAGGACAGGCCTGTGCTTTCATCTCTAAGGACTACTGTGCACCATACACCCTACCCTGCTGCTCAATAAGGCTGTCTACAGGCTTCTTTGACTGCCGCTCCGTCTTCCCAGCTCCAACAAAACTCAGGAAAGTTTGAGGTCACTAGGGTCAGGTGTGTTGTAGCAGAGGAACCGGTAACCTGTGCCAGTACTATCGTGCTCCAGGACTGCGGTCTGGAAACTATGTGTATTTGCTACAACGCTGCACAGTGTTGTGCAATCAGTGAAATCAGATGTTTGGGCACATAGTAAGAACAAATGACTACTGACATGTTGGTGCTTAAAGCAATGGTTCAGCTGGAATATCCTCCTTTCCCTGAATGCAGGTGATCAGCTGACATGCACTGGCATGTCTATACGTAGAGAAGAGAAGAGAAGAGAAGAGAAGAGAAGAGAAGAGAAGAGAAGAGAAACTTAAGGCTTCCTTCAGCTGGAACACCCAACATAGTGACTGTGTCTGTCTCACTGAAGCTCTTTATTATATAAGGCTGGATAAGGTTAACGGTGACCTGAACAGCTGGCAGATCTGCTGGAGGAGCTACCAGAGAGGCCTGCTCCAGCCTCAGAGTTTCCAGTGGAACTCCTTGAACTGAGCACAGCACTGCAGGGGTTTGGCAGTGATGCATGTCTGATGTCTGGAGCCATCCTCCTCCAACGCTGGGTAGAAAATAAGTACACAGAGTAGAGGTCTGGCACATGTGAGGGGCATTTGTACACCATTTCCTGAAGCAAAGGGTGGGCTTCTAAATTTGAGTGGTGGTTCACTACATAATGATTCAAAGAGATTTCCACCCCAAGAGCACTTGTCTTGATGGTGTGTGTGTTGATGTTGCTAGTGAAATCATGCTTGAGCAAATATATATATATATATATGGAGTATTTTAAGAAGCAAGAAAAATAAACAGCAATAAGGAAAATGAATGATTGGTGTAATTGGCTGAGGGAAAATGTGAGCTTAGGCCCAGCTTTTAGGGGTGACAATGACCATAAGCTCAGTATGACAAAAATGGCTTGCATGAATTCCGTATTTAAATTGATAGAACAACAGTCTAATTGCAGGGTCCACATCCATCCACCCGCTTAAGAAATCCTGGGAAGAACTTCAAGGAAAACATTTCTCTCTCTCTCTCTCTCTCTCTCTCTCTCTCTCTCTCTCTCCCTGAAGTCTAAAAGAAGACTCTCATTCCGCAAAGTTATGGGCATTGTTAATGGCATTAAATAATCAATTAATCACTCTTAGCAATAGCTTAAACTATTTGGTGACATGCTATTGCTCAGGTTTAACTTAGTCCGTTTAGCCTATAGGTCCAATGATAAAACTATCACTGTATGCACACCACATCTGCTTGTTCTCTTCATCTTTTGTACACTCTGCCAGACATAATAACAACTTTGCAAGGCGACAGAGAATGTCCCATTATGTCTCCCCAAGGCCTCTGGTTTGGATCTTCACATCATCAACTGCTGGTAGTAAAGAAACCTTGTTTTCTTTGATATAAAGTAGAGATACACCAATATCCACTTTTCCCCAATACTGATACCTGATACTAAAATAGCATCCAATACTGAGCACTGACACTGATACTAACTAACCTATAAGTACTGGTATTTATATGACCGCTTTTTTTAAATGATTTATTTTTGTACAATTTATGTTCCGTGTTTCAAATAAAATACTCTTGACTGAATGGCATTTACTTGCAGCATTATTCATATATTTAGAAAACCTATTTTGTATCATTAACTTTATTCATTAAGAACCTTCATTCATATAATTATATAATTACTATATAATTACATAATTAGTGCAAAATAGTTAATAACAGAGCTGAACGATATGTAGATAAAGATGTGGTGTGTACATATAAGCCCCCAACAGCTTCTCTGGCTGGTGCTGATTGCTGCTTGACATCCAAATTTGTCAAGCCATTTGCCTCCTACGTGCGTCTCGCTCATTGCGCCACATCTCAGTACGTCAGACTTTGCTGGAGTTGGGTAAATTTCACCATTGTTGATGCTGTCAGTAACAGCGACTTTCAGCGTTTCAGCATTTTTCCCACTTGGTTGAACGACTTGACCAGCTGACCCAAAGCTAAAGGCTGTCATTACACATTACGCATCTGCATGTGTACACATAAAAAAATTCCCAATTCCATTATTTCATGCCTTGCAGCTTTAGAAACAGGAAATAGTAACACACAATTGTTTTCTTTGGATTCTCTAAACAATGTTAAATGTTTTAAACATTTGAAATGTTTTCGCTGTCTCCTGAGAAGAACATCTGACATGTGCTAATACTTGAACTAATTCTGAAAGCCATAGTGCTAAGACTAAACCACTGGATGCAAGCAGCTAATTTGGGTTGAAATCAGTGGCTAGTCCCAGATGTGCTAGGTCGGTCTGGATCCTGATATATAAGCAGTCAAGAAGCACTATGGACCAATCCCAAGCTAGACGTGCAGTAGTTGCATGGTCAGCAGTTTGCCCATTTGATGGTGGCCACACGCAATCACACACCACAACTGCAAGCAATTACCCCTGACACATGGCTACAGCTGCGGGTATGGCTACGACTGACCTTACGGTTAATGCACCAGAACTGTGGTAAACCTGCTTATGCTCTACTTCTTCATCTATTTTTTCCCCACATTCTCTCTCTCCCTCTGCCTCTTTTTTGGCCTCTCTCTGAATGCATCCACACATTTTCACCTTCAGCTCTTGTCCAACCTTGAATGGCTATGGTGTCGCACGCCGTCTTAACTGTTAGCACCAGAGCAGGAAGCAGGCCCCTCGGCCTCGGACCGCTCTCTCTTTACTCATGGCAATGATGAGCTTCCAGAAGAAAAAAGATAACGTATGCCAGAAAATGTGAAGGGCTCCTGCCAGATGGGAAGTGACTGGGATGAATAACCATTAGAAGTCATTTCCAGTATTTTCTGCTTCTTTTTTCTTTCAAGTTTATGACTCTTCTCCTTGGCAACGTATAAACAGTACCCTGCTCCCAAGTGCAATAAAAAGTTGAGCAGTGACGTCTACCTTCACCATCCCAGCTCTGAGAGGTCAGAACAGCACACACACATAGAGACTGCTTGTATCATCTGACTGTAGCATTGTTAGAAAAGATGTGAAATGTGTTTCAGATTAAAGGTGAACTGAACGATAACATCATAATAATAAACTGAGCAAGTGAGTAAGCGTGTAAACAAACAAACAAACAAATAAATACAGTAAATATATGACAAGAGAACTACACTCTCCAGCCTATATAATACTACATACCATACATTGTTGCACGTGTCTAAATGTAGGACATTCTTCACTGTCAACAGACAAAAGTCCCTGTTGCAATCTTGTAATGACACAGTAAAAACACTGTGTAAACACTGTAGACAAAAGGTAGGTTCCACTTGAAAACAATGCAAGGCATAAAGGAGGTTTGTGGGGCAAAGAAATTGAACTGGAAGAACTTTAGACTTCCTTCAGTTTAGCTGAGTAGTATGTCCTTCATCAAATTCTTTAACAGTTGAAAACATTTGGTGGATCTTTTCCTTTGTCCAGCTTTTTGAAGCGAGGCCAGAAAGAAAAGCTGGTTTCCTGCTGGAAGGGTGACCTGAGGTTAGCCGCAGAACGGGTTCCAGGTCTACAGAAGCAGTTTAATCGAACAGGTATTACATCTATCCTGTAAATGACACAGCAAACCTAATCTCAAGTTACCAAGAAAGCCTACCACAAGGACAAAGAAATACATATACAATATATTTTATTTCATTCTCTCTGTTTTTTTGTAATATTCTGACAGCATTCTGTCTAAAGACGTCAAAATAAACACAACAGTGGCATCTATACAGCCGAGAGACAATGGAAGACTTGTTCAGGAAGAGCTGACACTACAAGCAGCTGCTGCACTACCACCATGACCCCCTTGCTGTTTATCACTCAATGACTTTCCAATGAGTCATGTTGGAATTGCACAGTACTCTGATTTAATGACAAATAACTTTATTTGATCCAAGTAGCGAGAAACATGTTTTAGCATATGACTTCCTCAGTGTGGCTGCCAACTGAATATTGCCTAGGCACATGCCAAAAACCCTCCATAGTTCAACTCAAAACAAATATAATGAATGGTCAGGAATTTAGATTAAATTAGTAGTGCCCCATTCGTATACACTAACTAAACAAGCCATGATATTCAGCCCATGTTATGCCGCATTATATACAGCTGCTGTCTTACAATAAAACACATTTTGGATTCAACCCCACATTATTATAGGCTGCATTATGAGAGATCCTAGCACATCTAATGCATGGCAATGTTCCCTGCATGTTTGCCTTGTGTTCATGATAATTATATTAGGATTTGCACCATACAAATAGCTTCCGTGCATGCACAATCAGGACAACACGATACATATCAAGTCAAAAATTCTATAGTCTAATTACATATTATATGTATGATATGTATGACTTACCTCAAATAAATAAAACTTTTAAATCTAATAGAACCTTTTTTATGTCTGTCACTCTGCCATCTAACAAATAACAAATGTTTTACATGGTTTTGAAACCTAGTTTTATATAGCGTACTTGCCAATTTTGTTAATCATTCAAATTTGTCTGGGTGGTTAATAACACTGTTGTGTGAAAACACATATGTATGCTTTAGATGGACTTTAATCACATACTAAATTATAAAATAAATTAAAAAAAATAAATAAAAATAAAAATCCATCTAAAGCAGGAAAAAGTGTGTCTGTTCTGTCTAGCAGCTTTATTGGACTTGTCAGCCATACCTGTTTGAGCCACTAGAGCCAGAATCCAACTCGGCAACAGAGTAGTAATTTTTTTTCTCGCATGTACGCAAGGTGTAGCTAACACAAGCTGGCTAGAGATAGTAGCCTGTAGCCTGTTAGCCCTGTTCCAAAAGCAGCTATTCCAGCAAAAGTATTAGCCAGAGGCACAACATACTTTGAGTCACTCTTTAAATCGAGTAGGCTTGGCTCAGGAAATCGCATAGCTAATAGCACTGTTTATCTAGCAGACGTTTGTTAAGCATATACCATCTCAAAAGGGCCAGCGAGCAGTAACAGTAGCCAGAACTCGCAGCATGAAATGTAGCTGCTAGGCACCAACTCTAGTTTGTATAACATTATAGTGCTGGGGGAGGTGTCATTCTAAACCATGATTTCAGGCCCCCCAAAATATCCTGAACATCCTGAACCTGACAAATGAAGAAAAAACGTTTTACAGTCTAACTCGAAAATTGACTGCTCAGTTCACAGTCTTTTCACATGTTTTCAGCAATTAATTTGCATCTATAATGTGTTTAGAAATGAACCTATTAATTTCCTTTACAGGGACATTAAGTGTATGAAAAGGCCTTGTCATCTGAGCATGGGTGAATGCATAGTATAAGCTCTGCCCACTTTACCTCGACAGGACGCAATCAGATGCTTTCAAACAGTTTTGATTGCTGGCATTGGCTTGAAGAATGAAGAAACCATGAAGAAAACATGGGTATCAGCATTTCAGCAATAAAGTTTCAAAGTCAAGATGTATTAAAATTGTTACAATTGTTGACTTTGTGTCTGTATATAGCATATCTGTGCAATCACAGTACAATTCCCATTCCAGGGCAGAGTCAAAGAAAGCCCAAAAAGCCTTGCATCCATCAAATACTGTTTCATTTAATTCACTTAGCCAGCATGACCGTGCACAGGAATGACAGCTAAACCACTATTACAAACACATTAGTGTCCTACAAGAACAAATCAATCAGACCTTTTTAAACCACTGAGAAATGGCAAAAATGATCCTGAACACACTTTTCTCTTTTCTCTGAATGGTGTTCCCTGCCACTGGTGGCCAGTTTGGGCTTAAACATGTCTCCCCTGCTCCTCTTTATGACTCTCAATGAACCCATTAAAACTGGACCACCTCTGTCCATTTTTGCCCCTCCTGCCAAGGTTTTTCTCTAGGATTTAAAGGGGCCAACATCACATGCAGAAAAATGAGCCCTAAAGAAAAGGCTCTTGCTTACTTGTTTTATCAAGAGGCCACATATATTCTGATGAATTGCCACAAACAGAAGAATCTGGACACATGAATTTGGAAGACTGTGGGGGCTGCTGACCTGTGGGGGTCTTTTTTTTCCATCTCTGCACGCTGGGGAGTACGCCCCAGGCTCCAAAACACAGAAGGCAGGCCGTGTGGCTGAAATGAGCTTACTTCAAAAGGTGTCTATAAATCAAACTGCCATGGCCCCATCCCCCCCTTTAACTCCCTCCCTCGTCCTGCAGTCTAAGACACAGGGCCACGCGTGTGCCAGCGAGGGGGAGAGACATTACCTCATACACACACACACACACACACACACATACACAGAGCACTGGTTCCTGCTACCACTGCCTATAGCTGGACTGGCTTTTCCTCTATTCTCTGCACTGTGATCTCCATTGCCTTCTACTCAGCTTATAAGCTATTCTCCTTAAACCAGAGACTAATGACGACCAATGGGCAACATTCATCCCTGTGTATTTATTTTAAATAAGACATTCATTGAATTTAAATAAGACATCATAATATTGGTTGCTATTCCATCAACCTCACTGTTCCAGACAAAAGGAGTGGTTACCTTGTCAAGTCTGCCTGAGTTTAGGTCATGAAGGAGTATCAAATATCAGCGTGTGAAAAATCTCCACCGTGAGTAATTATAGCTCTAACGCATAAATACTGGGCCGGCTCTTTCGTTACAGGGGTGCGAAGCTCTTGGGGATCTGAGGCTGAACAAGAAACGTTTTTTTGACTTTGCAGAGGAAGAGAAGCTACAATCCATCATGTTGTTATCTCTCTGTGTCACATGGTACACTCTTTATCATGCAGCAATGCAAAACACCATTTGTCTTGGTGCCTAATTCATTGGCAGTGATAAAATGCAAAGTCTTTTTTTTCCAGTTTGAATATATAGTGTGAGTGAGGGTAGTTTGGTAAACACAGATAACAAGGGTAAATTATGTAGATGTCCAATCAGATGTTCCGATCTTACTACTAGACACCCCCTCTCTAAAGTCATGGTAATGGCATGATACTGCTTTAAAGTGGTCAAGTATTCTCTATTCCCTGTCCAGTCTCTTTCTCTCTCCAAAATTCATGACTTGTTAACAGTGGCGAATCCCCATTAATGAAATGTAGTCACCGTGATGACGCTTAATCTTTTCCACTTACTAAAACAAACCTCGCTGATTTACTTGACAAACTGAATTCCATAGCACAGTGGTGCATTCTTCAGACAAAGCACAGTGAAAGCAGAGCAGCTCACCACAGATAAATGAATACGCAGACAGCCAAACAGACCAAAAGTCAGACGTAAAGACAGCCATAGAGAGTAGAGAGTGGTGCCAGCTTGTGCAAAAGGCTTTCTGAAACTCTCATTCTTGATCGTTTAAAATATAGAGCCTGTCCTTGATGCACATAGATGTTGAACAACCGTCTCGCCTAACCCTAGCTTTCAACTGAGTCAAGCATAGTTGAGTGGCTAAAGCTAATACAAAAAGCGCAAGACACAGACATTAAATTAATAAGAATTTATCAAATTGCCATATAGATATTTAGTTTTAAAGGAGTAATTTGTTTTTTTAAGTTTAAAACATTCTAAAATTATCAACAGAATGTGAAGAAATAACTGTTTTGATGATACATCGTAGACGTCTATTTATCATGTTGCAAAGATACCTATAGAAGTTAACATGCTAATCAGCTAGTCTTGGTCCACTCAGTCTCGTAATACTACCTGCCACTTCAAGAGGCGACAGTGAGTCACTGTAGCATTGAGTCAAATCAGTCCAAAATGAGAGGATGAAGAAGTAGCACTGCTCCAACACCAGTTTCTAACCACTACTCAATAATGTTGACGGTCCTGCTTCCAGTTAGATCATGTAAGGACACAGAAAACTGCATTTCCTGAAGGAAACACAGAATGGTTGCGCAGCTTAAACTTCCTGCTAGGCTGTGGTTGCTATTCTGAGAAATGAGGGATGAATAAACAACACATAGAGGAGTGTAGGCTACTGTAGCTGTTGATCAGAGTTTGGAGATCTGCCCTGAGTGAGCACAAAATTAAACAAGAGAGTTTGAATGGGGACAAAAATGAATCGGACCAACATTGAATTCCCACTTGGGGGTCTGCCCTGTGATGGTGTATCATGAACTGTGTCTCCGGGTCAAGTACAGTAAATGGGTGTCACGCCTCCGGGTCTCTCTGGTCCTTTCGCCCTTCTGGACTCCTCTTCCCAGAAGGCTACGCTCGATGACGTCGCATCCACGTGCTCCCAATCGGCAGTTCCCGTTCGCTCCCAGTCACCTGAGTTCTAATAGCCAATTAACGTTCACATATATACCCCGTGTTTCTGAGTGTTCGTTGCGAAGCTTTGTCTATTTGTTGGCAATTCTGAGCGTTTATTCTGGTTTACTGTCTTTCTGGTTTTTGACTTCCTTTTGTCCCTCGTTTACCCCTTTAGGATCACCCTGTATTCTTCTACTCTTGTTCTCGACCTCTGCTTATTCTCTCTGACTTTCCCACTCGCCTCACCCTTTCATCTCGGTAGCCCTCGCTGTCTGCTGTTCCTGGTTTAGACCTCTGCCTGTCCCTTACTACGTTCTGAAGCCCTACCTTTACTGCTGGTTTGTCGCTGATTGGGTTGATCACTGTTGTTATTCAATAAACTTTTTGTCCTGACAATGGGCATGCACTTTTCCATCCCATTTATTCTTAATGGGAAAAAAAATTCTTGCATGAAACCGTGCATCCGATCAAAAAGATGTATACAAGCACACTAACAATATAGAAAGCAACTATATTAATACTGTAATAGTTGCCTCATCTTACAAATTAAAAGCAGAATTTTTGAGTTTTGGTTAGTGTCTGTTAATGAAGTGCTACAGGAAAAAGCAAACATAAGATATCCGGTGGTTAATGGATCATTGCAGTATGGACATGAAATACGTTGCTCTACTGCTCATCTACAGCATTTGCAAATGCCACAGAACAACATAATGTTAGTATACTGTTCTGTTTTCTTCTAGGCTCTTTTGAAAACATGGCCCTGTGAAACAGAAATCCGTCAAGCTTGTGTTCGGACCACGATAAAGATGATTTAAGGCCATTCTTTTGGTTTATAAAAGCACAACCTACATTAGGCTTCAAAATGTGATTAAGACAGATGAGCTGAGGAGGATGAAGTGCAGCGTCCTCCTTTTAAGAACCTACTCAAGGGTCATGGCTCTAGTCACTCTCCACAGCTGGGTCAGTGAGAAGGAGATAATATCAGCATCATGAACTTAGTGTGGAGTCTACTTTGCTCTTAGGTCTCAGGAGATTCTTATGTATTACTGAAGTTGTTAATGGGAATGGAAAAGTTACAGCGGTGCATTAGCCCTAGAGGAGAGTGTAAGGCTCTAGAGTAAAAATGAACAGGAAAAAGATTTGGGAAACGCAAAAAAAAAAAATCATTATACATAAATCATTCTACCTCATTTAATTAATCTGCTCATTCAGCTAAATAAGGTTTTATGAGCTGAATTCATGTGTCAGAAAAGAAAAAATAAATTTGTTTATTAATTAAGAACCCAAGTTTGACACAAATGCTACTTGGTACAGTCTGCTGAAGCTCTGTCCTGACCACCTGTTGATGGACATGACTTAAAGGCAGCGACTGAATGCTCCAGGTAGTCTTGTGAATCTTCCTGACAGCACCACTCTCCTTTTCACTCATGCCCTTATAGCCTCTCCTGTCCTGGCACAGAGATCTGTGAAGCCTTCTCCTAAGCACTCTTACAGGCCTCCTGCTCTAAATCAGCTCCATCCTCTCATACACAAGCCACCGTCCTTTTATAGACACGCCAAGGACACTTTCTCCCATTTATGGGCTCCTGAGAGAAGCCCAGCAAGTGAGAAAGAGAGAGACAGAAAGAGAGAGAGAGATTCCTGTCAAGGTGTTCCGACAAAGGAGGCGACAATTACCTTTGCTCTATCTCTGCTTCCTACGTAACACTGCTACCCCGCCTCTAAACCCCTCACGACTCGATGCCAGCCCGTGCCCAGAGTGTGCCAATAAACACTGGGCAGTGTGTATGTTGGAGATGATGGCTATGCTTATGCACTTCTGTTTATGGTCTAGCAACCGGTTTGCAGCCGACACCTCATCCCTCATAGTATGGCTGGCTTGCCTCAGCCCACTGCCTTTGAAGAACGTCCTTCATCTCTTGGGGTAAGCAGCAGCGAATGAACTACATGATAAAAAGCAACACTGCTGAAGCCTGACTAGTGCTGGACAATGTATTCTTTAAACAGACTAAGACTATGTTGACACTGGGGCTAAACGATTTGGGGAAAGTATCTAAATGTGATTTTTGGATCAGTATTGTGACTCCAACTTAAATTGTGATTATTTTCTATAAATGAAGGTCCATGACTGTTCTTATTCGTTTGGGCCAAAAACTTTTCCACTTTTTCTGGCTTCAGGGTCAAGTGCTGAATGTAGTGCACCTAGCGTAGCTGACTGTTAGATTCAGCTATGTTGTCATGTACTCGCCATGAGGGTACGCACCTGACATCATAGCTGGCGTGTCATTGTGGTTATGCCCGCTGAGTGGCAGAAAGAGTAACTGAGTGGCAGCATTAGCGTTTGTTGTGAATGCCACGAAAACACAAGAACATCTACGATAGGAAAGAGCTGTTGTGAGATTGAACAACAACTCAAGAGATATTTGTTCACAGAGAGCCGAAAGCAGAAGAAAAGAAAAGCAAATGGATTGCACAATGCTGAATTAAGCTTCCTATTCACCAGCTTCTTGTTCAAATTGTCCAGTTCCACTTTAAAGGGGGCAGCAGTTACAATCTGGGGCTTCAGGTCAGGCTGTAACTGCTGCACCATTTAAGGTGGAATGGAAAAATCTGAACAAAAGCTGTTCAATAGGTAGCTGGCTTCAGCTTTATATGGACTGCAGCCATTTGCAAAAACAAGTAGAATCCAGGCACCAAAACATGGATTTGAAGTTGCCATTTTGTGTAAGGAATGCTGGATTTTGGAGTAGCCCATCCCATAAGTTATATACTGTAAACTCATCAACTCAATATTTAGCATCTTTTATTTCCATTTAGATCCTGTGTAACTGTACAGTCTTCGTCAGCATTTATTAGAAAACATCCGCATGATATGATGTGATATATTATGATGAGTCTTGTCTTCTACAAACAAGGAAGGTTAGACAAGGTTAACTAGCCAAAACAAAACCAGCTTTCCTTTAGGAGGAACTCCACAAAGCAGACAACTCTAGATTAAGTTATACTTGGAACAGAAAGATCACATTCGCCACAAGAATTTCTATTTTACACTACCTTTCATTTAAGCAGATAATCTCGTTTTATTCCCGTTTTTGTCTTATCCTCTAATAAATTCAGCCTTGTTAAAGAATGTTTTGCCACTCAGTCCCACTGAGACGGCAAATTCAAGAAAGGACAAAGTGACATCAATGCATACCCTTTATTTACTTCTGACTGGTCTAACTCATCACAAGTTCTGTGCTAATAGGTTAAAAAATTCCCCACTTAAATTAAAACTGCTACAATTAAAACTGCAGCTCTTGCAGTCTGAAAATCACAATATTTCTTGCGATTCTGATACAAGAACTATTAAAGTAAGATGAGTTCATGCTGAAAAATGCATTGTTTTTGTATCAAGAATGCAATTTTCAAAATGTAAGCAAGTTTTAGATTTATTTATATCCTGACCTGATATTGACTTAACCTGATTCAATGATGGCTTAAGTTTTAAGTGGTGAAATTGAATCTAATACAGATTTTGTGAACTGGCAGCCTAGCACAATCTATTCACTGTTCAAATCTTAAGCCAGAAAAGTGGTCCTCTTGGTGCTGGTCCTCTTGTGTCGTAAACCCGACCAGTGCTCATAATGTACCAGAGGGGTTCAGCAGAGTTTAGATAACAGTGGGGAACACACTTGCACACAGCTGTGCACCAAATAAACACTGATATAAATTCAACAGGGACAAAGAGTCCAAAACATCCAAAAGCATCCAAACGAACAGCTTTTAACGTGTTCCTCTAAGACAGCCTCTGTGGGTCAGCCGGGGTGAACCAGTCCATTGTGCACAACTGAAGATTATAACAGGCTGTCTGCTGTTAAAGTCTAGGTTTGTTTGGACCTCCAAAAATAACAAAACTGAGCCATACGTCAACACATGTAACCACGCAGACACACACACATATCCTCTCTCTCTCTCATAAAATGGAAACACGTGCGTCGATTCCCTGATTATGCCTCATCTCCCATGATGTCACAGTCATTTACTTTCATGCCATACAGATGTGGAGGCTAATTAAGTGTTGGGAAGTAATCAGCACTAATAATCCAGTCTTGGCACCCTCTTTAACAGCGTGCATGTGTGCGTGATGAGGGGGAGGTGGGCAGACTTCTCAGGACACAAAGTAGTGACGGCAGCTCCGTGGAACAAACGGCAGGATCTGCGGGAATGAGTTGTGCTCTCGCAAGACGTCAGGACTGTGATTAATGCACATTAAAGCCTTATTACGGAATGACACTGGCACCCACCGCTGACTTCAGGTCCAAAATAAAACAGCCTGGTCCTGGTTCCCACACACTGCTTGTGAACTAACACTTTCCAGTGTATTTTGCCATCGCAAACTGGCCAGAAAGCTGCTTAAATTTCAGTCTAATCACAGGTAGTCATAGACAGACACTGCTATGCTTCCTCAACCATACAGACAATCGGACAATGTAAATCTGGAATAAAGACAGAAAAGCAAACACCAAACAGCTGACACATCACTGAATATCCAAGAGCAAAGAAACTATAAAAGTATATAGGGGAACATTTACAAAGTAATATTTATCACATATTAATAAATATTAACTGAAGCCTGGGCATGCACGCAACACTCCAGATTCCCGTTCATAGTCTTCTTTCAGTCTAGCATATCAATAGTGCGTCGGTAATCCTTCAGCAATTTGTACTGGATCAGTCCCCATGGTTTTCTAACTCCTTTAAACCTCAATTATTATTTGCTTTGGATCCGACTTTTACAGCACACTCAACGGTCACCCACATTTATTTCACCCCGAGACTCTAGGAAAATTTTATAGCCTGCTTGACAGCAGTAACTCTGTGAGTGCCAACCAAGCAAATCTTTTGCGCGAGTTACAAGTTGGGGCCAGCATGGCATTGGTATCCCAGCACTGTCTGCGACATCACGATCGGTAGTATGCAAGCTCGAGCCTGTTTCTCTTGCAGTAAAATAGCACAGCATTTTCCTCTGGCTCAGCAAAGCCTGTTCGTCATGTGAGACTGAATGTGTTTCACTTTGTGTGACTGCACAACTTACAGCTCCACGCGATATGCTTTAGGTTTCTAGGACCAGAGAGGTGAATCAGGGTCCGGACGTGGGCTGCAGCAGAGTGTCGGAGATACGTGGGTGTAAAATGTATGCTGTAACAGCTGTTGGTAGTGATATAGCCATGTGGTCACTGCTAAGTTAAGTCTACTGCCACATATAGCATGGACAGCAGAACAGGGGCTACCTAGGCCTTGTCTAGACTTTTTACTATCTACTAGCCTAGCATTGTATTAAATATGCTTTCGGCTTATACATGCATTATTTAGGTGTGAAAGTTTCGTTCAATATTGGAAAATGGAAAACATGACAAAAACAAACAAACAACAACAACAATGGAAACAAAGGTCCTTTTCATGAAGCTTTTTTATAGTAGAAGCACAAGATCGGTTCCTCTCAGAAAAGTCACAGTAAATACGAGCACTCCTACTCTGAGAAGCTTTATGAATGTAGGCCAATGGGCAGTTTGGCAACGTAAAACTGTATTCCTGTATTCTCATTTACCATCATTCATGGAAGCCACTACCTGGGTGCATCTGATCAGAATAAAAAATGTGCGGTGAGGTGAGGGGCTTTGAGAACTAATAACTTAATGCCACTTATAAACAAATGTATAATTCTTATTACCGGATGATTTGAATGTAACTAATGAGGTTGCTATTTTCAAGCACAGACAAACTATCAATGAATTCAGGGAGCAAAGTAAATACACACACCTTATCTTTATAGCAATTTAGGTGCAGTAGTGTATGTATTAGTTTATGGCTGTGTGTGGAGCAATAGACATTGCTTCATTTATCAAAATTACATCCGGCAGTTCATGATGTTAAATCACTTTGGTTTCATATATTTATTGTTCAATGTGTTTCATGAAAATACATCCAAGCCTAAAGACCAAGAGTGTACATTTCTGTTCTACATAAATGAATAGGGCTGTTCAATATTCACATAAAATCTCATGGTCGATAAATCTGTCCGATATCACAATGACAATTTGAGGAGCAATGGCTGTCTGTTTCACATATGTATACTTTTGATATGCAAAGTGTGACTAACCTCTCCTTGAAACAAATAGCAAAATACAAAAATATTGTACTGTATCATAGAACCATACAAGAATACTAATTCACACAACCATACTAATTCATTTCATCAAGTTTAGATCCCTCCAAGGTACGTTTGAAAGGCCTGCAGGAAACAATGCATGAAACAGCCATGAGTTTGTCCAAAACAAAAGAACTAGCTCTGACCAGCAGGGAGGTGATGCAACTCATAACGACCCAAAGTCCATGTGGACAACAAGCCAAGCAGGAGGAAGGGACAGAAAGAATAAACAAACAGGAGAGCGGTGACTGAGACTGAGCAGCACACTGCCTCCCGGGGGGCCCTGCAGAAAAGGATCTGATTTCAACCATTCATTCTCCCTCAGCCGGGGAGGAAGCCACCAGCCGCTTGGAGCAGCATCGCAGCACCTGGAGCCCCACGCAGGAAACCTGAGGTCACTTCCCACCATTCACAACTGCACCAGGCCTCCAGCCACCAGACACGCGCCCCCCCCATGCTATTTCACTCAAGTGAGCAGAGGGGATACAGATGAGGAAATGAGGCGGTGGGCTACAAAAGATAAAACAGTCTGTTTTTATGTCGACCTAGTGTGCACACTTAACGGCACACTCAACATTCATATGTCCTTGACCAATGAACAGTATACAAGAAAAAACATTTTTGATGGTCTGACAGGTTGATGTTCTAAGCATCCATAAAGGTTAGCTGTCATTTGAGCGGTGCTTTTCAGAACTGCCTCATGTCTGAGCCAACTCATTCCTCATAGCAAGCTGGGGTTTGCACAGATTTACTGTGGAATTCACAAAAAAGACAACCAGGCAGCAAGTAAACAGACGACCAGCCAGCAACACGTTTAACACCTTGTCGTCTTCATGAGAAACAGAGGGCTATGAAACT
Organism: Semaprochilodus insignis; assembly: GCA_034552555.1. Classification (NCBI taxonomy): domain Eukaryota; kingdom Metazoa; phylum Chordata; class Actinopteri; order Characiformes; family Prochilodontidae; genus Semaprochilodus; species Semaprochilodus insignis. The sequence continues at coordinate 28,688,889 of CM067479.1, read as the reverse complement.
CAACTCCTCGCCACCCGTCAGGACTACACTCCTGGATTCAGAGAAATCAGGCCAAATAAAAAAGGAAAAGCCTGCATTTTTTTAACTCTGCCCTCCCTTTAGAGTCACACTACAGATGGCAGCAGTCCAGTGCCTGAGACAGGCTAACCTTAGAAAAACATGCTGCTCTAAAAGAATGTGACCATGGTCAAGGCTCACCGGAGTCTCATAGCCTTGACACTGCGCAGAAGAGGAGGAGAGAGAGAAAATGCAAACAAATGCATTTTCAACCTCCCTCAACTTTTAGCAGGACTCAAATACCAGACACTAAAATTACATGGGGGAAGGCAGGATGGAGATTTTATAGACTTTTTTGACTCATTATCCCAGTACAGAGGAGAAAAACGAAAAAGCCATCATTAAAAGAACAGAACGTTAAAGCAACTAGCACCACAGAAAATGCCGGACACTAAACTGTCCTTGGAGAGAAAGTCCTGTTGTGACTACTCAGCAAAAAAGATACACTATCGTAGTTCAAAACTGGAAGTCAGTCTATGGACTGATAAGTTACTACCCAAACCACTGGTCTAATTAAACTGAACTGTACATAATGATGAGGAACAATCACAGTGTTACTGTTTGCAGGACCATGCAGATGTCACTTCTGCCACTGTCTTGCATACTCCAGCACATCTGTAAGTCGCATACTATTTAACGGCTAGTCACATGGCTGGCCACATGCCTACAGTATCAGAATAGGAAATAACTACACTCCCAAGTCACAGGCCGCCACTTTTTACTACTTATACATTCCATATTTACTTCAGTACCTATTCAACCGAACATTATTTTGGTTTTCTGGCACATAGGGTCCTGAGAGGGAATACAAAGTTTCACAGTCTTTGTGAAACCAGTTCTTCTGTGTGTATAAAGTATACGGATGGCTCAGGAATTTTGTGCCACGTACATGAGAGGGCTAGTACTTGACTCAAAGGGATGATTTAAAGTAGCTTCCCAACAATCACTTCTGAACTCCCTCTTTTCGGAGTAACGAATGAAATAGAATGAGGCTGGCAAAAGACATGAATGTAATCGGTCTCAATGTTCTTTACAGTTTTATTGAATACACTTAAAACGTGCCTCTTGGTGGAGTCCCCTGCCACAAACCAGTAAAACCACCCCTCTGAATGCGTTCACTGGTGGTAGGCTAAAACTGTCTGGCCACCCGTGATGTTACACAGGATGCCCCTGAACAGAAGTGGCTATGCATAGGACAAAGAGTGGAAACAAGCCCAAAGCTCACAGCTGCTCCTCCTGTGTTGACTTCAACTGTCCCAAAAGGCCAATTTGTTTACAGTTATTGCTGAGACATTCGGGCCCTTACACTCTTCAGCCTTAAGGTCGTTCCACTGAAATCATTAGCACTGTCAAATACTGTACACTGCAGACTCCTACTGTGAGCTGTACTGCAGGCTATGTGATTAAGTGCAGACTACTGATCCTTATGACTCAGATGTCAGTCATAAAAAACCTGCCTGCTTGATTTCAGGTGTGTCCTGATAAATCAATACGGATGATGGTCCCTCTTATTTTACACATGAAATTGTTTTACGCGTGTGTGATCATTATTCACAATGGGGTGGAGATAAGTTGGATCATAGAGTGTGATGTGCTCCAGAAGACAGCAGTCAAGTTCTGACTTGGAACTTCCTCTGACACATCTCAGAGAAACTCCAGGAGTTGCACAGTAGGCACTGCTACATTGTGAAATCTCAGTCTTCTGATGGCTATGGACAGAATGTCACGAGGACAGTGCTATATCATACATCTGTGTCAGGCCTCTGGTTGAGAAGTGAATCCCATAAGGGTGCAACTACAGTTAGACTAATGAATACATTTTGTGTGGAAAACAGAAGACAATTAAGTGCAGGGCAGGGAGGAAAGTGTCTTCTCGGTTGTACCTAAATACCAAACATCACCTCAGGCAGTATGGAGAAAACAGAGGACCTGTCTCACAGCGTTATTACTTATTAACTAAGCAGTCCAAAAGTGGTTTGTGTACCACTAAAGCTTCTGCAGAGAGATGAAGTAAAGCTGTACGACCCCCGCCGGTTACTGAGTGATGAACTGAGTAAGCTGTCAGCAATCGCCTCGCTCGGTGAGCTGATAGAGAGATCAGACGGGAGGGAAAGAAAACCATAACCGCGCTTACCTACAAAAGCTGCCCGATACTTGTCTGTCCCCTGTTGCCGCTGTGCTCTCGGATACTGTAAAGAAGCTGTGTTTTGTCCTCCTTCACTGCCTATTCCCGCTCTCGCTTCCCCGGCAGCCCACAGGAGTGAGCCGTTGTGTGTTCTGAGCAGACGGAGAGTGATCGGCGTCCTCCAGCTCCATGCGCTTAGCAAGGAAGTTAGTGAGTCACAAGTTCCCGCCCCAGTTGAAGAAGGGAAAAAATGCCTTTCTTCCCCCAGCAGCAGCCGTACAATGAAAAGATTTAGGAACTGAATCAGCAAATCCCCATTACATTTAGTATGATATATCTGAGGAGCCTGGAAATTTCGTGAAAAGACCACTCCAACGTGGCCTACCCGCTGACAGACCCCCACTTCAAGTGGGTGACTTCGCCATGATAGTGAAAACCGGTCGAGTCTTTACTTCGGGAAGGACAACAAATATTCCTCTAATGGAATGGAATCTGAAGAGCTGGAAAATAAAACTATGCGTAAAGACTTGCTGCCTTTTTCAGTGGGCAGCTGGATGTCCTTGCTTGGTTCATTCAGTTCTTACAGAAAACCACAAGAGCCACTTTGTCCCAGCTCTATAGTGATGACCGTAATGTCCCCCCAGCTGGTTTTATTAAATGATTATAAAGCTTATAAATGCTTTATTTCACCCATGGGACAGCACAACAAAACTCATAATGGGCCGCTTAAAGGGACCAACTCTGCTGGAAAAAGCACACAGCACAGACCTCCATGAAATGCATGCTGGTCTGTGCTTTTCTCAGCTGGGTGGTTAATGCTGGTTTAGCTGGTCACCAGGGTGTATGCTGTGTGACCAGTATACAAACATCAAAACACAACATGTGCTGGTTTTGGTAGTGATCAGCTGTGCACCATCATTGCTGACCATAACTGCTGACCAACAAACCATTTATTGTTTTTTTCTAGCAGGATTGTGGCGGCATGTGGTTTAAAACATGAAAAAATAAAAAAATAAAGATTTTTTTCTGGTCTGGTACTGGTTTATGCTGGTTTGTTCTGGTCTGGTACTGCTTTTTGCTGGTTTATTCTGGCCTGGTACTGTTTAATGCTAGATTTCTCTGGTCTGGTACTGGTTTAAGATGGTTTACTCTGGTCTGGAACTGTTTTATACTGGTTTTCTCTGGTCTGATATTGGTTTAAGATGGTTTTCTCTGGTCTGGTGCTGGTTTATGCTGGTTTATTCTGGTCTGTACTGGTTTATGCTGGTTTATTCCAGTCTGGTACTGGTTTATGATAGTTTCCTCTGGTCTGGTACTGGTTTAAGCTGGTTTACTCTGGTCTGGAACTGGTTTATACTAGTTTTCTCTGGTCTTGTACTGGTTTAAGATGGTTTGGTCTGGTACTGGTTTAGCTGGTACCCTAGTATGGTCATGCTCGTTGACCAGTATACAAGCGTCAAAACACAACATATGATGGTTTTGGTGGTCAACTTCCATCAATGCTAATCAGTATACCAGCATCTAAACCACAAAATATGCTGTTTTTTGTGGTCATCAGCTTATCCACTTTCATCACTGCTGACCAACATACCAGCATCCAAAACACAACATGTGCTGTTTTTTTTTTTTTTAGCAGGGCAGTGGTGGTATGTGGCTCAAAACCTGCTACTAAATGTTAGTCTGAAAAACTGTTTCCCAAAGCAATAATAATCGTAAATCTGGAATAAAAATAATTGCTGGAAAGAAAAAAGCACAGACCAGCATGAAATGCATGTTAGTTTAAGATGGTATGATGCTGATTTAGACTAATATGATGCTGATGTGGTACTGTTTTAGCTGGTCAGCCCACTGGGTTATGCTAGTCAATCAGCACACTAGTCTAACAGTGGTTACAGTTTAGTCATAGGCTATCCTGTCCACAAAAGCGAGCTGTTTCATACTGTGTAACTAGAGATCGATTGTTGCCTTTTGAACTATTTGCACAGAGCGTATTTGATGAAACTGTAAACAGAGTTAAACATATTTAGAGGTCTGAAGAATGTCTGTCAACACAGATCTGACTTGAATTACTTCCCATTTTCAGGCAACGCTTACTGTGAGTCTGCATGTATATGTGTGTGTTTGTGCGTGGGTGTGTGTGCATGCACATGGCTTCATTCTGCCCTTCCTTCACCCTCTTTCACTCTCCAAATTATAAACTCTAATTTTACACACTGTGGTGTAGGCTTCATAGGTCTGCAAATTAGAGGATGAATACTGCCTTGTTCTTTATGATAAGATGAGAAGAGGATTCCCAGATGTCATAGATGAGTACCATCACACCTTTTTCCCTGTTCACATATGCAAATATGTATACATAAAGTCAAACTAAAACAGTCTATATAATACTATGGTGACTATGGTGAATTTCATTGTGAATCAATTGGATGTTCTCACATTTCCATCAGTTCTTATACTTCACTCCTCGATTAACAGAATACAAAAAGTACATGCTTTAGATGTCTTAGCCGATTCACAGCTAGCCCTAGCCCTTTCTGTTCAAATCAGCAGCAACTCAGGAGTCACACTTAAATGGGACTGGGATGTATGTTGAGGTTCACTTCCTGCTGACAGTCTGTGAGACAGCTTTCAGATCAGGAGGATCAGGTGGAAACAACCCGACAACAATACTGTCTGAAAATGCAGCGGAATAAAGGAGTAAACTAACATATCAAGGTGTTCTCAGTGTCCACAGATGGTGTGAGGAGAACTGGTGGATATAGCCGGCCTTGGCAATGGTATGTCGCATGCATACTTAGCATGTGCCAGTCAGTTGGTTACCATCTTCACTGAGCTCTTCTATATGACCTGGGTTCAATGGAATAACTACACCCATGACTCTTAAATAGGTAATCTTTGGTAAACATTAAACATTTAGGCTAACATTAGATGCTGGTGGGTGGAGTGGCATGCCTTATTCCAGTGGGCCTGTAAAATACTAGCGGACCCATAAAATACTATGCTACTGCCTGGATTTATGGTACTGTCCCAACCTGCTTCAAGACTAAAACCATCTCCACTCTTCTGAAACAATGCCACATTTTGCCTCCTCCAGTTAAATTACTTTGAGAGGCTTGTCATTGCACACATCAAGGGTGTAAAAAAATGCTTCTCATTGACCTCAGCATTTTCAACACCATCACACCCACAGAGATGATCACCCTTGGGCTAGATCAACACATTTTGTCCCAGTCAGTTCTATCCCACACTCCTGCGCTGTGTATCCATTGCTTTACATTTCACAGCATGACTCAGGCTACATCATCATTTGCTGATGACGCTTCTGTTGCAGGCCTTATCAACACCAGTGAGGAAGCAGCCTTCAGGAATGACGTGAAACTCCCTGCTAAGTGGTGCATGGAAAATCACCTCTCAGTCACAAAGACAAAACCAAAGAGATAATTGTTGGCTACAGGGGAGTGTTTGGAAGACATGGTTCATCAAGTGGAAAGAATGAGTAGCTTCAGATTTCTTGAAGTACACATGAATGAGATCTTCTCCTGGACCTTCACCAGGTTCCACCTCAACAAAAACGCACTACTGCACCTGCAGTGCTTGTGAAGTCCAATCTGTTTACTCAGATGATAAGCAAAAAAATCTACAAATGAATAGTTTTAAAGTGCACCGACCAGCTGCAGTCTGGTGTACTGTGGCAGATTAATCACCATTGTCAAGGTGCTTAAAAGTATGATAAAAACAGCTCCATCACTGAAACATCACCAACACACATACACAATATTTGCAGTGATAGTATTAAAAAGTAAGGCTCAGAGTATTATTAGAGATGCTTGGGACTGGGGCATACTTCAGTCAACTATGAATGGATCAAGACTATTCCTACAGAAGGAATCTGCATTTACGTAATGCATTTAATTAATGCACATGCACTTAATACAGTTGTACTTTTGCTTACACCATATCAGTGTTCTTTGATATATAATGTAGTTATTATGGGCTATCAAATACAGGGCATACATTTCAAATACATTATTTGATGTTATTCCAATTTTCCAATATATAATATTATTTCAATATATATCATTTTGACATCAAATCTGATCTAGTTGTTATGACAGTTATACAATAAATTTAGACTATATAAAATGCATCTCCTGTTTTCATGTAATAATTACACTCATGTCATGACTAATCATAAACTAGCATCTTTGTGAATACCTGAAAGCTGGACTTAAGATCAGTGACTTATCGTTTGATATGGCCAGATAAAAAAGTATATAGTTATGTCTAGTTTTGTACACTGCCTCCCCAGTAAAAAGCAGGGCCCAAATGCACAATCCTCTACTTGGGACTTTGTTAGTTGCTCATGTGCATGAAATTGATGTACCTAGAAAAGAGACTCTTTTCAAGGGATGTAATGTAACCCGCATTGTTTCTAAGAAAAGAACCAGCTCTTTATCAGTTAACGGAAACCCTGCCTGTTAAAAGGGAAAATCCCCTAAAGTCATTGCTTCATCAATCTCTTAGGGTAAACACTGAATTTCCTGCAAATATTGGTCCAGTCACATTGTACTATTCATGGCTTATCTTCTAAAGAATGGCTTGTGTATGAAACTAGAATCTCACCTGAAGAATGAATGTGAGTGGCTTATTCAAAAGCTTATGGTCTGGATGGGGAAATGTGGAAGATGGGGCCCCTGATGATGATAATGGTCTTACCCTCTGGGTAGGGGGCAGATGGAACATTGCTGTGGCCAGAGGAGACATTCCAGTACCCTGAGCTCAGCTACTGCCCAGCGGCATTATGTCACTTGTGTTATTTTCACAGGCTTGTATTAAAGAAACCAAACATCAATATATCTGTCAAGTAAAGGCAATCCGGCTCCCCGAACCATCACAAACCAGTGACCCCATGCCCTGCGATTTTAGCATCTGCCCCTTGTTAAAATCATCTTGTTCATCTCGGCTTTAACCTGGCTGAAACCATCCCGTTGTACTCGCTGCTGGAAAGATGATGACGACATCAGCCAAATTTCAGACATATTGTTTACGTATATAATTGCAGTTTGGTTACTCTAGGAGTCAACAAGACTGCTTAAACTGTATGGCAGTGGAAACCCCACAAACCCCTGGTCAATCAGCAAGACATAGTACGGAAAATGTGACCCCATTCAGGGTTTCTTTCACCGCGAAACATTCTGCATGCTGTGCAAATCTCACATATAAAACACATATAAAGCTATTTCTTGGCAGTTATGAGGAATATTTGTCTGGAAAAGAGAGGGGAAAACTGATAGATGAGACGTATATATTCTTTTGCGTTCATTTGTTTCTGCCTGGTCTGGTCTTCTTCTGTCAGTTGGTTGGTCTATTGTCAGAGATGTTAGAGGTCCCAAAGAGAAAGCCAGTAGCTTGGGATTGTTATTTTATCGTCACAGCTACTTGTCTGTGGAACAATGCAAAAGCATAATCACTGATTTGTTTGCAGCTTCTTAAAGTGCCTGAAACATGTTCACATGCAAGAGCTGGCTCACATGCATGGAAGGAGCTGCTTTGATGACTGATAGGGTAAGAGAATGGAAGGCTGTTGTATACATTTCTGTACATGTGCTCTGCTCACGTGTTTTGACATCAGATAGCTCTTCCCCACGTTGTCCCACTTCAATCCAGGAAGCAGAGGTGGAATAAATGGGTATAAAGACCTTGTGATTCATATAGTTGTCTGTCATCAGTGGGGTTTGTCTCTGAGGTTTCTCACACTGATACATGCAAGCTGTTTGCCTGGATGAGAGTCATGTTTGGGGGTCTGGGCCATGGGATACCAAGAAAAAAAAGAAGAAAAAGGAGAAGGAAAAAAAAGCCATTTTAGAAACACAAAACTTATTATCTGTTAGTGTTAACCAATCTCTTTGGCAGATGTAGGCCTTCATTATTGTGACCATAGCCATTCGGAGTGTCAACACTGCAGCCAAGGCATATAAACCGAGAGGCTCAACACCCTGTGTTTGTTATAGAGCTCTTCCCCAAGCTGCAGTTTATGCAACACAGCCGACAAAGTAGATTCCAGTGATGGATGCCGCTGATCAGATGATGGCCATATAAAGTGAACGTGCTGGTTTATTGTTAGTGTCCTACAGAGGTGCACATGGTGGGAGAGAGAGCACCAGCAGCTCTAGGAATACGTCCAAATATGTGTCACATTGAGAAAACTATATTTTTAAATATACAGCTTAACTGTCCATAGATGGTAGCTGTGAATCAACTAAGTAAATGTACTCTCTCTCTCTCTCTCGCTCTCTCTCTCTCTCTCTCTCTCTCTCTCTCTTTCTCTCTCAGTTAGACAGGCCTACGCGAGTACAGCACAGTTTCTACCGCGAGATGTTTATGTATGGAGGACACTGCCCCCTGCCGTTGAGTGTGAATACAATGTGCTTAGAGGTTTGTATATAATATCTATCTATCTATCTATCTATCTATCTATCTATCTATCTATCTATCTATCTATCTATCTATCTATCTATCTATACGTTATACATACAAACATTTACCATTTTATTAATATTTTTTAAAACATTCAACATTCAAAAGTTGATTTCTAGGTAAACTGTCGAATCTGCTGGAGAGAAATTAGAGTTGGGACCCGGCACCCACGTGAGTGATGCGGTACACGCGACTGTGAGGCGTTATGTTGCAGCAGCTGTACAGACACTGAGCTCAGCATCTGAAATACGTGTAAAAGTGCGCCCCAATACCAACAAACATGTCTTCGTTTAGAAAAGCTCTGAAGTCCAAACAGCGGGATCACAAAGAGCGATCTCAGGTGAGCTAATAACTGTTCTGTTCACTTTGGTCAGTTTACTTTATTAGCCGACTGCTAGCGAGCTAGCTAGCTAGCATCATAGCTAGCTAAAAGAGCTGTAAACACAGTGGTGTTAACATTTAATACAGTGCAGTAA
>CM067479.1:28583422-28679671 GCA_034552555.1 Semaprochilodus insignis | reverse complement strand
ATTTAATACAGTGCAGTAAGTACCGAGAAGTCAAGTAACGTTAGCTTGTACTGCTAACTAGTTCGCTGTGGTCACTGTGAGCTGGGGTTGGGATAAGTTCACGCTAAATCTAGCAAACCTGAAGCTGTTGTTTACTATACATCACAAGGTCTCATGATTTAAGCTGTCACCTTCTCGAATTGCTAACTTAACTTATTTGGTGTCCCGTGTCTTTTCCTTTTAGCCGGGATTCAGGAAACATTTGGGACTCTTGGAGAAGAAAAAGGACTACAAACTTCGAGCAGAGTAAGAAGGCTTTTGTGTTGGCTATAATAAATGTTTTTGTTAATGGGTATGACTGCTTGACAAATAATTAATAATACACTATGGCCTACATATGACCATTGTAGAGGAATTTAAAATTAGGTTTATAGTTATTTGTCTTTCATGTACTTGCGTCTGTGGTATTTATCCACTTAGTGCAATTAAGAGCATCTGACTAATGATGGAGCTGTAAATGTCATTTCTATTTGGATCTCCGTGCTTTAATTTGTGTGACATTCATTAATGTAATTGGATCTTTTTGCCAATTTCCAATAAACAGCTGACTGCATTTCTGCTTTTCTTCTATATAGTGACTACCATCGTAAACAGAGAACACTCAGTGCCTTACGTAAGAAGGCGATGGACAAGAACCCAGATGAATTCCACTTTAAAATGATACATTCTCAATTACAGGTTTGTCTTTCTCTAGTTCCCCAGTGATCACACCCACTCATCTTGTCCTTTCATTGTCATACTCACTTGTTTGTATCAGTATCATCAATAAATGGTTGACAGTGTCTACTCCATCCATATTCAAGGATTCAAGGAAACTTTGTCATTCACATCACATGTGGTACATGGGGTGGAACGAAATTGTAGTACTCAAGGACCCAGTTACACCCAAGCAGCAGTACTCAAATAAATAAAATATACATAAATATGTAAAAATATATGAAAGGATATAGAAAGAAAGAGCAGCAAGGAAATTAAAGAGGTAGCAGCAGAGTGTGGTTCCGTCTAATTGGCTTTCAAAAGTCTTACAGCTTCTGGAATGAAGCTGTTCCTTAGTCTGTTCATTTTACACTTAATGCTCCGCAGCCTCCTGCCTGAGGGGAGCGGGACAAAAAGTGAGTGTGCTGGATGAGTGGGGTCCTTCATGATGCAGGTGGCCCTCTTCCTGCATCTGGAGGTGTAGATGTCTGTGGTGGTGGGGAGGCTGACTCCGACAGACCTCTGTGCAGCCTTCACCACCCTCTGCGTTCGTTTAAAACAAAAGATTAACGCCTATCTACATATTACATTTTATTTAGGCGTATTCAAAATCTGTTCATAATTGATGTCTGTTCTTAGGATGGAGTGCATATGATCAAACTGAAGGAGGAAGAGATGACTGAGGAGCAGAAGAAAGTCATGAGGACACAGGACATCAGATATGTGGAAATGAAGAGGGTGGCAGAGGCTAAGGTAGAAAAGATCCACCATTAATATGTTGTATATTAGTTATTAGCACACTATATGTTTATTCTCACTTTAACAAATGTCTAAATTGATCATTTTCCAGAAAATTGAAAGATTAAAGTCTGAACTGCATCTGCTGGATGCAGATGGTAAACAACAAAATAAACACACCTTTTTTGTGGACACCAAAAAAGAAGGTAAGACAGGTGCTCAGGGCCAGTTTTGCAGACCAATAAAATGATAAATTGACAGATGTTTTCAGTTTATGGCAGCTTATCTTGTGGCATAAACAGACAAATGGGAGAGTCATTTAAGATGAATGATCTTTTTTAAATAACTAAACTGTACTATCAGTACTTCTGAGCTAACATCTTCTCTTTTAAAGTCTTGCCCTAAATGATTGGGTTTTTTTCCTTTCTTGCATATTTAAGAACAATTAATTGTTAAATGTAACTAAATACACCCTTTGTCTCTTACTCAGTGGAAGATTTTGACTTGGCAAAACACCTGAACACCGTGCCTGAGTTGGTGGACAGAGTTTATAACAGGCCTACACTGGACACTCTAGTGAACAAGAGCATTCTGGGAGCTGTGGAGCCACAGAAAGTCAAGGTTAGAAACCTGCACTGTTCCGTATAGAAATATGTTGTTTTTATACATCATATACTGTAAGATGACTGGTACTCATCCAGTCATAGGCTTACACAAGCACAGTTCCTACATGAGGCCCCCTGCTGCTGCCGCCCCACTTTTCTCTGCTATAGTCTCACGTCTCCTTCTTCAGCATATAGAAATTAACAGCAGCTGTCTGTCGTTTTTTTCCTAGTCACCTTCCTGTCCACATTAGACATGCAAGCGTCCTGGCTTGTAATTGAATCACTCCTATACGGCTCACTCACATTTACAAGGGAGCATGTTCAAGTAGCTTTTGGTGCTTCATAAATAGTGGCACTTTCATCAATGACAATTTTTTTTAAGAAATGTGGAATTTTTAATATGATGGTTCATTTTAAACATTTATTACTTTCTTTTAAATTCAATATTGTTTTATTATCATTTAAACTCAATAATAAAAGGTTTTTTTGCAGCCTTTCATATTTGCTGCATTCAGCAGTCTGTGTGCTCAGTGCCCTCCTGTAGTATTAACTTTGTCATAATATTTTTCTGCATGTCTCCAAAAGCTGGAAGTGTTTCATTATTGTGTGTTTTCTTTTTTTCGTCTAATACATAATTGAAATGCTCTATAGAAACTGGCCAAGATTCGGAGGCATCAGTATGACCAACTGTGTCAACGTATTGACAGAGAGAAGAAGATGTTTGTCATCACTCAAAAGATCCAGACTCGCAAAGACCTTCAAGTGAGCACACGCATTAACAAATAACTTTTTTATGTATGCAGAATTGTGTGGTTATCAATGATGTTATCGTGACAGATTAATTTTTAGAATGAGTTTATCTAAAAATTCCTGTACGTCATTCACAGGACAAGAACAAGAAAGTGAAAGTCCGGAAGGAGACAGCCACTGCTCCTGCTGTCTACAAATTCGAGGCCAAGAGAAAAAGATGAAGTCCCCTTTCAGTTACATGCTGCTTCTAGAAAAGACTTGCGTGCTTAAAACAACCCACTCCACTGACCCCTAGTATAAAGGCTTATTTAACACCAGCTCAGGCTCAAAGGCTGATTTGATATCTATGTGTGACCTATTCCACGAAGGTTTGTGTCATGCAGAGTCTATTGGGTGAGTAGCATGACAGTTAACTGGAGATTTGGTTCCATAAACCAAATTTTGTTCATTTTGTTCACTCTCTAAATAATATAATTTTTTGTATATATTTATGGGAGGAGAGTTGGTTGTAATTTGTACTGAAATAAATCCTTGTGTAAAAATAATTGTGTAGATGTTGTGCAGTGTCAGTAGGTGGCAGTAGCATATCTTGCTGGTATATTAAAATTGCAGCTGTATTGATGGAGATGAATGAGAAGCGGCAGCTTTTGCCCATGTCTTTGACTAGTTTTATATTTTATTGCTTGTGTCAAAATCTACTGTTCCTGGTCTATCATGGATTTCATGACTTGGGGACTTGGGCAAGTCTGAGTTTTTTATTGTTTCAAGTGTTAAAGAGCTGATCAGACATGATCTGGTGAAATGTAACATGAATAATATTTACCGAAGTTTTAATGCAGTTTTTCGTTTTTTAAGTTCTTTCTCTAATTGGACCTAAAAAGGCGGATTTTTCCTGGCCTAGGTCTTGATTTAAATCTCTCATGGTTATTGTGATGAGGTTTTCATTAGAGGTGAATCTGTTGCAAAACAGCCTCAATTTAGAGCACATTTTTGAGATGTATTGGTAAATATGTACAAAATCTGAAGGTTTCTCTCAAATTGTCTACTAAATCTCTCAAATTGTATAATAAAAAATGCAGAGGCATGTCTAAAGGACAAATGGTTCCTAAAATATGCTGCTAAGAATGCTGTCCATGTTAGATTTTGTTTGTCCTTTTTTTTAAATCTTGATTTCTTGGAGGAATAGAAGGAATGCTAGTAGAATAGTCTGTGGTTTGTGTTGGTATTACACTATGGCGGATCACAGTCTGTGCTTAATCCAGTTTGTGTGGATTTGTTGTTGATGAAAACGTTAAGTGTTGCTGCCACATGATGATGCCAAGCATAAAATTCCAACACACAATTTTTCGAGAGCAAGTGTTTGTATTAGGATGCTCTCGGGTTTACTTTGCAGGCTGTAGGCCAAACACTCAGATCACTCTCCTCAACAGATCTTGATTGATCATGCTGCTGCCAGCAGCTTCATAAACGGACCCCATCCATCACGCTCTCCTGGGATGGATGGGAGGGGCAAGCAAACGACAGGGAAATGTCACCATGCTGAGATGGAGGCGAGAGGAGCAGGCCAGGGCACTATCACTGCCAGAACTGACCGCTATAAACGTATGCATGTGTCATAAAGGAACACCGTTCACAAACTGCTCGCTGTCCTGCACATGCTAAAATAAAATAAACAAAATACTAAATAATTAAAATAAAATAAAGTTTGTTGCATTAATTGAGCACTGTTTTTTAAAAACAGTTAATTGTTGGGATGATGCCCTAGATGAGTCACTTTTGGTTCCCTAAACACCTTTTTCAATTCAATTTGACTTTAATTTTTAAGAGTCATTGACTGAAAGGTTCTGTAGGGACCCAAAAGTGGTTCCTTTATGGCATTACTCCAAATAACTCTTTTGAAGAATTTATTTTTGAGAGTGTAAATACTTACTTGGTTGGTATCGATGTGATATAATGGTCACGGTCATTTATCTGAATGGAATAATGGGTGTCTGTTTAAAGTGGCATGATTGACAGCCAACATTGTCACAACCGCAGTGATATTTAGCGCTGAGCCCCTCAGTGACGCATCAATATTGGGCCTTGTGTGTTTGCACAGTTTTCTACCCAGAGATAGCAGGACAGCCCCTGCCGGTCATGGCCGTGCATGTGTACGTCAGTGTGGTTGCCTCAGTGCGGGCATGGGTGGGGGGGTCAAACAGCCTTGTGCGCAGTTCCACAACGCTTCCGCCTGCCGTTACACAGTTGGCTTACTGTTCTTACTGAAGCCTGTCTTTTATTCACATCAGCTCGGAGCAGGGATTCATGAAAGGGGGTCATGGAGTGGGGTGTGTTGAGGGTGACCCCCAGATTTTAAAGATATAGATCAGAATCCTCTTATTGTCCCATAATGTTCTGCTCACTGGCAGATGTGTAAGAGGCTTCCTGAAGCCCTCCAGGCCCAGTCCAGAGATTTGTTAAGAGCTTTGAGTGCAGCCACAGCTGTGGCCTCTGAAAACACATGGATGTTGTCCCTTACATAATCGAATGTAACTGAAAATGTTTAATTTTGCTGATGTAAAACACGTTATCATTTGTTTTTCATATTATATAATGATGGCATTTGAGTCACTGGAATAGACCAACAAATGACTTGTACTGCTGCTAGGGTGGGACAGGGGGTTGTGCCAAATAGAGAAGTTTCTAAGCAAGCCCTTTGGGTTTGTAGGTATAGCCAGATTCCACCCCCTCAGTACTTTTCATGTTTGGGAGATATTCAGGCAGGATTCACATTGATGTGCGAATCGAGTGTATATCCAGAAGGCTGCAGGGCGGAGGGTTTGAAGGAAGTAGAGGATCAGTGAAGAAGTACGCTGTTGGTAGAAGCAAAGCTAATAGGCCTTGTCACAATTGACAAGCATTAGGCTAAGATGGTGCACATGTGCAGGCTCAGTTCTCCTTAGGGAAAAAGAAATCCTTGATACTTTGTCATAAAAATAAAACCTCTTTGCCCTAAAATGTATCCTGAGCTGCTAAAATTAGCATGTTTTGGGTTAAAAAAAAAAGAAAAAATTCCAAAATATTAGGCACCACTGATCACACATTGTGTTTAGAATATATTGCCTTTTTATGTATTAAACATTTAAAATGTGCAATTCAGCATTAAAAATTATTATACTCATCATAATATAAACATCTGAATGATATCTGTATTTTACTTATATTTGATAAAGAAATGACTATGTAATATCAGTACAATATTAGTATCTCCAAAGTGATTTTACAAGAGGAAGCATTTTATTTATATGTATATGTATGCGCACACACACAAAGTTTGGGTCACTGTCCTGTTGTAAAAACTAATTATAGTCCCACTAAGCACAAACCAGATGGGATGGCATGTCGCTGCAGAATGCTGTGGTAGCAATGCTGGTTAAGGGTGCCTTGAATTTTGAATAAACCACCAGTGGTGAACCATACATGTGGAAACCGTCTGCACGTTTTTTCCTCACATAGACATTGCGGGTGGAATCAAACTGTGATTAGAAAAATAGTCAAATAGGGCTGGTCACTGTATTGAACAACACAACTGAAGTTCTAAAACACATTAAGAAAGTAATTCCACAAATTAACTCTTAACAATGGACACTGTCATTGAAAACTCCGACTTCCAGGTGACTACCTCATAAAGCTAACTGAGAGAATGCCAAGAGTATGCAAAGCTATCATCCAAGCAAAAGGTGGTTATTTTGAAGAATCTAAAGTATAAACCATATTCTGGTTCTTTATTATTTCTTCAGTATTAATCTACAATGTAGATACAAATAAAAATAAAAAAACTAAATTGTGAATTGAATGAGAATGTATGTAAAACCTTTGACTGGTTGTGTGTGTGTGTGTATGGCAATGGCAATGCGGATGGCTATGCTATTTTGCTTATCCTTGCTTATGTCACGTGCATGGGTGAAACTTAAATCATTTGTATGTCTCACGATGTTGGACCTACATAACAAGCCCCAATCCCATTTCCCTTGTTTTCGAGTGTAACCCTCCCCCTTGAAACCGAGTTAAGGGGTAGTGGTTGAAATCTTCCCCCTATAAAATGGGACAAACTTTCAAGAACCGGATACATCATCAGTTGTCGTCATGCATTGGCTTTTATGTAAACAGACGAAAAGCATGGGCGCTCGCGATTCACATCGCATCAATCGATCTAACGAGTGACGAGTGACGAATAAAAAAGAGGACAAACAAAAAACGACAATACTTCTTTAACAGGCTACTAGCGGTGCTCTGTAGGCGGCCCTGCCAGTCTGCAGTCATAGNGGTCCAGCATCCTCAGGTACGTAACTGCTGCACCATTTTAGGCGGAACCGTAAATTTCGCTAGATAGCGACCGAGACATCAGCGTATTACTAGCGATTTTACCCGCGTTATGAAGAAAATGACCATAAAACGCTTTTACAATGGTTATCTTCCAATACAATGGCTTTTTTAATACTTTGGTCGCTTGTACAGCCATCTTGCCGATGATTCGCAGGGCATTCTGGGATTTTTCTCACAGCACTCCGTTTGGAGTGTGCCTCTGAAAAATCTCCGTTCGAAGGGTCTTGTAGCCCTATCACTTCACCCTACCCCTCCATCTCAACAACAATCGGGACAACCGTACCCCTAGACGTGAACGCTCAAAACGGAGGGGTAGGGCTAAGTGTTAGGCGGAAGGGGTGAAATGGGATTGGGCCCAAGTTTCATTCCTGTCAGTTTATTCTTTCTGTGTGCAACTATTTGTGCAGCAATTTTTTTGACGATGAGCGTATGTATTTTATATTTTACGATATTACCATTTAAATAAATGATCCACCCTTTAAAGGTGAGGTACTTATTTGTGGAAATCCATCTGCTCTGAGGCTAGATAGCTTGAACCCCCCAGTAATGAACGTATCAAGCAATCATGAGTGTTGTTAATTAACTGAATTAGGCTCACCTGTGCTGAAGATGCTTCTCGTGTTGACAGCAGTGGAATGATCCAGGTCTTATCGCATGCTGGCGCTGTCATATCAGAGCCTGATAACTTGCATTTTTATTTATTTATTTATGTATTTTTGTATACCATTTGAAAACATAAGCTGCCTTTGGCCAGTACCAGTGGTCCAAAATTATGCTTTAGTGAAATCCTCCTAGTGTACATTACAGTTAAGACTGTAACGTTTTTCCTTCTCCTGTAAAGTTGTCATTTTGCATCTATATGATATAGCTATATATATTTCATATGTTATGTTTAGGATGTCTAACTGTAGCATTTATTTTATTATGCTGTATACTACTGTATGACAGATTGCTTCCTACTTTTGGTCATGAGCTTAGATTTTCTGCATGCAGCGTATATGAAGAAAGGTGGTATTTGCACCCAGTTCATGTGAGGCTAGTTTGTTCACAGACATAACCCTTGCTGGCTCCCCCATTCTAGTCTTCTTTCAGGCTTGCTGAGGATGAAGGTCCCAGCTGTTGCTCCTGCACCTGGGCCCACTGGAGCAAAGTGGCCTATACCTTTCTCACCTCTCCTGCGCCTCAAAAGACTGCCTTCGTCAGAGAGGTTCAGAGCAGCGCTAATCGATTCTCCAATTACAGAGGAGAAAAGGGTGAGGGAGCACTGGCTCTGAGAGCCAGCACCTCATATCTGGCCCTTTTAGCCGCTGTGTGGTGTGTCACTCTGCTTTTGAAGTAGAACGACTGCAGGGAGACCAGGAGGGGGTTTGTCTCAGAGCCAGGGGGAAGACGTTCTGAAGGAAAATCTTTACAACTCTGAGTGTGTGTGTGTGTGTGTGTGAGTGTGTGTGAGAGAGAAAGAGTGAGGTGGGATCACAGAAACCCCTTTAAATTGCCACTAATGAGCCAAGAGGCTGCTTGGAAAGAAGCACTTGAATTGATTAAATTTGCATGGGTGTCTAAATCACGGTGAGGCCTCCTCCCCAGCCGAGCTTGTTCCTCCTCCGTTCCCCCTGACACAGGGGGGGCCCCACTATGGGTGAGAGGATGGGACGGGATGGGACAGGACGGGGCGTGGCGCTCACCCATCTGCCTGGGTATTACAGTTAGTCCATCACTCTCCTGCTGGCAGCCACGTGCCCAGGGGACGTGTTCATTACGCTTTAACTACCGGATCTGTCCTTGTCCCCCAGCATAGACACAGTCTGTCTGTCTCTGTGTCTCAGTCTCGTTCCCAGCTTGCAGCTTCCACATTAGCTTTTTGTCTATGTGGTCCTAGCTGGAGCGGGATAAATAACTGCATGAAGCCTGTCTGGCTTGATATAAGGTTGATGATTGTTTGCTGGTTTGATTGTTTACTCTGTAATTTTGTCTTTTTGCTCTGTGCTTTTTATCTTCCCAGCCTTGCTCACATCTCTCTCACTCTCTCGGTCTCTGGGACTGGTCTTAGCGGCTCTGTGATTGCTGTAATCAGATCGCTCTGTTAATCAGAGTGTGTTCGTCAGTGTCCTGATGAGCGGCTCTCGCTGATTGTGATGTGGTGCCTCTGTCTCCCTCTGTACCCCTCCTCTTCACACGCTCTTCTATTTCTGCCTGCATGCCACTGAATGGTGCCACATTCACACCAGGAACATTACTATAGGACATAGAAAAGACAGATAGAGGGCAAGAGATAAGCAGGCTCAAGGCTAGGGAAAGGCGGGGGGCACCCTTGAATACTTTATGGTCTCATCGTATCAGAAAAGAAGTATTTTTGAGATTGACAACACCCTCTGTTCATTACTTGTATTTTTTTTTTTTTGAGGAGTCCAAGCACTAATGCTATGATGGCAGCCTCATCAGGCAAGTCCCTACAAGGGCTGATACAAATTAATTAACCTAATTTGAGGCGTGATTGCAGGCGTGATTGTGGGGGATTTGGGGAGGGAGAAATGGGGCTGTGCTGGCAGCTACGGCTGAGGCTGGAACAAGCCGGGAGGTGTGGGAGAGAGGCCAGAGCGCGCTGCGTGTCTAATGAGTGCTACACACGCCCCCCCCCACCCCTCCCCGCCATTCTACAGCTTCCCTCTCTAGTGCTCTGTAAATCCCAAGGAAACTCTCACTTTTACTCTCGCCCAATCATAGTTTCCTTTATTTCATCTTTTTACCCTCTTTGACATCACTCTAACAACACTTTAAAGTTTGGCAGTTGTTTTTAGGGTCAGAGCATACCTGCCAAACATTTTGCAACTCTAATATTCTGATGTTTGCTGTTGTCTTTAGGATGTCCAATACTGATGGTCCAAAAGAATCAGAGACGGAAAGAGAGACTATTGTAAAGACTCCTAAAACACACACACACACACACACACACACGAGTATGGGATACCAACCCAATATTTGAATTTGTTGGAGCTCTGTGACTGCTTAAAATCCATTAAGTGAATCTTGGCCATAATTTTTCCCATTAGTTTGAAATTGGTAGAATCTCTTTAGGGAAATCGTAATTAGAAAATGGGAAAATATTCCTAGCTGTAGGCCTAATTTTTAACCCTAAGTTTAATTTTATGACTCCAGTTTCTGAACAGATGCAACAATTAAAATCAAAATTTACAGCTTTAAATAAGAGTCTTGAGTACAAATATTTGTTCTATGATTAATTATAGAAATACATTTAGGACTTTTATTTATTGTTATGTTTTTTTCTAGAAAGGTGGCAGTACTAAACTGAAAACATCATTGTACTCTCTGGCACTGAAAAGGCGTTTAAAGCGCAGTACAGTTTAACTTTGTACATATCGTAACTGTCCAATGAAAAACATGTATCTCCATTTTTGTCCATTTTGACTTTTATGCATCATTTGAAAATAACAGCTGCCGTTGACACTGTATGAGAATTGCATGGTGAATGGACCAACAGAAATGGCCCAAAAGTGCTTGGAAAGATGTCTGGTTCCATTGACTTACATTAAAATTGAATGAGGTTTTTGGCCTCTCCTGTAAAGTTGCCATTTTGGAGATACTTGTTTTTCTTTGGACAACAACGATATACAGTTAAAGCTAAAAGGAAAACTGAGACTCCTAACAACTGTGCAAGCCTTTGGGGGTGGTATTTCACAAAGGGTGATTTCTCGGCAAGCTAGATGTATTAAACCCAAACATGTGAACTGACCAATCAGGAATGTCCCTCAGCTCTTTCCTATTGGACAGGGTTGTTTATGGGCTTATGTTATCTGAGAAATCTCAGCTCAGTGATGTGGGTCTGAAAGGATGTGTCACTACAAAAAAACATTGAGAAAAAGAAATCGGTGAAAGAAAGAAAGCTGATGGTGTTCTCAGAACAATAGACTGACCCCAGAGTCCAGACCTCAACATTATTGAATGTTTTGGGGATTACTTGGATTGTGAGAAGCAGAAAATGCAATGAACTACCAAGACTGAACTTTGAATAGTGATTTTATATTTACTTGTTCAGGTTTCTGTATAATGTTCAGTTTAATATGTTTTCTGTTTTTTCCAGACACTGAAAAATACATTTATACATACAGCAACACTACATAGGATTTGTAGATGTGGAGACCTCATGTTTGGAACTATGTAATTGCCTGCAATGTGTGGCAGAAAATTTTGTAATGTTAATTATACTTTGGACCCCCACAAGCAGAAGACTTTGACATCTGTGAGAATGTTGAAAGAGTATCCGAAGTGAACTCAGTCAGACCATGGTGTCTTCCGAGGATGTGAGTGAATTATCTACTGTTGTTATATCTACATTAGTATAATCCTGGTTTTGTATTCGAGACATCAACATCGAGTCAGACCTTCGCTTTAGAGCCTATGTGTGTGTGACGTTAATGCATAAAGACGTATGATGTGGTTCCTGCCAAACTTCTGCCAAATCTGTCCTGGTACCTCTGACATTTAAATGATCATTTCAGCCTTTACATGGCGACTCATCTTTTTTTGTGTCCTTTTTTCCTCCATACTTAACACTCCTTCTCTCAGTTCTAGCAAAAATATTGCATGGTGCTGCTTTAATGCCAATTTTTACTGGACATGAAATCAGTAAGGACTAGTTTCCTACTTTATATCCATGCTAAAACCCATTTAGGAGCCTTTGTTTTGTGAGATCTCTGCCTTCTTGGTTTTATAGGTGCTTGTCTTCTTCCCTAGCTCTTCTATAAGTCTGTTTATAAAATGTGTTATCCTAAATTTGTTCTTAAGGTACATTCTCAGCCTTTACAATGGATTTGGAAAATCATGTTCAGGAATTTCCTACTGTAGTACGGGTTGCCTTGATGTTTTTATGTCAGTACAGAGGCTTGCGTTGGTCTATGCACACTTTCACATTTCAGATTCACATTTTATAAAACACCACTTGAATGTGAATTTTCACACATGATAATTTTAATATTAGATCTGTGTGTGAATGTTTTGTAAATTAAGCCTTGCTGATTACCTTTTCTTGCTGTGCTGGTTTCTATTCTATTCTTTTTTCCCCCATCTCATTATCCCTCTGTGGTTCCTCTCCCCTTGCTCCTCTCTCAGTCCCTCTGTACACTCTAATGTTGATATTAAAGAACCATCCATTCCACGGGGCACTGCAATACTTATCTTCAGCCTCTAGTGTGTGCGGCTCAGAAGGTCTCTCTCCATCATATGCACCCTTGCACGCGCGGGTGCGCACGCACACAGGAAGAGCAATATTTAAATTCCTTGCTATTTGTATTGGAAACAGAACAAAGATATTCTGGAGAGCGAAGCAAAATGCATTTTCTTGCCTGGATCAGCACTTCTAATGATCCTAATGAGTTGGAGGAGAAGGACTGGGAGCGTTATCGTCTAAAAAAAAAAAAAAAAAACTCTTCAGCAGCACCCTACCCTGTTGGCTCCCTGTAGAAGCACAAACCCTATCCAACAATGCTTGCCTGACTGTAATGTCACCTTAGATTCTAGCAGCTTAGCACGATGCCCGTCTCGGATAACCTGTTTACCTATTCCTTGTCAGAACGGGTGCTGTTAGGGCAGAGAGAAATCACAAGCTACAAAATACTGTGCTGTTTGCATTTGTGAATTGTGTCAGCTGATTGCTCACACATCTATTTGGTAGAAATAATTTGTAGGTTACATTTTTGAAAGTTCATTTTGAATGCAAAGGCTTGTATCCCTCGTAGTGTGGGGCAGTGTATTTGCTTGTCCAGTCTTTTCCCTACTAAGTTAAACACCTTGTATTATAGTAGCCCACAAAATCCCCCATTTGGTCTGTACATTAACTGCATTTGTAATTTGTAAGAATCAAGCGCATGCACTGCATTTTGATTAACTTGCTCTGAAAACACCTAGACGAGCAAGAATGTTGGTTAATGATGTTCATTGATTGCAACTAATTTGGGAAGACCTTACGCTAATGACTAAAGGAGGCTTGAATGTAAAAATGTTACTGTGTGATTTTAGAATATCAAAGAGGTGACACTTGGGCTCTGTGTGCATTAAAGCGAAAGCAGTTTCTCAGTGCTAGACACAGACAAGAAACCAAAAGTTTCTCATTCTTGGTAAACAATTTGGACCGTCTAGTAATTTAACTGCTAATTCCTATAACAGATTAAATTCTGTAGATGAACTTGATTAAATGGCTGTGCAAACCCAGCAGGGGCATTCAGACTGGTTTTAAATGTACTACGGAACTCAAATCCAAAATGCTGGGACAGTATATGAAGTGCAAATATACACAGGACTGATTTATAAATCCACTTTGATCTGGATTTAAAGGGAAAATATGTAATGTTTTACCTTATTAACTTTATTGGTCTTTTATTCTGAAATTGATACTTGCAACATGTTCCAAAAAAAACTGTTTTTGATGGCTGAAGTAGATCATCATAAACTACTAAGTTTCATAGTGAGCAACAGCTTGCCTTTACTTTGTATTGTTCGAAAGCTCGAAAGCAAATAGCAAGTATAGGCCTATAGCTAATAGCAAGCTCCAAGTTACTAAGGTAAGTATAGCTAACTTTTTAGTTTGTTGATGTAGTTTATTACACAAAGGTTCATTTTATTTTCCTGCCTGTGTCTATTGCGACATGTTGCTTCTGTGTGATCATTGTGTTGCCTTGTTGTAAACCACCAAATTGGAATACAGCTCTTCAAATTATGTATGAGCTCACCAAAACAAGTAAAACAGCTTGTTTCAGTCTAGGGACAAATCATAGGGTTGTAAATGGCAGAGTAAAACTAGATAGCATGAGAGCTATTTAAAATGCTGACTAAATTCATTCCATTGCACCTTCAAGAAGCAATTTCTTCTTAAAACTCACTTATGCTGTATTCAAGATTCTGGGATTTGTTTTCTGTTTTGGGATTTGTTCTTAAATGAGAATAGAATCTACACACACTCAAGAACACTAAAGGAATAAAACACTGTGTTATATGCCATTAAATTCTGAATTGTATGTATTTCATGCGTTTGCTGCAAAGCTATACACAGGACATCCAGGGCAGTCTAGTCATTCTGTTTCTATTCACTTCTGTCACACCTGTGTTTTGTTGCTTTTATTGTTGGCAACCAGACATCTGGCTCTCTGATTTGACGGGTTTTAATTCCACACTGGTTACATTACCCAGACCTCCCATCACACAAAGGTGTGAACAACCCTGCAGTTTAGGAACGTAAACTTTTTCTTAGAACATTTCCCAGTGTTCCTTAACAAGCTATTGCAGAAATTTTAGGCATTTCATTCACTGCGTTGCACAATAACATGAAAAGATCAGGGAATATGGAGGAATGTCTGTGTATGAAGAGCAAGGCTGAAAACCACAACTGAATGCTCATGACCTTTGACCCCTTAGATGGCACTACACAAAAAAACTGCCAAGCCTCTGTGATAAATCATTGCATGGGCTTAAGAATGCTTTTGTGAACCGTTATCAGTAACACCATTGGGCTGATGTACAGCAGAAACATGTATTGTGGTCTTGCTGATGGAAATAATGGGTTTGTTTTCTTCAGGCCAAAGAGGAAAAGGAGCATCAAGACTTTTACCAAAAGTTAAAACAAACCACAATGTTGTGGTCTGGGGGTGTATTTGTGCCCATGACTTGTGTAATTTGTGCATCTGTAAAAGCACCATTAATGGTGAAAGATATATGTCACCACCGTCTAAAGAAAAACATGTATCTCCATTTTTACTTTTTTGCATCATTAGAACGCAACAGCTGCTGTTTACTTTATGGGCCAAAACAGCCAGGAAATAAGTCTGGTTCCCTGACTTAAATTAAAATTAAATGAGGTTTTTGCCCTCTCCTGTAAACTTGCCATTTTGGAGATACATGTTTTTCTTTGGACCACAACAATGTGATGAAAACATGTGCTGCAATATAAGAGAAAGCAAAAGATGACAATAAAGGCCTGGGTGAGCCCCTAAAAGTTTATTAAGTTTTGTTAAGGGGAAAGATGATGATGAACATGCTTCTGTCCCGACTTTTTTTAAACACACTGAGGGCATTAAATATGGAATAAGTGTATATTTCCACCAAAACAAACACTGTGTACTAATTCAGTTTAATACAGACAGAATTTCATACCACTGCCTTTTCCTTATTTTGCCATTTCACATACTGTGGAAACATTTTTGGAATCAAGGTTTTTATTTGGCCATTGAAATGATCCAAATGGTGATCATAATCTGGAGGTCTTTAAACACTGGTTTAAGTGCGACAATTATGGGGGGCCCTTTACAGCTTGCTCTCTTTCTTCACTTTCTCTCTCTCTCTCTCTCTCTCTCTCTCTCTCATTGAGATAAGCAGTGTTCCGTCAGGAAGAAGGCAAATAAAGCTCTTAAGGATTCTTCTCTCATTTGGCGGTCACACTTAGGCTTTAATTAAGCTGAGAGTGATACCCCAGCAATGAACTGATGCTATCAGGGGGGCAGCTAGGGCGCACAGCAAGATGAGGGGCTGAGATCGGGCTTCGGACCAGTAAGTGCTTACGCCAGAGTCTGCGTCTGTGTGTGTAAAGGCTCGGCGTTGCTCTCAAAGCTAAACAGCTGTAGAGCGGCCGCTATCAGATATTTATAAGAGGCTCATGAATATGGATGGCTGGCGAGATGGGACTGATGTTTGTCCTCTAAGAGGCGATGAAAGGAGAATGCGCTCTTCTCCCAGAGAGATTCAGTCAGGGCCGCTTGGAGAGGCAGGGGGAGGGGAGCATAGCGGTGGGAGGGAGGTGTACAGGAGAAGGAAGAGCCGAGCAGGAACTAGCAGAGGATGCTACTCCAGAGACAAGACAACACTTCTCTTATGCTCAGACAGCATATATTTATTGTGTTGGCTTGCTGAACTACTACTACTTCCCCTTCTACAGAATGTACCCTAGTATGAAGTTTGCATGTAATATGATCTTGATTTGCAGCTTGGTAAAACTGAATATCTCCATGCCAATGACCTCAACATGCAGTGGAACAGCACATCCAGCAGTCAACTTGCCTGATGGAAGTGATGAAGGTCGTCACCACAACAAGCTGTAAGATGTATCTTACATTGTATCTGGTGTTACTAAATGAGATGAGAACAGTTAGGTGACTTGACCAAGCTCAGCATGGCCAGGGTCATTCTTGGTCTGGACAGAGAAACCTGAAAAGCATATGACCTGCGCCTCTGATCCTCCTGTCGTCCGTTAATCCATTATGATTTATTGCCTGGAGCAAAGCTACCTAAACTTGCATTAGGACTTGGCAATTACCATAATTGCAACATTTTAATATGGTTAATAGGCTGACATGACCTTGCCCATTCGCTTGGCAGGTACACGGTTCGCAAGAGCGGAGCTTCGTGGAGTGGGCATATTTAAAAACCTTAATGGCAGTGCGCATAGATTCATGGCTATGGTGGAGTGGAAAAGAAGGGGGCTAGTGTGGGACCTCTGCAGAAAAAAATGTATTTGAGACCATCAGAGTCAGAGTGACCAGAACATGAAGGAGCAGTGTACAGACGTAAACACAAGACAGAGTATCTTCTGTTCGGCTCTAGTTGGGAACAAAGAAAAACAAAATGGCTCTGTGGTTAAGACTTTGACCGTGCAACCTTTGAAATACCTTTGTGCTGACTTTGGCTGCGTAGGAGCACTGAGGGGACTGCAGCAAAGGACGTCAGCGTGGGCACAAGAGTGGCGGAGAGGGGGGACAGAATTTGAAAAATGCACCCTGAAAGACTGGAGGGGTCAACATTTTGGTTTTTGATTCTTTTGTGGAGTGGACAAATGATCCCCAATGCCGGACAATAATGTTTTTATGGGACTCTAAATTTTAGATGAAGCGGCCCATTGTGGCAGTGTAATGGCCAACACGTGGCCGAGCTCGGACTGCTGTAGTTGTGCGTTGTGTTTGAGAGTGCAGCAGCAAGATGGGCATTGGCCTCAGAGTGCTTTGCTCCAACAAGCAGCCACTTTGTTCCTGAGGGACAAGAGCCACTCAGAGAATAAATTACCTAGAGGACAGGGCGGTCCGTGCCAGGCCAGCCTCCCTGCGCCCAGCGCTCTGCCTCTGCTCTGAGAGATAATGTTTCTTCCTCATCTGTGGCTGTCCTCCCACAGTGGGGAACCTTGGGAACAAAGCAGGGCTCAATGAAACACTTTCTTCTGCTTCTTCTTCTCCTTCTTTTAGTTCTTCTTTTTCTTTTTGTTATTATTATTATTGCTATTATTATTATTGTTGGTGTGCTTTTAATACTCTTACTCTTCCTACTTCTTTTTCTTTTACAACTTCTTCATCTTCTTCTTCTTCCTCCTCATCTACTTCTTGTTGTTCTCATTATTAATTTGTTTTTAATCCTCTTCGTACTCCACCTCCTTATCCTCCATCTTCTTCTTCTTCTTCTTCTTCTTCCTCCTCCTCTTCTTATTATATTATTATTAATTCATGTTATTATGTGTTTTTATTTGTGTTTTTAATCCTCTTCTTCTTCTTCTTAAATTTCTTCTCCTTTTTTTCTGCTTGCTATTGTTTATTGTCCACTTTGTTGTCTTCCTCTCTTCTTTTATTGTTGTTGCTCTCCTTCTTCAGGTTCTTCTTTTCTTCATCATCCTCTTCATCATTTTCCTCTGGAGTTAATCATATTGAGGAGGGCTATGTAAATGATTATTAATTAAAGATATTCTGCACTGTTCTAATAATATTAAGAACTCATGCAAAAAGGATCATTTATTGGAATCTCTGATTTTTATCTTTTTGATTTACATTCATGTTTTTATCTCTTTAATCTTAGCTGCGTTCTGTTCCTGTCCCCTGTAATATCATTTCAAAGAAGCTGTATGAAAGATATTGTGAGAGCTGAGCAGTCAGAATTCTCCATAGACCGTGTAGGTTTAGATGTTTGTCCCTGTTGGTCTGTAATGCACTAATTAACGACTTTCCCATGGAGGAACCTGGTATTTGAGTCTTTGCTTTTAGAGATCAAAAACAAAACCTGTGAAGTTCTTGTTTTAATATTGTCTCTGCCTCACAAAACTGAACTGATTCAATTTTAACACTTTTTTTGTTATTTTCACCAATTAGTATGTTGGTATTGTAATTGTGTGGCAAAATGACAGTACAGTATTGTTTCTTTATATTCAACATTAAATTACTCCTCCCATGGATAAACTTGTCTGAATCTAACCGCACAGTTTTTTTGAATTTGTAGTTTGATTTACTTATCAAAATCAAATGATGACAAATGATGAGAAAAAAATCTAATGTTGACAAAATCAGATTAATGTATTACCCAAAATAATGTACTTTAATGAATCAAGTGTGAAACGACAGGCTTCTGGTAATTACTTGTAAATGTTAAAATATATAACATATAAAAATCATTTAAAATCACATAGATATGAAGTTTAAAGGCTCTTGCTTAATTCTAATTTGGAGAAAAGACTATGCTATAGGAGGTCACTCCATGGCCAGACTTTCTACCAGGGGGCCACCTAACACTTCTGCCCAGGTTTGTAACTCAATACTGGATGGATTGGCCACTACTAATAAAGCTGTTATATTTGATTTATTGTTTATTTGTTTTATTATTTTGTTCTTATTCTTATTAGCAAATATACAGTCAGAAAGCCCGATAGTGTTTTCCTAGTAGGGGCCTGGCCTAGTACATTTTTAATGGTTAGAACTTGGCTTAGTTTAAAAATAAAAAACTCCAGTGCTAAAGTGTGAAGTGAGTTTGTTGAAAAGTATGTACCAGAAGTGGGATGAGAAGAATGTATGCTGTGATCAGAATTTCTTTGATGTGTATCTTTCCACATTGTACTGGATTTCATCCTCTACTTCTCCTGCTGTTTTCCATGGACCACTGAATCATGGACCACTGTCTGGTTCACGTCCCCTGAGTAATGCCATATGTGTCCTGTTAACAAGGAGAGGGATCGGGGACACATAATCAATAGATCAATCATAAAATTATGGCCTGTAATCAATCATCCTGTGCTATTGGTTTTGACTTCCTCCCCGAGTTAAACAGAACCCTGCTCTGTCATATTCAAGTTTTCTTTTAAAAATGCATTGTGTGTTTGACAGTGTAGGGAAGAGAGAGAAGTTGCTGGAACAGAGAGTTGGAACAGTACAGAGGAAGATCAGAGGAGGAACAGCACCCTGTTCAGATGTTCTTTATCTCTCCAGTCCCACCAACTTCATCATAAAATATCCATTGCCCCCTATGATTTACAACACATCTGAAGGTCTCTCAGTAGTAATGAGCTGGAATGGGAATGCCTGATATCCACGCGTACCAAAGAGCCCAGGATAGGTCTCCGTCACAATGAAAATGCCACATGGGAAGCCAGAGAGCAAAGAGAATGGGGAAGAGAATAATGAAAAGTCAATGCGAGGGGATAAAGAGTGAGTGAGAGAGTGAGAGAATAAGAGAGAGAAAGAGAGAGCATTGTTTTGCGCGTGCACGCTCAGCTTGTCCATCCTGCCATCTTGAATTCCATCCATTCAGACGGCAGCCCTGCGTAGGCCTGGCCTCCAACGCGTTTCCCCCGCTGCGCTCACAACAGATGCATTCAAACAGCACTACCGCGGGACATCTGCACCCGATCGCTCGTCACCTCACCCCTCCCCACAACACACAAACACTCACACACACATACTAAGTCCTCTTTGTGTTTCCAACAAGGCGACAGGGCTCTGAGACAAATGCAAGGGCATCAGAGATGCCTCTTGTGTGCGTATGCCCAAACACAGTGTGCGTTAATTGGGCTGAGACTTGAGCAGAGTGGAAAGCCTTGCAGGCTGCTGATGGGGGCGTGATAGGGCAAGACCATGCAAGGTTCGAAGTTAAGCGTTCGTGTAGTACTGACCTCGGCATTCCTCAGACTCTCCTCACTGCATGGTGACGTGGGTGGGCCACACGGCCTCTGAACCCCAGGGGGTACTCATGTGCGTCCATTGTTCTGGAGGTGCATCAGTTTAGCGACTGTGTACTGTGTAACCAATATAATGGCTCTTTGATTTGTACATATGCCTGGAATACATGTTATCAGGAAAGTGTTCTAAAACTTAGTTCTAATGTCTGGTTTTGGCACATATATGCAATAAAAAACAGTTTTATTTAATAGAATCCAGTGTGGATGTAGCCATACTCAATGTTTTGGGTCCCAATTATGCCGTACACATTTAGGTTTTATTGAGACATGCATATTTAATAAAGTTTCACCTCCTAGTATATAATTGTATTCTAGTTACCTTCTCATCCTGAACCATAAAGCCAGTTCTGAGTGATGCTTCAAAAACTGTCATGTGTTGAATTCATAAACATTATTTTTTGCTTTTGTCCATGTAGAGTAAACATGCTACCCTAAACATGACACGAGACGTCATGTTTGATATCCCACCTGCTCTTTCAAAAGGCCATCACTGTTGTCACTTTTCTCTGATTGGTCCCTTTTGAGCTTTCCTGTCCTTTTCCATCCTAGTGGAGAAAGGGAGCACAGGAGGGTATTGAAAAGCAGTTCATCTGTTGATTGTGGCAGGGTTGATGGATGGAGAAGGAGGAGGGTTGATGGAGAACGGGTGGGTAGTCAGATGACAGGAGTTCGCTGGACTGGCCTAAACAAGTGCAATGGGGCGGGCATCGATGGCCACGTCAGAACTGAGTTATAGTGCCGGTGTTCCAGCATTGTGGGCGGTTAGGCAGCCACTGTGATGGATGGAGCCCTGTTGGGGACCTCCTCAGTCTGGCCGTGAGGCGGGAGTTGCAGGGCTATGTCTGGATCTCTAAGCCCTGCTCTTTCATGAACGGCTCTGTGTGAAACAGCTGCTAGGACTGGGCGTTGTTGCAGAAGCTGGCTGAGTCAGTCCAGCAATTACACTAATTATGATAGCTATCATCAGCATCAGTAGCACTGAATGATCAGATAGCAGTGTATAAAAGCAACACTCGAAGCACAGTGATTATGTTTTTGTGTCTGTGGTGGATATATTTGTGATCATTAATTGCTAATTGATAGACAATTGTTTTTATGATAGACATTTTTGTGTGCAGTATCTCCTGAACCAAGACCAAATACTCTCCAGTCTGATTTCTGTTGTCGGATGGCCTCCACTCGATGGCCCTTTTGAAGACCACTTGAAGAGCTCTCTGAGAGCACAAACGCTGGCCCCGAGTCAAGCCCCTCTGGTGTGTTAGCAGGGCTGGGTTGAAAGGGCCTTTAGCCTACCTCCTCCACAATCTGTTTATCCTGGGAGGCACACACAGCCCCCCAGAGAGGACCCACGGATAACCTGGCTGCCGTCTTATCCTAACCTTCAAACGCTGAGCCAGGCTGAGGGAGCCAGTGCCACGGCAACAAAGGCACATGTGAAGAAGAACTGGGCCCTTAGAAGCAAAAGCTCACTAATTGACGGCTTGAGGGAGTAGGAGCGACTGAGAGAGAGAGAGAGAGAGAGGAAGAGGAAGAGAACGTAAAGGCTGCAAACCCACCCCCACAAAACTTTTCCTCCCGGCACATGCACACTTAAAAAGTCTCCTGTCTTTTTGAGGGTGTATTTGTTTCTTTTTTCCCCTCCCCAAATAAGTAGACCCAGTAGGCTTTTGAAGCATGTTTTACTCTGCTCGCCTAGTTTTTCTCCAGTAGATTCAGTTGTCAGCTTAACCTGCTACACACGCAGTGATCCACTGTCACTTGTTCACTCGAACTGTCTGGCCTAAGTCATATGCATGCTCAGCATTTAGCCATTTAGCCACAGACTAATGGACACCTAGGGCCTAGGGCCACAATTTAATTGCTGTGTTCAAACGTTCCAAAGAAGTGCCAAAACAATTAATCCTGTTAGTCAAGGCACACTGTCCTCTATTTGCTGAAGCACGGCTGGTGCTCTGTCCCACTGGGCTGTGAGTGAAGTGCTGTGTGGTGGTGGTGTCGGAGGGGACATATAATGATTTTTGCTCAGGGGTTGGATGGCAAACTTTTACTGCATTTTCAGTTCTAAAACACATTATACACATTTTGTGATATACATTGTTGGTTTACATTGACATATGTACTCAAATGGGCCAAGACCATTCCACAAATGGAAAAGCACTGACCTTTTAAGGGCCTTAACAACTAATCATTAAACAAGCATAAATATCATTAAACAGTGAGTTAGTATGGGAAAAATTTACCTTTAATTTCTAAGTAATTAATAGTGAAGTTTTGTGGGTAAACTTGCTGATGGCTTTAAACAGTCAAAAACAATCCTACAATATTTTGTGCCAAATGTGAAATAAATTATTCTCTATATATTATTTTCTATAATAATCAGTAGAAACTACTGTCCTTTGGGCTTGGGCCATTTGTTTTGCCCAGAAATGTACATTGTTGATAGAGATTTTTTGGGAGTGGCCTTTACACATAAACGTGTTCTTAAGTCAATACTACATTTTAATGAATAGCCCCTTTATTAGAGATATAAAAATGTGTTTTTCATTATACATCAGCTCTTATTTTTTTCAAAACCAAATATAATTGGTGCAAATGGATGTGCGGCATTTTGGTTTTGGTTCAGTTTTGGTAAAGATGACTGTGGTTCTTACCTACACTTTTAAAAATATACCACAAGACTTATTATTGAAGCCAGCATTTGTACATGCGACCCCAAATCAGGCTTTTATTTCGTTGCAGACATTATGAAGCCAGGATATTTTATGTTTTCTCTGGTCAACTTAATTTCATTTGTTAATATACAGTAGATCAATTCCTGCATTTCAGGCCTGCAACACATTCCAAAAAAGACATAAGCTAAACACCCATGATTTTTGATCCCTCAGACAGCACTTCGTCAAATAGCATCATTCAACAATAGCTGATATAAACACATGAGTAAGGGATTACTTACTACAATACGGAGTCATTCACAAAACCACCAAATTTATGGTGTTATGTTAATCATGTCCAGAAGTGGTGTCGACTTCTCTGGGCTTGGATGCATCTGGGATGGACCATGACACAGTGGAAATGTGTATTGTGGCAGGATGAATCAGTATTTCGGATCTTTTTGGGAGAAATGAACACCGTATGCTCTAGACCAAAGACGCAAAGAACCATCCAGATTGTTATCAGCAACAAGCCAGGGTCTGTCATGGCATGGTCTCAGTATATCATTACCTTTGGCAAAGGTCATTTACATTTATGTAATGACATCATTAATACGGAAAAGTACATTGACATCTTAGAGCAACATATGCTGCCTTCAAGTAGACATGTTTTCCAGGGCCGTCCATGCATTTTTCAACAACACAATGCAAAACCACATACTGCACACATGGCTGCAGAAGAAGAGAGTACGGGTACTGGACTGGTCTTCCTTGCAGTCCTGAGCTATTCCCAGTAGAGAATGTTCGGAGATTTTCAAAACAAAAAATGTGACCTCGAGAATCCCGTACCACTGCATACCTTAAGACATGTTTGCAGGAAGAATGTGACAAAATAACACCCGAAACACTTCAGCGCTTGGAGTCCTCGGTGCCAAAACGTCTTTTAAGTGTTATGAGACGGAATGGCAACATTACAAACTGGTTTATGCTTTACTATCCCCACTGTTTTTGGAATATGTTGCGGGTCTGAAATGCAGGAATGGATGTATATTAGCAAATGAAATGAAGTTGACTAGACAAAACATTAAATATATTATGTGTGAACTGCCTGCAATGAAATAAAAGTCAAAGTAAACGTAAGAAACACTGCATTTGTTTAGTTGTATTTTCCATACTGTCCCAACCTTTTCTGACTTGGGTTTGTAGAAACATGAACACTTCTTTGGAAAGTTTAAATACATAATAATAAATAAACATAATAAACATAATTTTTTTTGGCATGGTTAAATGTTTTTTTTTCTCTGTATGATGTAAAACCTAGTAGATTCTTAGATCTCGGTGCTATAGAAGGTATTTCATTCATTCATTAATTCATGCATTCATTCATTCATATGTCATCTAAACTGCTTATCCTGACAGTGCTCATTGGGTGAAAGGAAGGAAATAGGCTGGACAGGCAGCCAGTCCATCACTGGGCAGGCCATAGAATGCAAAAGCAAGCCAGCTAAGTCAAGCCAGAGTTAACAGCACATTTATAACCCTGTGATTTGGCCCTAAAATGAAACAAGCTGTTTCCCTTTTATGATGAGATCATGAATAATTTGATGATGAATCTGTTCTGATGTCCTGATTTTACTGTAAGGCATTGTGATGATCACACAGAAACATGTCAAAAAAGACACAAGCGGGAAAATAAAATGAACCTATATGTAATAGGCTAGTTTGTTGAACTATTTAGTTAGCTATGCTAATGTTACCTATAGTAGCTTAATGCTTTTGTTCTTGAGCACAACAAAGAGTAAATTAAGGTTGCTACTCACTATAAAACTTTCCGTTTAAGATGATCTTCATTAATTGTCAAAAATGGATAAAATCACATAGCATGGCTGCTGCTTACAGGTTATGGTTGGGGTTATGATGTTAAGATTCAGTCTCTTCACTGTTAAATGCTGAGCAAAGTCTGCTCTATATTTTGTATATGGTTTAAGGAACCATCAGGAGTGAAATGTGCAGAGCAAACTAACAACTTTGTATTAAAGTTGTCCAGGATCTTGTTAAAGATGTGATTCTTTTTGCCAGACTGCCAGATTGATAGCATTTAAGGTAGAACAGAACATTAAGTTAGAGAGATGGCGATTAGGAAATCCACTTCAGCCTCATTTAAAGATAAACATTAGCCATGCCCATTGACCGTTTGTGCCCTTGGAAAAGTTATGAAGAGTGTCAACAGAATGATACATTTCTCCTCACAGCCCACCATTTTCATTGCTATTGCTCTAGTGCAGCGTAAAGTCAGGAAGAAAACTTGTTTTCTTCCAACCGAATAAGTTTTAATGTATTTATGCTTATGTTTATTATTCCTTTCCAGGTAGAATCATGCTTACAGCTGAGATAAATAATCTTAAAACCATTGTTCCTTCCTGCATATCTGGAAAACATATATTTTCCAGATTTGTCTTAATAGTATGGAAGTGAACTGTCAACACAAGCACACATACACAGCAGACAGCTTTGGGGTGCTGACATCTGGCCAACGTGTGAGCCCTGCAGTAAGGATCAGTCTAAATGAATAAGGTTCACCACACTAACACAGCTTACCAGCTTTGCTGTTCATAATGTCTGTTAATGGTGCTTTTATACATCTACGCATTTTATCAGCTGCAGATGGATCCAGATACTTTTCCTAAATGACTCTTTACAGTGAAGCTCTGTTTCAAGTGCCTGGCCTTTTCACCTCTGACACTGCCTGCCTCCTGCACTGGTGGAAGACTCTGTGCTGTGGACTTTGAGTGAGATTAGGAGCATTAATTAGGAGAGATTAGGGGAGAAAGTGACTGTCACAAACACACACACACGCGCACACACACACACACACAGCTCAGAGAGGGACGCAGCTTCTGCTGACCTTTGTTCTGATTTAAAAATCAAACGAGTGGCAGCAGTGGGCCAGGGGAGCAGTGGGCATGGGGGCGTGTGGATGACCTCTGACCCTCGGGGGCATGCTGAGGGGGAATGGCGGGCCTGTGGCCCTGAATGTCAGCCCCCTGGGCGGCAGACACTGCAGGCCCTGTAATGATTTATGGGGCAGGAGTGCCATCGATGGCTGCTCAGCCCTGGGGAGGGACCTAAATGGTAGTTCTGACACCACTGAACGTAGAGGTTAAAGGTGATCAATAACAAGGCTGGTGAAGAGAATGAGAGAGATGGAAGAAGGGAGGGAGAGAGGGAGGAAGGAGGAGGCCTGGTGTTTTTTTAATTGCTGTGCTCATTATTGGCCTCTTTGTGTCTGCTCTCTTCTTTTGTGCATCAGTAAGTCGGGAGTGGAGCGTGGCCCCTTTCGCAGGGTGAAAAGGTGGTGGAGTAGGTGCTGTGTAGTAGTCTGTCACATCTGTTTGCATTTTGCTGCTTCTTTGTGATTTTGCTGCCTGTATTCTCCCCTCTGTTCCCTCAAACCCAAAGTGTTACAGCTAGAAATAAGGCATGTATTCGTTACCTGCAGTAGAGGCCCAGTGAGCTAGTGGGATGTGAAGTGCCATTAATTGATAAAAATTAGAGTAACCGACTAAACTGTACAGCATTGTAGGGTGTTATGGCCCCTCCTCCAACAACACAGGACTTCTTATTTCAGTCTTTGGGAAACTAGAAATAACAACATTCAGGTCTGATCTAATC
The DNA here is from genome assembly GCA_034552555.1 of Semaprochilodus insignis. Lineage (NCBI taxonomy): Eukaryota > Metazoa > Chordata > Actinopteri > Characiformes > Prochilodontidae > Semaprochilodus > Semaprochilodus insignis. The sequence goes on along the minus strand of CM067479.1, from coordinate 28,653,173 downwards.
TGATCTGTGAAGCACTCTAAATTGGAGAAATGTTAGAACAAAGCCACAGGTCATGAGTTCCAACATGCCCTGAATCACATTACTAGCCTTCAGGGAACCGGAGATGGACTGTAGCCACCAGGCTCCTCACCTGTTGTCTTCTCTGAGGCATCCATGTGGTTAGTATCATAATCATGTGACCAGCGACTAGCTGACATTAAGCTTAAAGGGTCATCGCTGAGCAGTAATGTCAACAAGCCCACAACCCTAGTCTGTGTAACCCATGCTAGGAAGCCTCTATTGGCTGTGCTATCAGTCAGGATTTCTTTATCACTGTGGTGAGAATTCTCAATGGGTGTGTGTTGTACTACTGTTAATACAACAAATAATATGAGAGCATACAAGGCTGACAGTAACAGTATGTGGCACATGTTTCAGAAAAGAGATTCATACAGAAACAAAAATAAGTCTGGAAACCAATAGATTCTTTAACCCATTTAATTTAATCTTTGTTCTAAGATTTTTAATTCTTTATTCCATGAATATTCAGTTCTCCTTATTTCTTCTCTCTGTCTGTCTGTCTGTCTGTCTGTCTGTCTGCTGGCTTGCCACTCTCTCTGTGTTTCAAAATCTCTCAGTATGTTTGAGGAGGGTAAGAGTCCCCCCCCCCACCCCACACCGCATTCACTCCAACCCCACGCACATTCACTCCCACCCCCTGTGTCTGTGAGGAGCTCTCAGAAGTGAGCTGATTAAGATTAAGACTGGGCTGCTTTCCCTAATTACATCTCCGCATCTAAATCATCTGTGTACATTTCTAATTACGCAGTCGCGCGCCACGTCCTTGAGCTCAGCGGCAGGTCTCCATTTCATCTTGTGCCGTCCCTCTCTCTCTCTCTCTCTCTCTGTCTCTCCCTCTCTCTCTCTCCTCCTTCTCTTCCTTCGTTTCATCTTGCTTATTTCTTTTTTGTTGTTGTTGTTGTTGTTATTTTGGCTGTTGTGAATTGAAGGGCTCATTTACACTTGTCTTTTCTCTCCAGTGACAGAATAGTAGAGGGCAGGACAGGCAACCCAGGCTATAACCAGCTCCTAGGCAGAGATCATAGGGACTGGAGAGATCACTTTTGCATGTGAAACGTCTTGTTTGAGACACGTGACACAAGTTTCATTTGCCATGTGCGCTTAGCCAGTTCTCTGAGCGCATTCTCAAGTTTGTAGAAGCTGCTATTGATTACAAATTCAGAATTCAGATAATTGTTTCAAACTAATGCTTAAATTACTTAAATAACTAATGATTTAAACCTATATTTTAATGAGCTATTTGTTCCCAAAGAGAGTTCCCTTAGCAATGCTGGTCTACTGCAATAAAATGTCTGCAATTTATTATTTTTTTTATTTTGATTGAGTTTGTTCATATCTCCACAATGCTAATCCAGGTGAATCTAGTCTCAGTTTCTCTGTTTTTGAATGTGTATTATTTGTCATTAGCATCTGCATCAACAGATATGTACATGAAAAACAGTGAATATTAGTATCAGCCCAGAATTCCCATACTGGTGCATTCCTACACACTGCACAATAAATTCAATGTGTAGTGCAAACAAAGTCTATGCCAAACAATATATAGTGCAGGGTCCCATATCTAGTATGTTTATAGGATAAAACTGTAGAAGGCATATGATATGTGTCCTTGCAGAGGATGTGATGCTTATGGAGATACAGGAGAAGTCTGCTGTTCATAACGTCTTAGATCTCATAGTCCATTTTTTGAGGATGCCTCACTGCCTTAAACTGGATATTGTTTTCAGTGTCCCTTAAGCTAAGGCTTTTTGCTTTTGATAACTTTTGAGGGAGTACATAAGCATTTAATCATTTTGATTAAATATATGGTATTAAAAAGAAAAAAAAAAACATGTATATTAGAAAAATGATAATCCTTTGTACTGCAAACTACATGTTTCACTTTTTTAGGTTTGAGATGCCAAGAACCACTAGGTTTTAATTTGTCTGAGGTGCATACAAATTGTGAAAATGATAAATACCATTCTTTTGTGGCATTGATTGAAAGGCCCTGAATATATCCGAACACACATGACCTTCCCATTGTCTAGTGGTTTTCCTTCAGAAGCTAAGGCAGTTTTTTTTCCCTTTCTTTATTCAAGAGTCAGCCTTGTGATTTAAGTCTTGAAAGAGCAGTCCCCCTGGCTGACCATGATACAAAGGCAAGGTTTGAAGGTGAAGTGCTGGGCAGCCTATAGCATTGACTTCACATTACCTTTAAGATGTAGGCCTTCTGGGTGAGCTATTAACTCTGCAACCTTGAGCCATCTTTCTGGAGGAGGCCATCAGTGCTGGAGAATGCTGGAAGAGAGACGAGAGAACAGGTTGTGCACATAAACCCACAGTGATGACAGAAAACCAACCAAAAGATGGCCAGCAGAAATCTCACAAGGGAACAGGTTGAGATTTCGGCAGGTTCCTTTACTGAGGAGAGGTGAATTATGAATTCTCTTCCTGTGATAAGTGTCGGGTGAAAGAAAGTTGTGTTCTGTCTACTCTATCCACTGATTGCAATGATTAGCTTATTCATCTTATTTATGCTGTTAAAATGGGCCTCTCTCTCTCTCTCTCTCTCTCTCTATCTCTCTGTTTCTCTCAGGTCACACTCTGCCCAAAAGGAAATCAGTTGAGCAGAAAAAGCTAAATCTATGTGGTTTACACGCACAAAAGGCTTAAAAAACACTTCAAGTTGATTGGGCAAAGGTTCTCCAGCGGTGTACAAAAGACAAGCTTAAAAAGGTTTAAGAAGAGTCACTGGCTGGTCAAGACAGGCCAGCTAGTTAATCAGGAGCAGCAGTATGTGCTGCAGGTCTACCCGGTAGAAGGCTGTTATCTGTTATCTTGCTGAGTGCTCAGCAAGCGAGCTTTTCCATCATATTTTTTTCTTCTTCTTCTTAAAAAAAACTGTTTTTGTCCAACAAATTCTTCACATAAATTAAAACATTGCTGACTGTGCTGCAGCTTTTTTTTCTGCACCAATACAACTGAAATCTTGGAAATTAACAATTAAACATAGGACACGATGTCTTTGAATGTATCTACCTGACCTGTTACATCATGATCTTAGCTGTGCCAGTATGACTCTGCATCTCACTACCAAGTGCAGCTAATGGGGGAGGTTTTCTTGAATGTCCAACAGTAATTAAAATAAAGGCTTCTAAATAGTTCATGGTTGGATGTTCAGCTCCATTGGTATGGTATAGGACCTTTACATTATGTGGAGGTTGTTTAAACATTAAAAATGGACACACACATATAATTTACCATTGTTTAAAGAACCTACTGAAAAGTTCTTTACCAAAGTGATTTTTCTATTGTGTTGCTCCAACAAACAAATTTTGACACTTTCATCATTAATACTGTGGTATTTGGTTTTGCCTATTTCGCATTAACATTTATGTTCTGAGCAAAGAGCACATTCATAAATTCATAATTTTTGAGGCTGTTATCCAGGTTTCTATAGTCCTTGATTATCTGGCCCAGGAATGTAAGGTGACATGAAACAACCTGTCTGCTTGTTGCCAGTATACAAGAGTTCTACTGGAAATCTGAACTCTATACACAAGGTTCCCTGGCACTAAGATTAACAGACACAAGGTGTCATCTTTGTCATTTTGAAGTGTTATTTTTCAAGACTTATTCTTCAAGATTGTAAAAACTCCCTACCAAAAAACGAAAGCCAGAAACAGAGGAAGGCTGGGGGGATGTTCCAAACCTGCACTTATAACCTCTATATTTAGGCCCACACCACAGAGCCTACATGAAGGAAGAAGCATATACCTACGCCGCCCTGTATCATAAATAACACAGAATTCGCCCCCTCCTGTTATCTGCCAAAGCTTTTCATATGGTAAATAGCTGATCACTGTGTGGCCACATTGTTGCCTATCTTTCATGTAGCTCTGAGGAGAAACCTTGAGGTGTGGAAAAGAAGGAATTTTTGATGAAAAAAAAAAGAAGAAGAAGAAATCTTTTCCTCTTCCTTCTCCTGCAACCCTCACTCTGCCCTTCGCTGTTGGGGTCAGGTATTTACTACATAAATGAGAGAGACAGAGGTTGAGCGGGTAGGTGTGAGGGAAGCAGGAAAAGACCTGAAGACAGATAGTGCTTACCCACCTGGTGATAACACTGTTAATTGGAAACCACACTGTCTTCCTGGGCCTCCATCTAACTCCAGAACCACCTAACCACCTCAAGTCTTCATGCTACCTTATGTCTTAAAGCAAGTTACAGTCATGACCTTTTCACTTTCTTACTGGCATTATGAGGTATATTACACACGTACCACCCCCCACCCGCACCTCAGTTATTTTGTATGACTTCCTTTAATGAGTCTGAGCGTAGTGTCTAAGCATGACAAATGAGTGCAAAAGTATAAAAGAGGGTGTTCTGGGTCTTAGTCTGAGAACATCTAGTTGTAACCTATGAAATGTCCTTAGAACATCTTCTCTTTAGTTGATATACAATCTTAGTATAAAGCATTCTATATAGTATCTTTAAAGAACCATCTCAAGGGTTTTGTTCCAAAACACACTACAGACCATTTCCAAGAATTGTATCTTTTTTTCAATGATATGTTGTTGGGAGTGGGCTTTGTACATGATAGAAATAATATCAGTGCTACGTTATGATTGATATTAATATTTTTCTATATGCATGTTATATTCAAAATTGTTACAAATGGAAAAACATCATTTTGGAATAAAACCCTTCATATGTAACAGGCTTTTTATAACTGAGAAAGACATAGAACCATTCATGCTTTGAACGCTTGCTGTTCTACATAGAACCATTTAAGCATGTACACTCTGCATTCAGACATTGGTAGACACTTGCTTATCCACTGTTTCGTCTGAAAACAAGGGTATTAATAGGGAGTTTGTCTCCTCTTTGCAGCAGTACCTCAATTCTTTCAAGAAGGGCTTACACTAGATGTTGGAACATTGCTGAAAGGATTTGACTGCATTCAGTCTTAAGAGCATTAGTGAGGCCAGGTACTGATGTTATGTTATTATTAGTGCTGGATCATAAATGCCACTCATTCTAAAGTATTTCAATAGAACCTCATAGCATGCAGTTCCAGCATTTATATCCCTCTAGTCAACACTTAGCATTGGGCATAATGACCTTAAACCTTAAGGATATATAGTATAAGAAACATTCGCAATGTAGTCAGTCTTAATGCTGGATATTGTTACTGAGGAGCTTTGTTGTATAAAGAGTTAAGTAATTATCTTAAAGAGTCGCCTTGATTTCAAATGCTTTCTGAATCTATTATGATTATTGATGGACTAAAGAGATTGTCACTGCACTAGAATGATAAAAGGCATCCTGAAGAGTTAAGTGCCATATGGTGAATACAATACTCATGAGCAGTAATTCAGCAAGGCATTGTATGTGTATTGGATCTAATGATTAAATCCATAATCCATCTAATGGAGTGCTCCAGTGTGCCGCCACCAACATACAAATCTAAATGCTCTCAAACTTGACCTTGTCTGTACTGTGAAACTACTTGATTTTGAAGCAATTGACTACTGATTTTGGGCTAGATCTGAGTCAGAGTGATTGTTGATGAGGCTCTGATTGTTACTCTCTCTTTCTCCCTCTTACAGTTTGTATTTTTACAGTATCACTATTACTGTTACATACTCAGAATACACTTATATATATATATAGGAATATCCTGATAAAGCACATTTTCTCAAATAGTTTGCTTATCGGTTGAATGAAGTTCTGAAATTCTCAAGATTTTGTTTTGCTCTCTTCACCGGTTTCTGTCCTCTACTACTCTAATAATCCCTGACTGAGCAGTACTGCCAATTGTCACTTGAATTTAAAAAACACTTAGTCACACTTTTTGGTAAATGCAGCAGTGAACCATCATGAAATCTGTTCACTTATGTATATTTTTCCACCAGCATGTTAAATGTACTGCATATACTGCACTGAATATACCAGTTAGGCCATTTTTCGGTATTATTGCATACACATTGTGGCACATTTGCAAATTGTCAGGTAATGATACGTCTATGAGAAAAATACTTATGAGTGCAGTACAACACCGATGCTAAGGTTTCACAAACATGTCCTCTTTTGTGAAGACTTCACTTTGAAACAATAGGGAGCAAAATATCACTAGAACATGTACAGTCTCTACACCTCCCTTCAGTTCTTACCAGTCTAGAAGAAACATTGCAATTTTAGTATCAGTAACTTCATCCCTCAAAGAGCTGTCGGTTGATAGTAATTGTTTCTCTCGCTCTCTCTCTCTCTCTCTACACACACACACACACACACACACACACACACACACATATATATATAATAGTTAAAACAGTTGTTTCTTCAGATCCTATTTATAATAATAGTTTATTTTGAAATGTTATAAACTAAACTCATTTTAACTAAACTCACGAGTTTAGAATCACTGAGATAAGCAGTTGGCTCATTATGTTGATTTGTTTGTCTACTCATGTTTTAAGAGGAAGTGTATTAAGTCCTGTTTTAGAGTCATATTTTCAATATGCTGTGTGCTGACTTAATATATGTAATAAACAGACAAAGATTGTGTTTCTCCTAAAGATTATTACTTTTTTATTTTGTGGGTAAAAGTATTAAAAATGTGTAAAGTTATGTACTTTGAATACTTTCCAAATCTAATATGGACGTGGCATAGATACCTCATTTCTGTATTCTAAACACATAGTCACAGTGCTTGTATTCCATTACATCTCAACCCTGATAAGTATGCAACGCATTTCTGATACAGACTGTATAATTATAATGTATCTGTATATTAAACATAGCGCTACAGTGGACACACAGATGGTTTACAAGAACACATTATATGTTGTTTTTAACACATTTGTTTGGAGAGTGTGTTATACTCCAGGCTCTGGGTGCTCCACAGGCTGCTGTGGCCTAACACGGTCTCCTCAGCCAGAGGTCTTTGCAGCATGTTCACAGCAGGAGATTCACATGCTAAGAAGGAGTTGTACGGTGTGCTTCAGTGGTGTGTTTCACCAAGCTCCTCAGCATCACCACACCTGCTTAAAGAGAAAAAAGGAGTTTAAAAATAGCAATAAATGCATTATTCAGGCATAATTACCAGCATTGTCGTAGTGTTTGTAATGTCATTAATAACAGCCCGTGCCCAAATAATGCGCTTAATGTTATTTATCTGTTGGCAGATAGATGTGGCTAATCCTCATTCATTTGCTGTGGATCAATGCAAATCCGCTAGCGTGAGCGAAATCCCACCCCCCCTTGAGCCCGTGGCTTCTAATGTATTTTCCCACCATTAACCAGCTATAATCCCTGCTAATCATCACTAATCCACATCTCCTGTGTTTGATGATACTCTCCTGATGAAGGAGGCGGTGTCGGGGCTCAAATGCCCGAGTGCAGCACAGAGCAATGGCTGTGCAGACGTTGGCAGGAGCTGCCCGTGGATAATGTGGCGAGGAGGGAGAGCTAAAGCAACCAACCTCCTGCTTTTCTGGCGAGCATAATGGCACCGGCTTCTTCCTCCGAACAACTCTCCCTGTGGCTGAGTGTAATTATGCATAGATAAGCAATCTGCAGTTATCACACATGCACATCTGCTTTATGCTTTCCATGGAGAATCAATGAGCCATCCCATGCTATGTTGTTCACCTTTTCATCTTTATTATGTCCATAGACTTTCCCATAAGGCGTTCTATATTAACCTTAGACTTGTCCTTTTGTAGCATTGGAATGTTTACTGAAACACTGAAGCCAATCTGGAGTAATAGCATAGCAAAAAGCAATGGCAAGCATGGCATTTCTTTTTTTCTCACTGCAGTTATTTTATGTGTTAAGTGACTGATCTGTGTTGGTGCATAAGTACTCCTAATTGCTATAGATCTGTGTGTATAGAATGAAGAAATGGAACTGTACATTACAGTATATTCAGTATACAGTGTGCTGATGTGCCGTGTTGATGGTGGTTAGGGGTCACTGAATGTATTTTTCCTCTTGTGCATTATGTTTTAAAGCAGTTGCTTATGAGGCAATCGTGCAAGAGACTGTGAGTTTTAAGAAACTATGTAAGGAACAGTATTTACAGTGTGGTGGTAATGTCCTCTAGTGAGTCCTCCCTTATTGTACTGCAGGCCCTGTGTAACATAATAATATCTGCACAGCTGTTCAGATGTTACGTTTTTGTAAACGGTCATCAAACCTTTGCCCACAACAGTAGGTTAGTAGGAGACGCTCAAATAATGGCAGGTGACCTGGTAATTATCTGTATATAATAGTTTTTGTAATATATGCCTACATAGACCTGCACATGTACAAATATCCACACATACAGTTATTCTTTTTTCTATTTATTCTATTCTTCTTTTGTTTTTCCCTTAGTTAAATACTTGTTAACAGTCTGTGTGCTTGTCAGGTTTGTTTAATATGATACTTGTTTACATGTGTGCATCCACCAAGACACACTCCTTGTCTGTGTAACATACTTGGCAAAAGAGGTTCAGATTTTAAGTTATTTTATATCGTCAATGTCCAAAGAAAAACAAGTATCTCCAGAATAGCAACTTTACATGAGGGGACAAAAACCAGTTTCATTAGAACGTAAGTCAGCGGAACCAGACTTCTTTTCAGGACAATTTTAGGCCATTTCTGTTGGTCCATTCTTCATGAAAATTTCAGATAAAGTAAATGGCAGCTGCTGTGTTCAGATTATGCATAAAAGTAAAAATTTACAAAAATTGACATACATGTTTTTCTTTGCATAGCGCCAATATTTTATTTAAACACATGAACTATTCAACTTACAGTAAGACCAGCGCTTCTCAAAGTGCAACAGATTTTGCCAGTGAGAATGCAACAACAAACTTTTATTTGTTTTTATGCTATATTAAACTTATTAAATTATTGTTTTCCTATTATAAAGGAAGTCTTTTAGTAACAACATATACTGCAATGTTATTACATACATGTATGACAATTTAGAAACCTCCCTTCATTCATTTATTCTTATCTTTTTGTCCCCAGGCCCACCACAAACATTACCCCCAAGACTAAACACTTGGGCACCTCTGGATGAAACACTAGACAGTGACACAAGTTTTGTTACATTGGTTTTGTATTAAACATGAAGTGGAACAACAGCTATGGAGTTAATGTCCATGTCAGCTTTGTTTACAGAGTTTAGGAAACTGACCATTGATATTGCCTTGATCCATCCTGGAATCAAACCTTGTGTGTTATATAGTTTTCATATTATATTATGAATATTATTACATATTATTGGTCAGCAGTGTGACATTGCTTCATTAGATTATGCACGGAGAGATAACAAAAGGTCTGAAGTTGATTCTCCAAGTGGCATTTACATCTGCGCTCTGTTGCTGTTGTCTCTCAACATGACAACCAAACAAGAGTCAATGAAAGCAAAGGCCACGAGGCTGACAAATCAGAATAAATCAATCAGAGTCGTGGCACAAACAGTGTCAATCCCATATATGTTTAGCACACTGGTAATACACTTCTGAGCTTAGCAATAGCAAATGACCTGCCAGACCACAGAAGACCACAGTAGGAAATGAGTGGCGATTACTTAAAGAAGCTTAAACGTAAAGGGAACGGATGTAGGCGTAGGTGTACCACAGACTTCCTAAAGAGAAGCCTACCAGCCTGATTTCAGATGGTCTACCACAAGATGCAAGTCAGTGTTAAGACTTGAGAGCGGGAAGACCAGATCACTGTCTTTTGCTCTAATCCAGTTTGAGAATCCTCTGTGGCAGAAGTTTCTAGTGACCGCTGTTTTTTTTTTTTGCCCTTCAGGTCAAGGAAACTAGGCTCCAAATCCCATGTCTCCTGCCCTTTTGCACGTCTGTTAAGGCTCAGCTCTGGCTCTGTTGTCCGGCGTCCTGCTCTCCTGCTGCGTGCACGTGCTGTGAGGAAACCTGTCAGGTAATTGCAGGCTTTCATGCAAATAGCGCAGCACAGCAGTGGCTTGTCTCATCCACTCTTGAGGTAATTGGCACATGGATATAAGAGCTTGACTGTGTCCCTCTAGTACTCTTCTCTCCTCTAACTGGTTCAGCAGTGGGGTTAACCTGCAGTTTGTTTCCTCAGTGTACCATTTCACACCCCGAAACTATCAGACCTGCTTTACTGACAGCGAAGAATAAGAGTCCAGTTGTCCATAACTGTAAGGAAAGGCCGGGTTCTGCTTTTCCTAATTAATTAATTCCTAATTATGATAATATAATTAATTTCTAGAACCATATTAAGAGAAAAGCCCATTACAGTTTGTGTTCTTTTGTTGTGTGAATGTAATTTGTTGAAAGCGACAAAGAAATGTCTATAGAGAGTCAAAATGTCTTTAAAATCTTTCTTTTACCAGAATTATTTGAATTATGTGCTTACTTTGTATTTGCTATGAATGTGTATGTGTATATACTTTTTCTGCTATATAATAAATGCATATTAAATGTAATACAGATATGAATAATGTTTATATCAGGCTTACATTACTGGTGCTTTTTACCTTGACAAGACTTCTTGTATTTTACCTTGAAGATCCTTTGTTTCTTTCTTTCATTCATTTGTTCTTTCAATTTTTAATGAATGATATTAGAAGTTGAGAGTATATATAATTATATTAGAGTAGGGACAGAGAGAGAGAGAGAGAGAGAGAGAGCGCGTTAGAGATCTAAAGCAGTCGTATACATTTCCTAGTTCAGTCAATAGGCTGTCTGTGCGTTACCTGCATTGGCCGTTAGGGGGCGCTGAAGACTCACCGTTCCTCTTTAGACCTATAGGATGTGTCTGACTCCTTTGACACTCGAGTTCAGAACTAGAAATGTGACTTGTTCATTAAAGAATATGTGTTTACATGTTCATAATGTGTAATTATTCGTTTTGTTTTTATGCCTTGACCTCATCGTATTAGCTTGTCTGCACTGCTAGACCACAATAAGAGCGTTTAACAGCCTGTCTGATTAAATCTGCCTCATATCTACAGTGATGATGGTGAAGTTTATGTAGTTTACTTAAAAGCTGTTTTTTCGGTGTGCTGCGTGCTAGATCCTGATAACTGATGAACATCACACAAACATTAGCCCGAACACCGAAACCCGCTCTCGGATAAAGCTCTGAAGCGGACTGCGCTCAGAAATAACCGCGAGAACTCATCACTGAAGATGACAGAGGTAAAAGTGTAATCTGCCGTTTAACAACACATTTTATCACCACCACATGTGAACTGCTCAGAGCTTCTCGCCCGCGCTTTCACTCCTCCGGAAAGGTGTTTTCTCTCCGTAGTTACCGTGTGTGGTGGGTTCATGGATTTTATGGTTCTGCAGGCCAAACTCACCCAGCCTGTAGTACCACACCATTCAGGCAGTTCACCATCACCAAGTTCCTGAAGATATAAACTCTCTTCAGCCCACATGACTACAATGTTTAAATTCTCCTAAATGTAAGAAACAATGCGCGGAGTGTGTGTGGAGCGTTTATCGCTCTCCTCGCCGCAGATTAAAACCACTAACGCAGGAACAGCGTCCTTTATATGATCGTATATATATGTACATTACTTTATATATCTTTATATACATTTATATACATACAGTCTATATCAGATAGTCTGTATCTAATTTTTAATACAGACACTCAGACACTTTTTATGGCAGCCGTTACTCTGCGGCTGGTATGAGAGAGTGTGAATTCTGGGTTTGCGTTAAATGCTCGCCACCTTCCTTTAATTATAATAATAATAATAATAATAATAATAATAATAATAATAATAAATCCCTATACTATAACTATACTGACCAAGTACACGTGAACATATGAAATGTCCACTATAATAATAGAAGTCTTTCTCAGTGAGAGTTTGGGACAAACTGTTTCCTTTGGTCTGTCCAGAAATTTGTAGAAATCGCGCTGTAACAGACAGACATGATGCACGCTTTATTTTCACTACCGCTTTAAATGCATACTGCCCTATAGGGGTGAATAATAATAGCTGATGATGATGATGATGATTATTATTATTATTATTATTATTATTAAAGGAAGATGGCGAGTACAGAACTTAGTTGTGCTGACCAGACCTTTATTCACGCTGTTTTCTCATCTTTTACATTTACAACTGAACAAAACCACTCCATACAGCACACATTAGCTGTGCTACACTGCCTCCCACTTCGGCTCCACTGTTTTAATACTTTAGATCAAACGTGTACCTAAACACACTGAGAGGAGATCATTCACTTCATCAGCATGTGTGTTGTTAGTACAGATTGGTGACTGAAGTTGATTAGATTCTGCCTAAAAGGAAATAGGCGAGTACAGCGAGAGTGGACTGTATGTACTGAGTGAGCTATTAGTTACTTACTGAGATAAAATCTTGACCCATAATAGACCTGTTTATTACAGACAGATACATTAGAAAACACTGGGGGAAAGGGCCTACAAACATGCTGAATTATTATTTTTTATTATTATTATTATTATTGTTGTTCTTGTTGTTATTATTATTATTATTATTGTATTATTATTATTATAGTTCATTGTACTATTTTTGTAAGGAGGATAAATAGAGAAACAGGACAGAGAGAAAGAGCGAGCACAAATGTGTGTTTTAAAGAAGACAGAAGGCAGGTTCTTGTATATACGTTTTATGTAAGTAATAAAATATTACTATAACATAAATATAAATGTGACTTTGCAGTCTACATTTTGCAATCAACATACAACCAAATGTAGTAAACAAAACATCTGTAATCCACTGCAACATAATTAACAGAGCCCAACAAAAAAAAGCTCCAAACACATTTAAGAAATAAATATATAGATATATAAACGGTCAAATTCTTAAATGAAATATTAAAATATCTTCTCGGAATTAGTAAGTGTACAAAACTGCTCGGAGGGAACAAGAAAAGAAAAAAGGGGAAAAAAAGAAAAACAAACTCAGAACAAATACATATGTGTACATATTGGACATATTTACATATTGGAAATAATCATGACAACTATTTATTTAAAATCTTTTCTTTTTTTCAGGTTTTCTGGAAAAAGGTTGTATATCCACACCGTTTCAAATAACAGGATTGCAAAAAGAAAGAAAAGAAAAGAACAAAAAAATAATGAACACCTGCTCCAAGCTGCTCACTCACAGATGAGAAAAGACACGGAACGCACGAGTCAGTCAGGATCCCTCGGTTTGTGTGCTGCTCTCAGACAGATTAAAGAAGGGAAAATAAAAGAAGAAAAGAAACAGAAATAGTCCCACAGCAGCAGCTGCTTTTCTCCCCGTTATATCTCCCTTTATCCAGTGGGTGTGAATCAGGAGCACAGTGGGACAGTAAGGGGCTCAGTAGAGAGTGGTGGTCCACAGTGGGCTGTAGAGGAGTGGAGCTGGACAGGCGCTGGGATTTTACCTGAGATTGAGCACTTCTGTACTTTAGCCCTCTCACCCTCAGCACGCTTTAAAGCAGGGAGATAAACCTACCCAGGAGAGACAGAGCTCCACCACAGGGAACAAACAATAATAATAATAAGAAGAAGTAGGAGAAGTAGAAGTAGAAGAAAAAGAAGGAGGAGGAGGAGGACAGAAGACGCGCGCTTTCGCTCAGCATGATGGACACGATCACACAAAGGCAACCACATTCTAGTAACGCCAGAATAAGTGCTCATGAAAACAGGAGGATCAAGAAAGAAAGACAGCATAAACAGTCAAAACAAAAGGCAACATGAGAAGCTCGTGCGCCCTGGTATGCTGTACTTCAGGCCCATGGCTGTGGTGGGTGTGTTATGTGGAGACAGAAAGCTCGTGCTCCACTTCTCCGTATCATGGCTCAGTGGCTCGGAAGCAAAACTGCTCGAGCTTTTGTTTCCCTGAAGGACAAACCAAAGCACAGAGTGGCAGCGAGATCTCCAGAGAAGAATCAACACTAGAGGGTCGAATTCACTCTCTACAGGTGCTCCTTCAACACTGGAGATCTAGCTGCATGCAGGACACAGAACACAACATTTTCACTACAAAGAAAACCCTAAAAAGTTCCCATCTCCCATCCTGAAGTTGAACAGCACAGGAGGAGCAATGTGGCAGATACCGGTTAATGGTGGTTGTGTAGGGTCCATCCAGGTATCTATATTAGACTAACAGTAGCCACACTCACTGCCCCCTTTGTGGAATGAGGGTTCCCTTTGAGTAGCGCTAACACAGTCAAAACTCTTTCTATCGTGTTTTCTCCACGAACTGTTTAGAATGGAATTGAATGGAACCAGCTATACATGGGACTATACATGATCTCACTCTTTCTGCTGCGCCTGCGCCACCATCACCTGCTCACTCACACCAGAACTCTCTCAACCCAACTTTCTGCAACTTTTATACTGTGAAGCGAGTGTGCGTGTGTTGCCTCTCGGGATAAACAAAACGCAAAGAAACAGAGATGGAAAACTGACACATCCATTTAGTCCCTTTCTATTCGCTGCTTCTGCTGCTGTTGGTCTGCTTTCTCTCTCTCAGTCTGTTTTTGGAAGTGAGCGCATGGAGCAGTCAGTCAGTCGGTCAGTCGGTCACGGGACGGGGCTCTGAAGTGTGTGGTGCAGCGGGGGGGTCTCGGCCTGCGCGTAAACGTCCTCCATGCTGGGGTGCGGGACCCCCACGGGCGTCATCCTCTTCTCCTTTTGTCTGCGGTTGCAGAACCACACGCGCACCACCTCCTTCTCCAGCTGCAGAGTGCCGGCCAGCGTGCTGATCTCGTGCGCCGAGGGCTTGGGGCACTTGAGGAAGTGGTTCTCCAACGCGCCCTTCACACCCACCTCGATGCTCGTGCGCTTCTTGCGCTTGCGGCCCTGCGCCGCGATCTTGTCCAGGTTGGTGGGGCTGCCGCTGTTCGAGTCCGTCTCCTCGAGCCACTTGTTCAGCAGCGGCTTGAGCTTGCACATGTTCTTGAAGCTCAGCTGCAGCGCCTCGAAGCGGCAGATGGTGGTCTGTGAGAACACGTTGCCGTAGAGCGTTCCGAGCGCGAGGCCCACATCCGCCTGCGTGAAGCCCAGCTTGATGCGCCGCTGCTTGAACTGCTTGGCGAACTGCTCGAGGTCGTCCGAGCTGGGCGCGTCTTCGTCCGAGTGGAGTTCGTGCTGTTGCTGCTGGTGGCCGTAGGGCGCGTGCGGGGATGCCTCGAGTGCGCTTTCGCTTCCTGCTCCTCCTCCCGTGCCCCCGCCTCCACCGCCGCCTCCTCCGCCCGCGTCCTCGTGCAGTGGCAGCATGCCGTAGCCCGTCTGCGAGTAGAGCAGGGGCTGGTGCGCGCCCGTGCCCGGCGACAGAGGGGGCAGGTGATGCGCCGTGGTCGCCGCCCACGTAGCGCCGTGGTGGTGCTGGTGATTCTGGTGGGGGTGGTGGTGATGGTGGTGATGCTGCGGGTGGTGGGCGCCCTGGCTCGGCTGGTGCGCGAGGTGCGCGCGCTGGTACACGGCCGCGGGCAGATCCTCGCAGCCGCTCTTGTGCTCCGCCTGGCCGCTCCAGTCGGGCGCGGCGGACCTGGGCAGCCACTGGTGGTGCGTGAGCCCTTGCAGGTAGTCGTGGTGCATCATCTTCTGCACCTCGCGGTACGTGGTGCCCTGGTGCATGCGGTCCGGGTCCGGGTGCATGAGCGGTGTGGAGGACAGCGCGTTAGTCCGCGGAATGTACTGTGCCGTCGTGGCCATATCTACAAATGCTGTGAATGCCGCCGCCGCTGCTGCTGCTGCTAATGCCGCTGCTGCTGCTGCTCACACTTGCGGGGAAACACTGACGGCCGCTCGCAAGGCGCTGATGAGCTTTAGAGCTGGGGAAGGCGACGACCTGCCGTGGGGAGGGGCGAGGGGCAGGAGGACACGCCTCCAGCGCACGCTGGTTGGTCGAGGCGGGCGACGAGCCTCCGGTTATTTCCTCCGATCCCAGTCCATGATCGCACTGGCTCGCAATTGGCCGCTCTCTTTCTCTCTCTTTCTTACTCTCTCTTTGAGTCTCAGTCTCCCTCTCTCTCTCTCTCTCTCTCTCTCTCTCTCTCTCTCACACATTTTCTTCTCCTCTCCTTTTTACCAAATGAGGCTTTGTGGGTTGTTTTGAATCTAAACCACGTGGGGGAGTGCGGTCCTCTTCACTAGCGTTCAGGACAAGCACCCCCACCTCCCCTTTCTTTAAATTAGTGTGGTTAGAAACTGTATCCCTCCCTTTTCAAGCACATTACAACTCTAAAATACTTTACAAGCCACACGCGGTGCCTTTAATGTTTTAACACGAGGCCACACAAAGACTGTTTATCGCGGAAAGAAACGGCTGAAATCTCGACTCCAGCTCGACCTAGTAAACCCAAGTTCACTCAGAGACAGCGAGAGAATGACATTACAGCAGTTGCTCTAAAGTGGATCTCAGCTGGTTTCCACACATGTCCCAGAAGCAGCAGTCGGGTCTACAGTCTGTCAGGTGTGATTTGCTTTTTCCCACGTCCCGCCACATTCTGATGCCGTTTCCACACTCGGCACTCGGCACTGCTCAGAATAAACGCGCTATCTATTTGTTTCCCTTTTCTTCTTTGAATTCTCCACGTTTGAATTTGGACTTCCGCCGGTTACTCGAGCACGGAGAGCTCGCCTATTTCCATACAATTTTCCTTCGATGCATTTTTTCCTCCCTCCCCACCCCTTCCTTTTCTCTCTCTCTCTCTCTCTCTTTCTCTAAACAGCAACTTGGAGAAATCCTGCGTTTCTCCCTCCTGGCTTCTCCTCGCGCTGCTTTCCCCGGCTGATCTGATTATTTTTCCCTTCACGTTTTGTCCCAATAGCAAATTACCAATTCTATGAATTGCAAAGCAGCCTCGGAGACGCTGAGGGCTGGAGAGGGGGGGAGATGCCAAGATTGAAAGGGATCTTTGCAAACACAATCACGTTCTTAAATGGAAATGTGGGGCTTTAAACAAATCTTACATCTCTCCTGTTTCAGTCGTGTAAAAGTCTGCAATCAGGCGCGCGCTCCTTCCAACAAGCGCAGCTGTTTACAGGACTTTGTTTTTTCCTTTCCCTCTCCTTTCTTTCTCTGTTTTGGGTGTCAGTCCTATTTCAGTTATTTATTATAATGCAGTTTTATTCGGTCACCCCTCGTGTTTGTACGTTTGTCTTGCTCTCATTTATTTTTTGGGGCTGTTTCCGCAGGCTTTTGGAAGAGGGAATAAGGCGCTCTGATGATGTTGGGTAAAGATCTCGGGCTCGAGAGCGCAACGCTTCCCACCGGTGAGTTTGCACTCTTCCTTTTTCCATCCGTCTTTCTGAGAGAGAGAATGAGGAGTGGACGGGGATGCTCTCAGGGTCACAGGTGCTCGTCACCACTCTGTCAAAGGCGTGGTTATGTCCAGCCATCATTTATTTATTTATCTCAGTAGAACGCAGAGGGGGGAATACGGAGCCTGGCGCATGTGGTCTTATAGTGCTGATGGAGATTAAAGAACAGACGCTTTTATTATGATGCATTCATTAATTTAGCTTTTATTTGAGTCAGTATTTTTGTTTTGCTTGATACTCAGATAACGGACTTCTGCTGTCTGCAGCTCTAATTGAATTTCCTTAATTGTTTCAATGATCTAGAAAAAACAAAAACAAACAAACAAAAAAAAACAGGTTAACTCAAATAACATCAAACCGTTTTAATCCTAATCCCAGTGCTAATCCTAATGATGGTGTCGTTGATGTGACTCTTATCGTATCGTTTTTATGCANAAGCAGGCCTTTCCCCCTGCAGCTCCTCGAAAGTCACAGCATCTTATTCTGTTATAAATGAACAAACAAAAAACGAGAGAATGAAAAAAGGAAAGCAGGCATTTCACTCTCTCTCAGACGGTGAAAAAGTTACTATAATTATTAGATTCTCTAAAATGAACAGAAGCGGACGGATGTTTTAATTTAAAGTATCGATTAAGCGCAATAATGCATTTGTATAATCCCCGTTTGGCTCTGAAACTGCACTAACAAGTCTAAACCCTCAAAAAGCTGAAAGGGAATAAAGCAATGAAGCTACGAGCTCGTCTGGTTAAGAATAGACACACAGTGAAGTTCATGTTTCCCAAAATCTTTGCACACTGGTCGCAACTGCGCCTTGAAAACGCAAGCATTTAAAGTTTAACACGCGCAGCAGTGAAAAGCAGGTACATGCATTTTAATTCTGACAGTGGAAGAAGCGTTTGGGTGCCAGTTTATAGCCTGTTTTAATCAGTTTAGTGGCACATAAGAAAGTGAGTTAAGAAAGGAAATGAGTTTGGGGCAGCTGTGGGTAGAGAGGGGAGTTTTGTGTCTTGTTCAGGTTTGGTCATGAAGCGTTTGGTCGCTTTACGAAAAGCTTCACCTCGCTGAAGTTGAGGAAAAGTCTTTCGCTCTGTTTTTGCTTTCACCGTGTGGCCGTTTGTTTTTGTGCAGCCCTTTAGGGTAATGGGCAGGTCCTTTCCCCTCTCTCTCTATCTCTCTCTCTCTTTCTCTGCATAACGAACTGAACTGAGCCCAGTTCGTCCCAGTCCCGGGGGAGCCACGCAGGGGAACGGCGGCTCCCTTTTGGGGAAAAAAAAACACAAGGAAGAAAAAAGAAGGAGAAGGAGAAAGAAAGGTGTGAGCCATCTTTTTCCATCTTTCTCCATCTCTCCACTTATCTTTGGGCTAATTAGGCGGGGCTCTGAAGACGCGCGCATGAATATTCATGACGGGCAGCAGCGCGCAATTAACCATGGGAAGAGGATGAGAGAACGCGCGCAGAGAGGAGAGTGTGTTTCAGCGCACTGTGTGTATGTGGGAAACGACATTTACACCCACTTCAGTCTCTCCACAATGAGGAAGGGTTTACTTTTTAGTATGTAATATAGAACTGTTACCCCAGTTCAGTTTTAATTGCCACTCTGTGTCTGTGCACCGAGGACAGAGTTTATGAAGTATAAACTTTTTAAATCGCCATATAAAGATTTATTTATGGAAATGAACAGGATTTCCTAAAAGTTTAGCGGACTGTGCAGAGTGATATAACCTCACAGGTTTACTGCAGTACATTTAATAAACTCTGTATTCCTTTTAGTTGGAAATGTGTGAATGTGCACAGGAAGGACAATTTTTCCAGACCTATAAAATTCAGACAACTGGAATGAGGGGCAAAGTCTGACTGTTACATTTATAAATGCACACAGCAGGTTTAGGAACTACAGTCATACAAAATATGTGTATGTGCAATGGATTTGAATGTATACACACACCCACACACACACACCTATGTAAATGTGACGTGACAATAAACATGATTTCATTCGTGAACTGAAATATATAATATATGAATATATACACACACACAGACACGGACACACACACACACACACATATATGTGTGTGTGTGTGTGTGTGTGTGTGTGTGTGTGTGTTTTGTCTGTGTGTACATATATATTCAAAATCAAATCACGTTTATTGTCACGTCACAATTACACAGGTGTGAAGGTGAGTGAAAATCTTAGATGCATAGTCCCTTGCAGTACTTATATAATACAATATACACGTCAGACAATAAATATTCACAGCACTTAACACCAGAATAGTTCTGTTAAACCAAATATACAGTTTTATATAACAGTAATATAAAGTTATGAATAGAAGCTAAGATATGTACAGATACATATTCCTGTATATGCAGTTTGGGGAGTCTGAGGTAGATTCCATATATATATATGGACTCCCCAAACTGCATATACAGGAATATGTACCTTACCTCAAAGCAAATCTACCCTAATGTTGCTGATAATCAGCTGTATCTGTAGAAATTGGGGACCATCCAGATGAAGTGTGACCTCTCTCTCTCAACGTATATATATATATATATATATATATATATATATATATATATATATATATATATATATAGAGAGAGAGAGAGAGAGAGAGAGAGAGAGAGAGAGAGAGAGATACCTAAAGAGAGACCTAAAGACAGAAAGACAGACACACATACTTTAACCTGTGTGGCTGCCGTTCTGTCCACTGAGGCTTCAATCCTCTACTTTGAATTCAAGGTGATCTTTATCCTGTTCCCCCCTCCTGGGTGTGCACTTGCCACTGGCTTCCATAAAGACGCATTTATGTATGTATGTATGTGTGGAGGGGAACACGGGGAGCTTTTGGAGAGGGCCGCTGCGATAAGCAGTGGAATTTGTGCCGCCTGAATATGGATGGCAGGCCGGCTCTTAGTAAGCAGCTGATAGAGAGGTAAACAGCTTGTGGGCTGAAGGGGTTAGAAGCATGCACCTGAATACATTGGGCCTCTCTCCTCTGTCTATCACCTCAATAGCTGATCAAGTCACTATTATTTCTTTCCCTTCCCATAATGTAGTTTGCCTGAAAACGTTGTAGGGACGACGACCACAGAGACTGGCTTGCTCTGATGCCAATTGAGATACACTCATGCCAGCTCAGGGGACCGCAATTCCAAATATTTTCACTCTCTCTTTTACTAGATACAAAACTTGTCAGCCTCAGGACTAAAACCATGGATGGATTGTGCTGCATCAGTATGCACTTGTGTTGAGTCTAATCAGTCAGAAAGATGCCTTCTTTGCTTCATACTATGCTTCAGTTCTGCTTTTTGAATGGTAATTTCTGTACTTGAATCTGTTCTGTGGTAATCACAGCCCATCACTTCTGTAGAAATCAGGCAGTATCCTGTATATTTACTTGGTATTACAAAGCTTAGGCTGAAGAAAATGTAATATGTCCAAATATTTCTGTATTAGAACTAATATCATTGTTTTTAGTTGTATTTAAAAGTAAACAGTCCAGAAAAATTAGAAATTGGCATCAAATGAAATAGATTAACCTGCGTATTTGTTTGTCACTGTAAAGTGAATACCTAAGGAATACATGGCACTACTTGTGGTAGACAGGAAATCTGGCTAGTTTTTAGTTGAATACTCTGGAAACCAGTCTGAAAACAATATGAACTAAACTTGTGTTATTATTATAAAAAATTCAAATCTTTATTTGTTATTCAGGGACTACATTAAAACAACACATCTTTCATTTCTTTACTGTACATGACAGGATTTCATTAGGCATGGGAATTGCTTTGGAGGGACCATCATAACAGAGAAAAGAAAGTGCTTTCTTTTAATTATGAGAGCTTTTGTACTTTCTTAGTGCATATTCGTTTCAAAAAAGCTGAATTGGAAATTCATAGATGTTGTTTTTTAGACCAGCGTCAATAGGGTTTGCTTTGTAAGCTGTTCAAGGCTACACAAATTAAAATTTTTAAAATTTTTGAGATGAAAACAAAGTTGTTACTGTTACATGTAATTACTACTTAATTAATATGTTAATATCCTCCAAAATCTGTGTTTTTTAATCCTATTCATGGCGACCCACAGCACTGCATGGTTTGATTATGGAGCCCTACACCTTACAAGGCATAATATTGTACTGCAGTTGCCCTGTTCTGACAAGAAGCAGGCAGATGATTTACTATTTGGATATTCTGCTGTGCTATTTTAAATATTTAATTACCGGTGTTTAACACCTTTGTGGATTATCATGTAATCTGCTGAACCATAGTGGGGCTAGAGAGCCAGGAAGAATCATAGCATTTCACTCATTAACATACACACACACACACACACACACATGCACACACGAGAGATGTCCAGAGGCCCTCTCCAAAGTTATTAATGAGGTGCTTCCTTTTAATTAGATAGTAATTCATGTTAATGCATGCCTAATGGAGCCCAATTGTCCCCTTCAGTCACTTTATGTGCTTCTGCAATGTATACCAAGCTTGTGTCTTTTCCTTGCTTTGGTGTTTTCATTATGCTTGAAGGACTCTTAAAGAGAGGGTGACTTTTGCCCCTGTGTATGTTTAAAGGGGAACTCCACCTATTTTTCAAAAAGCCTACATAATTAAATAGTTGAGATGTAAACAAAATTTTTTTTAGAGTGGAATGATGGAAAAGGCTCTGTTCTAGAGAATATTACCGAGTTAGAATTGTTCATGGTTGTGGTAATAGGAACCAGACGTCTGAAGAGTTTAATGCCTCTGAAGGCTCCTTCACAGAGAGCTATTACATGAGATGCTTAGACACATGCTGCCTGAGGTCTAAGACTTTGTTTTATGATAGTTTTGTGACAAGATTTTGTCTTAAAATGTATTCTAATCCATTTATTTTAATCTGATCTGTTCATGGTGTGATACACAAAGTTATACATGCAGGGTGGTGTAAAGGCAAAATAGTCCCCAAAGGAAACTTATTCCTTCAGATTTATGGCTATTTCACCATCATCAACATTACATATAAAACCCAGAAGACACATGTAGCTTCACTGGTGGTTCTGGATGGTAAATAAAATAGCTATATTTGTGGTGTAGACATCACATCCTCTCACCACCACTGATAAGTGGTGAAAAAGTGGCCAGACATTTGTGTTTGTAAATGTGTTTTCAACTAACCATTCCACACCAAACCCCTCTCAAAGACTGAATAATTCAGAAAGGTTGAATGATTTGCCTTTAATTAACCAAACAAAGAACCGCACTGGTCTAAGCTTGTAGAAGTCTGTTTGCTATAAGTCTACCCGAGGACAGAGAGGTCACTGCAAGCACACACAGTCAGGTGTACTAGTTGACTCTGGCACAATCATAATGAACCCAGAGCAATGTCAGTGGTCAGTCTTGTTACATCTCTACTGGAGTACAAAGAGTCTTGCATTGTTTCTGTCTGGACTAGCTGTGCTTATATGTGACCCTGTCTTTACATGAGGCTGCGATGGGTGAGCAGGAAAGTGACCGTGGCGAGGCAGATTTTTTCCAAAGAGGGGTCACGACCAGATACTGACCGCTTGTGTCTCAACGCTGTCTGCGGTCAAGCACTCGCAAGGCAGACGCAATTGAGTTAGACTGCTTTTAATTGTGGATTGACCGGTCTGAGAGCCGTTTTGTGCTTGGGTCACTCGGCATAGCAGAGGTGGAGTCCCTAAAGCCCAGCGGCAATTTCAGTCCTCCAGCCAGAAAGAGGCAGGAGGAGAGTGGGCAATGCATGACTGATGATTAGAGGAGTTTATTGTGGAAGGGGGACGCTTAGATAAGATTTGGTTTGTTTGCTTGAGTGGGAAAGCATGGAAACACAGCAGAAGGACACACACACACTTGCTGAGGGAGCTAGCTAGTGTGTAAAGTCAGGAGCAAATCGGCTTAGAGTTTGCACCTCACTAACAGCCTCCTCATGCGCCCAGTCACGACAATTAATCGCTTCATTAGCTAACGATCACTGTGTCGATACTACATCCGGGCGACATGGAGTTTTGGCATAATGCTGACTTTTTTTTTTTTAGCAAACCTTGTAAATGTCTCCCTCCTTCACACTCCTCTCCGCTTTAGTCTTCTTTTCTCCTCCTCTTACCAAAAGCTCTTCTTTATCTCTTCTTCTTCTCTTCTTTCGCTCCGCCTGCTTTTTTCATTCTCCAGCTACCGTAACAAAAGCCCGCTCCGCGGTTAGAGCGCGCGCGCGAGAGAAGCGCGCGCACTTTTTACTTTCGGCAAACAGGTCAGAGCGCTGCGCTAACATTCGTTATCTGTAATCCTGCAGCTTCCTCTCACAAAACGAGCGTAGTAAACTCCCTCTCAGACCTAATCCTTCCATACCTTTTTGATGCATTTTTACACTCTCTCTCTCTCTCTCTCTCTCTCTCTTTGCGCGGGTCAGACTAACAGGATGGGTAAGGAGAGGCATCTCTGATTGCTACACTTATCTTTTTCAGCCCTTATGAATTATGGGGGACGTCTTTTCCCCTCAAATCACCCCCCCCCCACACACACACTCCTCCTCTTCTCTCCTATCGTTTACACCCATTTTCTGGCAATTAAAAAGCTGCGGTGCTACAGGTTCTTTTGCCCGCAGTGCAACACTCCAGCGCTGATGAATAATTTCTGCTCTCAGCCGAGGAGCTGGCCCTGCTTTCATGTTCCTGCTTTGTTGATTTGCTACTAGAGCTCAGTATGTGGTGAGGCTCTCTGAGAAAAATATGGAAACACATACTTTGCTTGTTTGCACGCGTGTGCTTCTGTCCCTCATTTTTCTTCAAAAGCTGGACTCATTGTCAAATTGATTCATCTGCATGGTCACGTGATGCACACTGCCCTTTTTACCATATCGTTCTCAGGGAATGGTTTCTCCTCTTTTACAGGAACTTTAAAAATGAGCAGGATGGAAAAGCCTGAACATTGCAAAAAAAGTTTTTATAAAGGAGAAAAGCAGAAATCTGTGACCAAAACAGATCTTCTTGAGGAAGTCCAGTATTTACAATTACACCTTTTGAAAATAGGCCCTAAACCATTTGCAGTGTGTTACTTTTATATCATGTCACAGGGGTGGTACTTTCATGTCACAGGGGTGGTACTCTCACATTGCTGTGGTGGTACTCTCATGTTGCTGTCTTGGTACTCTCATGTTGCTGGGGTGGTACTTTCATGTCACTGGGTTGGTACTCCCATGAGACTGGGGTGGTACTCTCACATTGCTGGGGTGGTACCCTCATGTCGCTGTGTTGGTATTCTCATGTTGCTGGGGTTGTTCTCTTGTGTGGCTAGAGTGGTCCTCTCATGTTGCTGGGCTGGGCTTTCTCATGTCCCTGGGGTGGTACTCTCATATCACTGTGGTGGTACTCTGATGTTGCTGGGGTGGTACTGTCACATCACTGGGATGGCACTTTCATATTGCTGTGTTTGTACTCACATGTTGCTGGGGTGGTACTCTTATGTTGCTGGGGTGGCACTCTGTGACCAAAACAGATTGTCTGTATAAGTGTTGATGTAGCTTGTGGCATGTGCAGTGGAGAAGAGAGCAATAGCTGAAGTTAAGTAATGGTTAAAAGATGACTGTGGTCTTGACAGTTTTCTTTGCTGCTTTTTAAAGCTATGTGTAAATGTTTACAGCACATTAGACATCCATGAAGACTGAGTGGGCTCTGGAGGGGTCAAGCATTCAGGAGATTGTGAGTTTGAAACCCAGAGGTGTCAGGAGTCTAAGAGGGAAAATGTCTGGCAGGAATGTCCAATTAGATGTTTATAGCTGATGAAGTGGAAAAGTTGTGTTTGTGAATTAGGAGAAATTGATAGAAAGAGATTTTTTGAATCACCATTGACGTATTGAGAGTGGAAGCCACAGTTTTGGAACTACTACATCCTCTGAGGACTATTTTCCTCAGTGGCGTCGGCAGGGGTTCAGTGGTTGACAGCAGCAACTTGAGCCTTTATTAAATGGGCCACTTCTTGCTCCGCCCAGTGTCTATAAACTTTTAGGGCTACAACCTTGACAGAGGGTTTTCAAAACTACACTCCCAACAGCTACTAAAGGTCAAAGGCCTCCACTATATAAAGAAACTTCTTGGAAAGACTGTATAATGTAAAGATTCCTAGCTAAGTGGGAGTTTGAGTAACAACTAGTCAGCATTTACCTGACTGACATGCAGAACTAAAAAAAATGTTGGTTAGGAGAACTTTAGACTAAAACAGAAAGCTACTACACTAGTTTAGGAGTGTAATTATTTCCTTTCAGAAGTTGAACTGAGTTGGAAATGTCAGTGTGATTACACACACACGCTGAGTCTCTCTCTCTCTGTCTCTGTCTCTCTCTTTATTTATAAACTGTAGGGCTGTGTGGTCATGCTTATCTCACACAGTACTGTGCAGGCATCAGAGACAAAGAATTATAAATTCTGTAGATATGTCAATATCTCAGCAGTAATTTGGTTTGTTCAATAATTGAATTGTTCAAAAACAGTGACGTTTGCATTAATAATAATAATAAAAAAAATAGATTTTACATGCATTAACGTTTTAACCTAACAATTGCCAAAGCTCTTCATGAGGAAGTCCAGTATTTACAATTACACTTTCAGAAAAAAGGCTAAACTATTTGCAGGGTGGTACTCTCATGTTGCTGGGGTGGTACTTTCATGTTGCTGGGGTGGTACTTTCATGTCACTGAGGTGGTACTCTCATGTTCCTGTGGTGGTACTCTCATGTCGCTGTGTTGGTACTCTCATGTCGCTGGGGTGGTACTCTCATGTCGCTGTGTTGGTACTCTCATGTCGCTGGGGTGGTACTCTCATGTTGCTGGGGTGGTACTCATATGTCTCTAAAGTGGTACTCTCCTGTCACTGGGGTAGTATTGCTCAAAGGCACATTTCCTTGTACCATTGTTTCTTTTGAAAGTCACTTTTAGTTACTCCATAAAAATTGTCATAATTTTATTCTTCGTATTTTGTTTTTCTCTAATAAAAAAAAAATAATGTAGTGTATCTTTAAAACTCATTTGTCATATGCATTTAGGCCTTAAAGACAGTTTTGTACCTTCAAAGAGGTATATTTAGATTGTTTATAGATTAGACCAGCATGTACCATCTCATTACCCTTTTAAGACAGTGTACTATCCAGTACCTATTGTATATGACTTGTACTTCATGAAATTAATTCAGGTGTGCTGCTGATTAATTTGACAAAACCTGTGTCCTTCTAACTCAGTTCTGCCATTCAGGATATTAATAACCAACCAAACAAAAAATGTTGTTATTTTTTTACTGTATTTTTTGTTTCTACTTATTCTAATCTATATGGTTTAATAGAATTTTGGGATTATTATAAAGTAGTGTTTTTAATCAGTAAATAACTCTAAATAACTCGCTGATGAGAAGAGATTCTGATGGCCATCTAAGACTTTTGCACAGTGCTGCAATGTATTATTTATGGAAGTATCTATATGAAAGAAGAGTGTCTAACGATAACCTTAACCTTACCAGCCACAATCATAAGTATTTTTGCTCTTTCAATGTATTTCAGTTTTTCTGTTCAGCTTTAAACAGAGTTTTTCTCCATAACCTGCCTGCTGTGCGAGCATCTCTTTCAGACAGCTCATCTCACACAGGCTAGCATGACTAAGCAGGTTCTGCAAGACTGCAAGAAAGACTGTTAAACTTTTCCCCTCCTGCTCAGCTACTTGTGAATAAGGAAAGCATAAATCTATAGCATTGTGTCAAGCTGTGTCAAGGTAGAAGTGTTTTAGCTGTGTTGTGTTAACTCTATAAGGAAGGAGAACTGATCAGGGAATTTCCTGAATGATCTTTAGTGTGTGCTTTGACTTATGGCCTACTGTAATTAACAGTTTATTCATGCATTTTAACCTTCACTGAAGTGTCATTATTTAAATGCCATTTCCATCATTTACAGAGCACACACACATGTACATATGCATTTTCTCACACACTCTTATTCTTTCACAGGGCTGTGGATGTGTGTGTGAGGGAGGAGTGTGCAATGCAGGTGTGATGCTTAAAGCACACTGCAGGAATATACAGATCCAGGTAGGAGCCTAAAGAATTTTCTTATCATAAATGCCATAATTTCTGATGTGTGTGTGTTTCAACAATTCATTTTAAACAGCTTTTTCCAAAATATAAATTGCCGGTTTTCTTGCAAGTTAAATGTGCTAAAGGACTTAACATGAAATGTGTGACTATTTATTTATTTATTTATTTATTTATTTATTTATTTTAGAGTACTATGCAAAAGTCAGAGACCTTCATTTATTTAATTTCTGGTTAAACCAACCAGTTTCTTTTTTCAGTCTCAAGAAAAAAAGCAGAAAACACAAATTGAACTTACAAACTGAGTTCAAGGTTAAATATTTTACAGCCTTTATTGCAGCTCTGTTCAAAGGTCCTGCTTTCTGTTTTTTTTTTAAGAAATCTGCACAGATATTTTTTCCACACCTCTGTGGAGTTCTAGAAATTGCTTGCACTTCCTGCTTCTCAGGATCCATATAATTTCAATTATAAATTTAGGCTCCCTCTTCCGCTTTTTTGCTGATACAGTTTCCTCTCTTCTTTTGCCTGTTTCCTTTTCTCAGTAAAGACTTCTCAATGGCTACACACTTTTTTGATCAACAAACCAACAATATCATTATCAGAATGGTGGATGGATAGAAACATCTGTTTTTGTGATGCTTTGAAATTGCTATTTCTTATGCAAGATAAAATCTATAGCCATTTCAAATGCACAAAAATACTGGCATATATATTGGGGATAGAATGTGATTAAAAACTTTGGGAACAACTGTAACTTACTTTAGGTAGTAAGCTACAGATAATTCCTACACATAGAAAGAATAAGAAAAACTCCAGACTCTAAAATATATGCACTCTGAGCACTTTATTAGGTACAGTTAAATTGTAATTGCAATTGTACAAATACAATCTATCTATTTCTCTGCATACTTTGTTAGCCCCCTTTTCACCCTGTTCTTCAATGGTTATGGCACCCACAGGACTACCTCCATCACTCTGTGGACAACATCCTGTTACCACTGATGAAGAACTAGAGGATGACCAACACAAACTGTGCGGCAACAGATGAGTTATTGTCACTCACTGTATATTTAAAAGGTGAACCAATGAGGTAGGAGTATACAACAGTGGAGCGTGAGTGGACACAGTGTTTAAAAACTCCAGCAGCACTGCTGTATCTGATCCACTCCTGCCAGCACAACAGACTAACACATTACCACCATGTCTATGTCACTGCAGTGCTGAGAATGATCCGCCACTCAAATAATATCTAGTCTGTGGTGGTCCTGTGGGGGTCTGGTAAAAGGGAACTAACAATTCATGTAGAGAAACAGATGGAACAGGTAATAGATGGCTCAGCATATATATATATATATATTTAATTCCACCACAGTGTTTGACCACCTCTCGTAATAGACTATGGAGTACCAAATGAATTACATTAAGATCATGTCTGCTCAAAGCAGCAAGCCCACACACTCTTCATCTTCTTATCTTCTTCCAGCCCTCACCATGATTGTGACTCGGATACGATGGATGAAGGATATTACCAAGAAAGGAAATTTGACAACTAAACAACATTCCATGAACTATCACTCCCAGTGGACACGCTACAGTCTAGAACTAGGAGTTCACGTTTTGTCTCCAGCAGTAAAAAAAACAGCCCAAACCTGTCTCCCAACCTAGGCCAAACGGGCCACTACCTAAGTCTGTTTTTATACTTAGGCTTTAGAAACAATGTCAAACTGTCTCCCAATTTAGCCTATATGGGTCACAACCTCAACTTGTTCCTCAAAGTAGTTAGGTTAGTTCCTCATTGCAGTCTTTTCCATTACCTGGCTCTTTAAGGTTCCCGGTACACCCACTAGATCAGTCATAATAATGTACCTTTTCAACCTGTTCCCAAACTCCATTTTTACTGTTCCAAGTCTCACTCTATTACCAGGTTGTGATTCAGTCAAATCCTTAACTTGGTCTACTCTAAACCTCTTAGTTGGTTTCCTGTCTTAGCCACTTCCTCCTGGCCTATCCCAGAGAACTCTTGGAGGCAATGTAACTCCACATCCTGCTAAGCCTAGATGTAGAGCACCTCTTGCTGCCTACAGCTTCTATGTGTATTTGCTGCCAACACTTTCCAATGTGTATGACCCGCATATGCCTAGGAGATACAACAAGCTTCCACTCCTTGATTCTTAAAGTGAAATCACCAGTGGGAATCCTCCAGATGTTAAACCAAGGCACGGTGTAGCATGGAGTAGCAGAAAAAGCTTGTTTACCACATGTTCAACAGTTATAAAGAAAACTACTAGTTGACCAAATTGCTAACTTTGCATGGTATGTGCAAGCACACCATCCTAATGCTAAGCACCCCATCCTAATGCAAAGCACTCCATCCTAATGCTAAGTATAACCTAATAGATTTCAGTTATTAGATTCAAGTTGGAGTTCAATGCCAAGCCCTAGCCTCAGAAGTTATAGCCAATAGTGAGAGTTCAAGACTATATAGATCCCCACCTGTTAAACTTTCCTAACATGATCATTCTCCATCCAACCCCTCTTTCTCCTTTCACCAACAAAATTGACAGCAAAGTTGATCACACACTTCTGCTGGACCTCAGATTTGTTCTGTTCAACCTGTAATTATACTACACATTCTTTAAACTACTGCCCACAAATGAAGCAGCTTCTGATGAATTAGAGGTGTGGATTAAAACAAAATGAGCTATGTTGCACAAGGATCACCAGGCTAACCACTGTCATCTCAGGAAGCCTGGTCCATAGTAAGAGGACCACATCTGGGCATTAATAGGTATATATGAGAATGGTGAGAATGATAATGCTCTCAGAAATCACATCACCTTGCCATTAAAATCTGTGAATCCACAAAGGTATTCCCCCAAGGTCCTCTTTGAAGATTTTTATTCTCTAGATGTTTATGTATTCGTTTATCTTCTAAGCCACTTAACTGTCTGGGTCACAGTGGTGCTAGAGCCTATCCCAGCACTCATTGGACAGAAAGCAAGAAACACCCTGGACAGGCCACAAGTCAATCGCAGAGCACTCTTGAAGATAGTGAGTCCTGAAATTCTTATGCTCATTTGGATTACTTTTCCCTGTTAGTATAAAAGTGGATAAGCTTGGCCTGGAATGCATGAAGAAAAGCATGTTAATTTCTACCTCATCCTCCTCCAATGAACTCATACGAAATGTAGATAGGATTGTGGAAGGTTGATGTCTTAACCTATCAGAATATTGAAGAAGCTACTCATTCTGAACAAGACAAGAAAGCCTTGGAGAACAATGTGAGTCGAGGTATTGATATCCTAAGGTTCTCTCTACTGGGGAAGGATGAACGGGCTACCCCCATTCCATAAAATAGGCAGTGCTACTGCTACTAATGAGCATGGAATGCAAACTCAAATGCAACACCCCTGAAAGAAACGTATGTCTAAGAAATATGGAATGTTGTTGGAATGCTATATTATTTGTAGTACACCCAGACCAACTGAACATGGCCCACTCTTAGTCAATCATAAACGTCATATTGTGTTTTTTTACGTTTTCGTTCCTTATGAAGATTATGTACACAGTCAGCATTTTCTGTCAGGAGCTATTATCAGTCTTTCCCTAATTGGTGTACTTTTCCAATTTAAAGAACACCCTATAACAGTCAGTGGTGTCATCAAGTTTATGCTCCACCAAGTTTGACTTATTCCTGAAGATAGTCCATTCACTATAATTTCTGTGGCGTAATCTGAACACTTATCGTCAATTGATCTATGAAAGAGTCACTGGACATCCCATCACAAGCCCAGCAATTGATAATGAGAATGACAGCCATTATTTTAGCGGGCAGATTTCACATCCAAAATGAACCAGCAATGATCCCTGAGCAGTAGATCAGCTTCCAGCAGAAGCACTGTCGAACAGCACTGTTCATACCCTAAACCAGGACACCGAAAATCCAAACTCGAAGGAACACTTGGACTGAAATTGCTGTTTATAAACAATCCCTTAGTATAACCCCTTAAGCTAGTCAACTCCCTTCGTGACCAAGTCAAAGTCATTCTTCAGCAGTTGAAATGAGACTACTGCTAGATTCACTGCAGTTCTTGTCGAACAATAGGAAGGTGAGTTCAGATCCCTAGATGGTATACCACCTCATGTGATGATCAAAAATGGATTACACACCTTCTGTGATGCATCTCAACAAGCATATGGGTCAGTGGCCTATCTGAGAACAACAGACATCAAGGGAAACCATTATGTAACCTTTGTAATGGCTAGATATAGAGTAGCCTGAGGAAAACTGGAATTGCTTGCTGCTTTGCCTGGCATGCAGTTAACGAAACCTGTTCAGACAGAGTTGACTTCGAAAAGAGATCGGCCTATCCTGTGGACTGAATTCATAGATGTGCTAACATGGACACAATCAAAGGCTTGTCACCACAAACCTTTTGTAGCAGTTTGGCTTACAGAAATCCTGGCACTAGCTACAATATGGTCTTCTTTTTATTAACAAGGTAATAATGAGTTATTAACAATAGTAATGATAATAGCGCAACACAGCTGAAGTTGTTTTATGGTGAGTTCAAAGAATAAAAGAAATGTGACATATTAATTATTGATATAGTGTCTTTTTATAATATGTGTATGTGTGTGTGTGTGTGATGTATTGAGGTAGTTCATCTAGAATTTGACCCTCTAAGGTTAAGGCCTGCATGCTTAAAGGTGGACTGGCCTGCATATTCATAATGGGATTGAAGAAGATCTCATCAGTGTCCTAAAGAAAAATAAAAGGCTCATGCTATCCCAAGCTTATGGTTCTCAAGAATCTGTCAGACAAATATATTCTCTTTTTGCAGTTTGGATACATTTGTGTCATTGTACACTAAGTCAGCAGTTTATGGGAACCCGTAAAGTGTATATCAGAGAGAAATGTTGGGATATTTTGTGTAAGTTTTCCCTGTCACAGAGAAAACAAATATCCACACTGTCCAATAGGAGAAAAAATATTGAATGTTAATATTCTAATCAGGGCCTTTATATTCAGTTAAATAACTGAGTAATCGTTCAGTCCAAACAGTCCCTTAGGACATGCAACATTTTCTCAGATGATTTAGTGTATATATTTATCAACTAAATGAAAGATAATATTATTGAACCTTTATATTTATCCACTAACTGTTCACTAATGCACTACTTCCCAGGTACGTTTAGTCTCTGATAGTACCAAAAATCCAGGACCACTAATTAGCCATTTGAACCCCACAAATATCAAAATATAAGGGGATGGTGTAGTGTGGGCCGAACATGTTATGACTTAAAGCTGTCTCTGCTGTTGTATTAGATGCTCAAATACAAATTCAGGGAAGGGTCAATGTCCAGCCATCTTTGAGCAGGACTGACAAACTTGTGTCTTTAATTTCCTAACTAACTCCACTGTTAAAAGTGTTTTGTTGGTCCAACCTAAAAAAATACTTCAATTTGTTCTGAATTAGGAAATGAATTAGGTTTATTCAACACAAAAAGAGCACTTTGAATGAATCATTCTTTTAATCAAAGTATTTTTTAGTTGAGTAAAACATATGCAATTGCTTGTAACAAATTGAAGTAATGTTTTTTGAGGTTGCTTTTTTTTTACAGTGCAGAGATGTAGCAGTGGTCTGCTTCAGGGTGGTGCTGTAGCAGTTGGAGTCCCCAGCCAACAAGAGACCCCCAAACAGTAAAATCATATAAAAAGCCTGGAGTTAAAACAAGCTGAAGTCAATAAAACTAAAATATATGATTCTGGAAAATTGTACGTTTCCAAATTACAGGTACCGACAATGTCTTAGATTACCACCCCAGTGACCATACTTGTATCAGACTCATACATAGGCATTTTGCAGGGCAGGGGCAGGAGCAGGGGCTTAAGGAGAAAAACATGAACATAAATTTAATTTCAATTTAATTTACTGCATACTGCATTGTGTCTCAGCAGAGACAATGTAATCATGTTTTGCATATAATCACACACAAAAAACACAGTGTTAAGATTTTTTCCAAAGGCACCCAAAAAAATAAAATAAAATAATGTTATTACACAGGGATTTGAGCCCCAGTCTACAGAATGCGAAGCCATAGCATTAGTCACTACAATATTTAATCACTAAGCAGGATTTTGTTAAGGGCTCCACAGAGTCTGGTATAAATATCCCTGTCCTTGCAATTATTAAAACCTTTTTTGTAGCTGACATTATTTTTGCTTGTTGTTCAAAATAGCCATATTATTAGTCAAAAGTGAATGAGGAGAACCACAGGAGGTTTATACTGCACCAGAGGGGGCGCTTAAGAGTGATGAAGATTGTAGAACTCAAGTCAATCCGTGAGCTCTATTCCCGAGGCGAGGCTGAGTCTCAACATGCTGAAACGGTTTCTGAAGAATGGTGGAGGGAGTGTAAAATACAGTTATTATCCACACCAACGAAAGAGGACACTTGTGAAGTCTGAAGAGAAAGGGATTCAAGACTCCTGACTTCTTGCTGAACTCCAGCCATCACATGGATTTGTTTGATTTAATCAGCAGCACACCTGTATTCATTTAATGAAGGACTGATTGGGTAATCTATGTATTGGATTATAACTGCAAATGCTGCAATTAGTCAAAGAGAGCATTGGGAATTGGTTAAACTAACACACCATGCATGTAAGAAGACTAATCAGGGGACAGATCAGGGGACAGAGGTGTGTTCACATATTAATGGAGGTTGCTTGCTTGCATGCTGCTCTGGTCTTGTTGATCTTACACAGATCTGCAATGTGCAGTCAAAACATTGAAAGCCTGTAACAATTATCATAATGAACGAAAATCACCACCCAAAACTGGATTATACTATAAATGGTAAATAATAGAAGCCACAATCTATGTTCTGAGACAAGAATTGGTCCTTGTGTAACTTGATGCCTTAAATGGGCTCATGGGATTGTATGTGGGACAGATTCCTGTAACATTTTATTTTGAGTTGTACTTTGTAGGTTAATAAACTCAACAATATATCAGAGAAGTAGCAATAGTGGATCATCCGAATACATTGAAGTAAACATTATGGAGATACATGTACATAAAGTAGACTTAATATTTTACTCTTATATTAAGCAAAGCCCAACTTTAACCATAACTCAAAACCTAATCCTAACCTGCATTATGGCCCTAATCGTGGCCCTGGCCCTAACTCTGGACCTAATCATAACCCTAACCTTTAACAAAACCTAATCCAGTTGAATTCCAGTTACAGAATGGTGTCTATATGCATGTCTATAATAGCTGGTTGAGAATGTTGAGAACGTCTGTTACATGTTCAGTATGTATTAGCTTCTTAGTATTAAATTATTTTCTGTAGTTGTTTAAGCAGTTAATAATTCCTAAGATTAATAATTAAATAATAATGTTTCACTTTAATGGGTTAAATATTAAGCTTTTTTGATCCTTAAAGACAGCAAGAACATCTTCATGTGCAAATCAGTCACAGAAACGCACACACACACATGCAAACGTGCGCACACACACACACACACATACGGGTCTGTTTACTTTGTTAGCCAGTCTGGCACAGCAACAGTGTTGGCACAAGAGTGTGCCAGCAGCCCAAATGTCTCACATTCCTGTCTGACTGCCATGCTCAGAGCTAATTATGCTGCCCCAGTCATTCCAGTGCACAGTCAACTTCTGCTGAATACCCACATGATACTTCAAGGGAAAGCAGCATGAATAGCTATGAGCTCTGTATGTACGTGCTTCATACACGTTTTCATGTATCTTTATATATATGTGTGGGGAACTCACATGTTGCCAATGTCATATCAAACCCTCACAGCGCCAAATCGAATTTTATTTAGTTTTAATTTTTATTTTTCCACTTACTTAGTCAGCATTTGACAACACTTGTTGCACTGTACATTATGTGAACTTTAGTCTGAGGGACCGGTAGAAAGACCAAAACCATGTAAATTAACTTACGGTATTGTGCAAAAGTCTAAGATCTTCTCTTAATGAATGAGCAGGAATTTGAAAAATCCATTTAATGCTTGAAGTGCAGTAAAAAGAAGAACCACAACTGTTTTCTCCTAACCAAGATATTAACTTAAAAAGATAAACAAAAAAGTAGTTACAATTTATTTGTTACATATTAATATTTTTGGT
This sequence comes from Semaprochilodus insignis, assembly GCA_034552555.1. Taxonomy (NCBI): domain Eukaryota; kingdom Metazoa; phylum Chordata; class Actinopteri; order Characiformes; family Prochilodontidae; genus Semaprochilodus; species Semaprochilodus insignis. The sequence goes on along the minus strand of CM067479.1, from coordinate 28,617,580 downwards.
ATACAGCATTTTTACTGGTAGAAGTATACTTATTGCTGAAATACATTGCTTTTAAACAGTTTTGTTGGTTGCTCTGTACCCTACATTAAAGTTAACATTAATTGCTATCTTAGCACATTTTCTCCCAAAGCGTGACATATTTCTGGGTGATACATGGTGTTAAGGAATGTCTCTGAGTCAGCTGGGTATTATGCTCTTGATTATTTTCCCTAACCAATGGTGATATATTTAAAACTCAAAATAAAAAAGTCATTGTATTTCATTCAAAGACTAAAGACTACACATTCCCAGTGTTTTTATTTTATCTTAGGGGTCTATTGGAGTAGATTTACATGCTTCATTGTTCCAAAAACACATAATTTTTCTCATACTGTACATCTCTATTTAAATTCTCTCTGAAAGCCCTCTGTTAGAGCTACTGTATTTAAGCCCTTCCTTCTCGTGAGCTTGGTGTGCTCTGATTGGTCAGCTTGCCCGTTCTGTCCTGATTGGTTAACCACTGGAGTGTTTAAAAGTGGTAACAGCATCCTACATGTGGCCAATAAGGATTGTGTTACTAGATGACATCACCTTGTAACAGAGAAAAGGGCTGGAATTCCGATGAGGCATTTCAGGCAGCTGAGAAAAGTGGTTTCTGTGGGAGAGATTTTCTCCCTCTGGCGTGTACTGAGATTGACTGTAAAAGTGAAGATTGTAGTATTATCTCCTGTAAAGATAGTTTATCAAAGATATGAAACAAAAATTTAAATAGGATAACATATGTGTAATGGAAAACACATTTGTATTTCTCTAATTAAGGTGGTATTAATAAAAATATAGCATTGTAACACTACATAATTCGGTAACACTATATTAAGTATTGGCTTACTAATATGACGTAATGCATTAGTTAACATGAAGCAATACATTAACAATGGTTGCAGTGCTTAACCTATCTTAAGTAAACATATACCAACAACATGTTTATTTGTTAATAAACTTATTGTAAATTAAGTAAATTACAACAATAAATGAGACAGTTTGCATGAAAGTTCCAGGTAATTCCTAAATAATAAGGTGTAGTAAATGTCTTGGAGTTGAAGCAGTTAACCTGACCACTGATGGTTATGCTGGCTTCCAGTGTCAACTTTTTTGTTGTGTCAAAACAATGAATACAGGACCAAATTCTTTCTCTCTCCCCTTCTCTCTGTCTTTGGGAGAAGACCTTGGATGGACAGATGCACACCCACACAATCACACATACACACATACACACACTCTCCTTACCAAAATGGAGAAGAGTGGAAACTGCTCCCTCTCTGATGAAAGGGTCTCTGTGATCGCTAGGACAACAAAGGGCCGAGTCGTCTGTGTTTGGAAGAGCTTCTCCCTTTCTTCTCTCCTTCCCACTCCTCCATCTCCTCTTCTCTCCTCTCTGATCTCTGTCGCTCTCTCCCTCTCTCCCTCTTTCTCGTTCTCTCTCTATCTCTCCCTGCCCGCTGCCGCTCTCTGGCAGGGCCTGCACTGCTCTTCGTTAGGCTGCTGATACAATCAGGGGAACAGAATTAAAAATCAGCGAGCGTCCTTGTCGAAGGCACCCAGGATGGTGCACTTTGATGTCTCCCCGCAAATTTGAAATTCATATGTTGTCACACTTCATTTTATTCTCCTGCTTCTTCTTTTTCTTCTTCTTCTTTTTTTCATTCTTGGATTGCAATTGCAGTCATGTACTATTCAGTCTAGAACATGGAGCGAATACATCGAGCAGAATTTCCTCACCCGTGCCTTTCGTTAATGTTTTATGTTTTAACATCATTAGGTGGGAGGGGAGAAATAATGAATCATTTAATTTGCTCTTGATTGGAGGTGGTCTGGTGGGGTTGTTGGGTTTCTGAGAGAAAGAAGAGGATGCAGCAGATCAGAGAGAGGGAAAGGGAGAGAGAGAGAGGTTACACTTTGATAACACCTCAGAACCATGTACAGAAGTCTAAACAATCAGCACAGCCTAATAGAAGTGACTGCCATGCACGTGCGGTCTTTCTGTTACCCCCCTCCTCGAAAACAAATAAATGTATGGTGCACGCAAATCATCATGTTTCATTAAGGAGGAGGAAGATTGAGAGATGTTAAGTAGAAGCAAACATTTTAACCCTAGGGAGTAACAATTTAACTCTAACATCAAACTACCACTTTAAAGCACTGAATAAACACAGGTACACTTTTAAATAATAAGTTCATAAATGGTTTTCGGTTTAGACTTAGGAAAACCTTTGATTTACATCATATGGAGGCTCTTGAAACCTTAAAAAGTAGGGATGCACCGACTTACCACTTGTGATATTTATCAGCCATGTCAGGGCACCTAAACTTCTATTGAATGAGCTCCCCTTTATCTGAACTGATCCGATATTTGTATTGTTGTAGATAATACCTACAGTGCACACATCAAGTGCAGCTACGCTTAAACCAAGCTTAACATCAGTTTTATCCCAGTGGCGCAAATGTCAATACATCAGTACCAAATGAAAAACACGTCTACTTGCAGGCCACTTACAGCAAATGGCACAAAATAGATTTGAAACATAACAGAGACATGCAGTAGCAGCATCTTATGTGCAGGTAATGTAACTGTGTTTTGGTACAACTTAAATGCATTTATAACACTGTCATTGCAGATAATCCCTGGTTTCATTTTTAATTATTTATTTTTTTATTTTAAATTAGCTTCTTAATGCAGACAATCATAGACCACTTTATTCATTTCTGAAATATGGCATGTTTTTGCAGGATATAGATAATGTCTGAAGTAGTACAGTATATAACAAATCATCAAAACTGGATTCAGCTTATTAGCAATCCATTAAAACATGTATTGGCTGATATCAGCATAGACATCTGTAGTATTCTCTCTTTTAGGAGTGGTAAATTTGGAGGAAAAATATTGTTTTCCACATGTTTTCTGATCGTCATGTTTGCTGTCTTTGGCCCACAAGTTATTAAATTTGATGCATAGAAATCTATGCTGGTCGTGCCACTCCTCAAAATATTGGCATTACAGATTTTACAATAAGCTTTTTTATAACTGTTTGTCTTAAGCGTGAAAGAATCCCTCACTGTCAGTTTGTTGCTTGCTTCATGTATAGTTGTATGCGAAAGTCTGGGTGACCCTGGTCAGAGAACACACTTCTGCACATATTTTTGAATATATTAAACTCTGCAAATTGTGTGTTCAAATTTTATAAAATGTATGTTTGTTGCCTGCAGAAGGATACATTAACTTATTTTCGCTTAGCAAATCAAAAGAACATGTCATTTGACCAGTGAAGTTCAAACTTTTGCATACAAGTGTAAGCTCTATTTACTGTGCCTTGTAAGTATTGCTCAGTAGCGCAAAACTGCTTCATGATATCAGTATCGCTGTATCGCTGATACAGATACTGTATTTGCCACCACTCACACAGTTCTCATTTACAAAAATGAACAAAATGAAAGGTTCAAAAGTGGTTCTTTTATGCCACCGGTGCATAGAACCTTTTTGCCTACACTATTTTTACAGTGAATATCCAGCTGAAGATGAAATGTTTCTGGGCTGCAACACAGAATATAACAAGAAAGATGCGTCCCCCAGCCTCAGTGACCTCCCCAGACAGTTACAGATGGAGCTGAGGTTGGGGTTGGGTGGGTATTTTGGGGGAGGGTGGGATGTCCCAACGGTCCCGTGAAGCCCAGATCTGCCATCAATCTCTCGACATGAGCCCTACTCCTCTTGATCCTCAGTGCCCCAGGTGACGGCAACACATCCTGACCACACACACCCTGTTCTCTCCTCTCGCTCCATTTCTACTGGGCAAAACTTCCCTCCTCTTCCTCTGCCTCCCCTCTCCTCTATTGCTGATAAATGAGTTTTAATAAAAGCTGACAGAGTGATGAAATTAAAAGTGCATCCCATGGCCTGCGATTGCTCCAGCTGCTCAATTATAGGGCATATTTCAATATTGTCTTCCTCAAATTACAGACAAGTGTCTTACATCACTGTTGTACTGATATTATTGGACTCATCGTCAGTGGGCTTGATTGTTGATGTTAAAGCCATTGTTCCAGTACACAATTGAGATTGTGTGATGTTCAAGTGCCTTTCCTTAGTCCTTTAAAATCTGCTTTCCTCGGCCCTATTAGGTAACATTATGCAGATTTCCCATGTCGCCTGATTAAAGACAGACATTGCAGAGAGGGACTAGGGTTGGGTAAGGAGTGTAAAGGAGGTGGGGAAAAGAAGCGAATGTGCGCCTTCCTGAGGGAAAAGTCCCATAAGGACTAACCGACACAGGCCAAAGCTGCCCCTTTTCCCTATTCAGAAAAGAGATCTTTGTTTTGGTGGATTATGAGGGAATTAATCCCCCCAGATGTATAATCGCCCCGCTTTGTGCTGGATGCTGGAGTGTAAGGGAGGGGGTCGAGATAGTCCTTGAGCTCATAGAGCAACAGTGTCCATCTAGATGCTGTGTTTTATAACAAAAAGGCTATGACACCATTAGACATACATGACACTATGAAAGGGGGAGGGGTGTTAGAAAGTGGCAGTTCTTAATGTCTGTCTAGACTTATTATTCAGTGTCTTTGTTCACAAATTATTATTATTATTGTATTTTTTCACAATTTTTAAACATAGGTACATGCATTTAACCCAAGGATTTAAGTGTATGAACATCATAAGTCCAAAAAAAAAAAAAAAAAATCTAATAAATATTTGAAATGGCTAAGAAGGTGGGGTTAATTTATAGTCAAGTCAAATCAAGTCAAGTCAAGTATGTGTGTGGTTAATTTATAGAAAGCATATGTCTTGCATTTGAACAAATTTAACACACCAGACTGCTGTGTGAAACCGAGTGAGTGTGTTTTGTTTGAGGCAGGGACTATTGGATGACTCTGGGCATTGATGAAATAACCTTGGATGGGATCCACAATGAAAGAGTGGCAGGGGTTTGGAATGGGGCCAAACGGGGTCTTTGTGCTTGTTACCACCACATTTAATCAGGCGTAGATATTCATACCCTTTTCATAATTGAAAAGTTGACTTGTGTGCCAACTACATGTGCGACCATTCCTCCCCTGATGTGTATGGATGCAAGCAAAACTAATATTCAAGCGCTGCCACGTATGCAACCTTCTAATCTACAGACACTGTAGATGATTCTGGTCCTGTCAAGAGTTTGATTGAAATGAACCTGTAGCATTAGTTTATGGCTAAGGCTAAAATAGTCAGTCTTTTAATTTACCAAAAAAGCCAGAACGTTATTTTATGATATGGTAAGAAACTAGTATTTTATAGGTAAATATGTACTACCTAACAGCAATTGTTCTGGTACAAGTCATTTTGGGTAGATACTTTACACATAGTTTCCAAATATATAAATCAGTGTAAAATAGAGTGAGGACCTTTATTCCAGTGCAGTAACTGATTCCATATTACTTTACTTTTACTGCTAAGTTTTGTGTAATACTGTGGCAGTATTGTGATACTATGTAAAATAAAGCATGACATTGTACATAGTAAATGCCCAGTAACTACTTGTTCTCATATTGTCATCATATGCAGAAATGAACCAGATACGCTACCGGATACATACTGGTTAGTCCTCTGTAACATGATGGAAACAGTAAAATAAGACATAGCCTTGTAAATAGTATTTACACAGCAATTCTTCTTTTTCTTATTCAGAACATAAACATACATAATATTCATATCCATACATAATGTTAAGGAACTGATCTAGGTTAAATGAGAGCATGGTTTAATCTAGATTAGACCTAGTGTTGCCTGTACTGTAGTGTGAAAAGAATCTACAGAACACAACTAACTGGATTTCAGAGTTCAAGTCAACTGAGTTCAAGTTTGGTTAATAGACAAAACAGCAACGAAAATACTGATCCACCAGGAAGATAACAGTTACTCGCACAAAGAAAACAACAACACACAAAAGACAGAGACATCTCTCCGGCCATGACTACCAAACACAAAACTACAGCCACAGTCACACCCAAAGAGACAGAGTTTCTAGATACAGAATATCTACAAAACACTGAAGAATCCAGAAGTACAAGAGCAAACAACACAGCAGAGAAACAAATGGAATCCAGTTGAAGGAGCTAATGTTGCCAGTGACACATCTCTAACAATCTCATGTACATAGACATGGTAAAATCGAGACATGGGGAAACACAGAAGAAGTGGACCTGTGTACTTGAGAGAAGTGGATTGGTTGTCATTGCTTACTGAATACAGTCCAATATAAATCAACTGAGTACTCAATCCACATCGTCTGGGTTTTCACGTGTCTCATTGTTTCATGTAACATCATTGCGCCATAATGGAGCTGTAGTTCTGTGCTCCCACACTCATTCCAAAATACCCTTATCAATAATCCATACATTTGAAAATCTGGATCACTATATAAAGCACTGCTATAGGGAACAGAATTTGTGATGGTGTAAATGATTTTGAACACAATATCATACAATTTTCTTCATTACTGTGCATTAGCAGAATCCATTGCAATACGCACTGTAAACTTCATGCCACCAGTGGACAATATATGCTGAGTTTGACAAAAAAGACAAAAACAAGTAGTTACTGAGTAAATACTATGTACCACTTTATTTTACAGGCATGTTTCCATCCTATTACAGAGAACTTACCAGTAAATGTATCAGTTGCTAAGGAATGAATATAGACTCCAGAAAAAGTACTCAGTCGTAGATTCCCTGTAGTTTTTACCCTATTGTTACTGGTACATGTACAACTATCTTCAGTGTCTTGATTTGCTTATCTCAGATTTATAATGTATAAGTATAATTGTCTTGTAAATGGTACATATTCACCATTAAGTTCTTTATTGGTTCTGCTGTACATATCTGGCATATACTATGTACAACCCCAATTCCAACAAAAGTTGGGATGTTGTGTAAAATGTAAACAAATGTAAAGAAAAACAGAATGCAATGACTTGCAGATCTCATAGACCCATATTTTATTCACAGTAGAACATAGAACACATACTAGATGTTTGAGATATGTTTGCTGTCATCAAGTTCTAAATGAGTTAATCATTTTCATGAAATGGTGAAATGTCTCACCATCTGATATATGTTCTCTGTTCTATTGTGAATAAAATATGGGTCTATGAGATTTGCAAATCATTGTAAATCATTTCTATTTACATTTATTTACATTTTACACAGTGTGCCAACTTTTTTGGAATTGTATATCAATGTATGTTCCAGAAAATGACTCGTAAGTACTATATATTATATACTATATATGCTACCGGGTACACAATAAAACGGAAATGTACATAGATAAGTCAGTGCAAGAGTCCACCAAAGATTTAAAATGAGGATGAAAGGCAAACTGTATGACGAATGTCCATCATGTCACTAGTGACTAGGAATGGCTGGGTAGGCCTACTTCTAAAACTTGTAGGCATTTACAATAAATATGCTGATAAGCCACTACAAGTTGCTGAAGGAAAAAAAATACCCTTATCATGTTGAAAGTAAGTGGGAGTGCAGATATTTCCTGCAGTAGCAGTACATGTATCAGGTATCGCTGAGCACATCTGCATGCCTACCTCTTGATTCATCATCAGAAAAGATTTACTTTTGCCACTGGTGACAGGAAGTAAAGTAAAAGCTAAGTCAAATACTACTCAGTGAAATTAGCAGAAAAAACATGAACATTGCTCAAGGTTATATTTGAATTATAACCATTTAAACATGTTACAGAGGTAAGCAAATGTAGAATTAGCACTGAGAAAAAGTGAACATCTGTGGCACTCTGTGGTGTTAAAATCTTTTACTTCAGCACTGCTATGAACTCCAAATTTCTTGACAAGTTTCATGTTAAGAGTATTACAGTATATATTCTATACAGGTGCTTTATTTTAATTCTTTAAGCATTTGAACCCGGCTCCATAGTGGCACCTATAGTGTAATTCTGTGTTTATTTTTCTACCAGTAGCACTCTCTAGGTTTGTACGTTTTTGTACTGTTAAGTCTTGCCCTAGGATTATTTCTTGCCCAAGCCTAAACAATACTGAAGCCCAGTCTGCTGCATTAAGTATTTTTATTCACTACACTATTTTAACCACTCTGTTCTAGTTTTCACTACCTCGTTGTTGGTTTATAATAGGATGGACCCACAGACACCAGTCTGATTCTGTCAATAGGCTAATTAATATTTATCACCAAGTTTGTTATTGTAATATGGAGGGTTCTGAGAAAATGCACAGACAGCTCAATGTTCATGCTCATAATGCAGTTTTATTTAAACATGACTCAGCGAGCAGAGTCCAAGAGAACAAAATATACTCTCTAACATGGCCATGTTCAGCCACAGAATCAGTACAAATCCAGATTTCTTAGTGTTTTTGGTACAAAATATAGTTCTCAGCCTATCAAAGGTTTTCTGGATACCAACTGTTGTTTTCCATATTCCCAGATTCCTTTTTAAATAACATTATCACTCACTCACTCATCCAGCCCATTTAATCCTCTTGGGTTGTTGGAGCCTATCCCAGCACTCAATAGGAGGAAGGCAGGATACAACCTGGACAGGCCGCCAGTCCATCACAGAGGAGAGACACAGACAGATATTCACATTCACACCTAGGGACAATTTAGCATCTTCAATTCACCTGATTGCATGTCTTTAGACTGTGGGAGGAAACTGGAGCACCCGAAGGAAACCCACACAGACACAGGGAGAACATGCAAACATCACACAGAAAGGACCCTGGGCACCCTGCCCAGGAATCAAACCCAGGCTAATAAGGCAACAGCACTACCCATTGCACTACCATACCACACAAAACAGCATCATATAACATTATATTATAACAAACAACAGTACCGGAAGGAATAGCAGGAATCGGGTACTTGTACAGTACCTTACAGTAGTGCTGTGAGACTAGAGTGACACATGCAATCATAACATATTAAAATACATTCATAAAGCATTATAAAGATGACTATAAATATTTATACAAATGAATTATACTTTATAGACATATTTATTACACATTAACAATTGAACGAACATGATGCATTATAATTAGTGTTAATAAAGTGTCAGTGCCAAATATGTTGGTCTCAGTAAAGTGAGACAAGTAAGTTAATATATGCCAAGGCATTTCCAGCATTTGATTTCTTACCACAGGGTTAGGGTTGGACATTTGGGCCTTCAGACCTGAATAAAATAAACTGTCCTGCCCAGAATTATTATTGCAATGTGCTTACCCTAACCATTGCTCTCGCATTACTTTACAGTACCTTACAACAAACCAAGTATCCATCAGGATCTTTCCCTGAAACCCGAATACAATCATGAAGCATGAGCAGTGAGGCTGAAGTCACTGTGGAGCATAGACATGTAGGAAGAGTTACGTTAGTAGAGTGCTATCATTGTTATTTGCTTCCTCACTGGTTCTAATATAAAACTTTATGTTGTAACATCACTACACTACACAGCAGTGTAATGTGTTTTGTTTTGTGTATTGTTTTTCAGTAAATCATTCAGTAAATACTTCACCTTGAACCCTCAATCACAACGGATGCACCTGTTGAATAGCATGCCAAGAGCTGACAAGCTCTTATGATGTGTTATGAATACTACTTACAATACATTACATTAACATATTATTATGTATGAAAAGCATGGCTATAAAGTGTAATACATTTTTGTAAATATTTATATTTATGTTCATGGGAATTGTTACAATGACTGCATGAACCCTGGTAATTTTACTACGACAACATCAGATTTAATAATTCAACAAAAATCATCAGAGAAAGGGTTAAAAAATGCATGAAGTTGCATATGATCAAATGGGCATTAGACACGTAAAATGAAAAGGACAAGGTAAAGTACAACATAGTTTATCCATGACATCAGGGATAATCATGGGTGGCAATCAGTTGCAACTTCCACCAAGCCAAACTGAAAGCGAAGCATGCCTGAAATGATATGGATGTATATGGAACCAATCATAGAACTCTTATAAGATGACCTTGAATAAGAAGACTTACCATTAAGGCAAGAAAGACACTTTCACATAGTGATCTCTCTGCCATGACTCAGTGTACAGGTATTAACACCTTACTACTTAAGTGACCACACGAATATGAGGGAAATTTGCAAAAACCTGTACACACCTTAACACCACACCTCAACACCTGGACAACTGGTGATTCATTCCATTCTGCTTAGATGGGCTTAAAAAAACCCATTAAAAAAGGGCTGGTCAGATTTAAACCCACATTAATTATAAACTAGTTTGGCAATGTTTTTTCAACTGTTTGAAGTCATGAGTGTGGAGTGAAGCAGTGATGACTCTTCTTTCTGTAAAAGGCTTCCTTCAAGTCTACGCAAAACTCCTATGCTAGGTTACGTTAAGGATTTGTTGTTAAGATGAACAAAAGCTTAATGTATTGTGTGTAGCTTCAGGCTCCTACGAATGGTGTTGCATGAGGATGATGGGGCTGTAAATACCTGCTGGGTGTGTAACCCGATTCATAGATTGAGAAGTGAATCGGTGTCTCACTCCATGTATGGAAAATGAGTCATAAAGCAGATGTTAATGACTGGCTAAAAGGAGTGACTGCATTTGGGCGTGCAAAAAGGCCATAGTGTGAAGGAAATAGCTGAATTTGCAGGTGTATTGAAGCGTACAGTCATACGGGTCTACCAGCAGTGGCTAAAATCTCAGTCTACAGGAAACTCTCCTCAGAATTGTGCCAGGAAAGGCATCTACCAAATCTGGCCTACCTGCACAATTCTTTGATGCAAGAGTGGTTGGACATTGATGTCATCTACATCCAAAAACTTGTCCAGTCCATGCCAAATTGGATTGCAGCTGTTATTAGTGCTCATGGAGGTATTACGTGCTATTTAGGACATTACAGTCACATGTGACAATTTTTTTTGTCAGGTGAGCATAGATTTCTATTAAATCATTTTTATTGTATTTATTTTAAACGAATCCTCTTCAGAAGGACCCATAGCACAAGTGAACCAGTCGTATGTTTCTGTCTAGGATGCAATTAAATGTCTCTGTTTATTTGGAGTAATTTAGCCTATTTATATTTGGTTACATACACACCATATAAAACTCAATATAGCCAACAAAATGCAAATACATGCAAAATACTAATAACAGTTGCAGTCACTTTGTAAGCACAAGAACACAGCACATCACATCATTTCATTTTATGTTACATATACAGTGTGAAAATAATTATATGAAAAAGAATAAAAACCTAAAAATACTTTAGTAATGTATGTTATGTCATTGAAACTATTATGCTGATTTTGGATTGTGTAGCTATGATTATGCATAAACTTTACAGGAACACGGTCTTGCTGTCCTGAGTTGTACATGTTTAATGCTATATACTGGCTCACAAACTTTGATAACTATGAATTCAGATCAGTGTACAGTATCTAATTCTTCCACAAGAGGGGTAGATGGGTTACTTAGATGCGCTCGTTGCGATCGTTTTTTAAACCCTGTATCAGATGTTGTGCTACAGGTAGCACTGAACAGAAGCACAATCCAGTGAGCTTCAGTTCATACAATCTAAACTGACAATAAGATGTAACTTTTCTGCTTTTAAATATACACAATAAACACAATAAGAAATATCAGTGTACCTTTGAAGAACTAATTTCCTGAGTCTACAACAAAAACAGAAAGTGTTTTATTTAAGGTTAAAATAACATCCAACATTGTTTTGGGAGTTTCTCTAACTGAACTATACAACATTATGATCAGTGTAGTCCTTGTGCTGCTAATAAGCCAATTTAGTTCATAAATGAACTTATGAAGGCCCTGTGTTTATGGGTCAGCTATGAAAGAGGCATACTCACAATCTAATATATAATAACATACCAAGCAAAGTGGCAGCATGAGTGACTGAACTTGAATGACCTGCTCAGTGCAGCATGGGGACAGTGGGCAAGTCATTTTCTTCTATGATAGCCTGTGAAGCTCTTCCTTCTCCTGAGTAGTGTAGGACAATGGGTTTTATTTTCATCGGGAAGCATGAACCTGAGAGGGAGAGAGAGGTGCAGAGAGAGAGGAATATGGAGAAAGCAAAATACAAAACTGAAACGAACGAATGGGCCTTTGGATTCAAGTAGCCCTCAATCTCACTCATCAAAAGGACTAAAAGCCCAAATACACTTTGGCTCCATTTTATCTCTCATTTTAAGCAGCAAAGCTTGTTTTGCCGTCCTTAGTCATATGCCGGGAAGTAAGTGCAGTCAGTCAGAATCAGACTGCGGGATCAAAGTGATTGGCTCTGAGCTGTGTGGCGTTCCCACCAGACTAGCAATGATGAGGTAGGCCTGGCCATGCACGCACAAGGCAGCTGCAGCACATGCTGGATCTGTGAGGCGCTGCGAATCGCCTCCATCACCTGAGGGGATACAAACAAACCCAGCTAGAGAGAGAGCTGAGGCCCTGAACCGGGAGCCCACCAAGGATCCTCTCCGTCTTCGAGAGTGCGAGGGAGGGATCAGTTTAGGGTGTTTTTAATAATTAACCGAGTGCGTTTGTTTATTAGTCTCCATCACTTCCACACCCTGGTGGCCTGAGAGCCTCTGGGGTGTCAGGCAGCTCTGGAGAGGCACGGGAGGAGGCAGGCTGAAAGGGAGATGTGTTATTTTCCAATTAAAAGTGAGCGTTCCTGGCCCCGAGCATAGGAAGTGGGTTAGGATCGGACTCTGGCCTCTGTCCACTCTACCTGCTGCAAAAGCTGCCTCATCAGCATAATGGCCCTACAGGCATGGCTGGTATAAAACAACAACGATGGAAAGCACAGAGGCTGTTGGGTAGTCAGTTTTCTTTTTTTGAGTGTTCTTTGTTACAGCACGTGGGAGATTTTGAACTGTGAATGTCAAAGATAGGATCCAGGGATCCAGGAGAAAAAGGTTCTTTTGAGGAAACGTGCTTCTGAGTAGCTGTCGAGTTAAAACAGACTACGATGTGGCTACTGTTTAGAGGACTTAAATCATCAGACAGGCTGGGCAGGAATGCTCACAGGTCAAATTGCTGACACCTGTCCCAAAAGGGACGAACAATTTAAAGTCTTTCTTTTCTTTTTTCTTTTGCTAAGACGCACTCGTTACACTGCAGCGAAACAAGCCGTAAGGCCTTTTTTCTTCCACACAAGCCACATGGGGATGAGCAAATAAAAGAACGAGGGATGGAATATGAAGCGAGAGCAGGAGAAAGGAGCGGGAAAGAAAAGGGAGAGAGAGAGAGAGAGAGAGAGAGAGAGAGAAAGAAGCTGGAGAACAGAGGCGGTTTGATATGATTTCAATGGAATGTTTGTTGACACTGATTCGTGGCCCAGGGCCTTGGGATAAATGATTGAACAGCGCTGGCTGTCAAAGCCAGAGGATTTCTGTAGGCTTGTGTTTCACTGTGCGCTTTTCGCTGGAGGGAAGGTAGCAGTCAACTAATTGACACAGAATTAACCATGAAACACACTAAGCACTCCCCCTCCTCTACCACTACCGCTCCCTGAAAAGCAAGAGTGCTCCATGACAGAGACTGAAGTTATCCCTCACCCACACATACACGCGCACACATATATACCCCTCATGGGATCCGTGCCTCGAAAAATACAACAAGCTTACATGCCGCATGTAGCCATGAACAGGGGTATCCATGTTTTTAATCAATTTGTAGTTTGAAGCTTGGGAGCTGGATCGAACTGCATGGCTTGCACCACCTCCTGCACTGAAGCCCACCCACCCGGTATGCAGACCATTCAACGATGCAACTGTTATATCCCACACCATCATCCAAATCCAAAAGACATTCTCTCTCTATCATCAAATATAACCAATGGCTTCTCAGAAAATAAAGCAGGTGGAGCAATTTTATTTATCATCTTGCCTTTTTTAAAGGAGAATCTTCTATGCTACCTCAGAATGACCACATGCCTACAGCACTATTTCTTGTTTCCCCACTGTATGATTGGATTGGATTCCATTTCGCTTCGATCTGTTTAAGTTATGGATTGAATTCACAGAGGAATTCATTTCATAATTAGAATAGGGGGCACGCAGATATACTGTAAATGATTCAATTTAAACCAGAGAACTGACTATGGTGCCATGAGAAAGGGGCCCAGAAGCAACTGGCTTTTTTTATGAACATACAGTAGAATTAAAGCTCAGAGCCACAAATCCTCACCAATACATAAACAAATCGCACCTGCCCCGGCTGGCCCAGGAGCACTTCCCCTTCAGTTAATTAAAACTTGGACCAGGGACAACGAAAATAAATGACTAAGCTTGGCCTGTGTTTGTGTGTTTTGTAGGAGGACTATGCAGAAGACAGTGGCGAGGAAAAAGCACTCCTGTTTTGACCACCTCAGCTCCTGGACGTCCTTGTGAAGGAGCTGGGGAGGGGGGTACTCCAGGTCAGGGGCCGGTCATTTATTGCTGACTACTAACCAATCAGAGGGTCCCAGACTGTCAAGGACTGTAGTGGGGGTAAAGGAGGGGTGTGCTTCTGAAGCAGACCCCCCGGGTCAATTATTTCCAACAAGGAGACAGTGCCGGCGAAGCTCCAAATCTCATTTGCAAGCCGGCGGCCCTAAAAACACACACCTGAGTGGTATGCTGCTGCCACCCAGCAAAGGCAATTAATGTCTCCCCTCAATGACATGCGCATTTGCAGTGACAGCTGCCCTGCTCTGAGGCATGCTGAGGACCGGGCCAGAAACACCCACCAGGTAAAAGCACAGAGAGAGGAGCGTATCTTGCCTTTCCCAGAGAGCCTAATTTTAGGTGCACCATGCTTCACTTTGCTCTGCAGTTAGGGGGCGGGGTAGCGGAGTTCTGCACCTGTTGAGGCTTAGGCTGGTCTTCTGGCCACCTCACACACCTTACTTGTGCATGATTCCTGATGAAGGCCACACACTGGAATGTCACTAACACTTTATTTTGCTTCATTATAGAAGTCATAGTTATTATTAGTAATAATGAAAACATGTGATCATTTATCATTATTCTCACCTATAGTTCATTAAAACAATAAAACAAACTCTTTCGGAATGCAAATTCTAAAGTTTCATTTGATGTCATATTGACAAACAAACTTTATATTATTGCAAACTGTATGTATGTACAAATGCAGGCTTTACCCTGTTGATACAGAATAGAAATTACATACTAATGTAATTAACTATGTAATTACAGTATAATTAATATGTAATTATGTAATTACATTGAATAGTGTAGCAAAATGACGGTTATATCTATTAACTAAATATTAAAAAAAAAAAATGAACGTCTTATTGTGGACAGAGGGAGCGTTTACCAGTGCCATGTGAACTGACACAACATGAGAAAGCGGTAATGGTGTGTGCTCCAGCGCTCTGTGGTTACTCGGGTTAACTCCTCTGTTTTTGGCCCGAACTCGCCGCCGAGGATAGTAGTGTGAAGTGGACTGTTCCGGAAACACAGGTACCAGCCAGTTGTAAACCGGTTTCGAGGTACGAGGAGACACTGTTCGGAGTATCGGCCTAAAAGCTCAACAGGAGCACACCAGGGAAAGCCGAGTTTGGCCTCCGAACAGCCCCTTGTTCTCACTAGAACACTCGTTTCCCTCGTTTCCTACGGCGCTTCCCTCGATGGATAAAGCAGGGATAGCGACAGACCTCCCTGGGCCTTGGGGCCACAAACTCGGAGTGACAGCCGCTCCGTCCTCCAGGATTCCGGCTCCAGGAAACCCCCACAGAGGTACGAATGTTAAGTAGCGTTTGACGATCATAAACGAGTAACAGTGGAGCATTATCAGCACTGCCACAGAAAACACAAATAAACACATAAGTGGAGTGCGAGAGAGACGGCAGGCCGACAAACACACTGGAGCCATCTTTTTTTTTTTTTTTTTTTACTTATTTTAAACTTATTTTAATATATGTTATTTACTTATTTTAACATATGTTATTTATCTGATTTCTTTTATCTGTGTTTTGGTTTTATGCATTCATGTGTAATCATTAGGTATTTTTATGTACAGCACTTTGGTCAACGCAGGTTGTTTAAAAAGTGCTTTATAAATAAAGTTTACTTACTTACTAAATATTTTAAACTGCATTTTGCCCTAGATTACTTTATAAACCAATTAAACAAAATGTGATCATCTCTGAAAAACTGGAGCTTTAGGAAGTAAGCAAAAATATGACAAACAGGACTTGTACATGATGTTTCATGGCAAACACAGTGGTGCACATGGAAACCACCTGTGGGGAAGAAAACAACAAGCTCATCAGTACATGCAGCATTTCAAATAAATACATATTTTCTATGTGATCATGGTAGAAAAAGATAATATCTTAATTGAAAAATATGAACCCCTTCTATCCCAATGTCTCATCAGCCACACATTAAGTTTCTGACTTTTCTCACTAGAAGCCACTGCCAGAGTAGTTAATGACACATATATGTCCAGTATGCTATAGTAGAATATATCAGCATGTAGGATTGGAGCTTTCTGTGTGCCACTGTGCAATTCTGCCTTTATTTTTGAATGTACTATGAAAGTGAAATTCCAAGGTTTGGTATTGACTTGTTTATCCATGTGTTTTCTTGTTTAAAATCGTACTTTGTGACACAAACAATGATTTTTGAGCTTTGCTAGATCATGATCTTTACATTTGTAACATCACACTGTTGTTGTCATGTCATTAAAGCAGAAGAATACATTAACATCCAGAAATAGTCACAGTTTTTTTGTAAGCATTAAAGGGGTAATCTAGCTTTAGCCTCATGGTCTATAGAGCCCTTCCACATGATCCACTTCACTGTATTGTGCTTTCATGGAGCTTCGTGGGTGAGCAGAAAATCTGTTTCTGTGCTTACGAGCATGCGAGCCTGAGACTGAACGAGAGAGAGAGAGAGAGAGAGAGAGAGAGAGAGAGAGAGAAAGAAAGAAAGAGAAAAAGAGAGACAGAGATTCCATTCTTACAGTCACTGCCTCCTGAGGTTTGCAGAGCATGAGATGTTCGGAGCTTCAGGTTGTCCCTCACACACACACACACACACACACACACAGACACACACACACACACCAAAAGTTAATACAAGATGTGGAAAGTAACTTCACCTGGATTTTGAGCACTATTTATCCGTGACAGATATCAAAGAGCCCATCACCCACCCAGTAACACACAGACGTTCATCTGCACACTGCATTCTCTCTCTTTTTCCTCACAGCTCCCACCTCTTTCTCACCCTCCGTCTCTTTTATGCGCACGTGTGGGCCAGCGTAGGCTTTTTGACAGATGAGAATTAAACAAATGTATCTGCTGGAGCTGGAGAATATTACACCCCTGGGACTTCATTTACCTCCCGCATATTCAGGGGAGTTCTTCTATGTTTTACTGCCCCACATAATCTACAGCAGCTATACTCACCCAGCAAACCTGTTCTGGCTCCACCACCACTGCTACTGCCACTGTTATTACTGACATCATTATGGGCTGCAGGGAGATTTCCACAGGCCTTCATATCTTTTTTTTCCCAGCACTTGAATTCCTGTCCATCTCTTAGAAAAGGGTAGTGTCTTTCTTTAAACTTCACCTGCATTCATCAATAAAGTAGACAGAGCCATTTGTTACTGTTGCAGCTTTTGTTTAATTGTTAGCTAGTGTTCAGCTAATCTGTGCTAGAAAGGTCATGGATAGTGCCTTCTTTTGTTGTTTTTATTTGGGGTTCGCCTCAGCCATTGTGTTAACAAGTCATTAAAAATTGAAGGAAATAATGCTGGAAGAGAGAAAATGCATATGTTTGGGGCATTATTATTATTAAATAATCATGTTTGTCACCTAAATTGAGAGTGACTTGCACCACAATATCAGTAATTAGATGAATTATTGATGGCAGAGGGATGGGCGAGTGGCCGAGAGAATAAATGGAATTGCCAGACCCAATTACAGTCTCTCTCACTCCCTCTTTTCCTTTACGGTAGTCCCATTAGGAGTGTCACTTAGACGCCCAAATGGTGGCACTAATAAAACCGCAACTAGTACTTAACCAGCTTAATTAATACTAAGATGATTAATATTTTAATTGCTGGGTTTAAACAGCAGTCTAAGCTGAGGAACCCTTGATAGAAGCAGAGTAGTGAGCTCAATCTAGAGTGAGCTGACACTCGTGTGGGTGTGAGGCACTCTTAACGATACATTCCAACAGAGTGCAGAAAATATGAATATGTGGAATAGCCACAGTGCTAGTGTTAGCAAAGCATTTGGATCATTAACGGCGCACACACCCAAACATTTCATACATATGCTACAATATACGATACGCATTTAATTTCATCCAATTAAGCACCAGTCTAAAATGAAAACAACTTCCACATAATCTAAAGGCTTTAGAGTTTGAACCATTCATCCAACCAAAGAAGCAATCTCCAAAAACACCACTGAACACTTTATTAGGAAAATCTACCTTTTATCTATACCCCTTGTGCATTTTATCAGCCCCACTTACCATACAGGTATGCTTAGGGTGTGAAATACCGCTAGTATCTTGGGGGTCCCATGTTAACTCACATGCCATAGTGGCGCTGATGCTAGCTTCAGTGGCAACAAAATATTTGGTTTAACGATTCTTCTTTTAGTTTGGTAATACCACACATTATTCGAGAGCTTACACATCTCCCTTTCACTAGCCTGAGAATTGAGTAATAATTCACTCTTTACATCAACCTCTTGCTAGATCGTGGAGGTTTTCAGATTTGTAAATATGCAATAACACACTGTAAAGTTTTTTAGAAGTATGCCAGTCATAGTTATAGTTGCTAGGCTATGAAGACCAAGTAGGTGAACCTATTCGCTACAGGCCACTCTGAGGCAGACCGGGGCTGCAGCTCTAGTTAGTTAAGAATACCAAAAACAGTTCGCTGTTTGATTTTGAGACATTCAAAAGCTCCTACATCCAGCTAGTAAAATCCTGTGGGCAGCGTCCACTGTTGGTGTACATTGACAAAATGAATTTGCTTCCTCAGCCAACTTGACTGCTTTGGCTGTGTTGACCTCTGAAGGGTTAAGCCTTCATACCTTATAAACATCTATACACACACACAATCAGGAGACTATATTAGTTTTACTGTTTATGGTTTTCAAGTTATCTAGGTTGCTACCTGCACCAAAATGAAGGAATTTAGTCAATTCTCTGGTGCAAGTGAATGCAAACTGCAATTTTGATTTTCTTACATTTGTTCTTCAGAATGTCTGTGCTTTCTGTTCCTACCTGAGAAAAAAAAAACAACAAGTAAGAAAACACTGGAGAATGGTGGAATCTTCATGAAAACTGTAGAATGTTCTAGAACAGTGTGAAGTGGGGAGATCATTCTAATTCCAGAACGATGTGAATGCGGCAAACATTTAAGAACAGTCTGAATCAAGTGAGAACAGGCTAGAACAATGTCAATGGGGAAAATGTTTAAGGATAGTGTGACTTTCGGAAAAATATTCTTGAACAGTTACCACTGGGGAGAACAGACTAGAACAGTGTGAGAGGGGAGAACATCCTAGGCAGTCCGAAGAACAGAACTCACTGCTTCCAACCTGTCGAAGTAATCTCACCATTCCTTCTGCTAAGTACACAGTGTCCCTTGTGCTGGACCCATGGCTCTAAACAACATCCCTGAGCAGCATCTAATTGGATTTCAAAATAATTCCAAATCAATCCGCCCCCTGCAGAGGGCCTGTGCTTTCTGAGCACTTCAGTGAAATAACTTGAGGTTAGGTCTCTTTCTTCAGCTCACCATGTGTTTGCAAATACAGCTCTCCCAAGGCTGAACCAAATACCGTCTCCAGCATCGCATTAAGCAGCTCCTTCTCTCTGGAGATGAAGAAGCTCAGAGAGTGCGGAAATAGAGCTGCGTAGCCTGAAGAAGCTGGGATTCCCCTAAAGCGAGAGCAGGCCAGTGGAGAGCAGGTCCCTGGACACACACTGGCCTGTGGGTCCAGTACCTCTTCATTCACCACTGTCTGACTTGCCAAAGGCTCAGGAAGACACTGATAAACTCACAGCACCACTTGCCTAGAGACAGCTGCTTTCTCAGAACACATGACTAATTTGCTCATTTTCTTAACCTGCAGTTTTTAATGAAAATGAAAGCACCCTCACTGTGTTATATCCTATTAGCTAAGTGGCAACTTTCCATGAATCGTTCCATTCCACTGAAGGTAGCATTGTACGTTCAGCAGAATAAATCATGGGAACGTCAATGCCAGAGAGAGAGAGAGAAAAAAAAACACAGTGGCCTAGATTGCGCAAAGTGGTAAGAACATGGGGGAGAAAAAAGCGTCCGAGGAAAGAGCAAGGTTAACTGGAGTAAAATGGAGAAGAAAGCAGCAGACAAATTGAGAAATTAGAGACGCACAGTGAAGAGTCTCAGAGGACCAAGCAGTGAGGCGAGACCTATTTCAACACATGGCACCAGACAGCTGTGCTGGTAATTATCATCTACTGTATATGTTTAGCAGGACATGTTATGCAGGGCAACATGCGTGCATGCATAGAGGTTCAGGTAGCCTGTGCACAGCAGCTTGTGGAGATCAAAGAAAGAGAAGATGAACCAAAGAAACAGAGATGAACCAATCTGATGTCCCTTCATTTCATGTAAAGAGCAGAAAAACCTGATAACACTCATTTCTGTGGTAGCAACAGTTGCAATGTTGGACCTTAGAACATTGTCAAGGCCCATTCAACCATATAAGAAATTGTAATGCATTCAAACTACAAACATTTGGAATGTGGCAATAATATCACATAGCATTT
The DNA here is from genome assembly GCA_034552555.1 of Semaprochilodus insignis. Lineage (NCBI taxonomy): Eukaryota > Metazoa > Chordata > Actinopteri > Characiformes > Prochilodontidae > Semaprochilodus > Semaprochilodus insignis. Next base: position 28,596,732 of record CM067479.1, on the reverse strand, counting down.
TAGTACTGTTGGAACAAAATGCTGTAGGACCATTTTAAATACCAGCTGCCAACATTACATCACTCTAAAATTGACAATACCTGAGTCATCAAGTCAGACCCCTGCTGGACAAAATGTTTGGTCGGTCCTTACTTGATTTCTTTTTTGAGGGTTAGGGGTTTTATTTATGATATCACAACAGGTTATGTATGGACTTCGCACTACAATGTTAGCATACTAACTATGGTGTTGAGTGCACATTGCTGTGTTTTCTTTTTGTTTTGAAAGAATGTTCTGTTGATGTTCAGAGCACGCTGCATAGTCTGGGGTATGTAGTATAGAAACCCAAAATCAAGTTTTACTGGTTCTACAAAAAAACATTCTGTGTGAAAGTAGACATTTGTTACATTTGAGGAGATAAGAAGGTAGAATGCATGTGCAAAGCCAGTAGACTTATTGAAAGCACAGGAGAAAAACAGTCCACAATGGAGATGAAAAAAAGAAAGACTGACTAAAATACAAAAACCAAAGAAAAGAAAAAGACTAGTAGACATGAAGCAAAAAGAAAAAGAAACAGGGTCTTCACAAGACAAAACACCAGGCAAACACAAAACCAGGGATATATATACACAGGAACTAACAAGTAACACCTGGGGCTAACAAGAGGGTGGCACTACCGACTGTACACAAGTGATAAGATGGCAGAACAGGGAGGAGACACAAACCAAAACAGCAACAAAAGCACACGGTAGGCAATAATAAAGGCACATGATAGTCACAAGTAGGAAAACAAAGACAAACACACAGAACCAAGAAAAGACAGGAGCAGGGCAGGACAGGATGTTACATCATTTCATATATTACTGTAAAAAATGATGAAGTAACTTTTCTCTTTAGCTCGGTCTGATTTTTAATTTGTGCTTGCCTTTAGACGCAAACATCCTCTAATGTACTGAAGTATGAGGTGTTGCTGTTACAGATCCCCCAGGCATATGTGTATACCCAGAGCTTTAAATTCACTTGCTTGCTGCTAAAAACACACATAGCCAAAGTGTGACCAAGACAAAGGCATATAGCGGCACAGTAGCTAAACAGTGATTGGAGGCGAAAACGAGGCGGATAGGCAGAAAAACGTGGAAAGCATCAGGATTAACATTGAATGTAACACAATGAAACAAATTTGTTCTCATTGCGAGTCAAGACAGCTAGCCGGGTTAAGTTTTATCACAATTGCTCACCAGGGCCCCCTAGTGGTTTGGGCCCCTGGGCACACCTCCCTAAAGCTATAACAATATCATGCAGCAAAGCTTATTAAACTGGAGGCTTAACATTTGTGAACTCCAAGCCAATGTCATTAGGATGAATTAGATTTTTGCGTTCTGTATACATTCTGTATAGCTGGTCTGACTTGTCCAGTCACTATTAGAATGCTGCATTTGTGGGCAATGCATAGAAGGGTCAGTTGCCAGCTTTAGATGGACACCCAAACGTATTTTAATTATCAGTGTCAAAATTAACATCAGATGATGGGATTTCAGACACATGCAGACGTAACAAACTGTTTTGTGTCCATTGGCCAGATGTGACACTGATGCTTTGCAGCATCCAGAGGTGCTTCGCCAGCCCGCCTGCTGGTGCTGCACAACACCTGCTCTCTACCATCTGCTGTCTCTCTCTCTCTCTCTCTCTCTCTCACACACACAGGCACATACACACACACTCTCTCTCTCCATGTCTTCCACTCACTCCATTTCTCTCTTTTCTCTGTTCCTTATTCTATCTTTCCTATACTTTCTCCCTGTCTTTTCTTTCTCTGTCTCTCTCTCTTCTCTCTCTCTCTTACACTGTCTCTTTGGTCTCTCTCGTTCTTCCTAGAACTATGGAATTAAGTGGAGGTTCTATAAACCTTATAAGCATAGAAAAATAAACCATCTATTAAAGAAGTGTGGAACCAGAAGTGTTTTTTCTACGGGGCTGCACAAATAATCTAAAGTTTTTAGAGTGCAGAATGAAAAAAAAAAAGCGACGGAGAAACAGAGACGAAAGACATTTAACCCTCTACAATCTCATGCTTCCTTCAACCCAGGACATATTATTCAGTAATTACATGTAAAACAGTGCAGACTGACAGAGTTATTACGTTTTAGGAGTGAGGAATGGACAGATAGTTGGGATCCTGGCATTTAAAACATTAAAGATGGACACGTTAACTGCATGAAAGAGTTTATTAACTTTCTGGTGATGAATGTGCTGAGTTATTTCAGCGCCTATCACATGCCATTGTGTTTAGTCAGAAGAACATGACTTCATTATATGTAATAATGTCACGTTGCTCCTACATATGGAAAGAGTTCAATGTAAATGGTTCCAAAACACTATTGCTTTAAGCAGGATGATGGGGTGAAGAGAAAAAAGGAGGCTAATTCTGAGTCATCTCTCTGATATCAATGTGAGGAAGAAGAGGGAGGAAGAGTGAACGCACACGCACAAGCACACACACACGTACACAAAGTGTGGGGGCAGTTGGGGCACAGCCCACTCCAAATGTGGCAAAAGGTGTGGAACAAGGCATTCACTTTCGCCCATTATTTCCTTCCCCCCCCCCCCCCCTCCTCTTCCTCTCTCCCCTCTGAAGACAGGCAGGATTTTTTTTCTACATAAAAGTAAACAACGTTGCCTGCAGGCACAATTTTCCCGGCAACACAATAAAATGTGCAGTGAATTTATGATGGTCATCCATTAGCTCTTACCAAGGAAACATCACCCATATCTGTCGTCCATCATTATAATAGAGGGTTAATGCACCAAATTTACATAAAAAAGTCATATTGTCTGCATGAATTATTTACACCCTCAGCTGTTTTTTTTCCCTTTTCTTTCTTTCTTTCGTTCTGTTCTCTTTCTTTCTCTTTCAATAGCTACTGGTATTCAAGCTAGATTCTTACCAAAAAATCCTGACCCTAATTTCATTCCTGAGGTGGCCCTGGGCCCTTCCAATTCTCTCTCTCTCTCTCTCTCTCTCTGTCTGTCTATGAATGGATGGCTGCACCTTGCTGAACATAATTAGTATCAATTAAGATGAATGGTTAAATCTACTGCATAATCTTGTGTCCCCTGAAAAACAGAGATGCATATTGGTTATCATAATTCAGAAGAAGGTAAATACTGTGTAAATAAAGGATTCATTAAGAAGTTCATACAATGATTAACACAAACATAAAAATGTATAAAGAGCCAGGCATGGATGACATCCTAAAAATCAATTAAATGATATCAAAACATCAGGAGAATGTGTTTGTATTGAAAAGCTGAAAAAAGAGAAGGACTTCTTGAATGATTGCCATTATGTAAGATTGTTCATAAATGCTGATGTAAAAACATGAGTTGTAATGTTGCCACTGAAGCCCCAGGGATGGGCTCAGCCATTGAGCAATTACTATGAGCTCAATTACTATCATCATATTATCTCAACTAATCCGACGGTGTCAGCGACGTGAAGTGAGCGCTGGGCTTAATCTGCACTTCTTCCTCCTCCTGTCACTCGGCTGAGAGAGCTGTTTTGCGTGTGACACTGCACCCCTTGTGAATGTGCTAAAATGAATACCTCTGCTCCCTGCGCCATGCATCAAAGCCATGGCTGCTTTTTTCTCTTTTTTCCCCTTCGCCTTTGTAACGTAATGTTGTCTTTGAGATGAATGCTTCCATTCTTCTAATTTCACCTGACAGCGCCACAGGCGTTCTGCCATGCGGCGCTAATTTCTGACATGCCTCGACAGAAAGGGACTCCATCACAGTGGCCCGGTCGTTTCTGAGAGCTCAGAGAGAGCCAAAGATGCAAAGTCCAAAATGATATGCTGTTCTAGGGTCCTAAGTAGGTTCAAGTCTAGGTAGCAGTGCAGTGCAGTTTTCTGCCTTTATCACCCTGAATACTCCCCTGAACACGATATGTACATCCAATGCCTCTAGTTTCACCTTGATAGCACCTTATGTCCTTCCCTGTATGGTTCAGGTGAAGGAAAAAGTGTTCTAAACTTTCTTTACAAATAATAATAAAACTAATTCTTAGCATCTTAGCAAAATGGGCCAAGCCTGAAGCACAGTGGTTAATGGTTGGTCTGGTCAGAGTCCAGATTTAAACCCTGTAGAAAATATTCTGTCTCACATTAAACACAAACTGACTTGGCATTGTTTTTCAACTGTTTGAAGCCATCAATGCTGAATGGAGCAATATTATCTTTTCTTTCTGTAAAAGATTGTCTGCAAGTTTAAATCACAAAACTTTACTATTAATAATATTAAAGAGAAGAGCTCTATATTACATCACTCTATCTGTTTGTTTAATAAGTTGATGTTAAGCCCATAAAAGCTTAATGTTTGTCATGTTTTTTTGATTTTTGGGGGGTTTTTTTTTACCCAGGATTGTAAGTACACAGCAGGAATTCATTCAATCCATTAATAAAAACAGTTCAAACTAAAGACCAGCTGCAAATATTCAATCGTTGGGATGTAAACAGCCTTTCATTGCGTTTTAACATGTGAAAGAAACTTACCAACTTACAACTTACAAACTTACCAGCTTGGATTTTCTTTACAGTGGTGTTGATAGGAACCAGGGTTCACGATATCTACAACACAAATATGGCCTACAGATACTGATACAGAAACCTATTGTACTGTGATGTAAGAAATAAAAAGCATTTGGCCTGAAAATCCTCTGTTATTGGCTGCGAACGCACACTTACCATATGTAGCTTTTGATATGGTACATGGTACTAGTAAAAGCATTAACTGTAGTGAAGAGCACCATTATGTTCAGAGTTGAAATTTTCCAAAATGCAAATTGCAAAGATATAATGGAAAAAAAGTTTTTATTTCTGTAATAAAGGCGATGATTTTTAATCATAATATAGCATTGATAGAAGTGTTATACGTGCAAAAGCCGACTCCCATCGGCGTAAAACACTCTTGAAGGGCACTTTTGGAATGAAACCCTTCGGCTATAGACGCTGAAGGTTAATGCAAATGAGCTTACCACACAAAGCATAGGGTTTCTACAATATATAGTATAACACTGAAAATAATGGGAAGTTTTCTTTTGTCTTATAACACCCTACTACATTCAATAATACTTTAGAGGTTGAGTTTCTCCTCAGAAGTTTCTCTGTAATAGAGCGTTTCATATCAAACCAATCTGAATGACATTAACTTAACCATTTCATTAATTCTGAAAATGCTGGAATTCCATTTAAGAGGCTTGAATTAAGACTAAATGATGGAGAAGTTCAAAAGGCATATAAACAAGTAATATTGCTATCTGTTTTTCTTACTTGACTAACTGTAATTGCTCTTTATCCTGCTAAACTTTTGGAATCACTGACCTATTCACGATTCATGATGTACAACACAAAGACTCTCTCTTCTGTGCTTCCCCAACAAAATGCTGCATCATCTCCTGTAGAGATGTCTTAGTGTTAGCTGAGAAGCTCTTTGCTTAACCGGATAAGCAGGAGGCTGTCAGACAGCTCATGCTGCTCTGTTGATCACTGCTCACTCTCTCTGTTACCGTAAGGAGCTGTGAGCTGAGTTGTGGAGGGCAAGGTCAGAGTCACGACCTTCAGTTTAACCTCACTGACTTCTACAGCCCCCCAAACAAACCACTGCTGAGTTCAGTGCTTCAGGCAAACCTATCTCTGTTCTTCTCTCTCTCTCTATCTCTCTCTCTCTCTCTCTGACATTTTCACACACATATAAACACCATCCATGTTTTATTTGTTGTAAGTATCGAGTGGTCTCAGTTTCTCTATAGTGGTATTATATTTAATTTAAAACTCTGCACATATTTAACCTTGATTAATTTTAATACTGTTTTTCTTTCCAAAAATAACACAAGCAAAGACAGTATTAACATTTCACTACCTGAACTAACTACTGTAAAATACCAATTACATGATAATAATACCATAACAGTGCTGTATTACGCAGCACATATTGTCAAGGAATGATATTAAGATGCAAATAGTATTTACAAGCTTCCATATATTTGGAATGCTGAATGGCAACCGGGATTGAAAATCAACTTTGATCCACCCTACTAATGAACAATTACAAACCTGATGCTCTCAGGCCCTGATTTGCATTTTAAGGGCCGGGCAAAAAATTGGTACCGCAGAGCATTAATCTCCCCTGACAGAGAAAGCTTGTAATTTGTGACAGGTGGGTCAAGGTTTCTGTTTAATCTATCAAATAATTTCTAAAATCTGCTGAGTGGATGACTTTTAATGAGCTAAAACATGGTCTGTTTGGAGGCAAACTTAAAGCATGACACTTAAGTTAGGAAACACACATCTTGGCTCTTGAGTTATAGCGTGTCAGGTAGATTGAGGAATGCAGGTAACGCTATGTGCATTAGGAAACGCGGCATTTTCAAAAGCCCAGCTACTAGCCTGGAGGCTCTGAAGCAGCATACAGGTACAAAGTTATTCTACCTTAACTGAATGTCAAAGTGTGGGAGATCTAAGGAAGGCCCACGTTAGGGCCACCTTATCTTTACCTCTGGTTCTACTCAAATACCCAAGCATCCTCAGGCATAGGACGTCTAGACTGCTTCCTCTAAAGAGTCAGGTGAGGTCTTTACATGTACCCACTGACATAGAGCATATCATGCATCATTACACACCTGTGTGGGTTTAACAAAGTCATTTAAGATTGAATGATTTTTGTTGTGACCTCGACATGCTTAAAAGTAGTATCTTAACGTCATGCACAATACCAAATATGTTCTGATACAAGCTACAGCACATGAAGCACTGGATGTACTGTATTTCCAATCATCACTGTCGAAAGGAAAAGATGCATCTCCATTTGCTTTTGCTACTTACATCATTTCAATACAGAAGCTGTCCTTTACATGTCCTGCAAGCTGTCCTTTACATGTCCTGCAAGCTGTCTTTTACATGTCCTGGAAACATTTTGTGATGATTGGACAAACAGAAAAACTCCAAAATCATATGGAATAAAATCTCTTTACATTAACTTTAAACAGTATGAAAATTTTTGCCATCTCCAGTAAAGTTACTATTATAGAAATGTATGTTCTTTTTTGGACAGTGATGAAATCCTATAAATGATGTACATTTATATGAAATTACAATCCTCTATTTATATTTTAAACTTTTGTAACTTATATATTTATATATATGTCTTTTTCACAAGGGGGCATTGTCTCTTTTCGTGTTCTCTTTATAAGCAACAGATGTGACATAATAGCATTGATATGACTAGTCAAGATCTTTCCCTGTTGCTCTCATCTGTTTCCTAAACAGAATTAATCTGTGGAGACTGAATATGCTGAATATAATCCTAATACTCTTCTTCTAGACATTAGACTCTTGGAATGTTTTTAAAAAGCATATTTTTTGCAAGATGGTGAATTGTAACATTTATTGTTTTAATTTTTATTTTTTTATTATTTTTCCTTGGGTCATATCATTGCTTAATTTGATTGTAGAATGGATGGATGGATTATGGATCAGTGTTTGTGGTATACTTGGATTTTTATTATTAATATTATTATTATTAGCATTAGTAGTAGTAGTAGCAGTCATAATATGATTTTTTTTTAAATGTTATTGTGCTGTGAAGCACTTAGTGACTTTAGACTGTTACAAAATCACAGCGATATGATTTAACCAGTAAGTTGTTTGAGGTATGATGCATATTTAACATGAGAAACTGTTATGATAATTTTCAGCTTTGGCTCCTGGTCAAAGGCTTATTAAGTAGCACACATGTAACCCTTCAGTCACAGTCAAAGTGCAGATTTTAAATTTGCATTCTATACCACATTTATGTTAGTAGGGTAGAGGATACACTGTACTATTATTAAAACATTATTCTGCATATAGTTTTGTCTTGTAAAGTTAATGATAAAACTATGTGATTAGTTCTCATAGCTCCACTATTAATGTATAAACAGTAATACAGCAGTACTAAACAATAATAAGGAAGAATAGAGATAACTGTAATAACACTTCAAAGGGTTTCAATTTGAATATTGAAATGAGTCTTAGTTATACTTCAGTGTTGCTCTCCCTAACAGTTGGAGTTTGACAAATTTGACGTTCCCCAAGAGAGCAGAGCAGTTTATGCGAACAGCCCGAGCGAACACCCCCCCGGATGGTGCTTTCAGCCCTCACTTGACTCCAGTGGCCCGTGCACAGTTAGGTGTGCTGATCCCTCCACCGATCAATACTGACAAATACCAGCTTCATTCTGACTAGTGTGTTTGTGTAATAATATCAGTATCACATATGGAGCAGTGTGTCTTACTCACACACATACACACACTCGCACACAGAGGCATGGAGTCAAGCAATAAATTAATCAGGAGATAAAGTGGAAAAAGCTATTGATTTTTTGTTGTGTGCAAGCAGGCATAAGAAGAAAGCACGCATGGGGAGCAGTGGGGTGGAACCGGGTCGGGTGAAGCATATGTTTGTGTGTGTGTGTGTGCGCGCGCGTGTGTGTGTGTGTTGTGGTCTGAAGTCACATCCACATACTGAAGGTCTCAGAAACTTTGTGTGCATAGATATTTAGTGTAACCAGTTGCACATACCATAGGAGCCTATTTAACTTCCCATACTTACTGTTGTGTTATTTATGGTGTAATATAGATTAACTGTACAATATAGATGAATACACAGAATAATTGTGAACTCTGTGATTGATGCTATCATAGATTAGGGATGCTTATTTATTTATTACATGTTTTTAACTGTGCTTTAAATAGCCATTTGTCATGTATATCAAAAAGTTTGTTCATCCACTGTTTAGAAAACAATGAAGTTTATAAAGAGTACCCCCCGCCCCTTTACTGCAGTGACAGCGTACACTCTTCTCTGAAGGTTTTGCATTAAATGTTGGAACATTGCTATTAGACTTAGATTGCATTCAGCCACAAGAGTATTGGTAAGGTCAGGTAATGATGTTGAATGATCAATTCTGGATCACTCCAGCTTCTTCAGAGAACTGAGTTCGACTTGTCCATAGCCTGGTGTGGGAGAGTTTTATACCTCTCATCTGGACACTTGACATTAAGCATGGTGACCTTAGACTCATATTATATTAGTAGTGCTTCTTTATTAAAAGGATAACTTTATTGACAAAACATTCGTATGCCATTCAATGCATACAGCACAGTCAAATTTAGTAATTGAATTTATCAATATGGACCATATGTTAAAACAAACAAACTAACTAACTATCTAATAGCTAATTTATGTTACTTATTACACAATTGGTCAGTTCTTCTTTTTTGATGGTGGTTGGAACATAAACTCACCTGTGTGAGTTTAGTTGATGTAATATATGGCCTAAGCTGAGTTACAAAAGCACAGTGTTTTGGATCACAGTAATCACACTGATTTTAGCGCCAGCTGGAATAACTTACTGACTGTAGATAATTATTTTTCATAAGGTTTCCCGCTTCCTGCTCCTGCAGCAGAGGTCCTGCCCTGCCCTGCCCTGCCCAGGCTGAGTATGAGGCAGGGGAGGCACGCGTTCATTCTCCCTGCCAACTGGCTCATGTTCCAGAGGAAAGGCAGCCAGCATCATCGCAGCGTGATGCAGCTGGACCTGGCACAGCTCCATCCATCCGGCAGACGCTCCATCAGCCCTGCTGCAACACGAATCCACAGGTTCTACTGCTGAGAAAGAGATAGAGAGAAGAGAGGAGAGAGAGGAACAGACAGGAAGAATGCATTTTCTATAGCAAATCCTAACATGTCTAAGTGTTAGGGATAGATAGATAGATAGATAGATAGATAGATAGATAGATAGATAGATAGATAGGTAGATAGACNTAGATAGATAGATAGATAGATAGATAGATAGATAGATAGATAGATAGGTAGATAGACAGATTGATTGATTTGAAGGACTGTTTTTGTTGTGAAACCCAAAGTGTCCAGGTATTTAAATCTCTACACCTAGACACAAATATAAAAGTTTAAATGCGTTCACTTTGTTTACTAGTGCCTAATGGACATAGTGCTTTCCTCCAGCTGGACAAAATCTTGGGACACCACCTTGAATGCATTATCCATTTAGTATCATTTTGGCATACACAAATATGAAGATAGAAAGTCCTACAATGCATTCTTGCCCATGAAAACACATCATGCAAGCTGACCTCTGAATGTAGATGACTGTAAGGGTGCATAAACCCCCTTCTCTGACTAGCTCTGCTTTACCCTTCGTGTCCTGCTGCCCTGGCCTCGGCATCTCTCAGAGGCCGCCTCATGCATTTGTGTGCTGCATACATTTCCCTGCCTTCATCTGCAAAGGCCAGCAGGCGAGGAGAGGTGCAGGGCGTACGGGAGAGTGTGTGTCACTCTCTCTGACTTAAACAATTCCTCCTTCTCCTTCTATCACCCCGTTGACCATTGCACACTCTCCGTCCACCGCCCCTTCTCTTTACCCCTGCTCTCTACAAAGTCACCAGCATTTCAGAGCGCCTGTGATATTATCTCATTGCTATTCCCTCAACAAAAGAGTGGAGATGAATAAACAGAGGGCATCAGAGGCTCAGGATTCAAAAAGGGAAAAACAGAGCCATATCCGGAAAGGGTCACGAGGAGGCCACAGCAGCTGTGTCTATCAGGGGAAGGATGTGTTTCAAGCACTGACCAATCATAGCCAGTCAGGTGATGCAGCTGTTCTAGACGTCTCAACAAAGTGAACAGACAAGAAAAGGGTTTTGCGCCCTTTTGCAAAAATGTGCCTCCTGACAACCTCCCAAACTAGAATATTTGAAAGGGCTAGATTAAGTTTATATGAGGTGTAGTTGTTAAAGAATAAATCAAGGGTTTTAAATCTCAATCAAATAACTTTAAAACACAACTTTCCTTTCTTTTCTTTTCTTTTCTTTTCTTTTCTTTTCTTTTCTTTTCTTTGCTTCCAAGATACATTACCTGCTAGGAGGTTTTACACATAGAAGAAATCATCCCATAGAGTACCCATCCTCTACAGAGAACACGCTACTACACACAATAACATAATTTAACATACTAGAAAAAAAATTGTATTTTAATTTTATTTAATTTATTAAAATTAATTTTATATTAAAATTTTACATTAAACTCTATTAAATAAATAGAAATTATACTTTAATCATTTGAGAAAAAGACCATACTGTAGTTGGTTCATGTAGGTTTGTTCATGTATTTTCACTCTGAAAATCAACAAAACTTGTAATTTAACCTGGGGTGTGCAAACTTTTGCATACCACTATAATCAAAAGGTTTTGGTGTACAATTGCCAAAGCTTCACTCTAATTCCTGCATGTGATTCTGATTTATAGGCTTGAGAAAATGTTCTCTCTCTTTCTCTACAGAAGGGTGTTTAAACACACATGCACACACCCATGCACACACACACCTGTGCACTCTTCCTATTCTGCCCTGAGCACTTTAGTCTCTCTAACAGTCAGGAGCTCAGAGCACTAGACATCAGAGAGCTACCTCAGTTGACTCAGACACCTGCATTGTAAAATAATCATAACTATTATCCACATATTCAAAAACCTAACCACTCCAATGTGTACATGTCTTCCTGTAGAATAGCATTCAGTGGTTTTACACGCTGAATAGAGGAGTAACAAAACCTTTAAAGCTGTAACTTTATGAGATAAGACAGAGACAAAACACTTTCTTAAAGGTGACATGCATTAAAACGCTACACAACATTATTCAAAGTGGTTTTGGCTGATTCTATTGATCTATTCATTTATTGACTACTGATCCACTCAGGGAGGGATTACTAACAGGGCCAGTGCCTTGAGGCAAATGACTGCCAGGGGCCTCAGGGGGCCTCAGACCACAAGGCCTGAGCAGGCTCAAATATTGGAACAGTCCACTACAGTTATAAGCTTGGTTTGACTTGAAAGAAAATGAGAAGAAATGATGCTCCAGTTTGTCTTTAGACTTACAATTTTTGCACAAAAAGGAAAAAGCATAAATAGAATGTTGCGTAGTGATAAGGTTAACTGTTTATTCCTAAAACAAAAGATACAAATTTGCATGACCCGATGTGCACATAAGCACAGATCTGTTTAATCCCACTTTGACTGGCATTTATTTATTTAGGTTAGAGCTCAGAAGTCCCCAAAGATGTTTCCCAGCATACACACACCGTTGTCACAATGTTACCATGTTTGCTGGATTGGACCCACTTATTTTGTCCCTCGCCTTTCTGTCCTGCTCATATCATAAAGCACAGCATGACCTTTAGTGCATATGCTGCTGTACAAAAGATTGGAATTAGTACTCTTATTAATAACTGCTAAAATGTTAACCTAAGAGCGTAGACTGAAAGTAGGCACCATACAGTATATTAAGATCAATTGTTACAGTATATATGTACTATGAACACCTCCTTGTATCTACAATCAGTGTTCATTTTATCAGCTCCACTTACCATATAGATGCACTTTGTAGTTCTACAATTACAGACTGTTGTCCATCTGTTTCTCGGTGTACTTTGTTAGCCTCATATTACCTGGTTCTTCAATGGCCAGAACTGCCACAGCACCACCATAGAGCAGGTATTATTGGGTTGGTGGTCATCCTCAGCACTGCAGTGACATTGAGAGAGAGATGGGCATTCTGTAATTGCAGAACTACAAAGTGCTCCGTTATGGTAAGTGGAGCTAATAAAATGGACAATGGATTGACGCATGATGCTTGACAGAAGGATGGAGAGAAAAACAAACTACAAATGTTGAATAAAAGTAAAACTCATTGGAGTTGGCTTTGGAATACAGCTTCTCTGAAGGCTTCAATGATGCCACTTACGCTTCATCGTGTCATTTAATTGTTAATTAATTAATTTCAATATTAAATAAGCACATTTCACAGGAATCTTAAAATGAATGTTTTATGTTAAATGAATGCATGTAGTGTTAAATAGAAATATATATAAATTTGGAAGGGCAATGGATTTATATTCAAATGTTTTTTATTTAGTAATATTTGTTATGAAACTTCAAAGATAGTCTATATGATCTTGTAAATATATCTAAATCATCATTTTTTTGTCTTGCAATTAAAAAATGGCAGCTGAACATTATATTGTTTGACATGTTTATAAATAAAATCTAATGTTTCATTAACATCCATTGTCTATTGTAAATTAAGAGTGTTTATCCCCTCCTCAAGCGAACTTAGTGATTTGGAGGTATGAGGTCGCTCAGCTGAGTGCCAAAAGAGACTTAGAGGATATATACAGTGTGTGTAAGAGATGCAATGAGAGAAACACAGAGAGAGAGAGAGAGA